>JARGGL010000006.1:13115000-13715000 GCA_029955375.1 Rubus parviflorus
GCACCACGCGACTTATGGAGCTGCTTTCCTTGGGATTGTTGAAGTGGCCAAAGGGTCGAGCAGTGGCTGCATTCACAGCTGGAAGTGGTTACCTCTCAACTTCGGAGGCCAAAGAAGCTTGTTCTGTTTTCCTGGGCAGAACAGCCAACTTCGGAGGCCAATTTCTCTCAACTCAACCGTTAGATGAAGCTGTAATTTTATAGTGTTATGCCTCTGGGTGTCTAGTATTCCCAGTTAAAAATTTAGCTTCGTCGGACCGTTGAATCCTCTCTTTGTTCACTTTCTCTCCTCTGTTCTCAGCAAGCCTAGTTCTTCTTCCGTTGCTCCACCACCAATTCAAAGCTCCTCCTCTCGGAATCTTTAGCTCCATCGTGCCTCTCACACTCCTGATCTTCAGCCCGTGCCTCATCCTCCGAATTGCTTTGTGCACCCACACCAAAAAAGGTATGATCCAAGGAAGAAGAATAGAAGATGGAGCAGCAAAAAAAAAAAAAAAAAAAAAACTTTGAATCCCTATCCCGTCCCGTTCCGTCTCGATTCCGATCGGGTTTGGGATGCTCGGGATCAGTTTTGAAAAAAGCCAATCCCGTCCCGAAGATAAATTTCGGGATTGGGATCGGGATCACCTCTTTTTCGGCCTGTCCCGGCCCGTGCCCAGCCCTAGATTAAAGGGGAGTGATCCTAGGGTCCAAAAATAAGATGCTACCCAGTGGAGGGAAGGCTAAGGGACAAGATGGTGTGTACGACAATAAGGACAGAATTTGGGGACCATGAGATCAGATTTTGGGGCCATAAGCTAAGAGACAAAATGGTAGCTTGAGCATTAAATGCCTTGTCTCTACTTTGAATTTGATTTCCCCCCCCCCCCCCAAATATCTCAACAATCAAAGTGGGCTCTCCTTGTGGGCTTGGGCAGCTCATGGATAGATTTGAAGTGTGATGCCTTCGGGTTTGACCTCGGAATTGACCATGTGTGGGCCCGGTTGACTTCGGTTGACCTTTGTCATTTTCTCGGGAATGCTCCAATTGGTCCCGAAATGCATCTTTTGAGATGAATTACCTCAACTCACTTGAATGACCTAAAAATATTAAAACACAAGTTAAAAGCGACAAACGGCCTTTGGAGTAGCTTAATTCCCGTGATTAGGAAAACAATTTGCGCTACAAATACGTGCAAATCAGTTTATTAGGCTAATTTTCTTCACATATAAACTTGTAGACCTATCTTGTTGATTTACCAACAGTTAGAATTTAATCCATCTTTTACTTTGTTTTTTCATACACGTGAACGGCTGGAATACACCGGTCAGTATTAAACACCGGTGACGTGTCAGCATCCTAGCGGTTGATTAGATAGATACTCAAGTACACTGTACACGCGGTCTACTCGGCAAAAAAAAAAAATACACGCGGTCTTTTGTTCGAATAATTCTCTCTTGTTGATTCATCTGGAAGTAATGTTTGTTTCTTAAATCATGTACATTGGCAAACCTAATGCACATAAAAAAGTAGTAGTTTTCTGTAAATTATACATGGTTCCAATGGTACTCTTGAATGAATGAAATTCCTGATGCTGTGGAATGGATTTGGGTGTATGAATTTCGAAGTTGCATGAATCATTTTGATTTTGGGGATCACTGAGGTTGATTTATGTTGGCTTTAAGAATTCCAAATTGCAGTTTCGTCAGAAAGTGAACCTGAGCATATATTTGTACAGCTTGATGTCATGTTTTAGGATGAATTGACTGCCTTGCTAGCATATATTTGTAATGCTTGATGACATTTTTTTATTTTTTATTTTAAATCTGATCAGACATGTTTTTCTCTGCAATGCATCAGTCATATACTTGTGCATATTTATGTCCTATATCTCTTAGAGATCGACCCTTGCTTATGCTATGATGCAACTGCATTCTTCTATATTGACAATTTTACTACTTTATGCAGGCCTTGAAAAATGTAGAGACTGCCATTATTGAATCTCCCTCGGGGTTAAATCCTAAAACTGATGGGAGGAGTTGATTGCAGCTATTCGTCCGTAAGAACTCATCTGATTGCAACTCGTACTCTCCTTAGTTTGCAATGTACGTATATTTCTTATTGTGGGGTTGTGAAACCTTGAGAAACACACCAAATGCTAGTTCTCAATAATCACTCAAAAACATCGGCAAACCTATCTTCAATTTCCTAGCTGCTTAATTGCCTTGACAAATTTAGTTTTTCTACTTTCTTGTGATGGTCGGATTGACCAAAAAGCATTTTCTGGTGAGTAACTACTTTCCTCTTCTTCTTCTTCTTCTTCTTCTTCTTCTTCTTTTTTTTGGGTTGTACACTTTTGCCATCTGATAACCTATATGTCTTATCAGTGGACATATTATACGGTTATACCAGACTATCTGTAAACTGATTAACAAGACTTGTGAAGATGGCAGACTAAGCATAAGAAGAGGCCACCAAAAGGTAACATTTTCGATTTCATTATTCTGATAATATTATTTTTTTAACAGTACAATTGAAAAATATTACATGCAACACTTTTGTTCCCTATATGCTGAATTTTGTTAGAATTTTCAGTTCAAGGAACACGTGAAGGATCACTGGAATGCCCTTGCTTATACATGCTTATAAAGGTTGGATAGCTACGTACGTATTACTCTCGCTCGTTGGAAGCAAGAAGTATTTGCTCGCCTCCTATTTTCTTTGTTACCGGTCTTATTTGTTCCTGTCATTTGTTTAGTTCTGGAGAAAGCTTGAGCCAATGATAGGAATTGAGATTATGACTCTTATCTTTTGGAGCACGTCAGAGTTTTAGTATCACTAGCTAATATTGACTTTCATAGCTAATTTAATCGTTTTTATCAATGGGATGAAGAACGCTATTGCCCTTTGGTATACTGTCTAACCTATAACTACATCTGCAATTTTTCATCTAACCTATACAAGCTTTCTCTACTAACGGCTGACATTAGAACTATGTATTTTAAAAAGTACATAATCTTATGTAGTAAAGAAAAATCCGACCTATATATATATATATATATATATATATATATATATATTGTTGAAGGAAACCTACTTTGTGTGTGCCTTGTCAACCTAGGATTAGATTAGGTAGTATAGCATAAGGATTACATATTGAATAGAAGTCCTATTGAGATATGGATTGTACCCTTGTGTTTCTCTATATATAGAGGCACCTATTCATTAATAAAGATACTCTCTATTCCTGTGCTATTTGCTTTCTTCTTTACTTTCTATCTTGTGGTTGATTGCACCTTTACTTAAACACGTTATCAGCACGAACCTCTATCTCTGAGATCAAAAACCCTAGAACCCTAACCCTAGGTTTGCCGTGTTCACTTTACACCACCGTGCACCATCTCTCCTGCTGCCGTGCACCACCCTTTGCTGCCGGCCACTTGCTGCACCGCCACAAACCACCACCGGCTCCTCCCATATCAATATCCGAGAATCTGCCTGAATAGAATAACCGACTTCAGCAGCGATTTTTTCCCGTCTCCACCGTCGGATTAAGAAGAAATTTTGGTGATCAATTCCCCTGTGTATCAACTACTCCCGGTTCAAATTTCATCCAGTTCCGACCGTTGGATCTCAAGATATTCGAGTTTGAAGAAGAGCTACTCAAGAGAATCCGAGAAAAAGAATACCAAGTAAGTTTTTATAAACGTTGCTGCTTTCATGAAATTACTTTCATCTTCTTTTTCTCAAGGGACTTCCAACATCCCTCCTCTACCTCCCACCTTTCTATAACGTGGGATTCTTGAATCGGACCTATCCAAACTATGAGAAGCATTAGGGGAGTGATCGAGCTTCATATCGCTTGCGATATGTGTAAGTCATGAGCACCTCTAATGTCATCATGCTATTGGTGTGAGTTCAAGAGCCGAATTATGGGGATTCGAGCTAATACTCCGGATGAGGAATCCGTAGAGAGAAGAGACCTTGAACGAGGAGTTCATTGAATGATTTACCTCCGGATGAGGAATCCGTAGAGAAGAAACGACCTATGGTTCATACTTATTCCCTACTAGACTCACCTGTTTGGGTATGATGTCTAGGTATGTAATTTGAGATAAGTGGTATTAAGGGAGCTTGCTCACACCGACATCTCTTATTATGTATCTGGTCATATCTGAGTAGAGCTATCGAAAAGGTTTAAGGTTATGGCCATACTACACCAAAGTTTCACCTAAATCCAATACATGGAAAACGTTTCTTGAAAGCATAGCTCAGAAACCATATTTGTTTTCGTGGGAGTTTAACTCTGAAAACTAACCTCAATTCTCTTGTTGTTTCAGATGGCAAATTACCTGAACAAGTTGGACTTCACACCTTTGGACTCCACGGGCATTAGATACCATAAGTGGGTTCGCGATGTACGCAACCACCTGAAAGCTCAAGGTAGCATATCTGCAATCAATGAGCCCCCTGCAGCTGCACCTGCAGATAGCGCCGCCGCACATGTGGAAGGACCACTTACTGCCGCCGCTGCAGCCGCTGCAGCCGCTACTGCACAAGCCACCGCTGATGCTTTAGAGGCTAAGAATGCCAAAGCAATCATCATGATGATACGCCACATGGATGAATCTCTACAATCCGAGTACCTAAATGAGGAGGATCCCAGAAAATTATGGGTTGCACTCGAAGAGCGTTTTGGCAATGTTCGTGAATCCCTGCTTCCTGACCTAGAGGTGAGATGGCAACAATTGCGTCTCTGTGATTATACCTCGGTCCTAGAATACAACTCGGAAGCACTCCGCATCAAATCCCTCATGGAATTCTGTGGGAAGAATTGTAGTGATGCGATGTTGATTGAGAAAACCCTCTCTACCTTTCCCGTTTCTGACTTGGTAGTTGCAAAGAACTACCGCATTGAAGTACAGAATAAACGGATCACAAGATTTCATGAGCTTATCTCTGCTCTCTCTGTTGCTGAAAAGCACGAGAAGATACTTGTGAAGAATTATAATGCGAGGCTCGTGGGAACAAAGCAAGTTCCGGAGACCCTTATAATGGCACCCCAAGGAGAGGCCGCCGCGAGCGAAACCCTAAGTCTAGGGACA
Organism: Rubus parviflorus; assembly: GCA_029955375.1. Taxonomy (NCBI): domain Eukaryota; kingdom Viridiplantae; phylum Streptophyta; class Magnoliopsida; order Rosales; family Rosaceae; genus Rubus; species Rubus parviflorus. Next base: position 13,120,085 of record JARGGL010000006.1, read on the forward strand.
ATTCTGGACATCCTGGTCCATATGATCGCTTTGCTCAAGAAGGTAGCCGCCGAAATAGGCGTGGAGGAGGCCGAGAAGGCCACCCAAGAGGAAGAGCCGCCGGCCCTATGATAGGGACCGGCGCTAATGCGGTGCCACTAAGGGTAAGAGCACCACGCGTGAACAACGCGTCTCAATCAAAGGATTCCGATCAAACATCTTTGTGCTTCAGGTGTGGAAAGACTGGCCATTGGGCCAAGATCTGTAGAGCCTCTCAGAATGTTGCTAACGCATACAAGCTGTATCGTGAAGCCATGGAAGCTCACAACTTTGAACAAGAGGATGACGAAGAGAACGTCAAATTGGGGGTTGAAGACTTTGAAGCTGGGAAGAGTGATGACACTCATGATTTCGCTTAAGTCCTTTATTTTCCATTGTATTGTTGATTTAGTTTTTGGTAAAAGACCAAGTTGGAACTTTGGATGTTATTCATTTGGTTTATATCTTTAATAAAATTTGGAGTTGTTTGCTATACTCAATTTTAATTGCTTGCTATGCTCTATATGCTCCAAGAGGAAATAGAACTCTTCTGAGCTTCAAAGATATAAGAACCAATGAATTCCATGCAGAGATGCATGATGAGAATGGAAAAGAATCCCTTTGCATTACCTCTAATGACTGCGGTAGAAACGCATCTTAGAGAAGCTTATGTGTCTCTCTAGTGGGTTATATGTTACCACTATTCGAGCTATTGAATCAAACAATGTCATTCGGGATGACCTCTTGGATTCAGACACATATTGGCTTTGGCACGACAGATTAAGACATTCTGATCGTGATATGATGATCCGTGTATTGAAAACCTCACACGGACATCCATTCTATAGAGCCCATCGAAGCAAGGATCAAAAATTGATCAAAGGAGAGGAATTTGGTACTTCTGCCGTCCCGGCGACCGGTCGACAACGTCCCGGCGACCGGTCGACGACTTCCAGAAGCTATCCAAAACCGGGCAGGAGCCTCGGCGACCGGTCGACACATAGTCGGCGACCGGTCGACAACTTCCAGAAGGTTTGGCGACCGGTCGAGAAATTCGGCGACCGGTCGCCCGGAAAAGTCCGATTTTCTTCTGAGAAAAACCCTGATTCGAAAATTTATCAGGATGCCTCCTATGCTTCTAAAGTTCCCAAAGCCAAAAGCTCATTATGCGAAGCTTGTTCCTTCAGGAAATAAGGACTGAGACCGTCCTATGCAAAGGATTCTAAAGTACTTCTTTCTTTGGACATATTCAACCACCAAAGCGGGCCATTTACGTGTTTTATGGTGTTGGTTGATGCATCGACATGCTGGTCACATGTCACGATGTTGTCCACTCGTTATGCTGCTTATGCTAAACTCCTAACACAGAGTATTCGCCTGCCGGCTCACTAACCGGATCATCCCATTATCTATCAGGCTTGATAATGCTGGAGAGTTTACATCGAAAACTTTCGATGACTACTGCATGGGATAGATGTTGAGCATCTAGTCTCACATGTGCAAACCCAGAATGGTCTTGCAGAGATTGCCATTTTCAGAATAAATGGTCACGATGACATTGGTAATGCGCACCAATCTTTCTCTCTCTGCCTGGGGACACGCAGTAGTGCATGCAGCTTTGCTTATTCGTCTGAGGCCCATCACCACCCAATCTTTGTCTGCGTTACAGCTAGTGACTGGGTACGAGCCAAGCATATCGTACTTACGCATATTTGGGTGTGTTGTTTATGTGCCTATTACGCCGCCATAGCGTATTAATATGGGTCATCAGAGACGAATGAGTATTTATGTTGGATTTGAGTCTCCAACCATCATCCGCTATGTAGAACCCTTGATAGGCGATCTATTTGTCACTTTGGTGAGACAGTCTTCCCGTCGTTAGGGGGAGATAAGAACGTGAAAGTTCAGCAGGAACGACTGGAATTGTCGTGGCCTGTCCCCACTCTGTCTCATAACGATCCCCCTACTGCAGAAAGTGCGTAGAATTATAGATCTTCAGAAAGTCAGAGATTCTCTTCCTGACGCTTTCTTAGATCTTAGTGACTAGATCATATATACCAGCTGCAAACATGCCTGCAAGGATGCAAGTGCCTGAACAAGGACTTGGACTCAAAGTCGCTATTACAGCTAACCCTATGTGAGGGAGAGCTGGTGGCGCCCTACCAGTAATGGTGGTGATGTGGCTCAGGCCGTGGCTCCGCTGAGGAAGCGTTGGAGGCCATCAGGTTCGAGGGATTCGCGCCCTAGGAAACGGGCTGCGATGGCACCAAATAACCCTCTCATCATTGATACTCAAAATTCGTCCATGAAAACGTTCCGGATTATGGTTATGTCCAAAAGACATCTTCGGGGGACGCCCTGTCGCTAAGACCTATCCGTGGGAACCTAGAGATCTCGATTATTACACTAGTGTACATGTGACGTGGGATAGAAACTCCATCACTATTGATGATGTGTTTGCATATGCTTGTGCACAAGAGTTCATTGAGAATGATGATATTGAACCTCGCTCCGTTGATGAATGCCGACGTAGAAGCTGATTGGCCTAAATGGAAATATGCGATCCAGGTTGAGTTGAACTCACTAACAAAGAGAACGGTATTCGAGCCAGGTGTGCCGATTCCTTCTGGAATAAAACCTGTTGATATAAATAGGTCTTTGTTAGAAAGTGTAGTGAGAGAACGAGATATAAAGCTCGCCTTGTGGCGCAAGGCTTCTCACAACGCCCTGGAATCGACTACGATGAGACATATTCTCTCGTAAAGGACGTCATAACGTTCTGCTACCTTGTCAGTGGTAGTTTCCGAAAAACTGAACATGCAGCTTATGAATGTGGTCATAACATATCTCTATGGGGATCTAGATATGGAGATTTATATGAAGGTCCCGGATGAGCTTCATTTACCCAAGTCAAGTGGCTCTAGACCACAGAGCACGTTTGCAATAAGATTGCAACGTTCACTATATGGATTGAAACAATCCGGACGGATGTGGTATACCCGTCTAAGTGACTACTTGATTGGAAGAGCGTATGTGAACAATAAATTATGCCCCTGCGTGAAAACAAGTTCCGGGTTTGTCATAATCCGAGTTTGAGATGAAAGATCTTGGGAAAGGATGCTCAGGAGATTTAATATGGATAAAGTCCATCCTGTTAAGCACTCCCATGATTGGTCACAGTCTAGATCCAAGAAGGATCCGTTTCACCCAAGGGATGATGGTGAAGACGTTTTAGAGGCTGAGGTACCGTACCAAAGTGCAATAAGCGCATTATTGTATTTGGCACTGTGTACAAGACTCGATATCTCCTTTGTTGTGAACTTGTTAGCTAGATTTAGCTCTGCGCCCACGCAACGCCATTGGATTGGCATAAAGACTATCTTTCGTTACTTAAAGGGTACGATTGATATGGGCTTGTTCTTTCCCTACAGAGAGTCAAGGCAATATAGCAAAATGGGTGAGGAATCCATGTTTGCTGCCGACGGACGACCGGTCGCCGTTGCCTGTCGACCGGTCGCCAAACCTGCTGTCCCCCTTTTTCCACAATTCTTGTGATGTATTGATGGGCTTTGCTGATACTGGGTATCTCTCTGACCCATATAAAGGTCGTTCCCAAACTGGTTATGTCTTTACCATGGGTAACACCGCGATATCTTGGAGGTCTACTGAGCAGACTCTTGTCGCTACTTCTTTGAACCATGTTGAGATTATTGTTCTCCATGAAGCAGTTCGTGAGTGTATATGGTTGATGTCCATAGCTACACATATAAGAAGTACTTGTGGTTTGAGGTCAACCACCGATGAACCTACATCCATCTATGAGGATAATGCTGCCTGCATTGAGTAGATGAAGCAAGGTTTCATCAAAGGCGACAACACCAAGCATATATCGCCTAAAGTATTCTATAATCAGCAATAGCAGAAGTTCCTCAAGATCAAAGTGAATCAAGTCTGATCTGAGGATAATATGGCTGACTTATTTACTAAGTCACTGCCTAAATCCACATTTGAGAAGCATGTGAAAAGCATTAGTTTGCTTAAGTTATTTGACCTCCATGATTGTGGAAATCAGGGGGAGACGCAGACATCAGGGGGAGTCTGGCGTCCATGCTATACCAAATGTGAAGGGTGTGTTGTACTCTTTTTTCCTTCGACCAAGGTTATTTTTATCCCATTGGGTTTTTGTTACTTGGCAAGGTTTTTAATGAGACAACGTGATGAGCACCACCTAGTGTTGACGCCACAAGGGGGAGTGTTGAAGGAAACCTACTTTGTGTGTGCCTTGTCAACCTAGGATTAGATTAGGTAGTATAGCATAAGGATTACATATTGAATAGAAGTCCTATTGAGATATGGATTGTACCCTTGTGTTTCTCTATATATAGAGGCACCTATTCATTAATAAAGATACTCTCTATTCCTGTGCTATTTGCTTTCTTCTTTACTTTCTATCTTGTGGTTGATTGCACCTTTACTTAAACATATATATATATATACTTGGGTTAGTCTTACATTGTTTTTTTTTTTTTGGCAAAGCGTCTTACATTGTTTCATAAATCTACAAAAGTACATCAAACAGGTTCAATTAGAAAAATTTATTGTCGATATGTGGATCTGCCTAAGTAATCTTTTTACTCGCTGAATCCAAATCGTTAACAGACTGTTTCTTTCCAACTATCAAATATTATGTATCTCTCTCTGATCAAATTTGTTTTACTTTTCTCCTTTCATGGTTTCAAATGCTTCAATTCGGGAAAGGGCCCTTGAACTTGTTTATGAGGGGACATGACCATACTACAACTGGATTCCCATCTCTAAGTTGTATATAAGGACATTCGTGATTTTTCAAGGTCCATTGATACAGTGACCTCTGAAGGGATATGACTATATCTACTACACTATTTATTAGATTGGTGGCCATTTAGGTATTCTACTCAGCTCTGAATATTCTGGAGTCTTTTATGTGTTGTTGGACAATATTCCTCGACTTTCCTTTATGAATGCTATGGGCGGTTAGGTGCTTATTATTTTCAGGCCTTTAGGAAAGCCTTAGAGGAACAGTCTAGGACCATTTGAAAATTAACCATTTCAATTTTGACTAAGCTGTGCATGTGTCTGATGTCTGGAACAGATAAACTCCACTTTTTACTGTCAGTAATTTGGTGATGGTGGTTTCTTTGCATTGGTTGAGATAACTGAGTCCATCTGCCTAGGCTTTGGACACTTGATCCTGCTGATCGTGATGCATTTTTGGGTGGTGACTGGTGAAGCAACAAAGTGGAGTTCAAGCAATCAGTTTCTTGCGTGCTCTAGGTCTTCAAATGACCTAATTTGGCGAGGCAGGCATATCGATCATTCTCGCTATAAGAATCCCTTGAAGAGGATGTTGTGCATCACACAACTGGGGGACTTCCACAAGGTACAACTTCTAGTTCTTTACGAAGACTTGTCCATATGAATTACTAGTTGATTGGAATTACCTTTCCTATTGTATCGAAAACAGAAAAGATGCACTTTTCAATTCATGAAAATGCCTTCATAGATTTACAAGAAAGTAGATTCCTAGACGGGTAGACAATTATAGATTACTAACCTCCCACCGATTTGTGAATTAAATCTATCACATAATGGTTGGCAGCAGTGGAACAGATTTAGCGCAGCTTAAATAAAGTTCCTAGGATAGCATCCTTCTTCTTCTTTTTTTTTTTTTTTTTTTTGAAGAAAACAGATGATAAGATAAAGAGAAATTCTATTGGGACCTCCAAATTTGCTCACTAGACCTCTCATACTCTCTACACCTCCTTTTTGCTTTTAAATAAAACAATTTGCTCACTAGACCTCTCTTTGAATTTCTAAAATAACCTTAGTTCTATAATTTATGCAAAAAAAATTTATCTTTAAAATAAAAAACTTAGTTATTTCAATGATATAATTACTCTATAAATCTTAATTAAATGTTCATTCCTAATCAGACAACATAAATCTCTTATCCAATAAAAAAAAATCAAACACAAGGTATTGGGTTTCAAAAATTAATTTCTAATCAACAAGAAAATGTTTTAGCATGAACTATTATTTGTTTTTTTTAACTATTCTTTTCTCTTTTAGCTTTGCAATAAAAAAAAGTAATCATTTATTCTTACTGTTTATTTTTTTTCTCTATTTTTTGTACCTCATGATTAAATATTTTATATATTTTTGTTAATTGCTAGTTTTTTTTTTTTGCAAATATAATAGATAGACTTAGATTTAGGTCATAGTAGAATTTTTTTGTTCTCTATCACCAATATGCGTTCGACAAATGATACAAATTTTTATGTCACATGATCTATCATAGTTTTAATTTTTATTAAATATATATAAATGTTTTAATAAATATGTAGTGAAATTGGAAAATGAAAATAGATAAGGAAAATAATAAAGAATGCAATCTAATATTATTGAATTGGAAACTCTAGAGAAAATAAACATAATATTTTTTTGGTATAATTATTGTCCTTAATAGTCATTTTATAGGGGATTATAAATGTCATTTAATAATTCATAATAGAGTGAGGTCAAGTGAGCAAATTTGGAGGTCCCAATAGAAACACTCTAAGATAAATTATATTGGGACTTCCAAATTTGCTCACTAAACCTCTCATACTCTCTACACCTCATTTTTGCTTTTAAATAAAACAATTTGCTCACTAGACCTCTCTTTGAATTTCTAAAATAACATTAGTTCTATAATTTATGCAAAAAACTTTCATCTTTAAAATAAAAAACTTAGCTATTTCAATTATATAATTACTCTATAAATCTTAATTAAATATGCATTCCTAATCAGACAACATAAATCTCTTATCCAATAAAAAAATCAAACACAAGGTATTTGGTTTCAAAAATTAATTTCTAATCAACAAGAAAATGTTTTAGCATGAACTATTTTTTGTTTTTTTAACTATTCTTTTCTCTTTTAGCTGTGTAATCAAAAAAATATATATTTATTCTTAATGTTTATTTTTTTCCTCTATTTTTTTGTACCTCATGATTAAATATTTTATATTTTTTTTTAATTGCTAGTTTTTTTTTTTGCAAATATAATAGATAAACTTAGATTTAGGTCATAGTAGAATTTTTTTTGTTCTCTATCACCAATATGCGTTCAACAAATGATACAAATTTTTATGTCACATAATCTATCATAGTTTTAATTCTTATTAAATATATATAAATATTTTAATAAATATGTAGTGAAATTGGAAAATGAAAACAGATAAAGAAAATAATAAAGAATGCAATCTAATATTATTGAATTGGAAACTCTAGAGAAAATAAATATAATATCTTTTTGGTATAATTATTGGAAAATTCTTGCATGCTCTACCTATCCATGCTCCGCCTAGTCAGCTGCTTGCTGACCATTTGATCTATCTGAAGGCTGTGGATGACCAACCGGCTGACCTGCTGGATGTTTTTTAATTTGTTTATTTTGTTCTCTCTCCTGGACTACTTGTTCTCTCTTTTCTCTCTTGCTTTCCTAGTTTCCTCTCTCTCTACTGTATTCTTTTTCTTTCTTAATTAACTTTCTCTCCGGTCTCCACCGTCAGCCAACAAACCCAGATAACCCATTATCATCCCATCTTCTTTGTTTTTTGCTCAATGATCTTCTTGTTCTTGTATCTCTGATTTACATTTTCAAATCTTTTATTTTAATGTTTCATTCGATATGAAAAAATAGAACCAACAAATCCAATTCACATAGCAACAAACCATTCCATTTTCATATCACCAGACCAAATTTGTTTTCTTTAGTTCTCCGCCGCTGCAAAATCCATCTCTGATAGAACCAACAAATCCAATTCACATAGCAACAAACCATTCAATTTTCATATCTCCAGACCAAATTTGTTTTCTTTAGTTCTTCGCCGCTGCAAAATCCATCTCCGCCACGCTACCATCTCCGCCACGCTACCATCTCCGTCGGCGACAAGCTCCCAAAGATATAGTTTGATATCCAAAAGAAAAAATCAGCCCTTCTACTTTTCTTTGTTCTTGGACACCCTCATTTATTTTTCTAACAAATACAAAACTCATCCGATCCAAAGAACCCAGTTTAATGAAGCGAATGATTTGGAGGAGGTTTTTTTCGATGCGATTGATTTGGAGGAGGTTCAAGGTTTTGTTGTTTGTTGTTTGCTGTGTTCGTCAGAAAGGTTGAAAAGGGCAAAAAAAAATCAAACTCTTCAGCTCTTTTGATCTTCTCGGGAAGGGGAGAAAGACATAAAACTATGGGACATGTTGGGTATTGTGGAAATATAAAAATTAAAATGTTGTTAACATTTGGATGGGTCTGTACTTGGTCGGTCTGGACTCTGGTGGGTTATATTTCAAATGCACTTGGTCAAAAGTCAAAACGTAAGTCTTAAACCCACAAGCCAAATCGCCAAAACTTTTATTATAATTTAGGAATACTATTCGGAATTTCGGATCAAACTTGCACCTCTACTTTGCTGCCGTGTGTCCCCTAAATTCCAAACCATGATTAAAAATTCAGTAACCTTAAAATAAATAATCTCTTCTATTCTAAATCCTAAACCCCAAACTCCTAAACCCCAAATCCCAAATCCCCAAACCCCAAACCCCAAACTCCAAACCCCAAACCCCAAACCCAAACCCCAAACCCAAACCCAAACCCCAAACCCTAAACCCCAAACCTTAAACACCAAATTGTTCAATTTTTTTTACATGGGTAAACATAACTCGACCCCACAAAAGTGTAAGCTCAAATGGCTCGCCAATAAGAGTTGTGCTCCAGTGGTTACAAGCATTTTTAGTATGAGATGTATTTAAGTCACTGTAGTTGACCACGTTGATCAAACACGAAACGATGACGAAAGTGGCTAGTTTTTTTAGCATAAGTATTTTGACGTGCAACGATCACATTTAACGGTTGGATTGACCAATTTATATTTTCATTACCTAGTTAGCTCTCAAAGGTGTATTTTTATATATAACCAACAAACAAGTTATACCACACTAATAAGCATATAGAGATTTTGTGCAATCCGAAAAATTAAAAATTAAAAATGGTAGATTCGACGTTACTATTGTATTTTCTACATAGTAATATGTATTATGTGAAAAAATTAGTCTCATTTGTTGTTGTTTCGGCCTCGGTCAAGGTGGTCAACTCCTATTTACGAATGTTTACGAAAATATTTTCTTCATTAAAACGATTGTAACAGCTCCGTCGCAACTCAGATTTGCGAGCTGTTCGCGCCCACACTCTCGCATGGTCAAGCTCCATATACATACTTAAAAAGTTTGAAGTCAGCAATTCGTCATGGTCCAGTTGCTCCTAGGAAAATCTAATTAAAAAAATAAAGGGGTAATTAATGTTGATATAATTAATTGAGTATGACAAAAGATGATGAGATATTTTTGCTCACCTCACAGGCTCACATCGTTAAGGGTGAGGCTCACCCCCCCCTTCTAGATACTTGCCACCTTCTAGCCAAGGTTAATTGTTTGTTTAATTAATGATCCCATACTTTTGGTATCTACGAGGCCCGAAGTGCTGACCATTTGGTGCCTATATTATTTTTTTCTTCTCTGTGTCTTCCTCTCTCTTACCTGCCTTGAAATTTTCTGTCCCCAATTCCCAGTCTCCTTCACTGTTTCCCACTCAATATCTGAAGCTGTCCAATTTGTTCAGCACTTCTTAACCACCGTCAACTCCTACTGTTTAGAAAAAAAAAAATGAAGATCAGTTCCATTATTCCATCTCGTTGTTCATCTTGCATCACTGACCCAGAACTGAGAACTCAAATCAAAATCCCAAAGTTGTTAACTTTTGATTTCTGCTTTGCTGAGCTTAACTGATTTGATTTCTGATTTTGATTTAAGAGGGCTTGCAAATTTCTGATTTCTGCTTTGCTGAACTCAAATCACTTCTCTCCTTCTGGGCTTCTGGTAATCAATCACAGCACAGTGAAGTCAGATTTGTTTTCTAGGAATCACATATCGGTCCTGAGCGAAAAGTGGAAATGAAAAAGAAAAGCATTTTCTCTCTTTCTTCACAGAAACCAGTCTTCAACCCCAAAGCAATCTCTTGTTCTTTTTTATTTTCAGAACCCCAGAACCAATTGCCCAAAAGAAAAAAGGAAACCCCAAAATCCAGAAGAAAAAAAAAACAACCAAAAATCCAAAATAGTTGAGAAGAGTACTCAACAATCAAAAATCCTTTTGGGAATGATTTAGCAGCCAATGGTAGACCAGAGATTGATTCTTAATTTTTGCTGGGTTTGAGTTTGGGTATTTCTGAGTTTCTGGGTAGACAGGGTAGTGGTGATTAAAGAAGATGATTTGAGATTTTGAGATGGTGGCGATGGATGGAGAGAGAAAGAGGGATGGAGATAAAGTATAATGCTGGGTTTGCAACTTGAGTTTTTTTGTTGTTTTGCACCTAACTACGTCTGGAAAAATCTTCTAAAAAAAAAACTACGTCTGGAAAAAAAAAGAAAAGTAAAAGCTAACCAAGGTTAAGAAGAGCAAGACGTGGCACTTTTACAATGGCTGGGCCCGATACTCTTTAAACTAAATTTTCAACCGGAAACAGCCTAAGCCTTTTCCATCTACATTTTCTCTTTAATGAACTGACATGTGCAGCTCACGTGGGGGGACCTTAAAAAGTGGAGCAACGATGGGGCGGAGCATGTAAGACGATTCCATAATTATTGTCCTTAATAGTCATTTTATAGGAGGTTATAAATGTCATTTAATAATTCATAATAGAGTGAGGTCAAGTGAGCAAATTTGGAGGTCCCAATAGAAACACTCAGATGATAATCATTAATCATGGCCAAAAGACGGCACCTTACATCAATCCCTAGGCCCGAACCCAAGTCTCTGAGGGCCAGGAAACTAGAAATCAAAAGCACCGCTCATTAAGACTTTTCCGCTCGTTTATTCAAAACGAGCCTACAAGGATGAAATACATCAAGCAAAACTACCCTAACTAAAGAGAAACCAACCGCCGAGCACACATTTGTGGTACGATTAGAAACTCATAGACCAGCCTTCCCGACGATGTACGTCATCACTGTAGGCTAAACCCAACAGACTAAGTAATAAACGAGGGTGACAAAACACCCTCCATTAGAATCCAAACCATCAGAAAGTCCCACATCAACTCAGACTCCTAATCAGACCCAAAAGCCTCATCCAAAGCCCAAGAAGAGCAAGCCCACACCAATGGCCCATACATGAACAACAGGAGCACCAACCGTACGAATCGGAAAAGTAGATCCGGCGGCCTTCGTCTCCAGCAATCCATGGTAGCTACCCCAAATCCCACAGCCCAACCAGCAAAAGTCAGTTGTTCACGGCCATAGAAACTCTATCTCCACCCCGATTCGAAGCTTGTGAGCAAGAAAACTTGACCAAGAGCCGCTGCACCCTGCCAAATCCCCGCCACAACCACTGAAAGGAAAGAGAAACAACAAACACCCAACACCTAGGGTTTCGTCTAGGAGAGCGTAGATGGAGAGTGCAACCTGTAACCCAGAAAAGAAACACCGCCGCACCACCAAGACTAGACCAACAAGTAAAAACAAGGAAGAGAACACGAACAAGAAACCCCGAAAGAGGAGCCACCCGGATCAACCCGCACATGTCCACCTTCGTCCCTTCTCACACCCGTGAGGGAGGAGAAAACTAGATTGGGTCAGAACCCACTAGATCGGGACGCCGAAGAATCGCCGCCGCCGCTAGGGTGCAAAGGTTTTGAGAGAAAACCCTTAGATTGTTGACAATAACCTTTTGCTTCCTTTTTCATATTTTTTTTTTGAATGTTAATTGCTGGGAAAATTAATTTCTTATGAGCTTATCAATCAAATGCAATTTCTTTGGGACTTTATTTGAATATTTGCTTTACACCGAAATAGAGAATTACTGCCTAACCATTGTAGACAGTAATTGCATTTAAGTTCAGTAATTTCTGGTGCTTGAACAATTGTAGCAATTTAGCTTAGGTGCAGAGAGTATATATTTTCAGCATCTATGTTGGTGCAGAATTTGTAATTGGAACTTCTCAATAATTTGAACATGATCTTATGCGTCTACGGCAATTTGTATCTTACCATCATTTGATTCGTACTTCAAATATGCCGTTTATTCTAAGAATGGTTTTTATCATAGATGAGGTCTGAATTTTTGCTGACCGGACAAAATAGTACCCGAACTTACTAAACAATCAATTAGGTGTCTGCACTAAAAAACAAGTCATTTAGGTACTTCCGTTACATTTCTGTCTAACCTCCGTAAAAAATAAGGGCAAATCGGACATTTCACTATACTTTTCATATGGAAATGACTTTTGTGCCCTCATTCCTATTTTTGATTTTTTTTCGACCCCTTCTGTTTTGTTCTTCCCTTCCTTCTCTCTCTCCTCTGTTCATTCTTGTTTTCTTTTCTTCTGTTTCTTTTCGTCCCCCTATGTTCTTCACCTCCTCTTCTTTTTTAGTCGGCAACAATCCAGATCTCTATTTCCCTTTTTATTTTCTTCTCCCTCTCTCTCTCGGCGAGGAATTGGAGAGGCGCAGCTGGGCTTGACTTGGGCCGTGCGGAGGAGGCGGCTGTTGCTCGAGCAGAGAGAGAGAGAATTGAGAAGGTGGTCAGAGGAAGAACAGCTGGTGATCACATCTTTCATGTTTAAAAGTTGTGGCTGCTAATTACATAACCAATTGATATGTGTGATTTTTGGGTGTTTTGAGTTCTGGGTTTTTTATGGGTACGTTGATAGTTGGGTGGCTTGTTCACTCTGTTGAATCATCAAGGACTTGAATGATGATTCTATCAGAAGGCCATGAAAGCCCACATGCAGCTCCAATTGAAAGTCGATAAATCTGTATTCAAGCACAAATTGTCAAAGCTAGAGACCATATTCGTTTGATTGATGAGATTTTTCTTGATTCATTAGGAGAGCTCGAATTGTCAAATCTGTTCGTTGCAGAGGACTGGAGGAAGAGGAACGAAGAACAGAGAGGGAAAGAAAACAAAAAAAGAGAGAGAACTAAGTGAAGAAACTGCTAGGAGCTTACTTAATAGTAGTTAAATATTTTGTTTGCATATAATTTAACAAGATGAACTTTTGTTTAATTGGTTAAGACTTAAAGTTTTAATTGTGAGGTAGGTAGTTTGAATCTCAACTTATATAAAAGTGATGGAGTTTTTTTTTCATTATGAAAAGTATAATGAAATGTCTTATTTGCTCTTATTTTTTACGGAGGTTAGATATAAATGTAACGGAAGTATCTAAATAACTTATTTTTTTAAGTCCAGACACCTAATTGATTGTTTTGTAAGTTTGGATACTATTTTGTCCGGTAAAAAAAAGTCTAGACTCTATCCACGATAAAAACTCTTCTAAGAAACAAGTGTGGTTCCCAATTCTAGTTAGCATGTTGTATATTTGTATTTTACCAACAATATTTCTTACTTGTGCTTCTCAATTTTGTTACACAATTTTGTTTGAAGAATTGCAAAGAAGAAAGAATAGATTGAAAACTATGGGACAAGGAGGAATGGAGGATTGAAGGTGTTTATGTCGATCCATGGAGGATGCTGGATCAGAGGTACGGTGATAAGTTACCGCAAGTCCCTCACGTCCGGTCACTTATCAAGAAGAATACACTGGCGTTAAAAGGAGACCAGGTTACCAGTCTTCGCTCCTCCGATGCCTAAGTCAGCACAATGTATTAATATTGACAGAGTGACTTTAATGAGTAATGAATGCGTACCATAAATAATGAAAGAGGCTAGCTCTTATGGTGGTTGGAGCTGATCCTTGGTGTATGTCTTCGATGTGGGATCAATGTAGATTTCACTCACAAAGAGGTCTTGTGATAAGTGACGTGGACCGGCAAGATAGTGGTCCTATGGGCAAGTCCTAGCCAGGGCCTTGCCAGGGTTAGGTTAAAGGGATGTTGGGATGACCGTGGGCTACTCCTGTTGGTGTCGGTATGACCGGTGGGCCTTAATAGTGGGTGTTATTTCTAGTGGGTGGTAAGGGGTATGAACAAGTCCCCGAAGTCCCCGAGTAAGAGGCTCTTTTTGGTTGGGGAGTTGAATTCTGATTTACCGAAGTACCAGGTAGAAATAACATTTGGTGCCTTGTCGTGGGCTTAGTCGGGCACACAACTTTCCTCATGGAGGTGGGCCTCAGCTGGGCCTTGAGGAGTCCCCGAAGTTCTCGGCTAAGAAGAGGCTCTTAGCGAGTGTAGCTAGCTGAGTCGTGGGGAAGCCATGGGATAAGGTATCGAGGTAGCGAGCTCGATATTGTTCCCTTGTCCCGAGAGGTCGTGCCCGTGGGGCTTAGTTATCATAGGGAGAGTTGTGAGCCTATGACTTGACCTCGATGCCCATGAGGCGTGTCTCCCATGGGGAGAGGCCTTGAGCCTTGGACCAACGGTTGCTCGTAGGTCGTTGTTTCATGGAGTAAATCGTTGGCTTTAGGTGCTTGGAGGGCGTTTTTTCCTTTAGCGAGATGGGTCTGTAAGAGTAGCTAGTTGGTGCCATGTGTCAACTAGCTACCGGTTGGAGTGGGTTATCAGACGTCATTTCAATCTTTGAGGCACAATAAATACCTCGTGTGTTACCGAGGCAATGCTTCGGTTTTCGTGGGGTGTTAGATTTAGTGTGTGACAAGTGTTAATATTTGGAGGCGGCGTCACTTCGTTCCACGGTTGAGATGGATTTGGAGCAGTCATAAAAAGAGGGGGAAAGAGACTATGTTCCCACTTGTGCATTTTGAAAGGGAACTGCTTGTTATGTTGTCCCTCCTTTAGCAAATGGAGGTAGGCTCTTGCTATTGTCAATGTTGGTATTGCAGGTACAAGTCTTTGTGATGGCTGGTATTGTAGGCAGAAAAGGAAATGGACAGCTGCTCCATAGCAAGCTTGGTAGGCATGGCTGGTTTGGCAGATTTGTTAGGCTTTGCTTTGAGAAAGCAAAAGGCTAGTGAGCTGTCCTTTATTTTCTGGCAGCTTGTGTGCATGCTACTACTATATATATGTGTGTTGCATGAGATTAAATGCAAGCAAAGAAGCAAGTAGCTAGAGAGCAAGAGTGAAAGAGCACAAGTGTGCTTCTATATTTGTAAACACTCCTAGTAGAGAGTGTGTGTGAGGGAGCAAACAAAGTGTGAGAAAGAGAGTGATTTCCTTCAAGTGTCGTATCTTGAAGTCGTGTATCTCTTGGTGTACCCATTATTCACATAGTGGAAGTTCTTTGTTGTCGCTGCCCCGTGGACGTAGGCACATCGCCGAACCACGTTAAATTTCGGTGTTCTCTATCTCTTTTATTTCTCATATATTATTTTCGTTGTGGTATTGAGTTGTTATAATTCCATTCTACATTTACGCTATTTCCTAACAGTGGTATCAAAGCTTTTGGTTCTGTAATTATTATTTAGAATGGAAGGATCAAGGAGCACCATGATTAAACTCAACCACTCCAACTGGATCACGTGGAAGCCGAGAATGGAGGATATTCTCTATTGCAAAGACTTGCATGAGCCGATTGAAGGAGTTTCAGGCAGGCCAGCAGATATGACAAATGCTGCATGGACAAAGTTGAATCGCAAAGCCATCGGTCACATCCGCGAATGGGTGGATGAGAGCGTATTTCATCATGTGTCGAATGAAACTAACGCTCAGGAATTGTGGAAGAAGCTCGAGTCATTGTTCGAGAAAAAGACTGCCGCAAAGAAAGCTTTTCTCTTTAAAGAACTAGTCAACATGAAGTACCGAGACAGTATTAGTGTGACAGAGCACATGAACAATTTCCAAGGTGTGATCAATCAGTTGACCACGATGGAAATGAAGATCGATGATGAGATGCAAGCCTTGTTGCTATTGGGATCATTGCCAGATAGTTGGGAGACCTTTGTTGTAACTGTAAGTAACTCTGCTCCTGATGGTGTATTATCTATGAGTAATGTTAAAGATAATATGCAGAATGAAGAAACTAGAAGAAAGTCTTCTGGTGCAAGCTCAAGTGGTAGCCAAGTGTTCGTTGTAGAAAACAGAGGAAGGAGCAAGAGCAGAGGTCCCAAAGGCCATGGAAGGAGTGTGAGCAGATCCAGGACAAGATTCACTGGAAAGTGCCATCATTGTGGCATCGTGGGCCACATGAGAAGAAATTGCCACAAGCTGAAAAAGGAGCTGAAGGAAAGTGGCAATAATTATCAGAAGAAGGAAGACAACAACAATAACACTACCGCTGCAGTGTCTCATGAAGAATGTGAGTTTCTTTGTGTTGGTGATGAATGCCTACATGTTGATAATTGTTCAGGTGTTCAATGGGTTGTTGATTCCGGAGCTGCCTTCCATGCCACTTCTCATGCGGAGTTCTTCACTACGTACAAAGCTGGTGACTTTGGTACTGCGAAGATGGGCAACGAAAGCTACTCTAAAATCTCAGGTATTGGAGATATTTGTTTACTAACTGATGTTGGTTGTCAGTTAATTTTGAAGGATGTGAGGCATGTTCCTGGTCTTCGCCTCAATCTCTTGTCAACGGGTGTATTGGACCGACAAGGTTATCATCATCATGGTGGTGATGGAAAGTGGAAGCTTACAAAAGAATCTCTTGTTGTTGCTAGAGGAAAAATGTGTTGCACCCTCTACAAAACTTATGGCAAGATTTGTAAAAGTGAGTTGAATGCAGTGGATAATGGTTCTCCAAGTTTGTGGCACAGACGACTTGGCCACATGAGTGAGAAAGGACTGCAAGTTCTAGCAAAGAGGTCGCTAATTCCTTTTGCCAAAGGTAACTCACCTAAATCTTGTGATCATTGCTTATTTGGTAAGCAACAAAAAGTTAGCTTCACTAAATCGTTCACAAGAAAACAATATGTTTTAGATCTTGTGCATTCAGATGTCTGTGGACCTATGGAAGTTGAATCATTAGGTCATAATAAATATTTTGTTACATATATTGATGATGCTTCACGAAAGGTTTGGGTTTATTTGTTAAAATCAAAAGACCAGGTTGTGAGATCCGGAATTTTTAAAGTTGGTCATATTTTATTTTTGAAGTCACAATTAGAAAGTAGACATCGTTACGAGTTTGTAGGAATTTTCATGGAATTATTTGGACACCCGAGCTATTTGTTTTGATTTTTTGGAAGTTTGAAATTAAGGAAAATTATTTGTTAATGGAAAATCCACAAGGTGCAATCTGGACCATTGATTTTAAGACCGTTAGATCTGGGCCATTGGTTTTAAGTCGGTTATGTGTTTAAATCAGAGGCAAAGGGCTGAACAGCCCAGAAAACTCCAGACCTCTCTCACCGACTCGTTTCCCTCTCCGATCACCACCTTCCTCCTCCGGCCACTTCACGGCGTAAAAATGGTACCGGAAGCTTCGTCTCGCTACGGTGAGCATGTGGGTGGTCGTAGCTAGTCAAGTCATCGCCGGAAGAGAGAGAAAAGGAAGAGAGAAGGTCCGGCAGCTCCGATCGGATTTTTGGATTCCGGCCACAAAGGTGGCTTAAATTGGTGTCTTTAGCTTCGTTTCAATGATGGGAGCACGGCTGTGGTCTCAACTTCTCAAATTGATGAAGGTAGAAAGAGAATCGAATGAGAGAAGTTCATGGGTTTTCCGGCGGGTTTGCTACGTTTTCCGGCGTTTCCGGCCACTAACGGCAATAAGTTAGGTATCAGACTTTATCCCCTGGACATGCTCTACATGTTGATATCCTTGGTTTTCAGTTTCTATTAGTATTTCAAGGATTTGAGTTTTGGGGTTTATAGCTTGTACGGGTTTGCTGAAGTTAGCAGTAGTTTGGGAAAACTTTGGTTCTTTTCTGATATTGAATCAATCCCTTGAACCTATGCTTGTAAAGCTAGAACATAAGGCTTCAATTACAGTTTAAGTTTGTAGTTTTTGGTTAAGTTTTGATTGGTTAAACTAAAGGTAGAAGTTAGAGGTCTGCAATCTGGAATTGTGTTTCCCAGTTTCTGACCCAGCGACCTTTTTATTAAAAACTGTACTTTTACTTTGGAAATTTGAGGGTAGTGTCTTCATGAAAGTTGTAGTGGACATTTCAAAGATTATTTCAGAGTTGGAATCATCTGAAAATGATTTTTCTGTATTTAGTTATGAATTTCCAAAGTTACTGATATGCTGCAGGAATTTCTGAAAACTGCAGTACTGTCATGCTCTTTCGATTTGTTTCAGTAGCTTTCCTTGTTCAAACTCACTTCAGGGCTTCAGTACTTAAAAACTAGATTTTCCTAGGTTTCCAACGAAACCAGCCCCACCTTTTTTGAAGTTCATATAAAGGTTTTACATCATTACGAAGTTGGCCCTGCACATTAGGATTTAAGCTACTGTACTGGGTGTTTTGAAATTCACATGTAGTAAATGTTACATTTGGATAGTATCGGAGCTGTGGAACTCACAGAGTTTGAATCGGAGTTGAACTCGGACACTAGGGTTAACTATGATGATTCTTGATGAATGATCTATTTGGTGTACGAAACGGTACCGAGGAAGTGTATAATAAGGATTTGGGTGTCCTTAGTAATTATGAGGGTTTGCATTGCACCCAATGAGACCGATAATGTAGTTTCGAAATAATGATAAATTGTTATTTCGGAATAATTGGTCGATGTTGATTCAAAGTGAGACGGTGAAGAATTTGGAATTAAGGTTTGACAGATATTGGTGAGTCCGGTAATCGTTGGAATCTAGCCCTTCGTAATACAAGTTACGAGATTGTCAACGTTGAGCATAATTGGAGTCAAAGCTCGGAAATCGAGGTAGGGTCTCGGGGAACCTTTTCTATAATTTGTTAGTATAATAAATTGGTGAGAATTGTTTGATGTTGATTGAAGTACATATTGAATGCTATTGTTTTCCTTAATTGATGATTTGATATGATATATGATGTTATATTTTTAAAGCGTGTGTTATTTAAATTAAAGAACTGTCATACATAATGCATTGTGAGAATTTGTGATTATGCATTGCAAAATAATATGGATTTTGAAATCCAGAGTGAATGAGAGAAAAGAGAGTGATCCTTTTGTGTAGTTGAGTTACTCAATGGGGTGCTAGGTTCTATGGTATGCCCATATGTGCACAAACAGGGGAAAGTATGCCCCGTGAGTTATCTGCCTAAATGACAGTAACTCTTACAACCGCCCTAAGGTTGCAAAACGATCTCAGGGTTTCGGAAATAGCAACCATGAGTCAACAAGATGACTAACAAAAGAGAAAAGTGTGATGAGTGCGAGATGAGCTTTAAGTCAGCATCGCATTCATGCATCATAGTTTTGATTTACTATACTTGTACTTTATTGTTTGATAACTTGTTTGTGACACTTATACAAGAATCACTTTAAAAGGTTTTGCCCTACTGAGCGTAAGCTCACCCCTATAGATCAATTTGTTCAGGTGCGACTTGAGTATCGATTGGACTGAACGAGATGACTCACAAACTTAGAACGAGACGATGTTACGTTCAATTACGACAGTTGTGACGAGAGAGTTAGAATGTAGAAGGTGTAGTTTCTCTGTAAAGATTTTATTATTTCAAATACTGTAATTTTGAATATTTCTGAAAAGAAATTTGGTTTTGTATTATTTTTATTTTAAGTTTTAAACGTTCACTCCTCGGATTCGGATTTAGGTGCTTAAAATCCACCGACATCGGGTTCGGGGCGTGACACAGGTGTACCAAACCTTCAAGGATTTCCATGCGATGGTGGAAAGAGAGACTGGGAGGAGTCTCAAGTGCATTCGCAGTGACAATGGTGGCGAATACACCTCGCATGAGTTCAGAGATTATTGTTCGAAGCATGAAATCAGACATGAGAAGACTGTCCCTGGCACCCCTCAACATAATGGCGTAGCTGAAAGGATGAACTGAACCATTATGGAGAAAGTCAGATGCATGCTGAGGACAGCGAAGTTATCCAAACATTTTTGGGGTGAAGCTGTGAAGACTGCCTGCTACCTCATCAACAGATCACCATGTGCACCTCTGGACTTTGAGACTCCAGAGAAAATCTGGACTGGTAAAAATCCGTCATACTCTCATTTGAAGGTGTTCGGGTGTAAAGCTTTTGCACATGTACCCAAGGAGCAGAGATCGAAGTTAGATGATAAAGCGACGTCATGCATTTTTCTGGGCTATGGCGATGAAGAATTTGGCTACCGACTGTGGCATCCAAAGTCCAACAAATTCATCAGAAGCAGAGATGTGGTGTTCCATGAAGATCTTACAGTTGCAGATTTCGACAAAGAGGCTCAACCAAGTGGCACAGCAACTGGCAGTTTGACTTATGAAACTGCATTATCACAGAAGGAACCCAATGATGAAGATGATCACGCTGGTAGAGATGCAGTTGTACCTGATGTAACTGAAGAGGAAGATGAATTGATTTCAGCACCTGATTCAGATCAGGGGGAGCCTAATCAGGGGGAGCAGCTGGAGAATGCACAATTCCAAGCAGAGAATGTGCAACCAAATGTCCGAAGGAGCAATCGAGTGCGTCAACCACCTATCAAGTATCCTTCATCAGAGTACATTTTGGTTACCTGTGATGGAGATGATCCTTGCACAAAATATATCCTGATGACTAGTGATGGAGAGCCTGAAAAGTTCGAGGAAGTGATTACACATAAAGACGGTGACAAATGGATGCTAGCCATGAAGTCCGAGATGGAGTCTTTATTAAAGAATGACACCTATGAGTTGGTGGAGCTTCCTAAAGGTAGAAAAACACTCAAAAATAAATGGGTTTTCAAATTGAAGAGAGATGAAAACCAGCAATTGACAAAGTACAAGGCTCGATTAGTTGTCAAAGGATTCGGCTAGAAAGAAGGAGTTGATTTTGACGAAATCTTCTCTCCAGTTGTCAAGATGACTTCCATTAGAGTTATCTTGGGCATGGCAGCAAGCATGGATCTTGAGGTAGAGCAATTGTGTGAGATCCCGAATTTTAAAAGTTGGTCAAATTTTACTTTTAAGATCACAATTGGAAACTAGACGTCACTATGAGTTTGTGGTATTTTTCGTAGAATTTTCTGGACTTCTGAGCTATTTCTAATGGTTTTTGGAAGTTAAGAATTATTTAAAATTAGGAAAATTAAGGTGACATGATCTGGACCATTGATTTTAAGACTGTTAGATCTTGGCCGTTGGGTTTAAGTCGGTTGGCTTTTAAACTAGAAAAGCCCAGAACTCTCCCAGACCTCCTCTCTCACCGTCTCTCCTCTCCTCTGCCGTGACACCTCCAAACCCAGATTCCTCCTCCGGCCACCTCATGACACCAAAGTGGTACCAATAGCTTCATCTCGTTACGGCGAGTACGTGGGTGGTCGTATTTAGTCAAGTAGACGCCGGAATAGAGAGAAAAGAAGGAGAGAAGGTCCGACTGTGCCGATCGGATTCTCCGATTCCGGCCACAAAGGCGGCTGAAACTGATGGCTTTAGCTTCGTCTCAGTGAGGGGAGCACGGCTGTGGTCTTAGATTTTCAAATCGATGAAGGGAGAGAGAGAATCGAAGCAACCAAGTTCATGTGTTTCCGATCGGGTTTTCCGATTCCGGCGACTTCTCGGGGTCGGGTTGGTGATGGAAGCTTCCTCTGGAAGTCGCTGATCTTTTTGTGGTCTCCCTTTGTTAAGACAACAAAGTTTGAGTGAGAATCGAAGCTCCAAAGCTTCTTGGTTTTTCCGGCGGGTTTTCTTGGTTTTCCGGCGTTTCAGGCCATGAACGGCGACAAGTAAGGTATCAAACTCCATCCCCTCGTCGTGCTCTACATGCTGGTATACTTGGAATTCATTTTTGGTTGAGTTTTGGAAGATTTGGTATTTTGGGTATCTCGGCCATTTCGTGTTCACTGTGCAGTGTGATAGTTCAGGCCTCTCCGGTCCTTTGCTTAATTAATTTCCGAATTGTTTAAGTCATTGAGTGTTAGTGATACTTGTTGATGGTTGTTGGAAACACATGAATGATAGAATTGAAAGAAAACCCACAGAACTGGGTACCGTGGTCGAGTTGTCTGATGTTTGAAAATGGAAAAGCTGCTGTGTATATGTTGGGTTATATCTAATTCTCAAGTTCATTTGTTTTAAGCACAAAACTTATGGAATTTGAATTGGGTTGGAGTGAAAGTCTGAAGTTAGGCTATTCTGATTGTGGTTGTAATTCTTGACAAACAGCTTAGCTGTTGTTATACAGTTTGGTATGCAAACATGGTGATTCGATAATGATTTTGATTTGCTTAGAATGAATTCAAGTTATGTATTGAGAATATGATGTGGAGTTGTTGTTTTCAATTGGTTTTGGTATTCATACTTATTAATTGGTTCAATGATGGGAGTTACGAAGATTCGGGAGTTCAATTTGGTGTTTGGATATATTGTAGTCAAGTTGTCAAGAGCTTGAAGCAACTGTGGAAATGTTTTGATGTATAGGTTTAATTATCAAAAGCACAAAGCATGTTGTTATGGAACTGAAATTAGAATGTTAGATGGTGAAGTTAAGATATATTGAATCATTGTAAGAAGTGATAAATGGTTGAGGTAATTTGAATAAATGAAGGGATTGATTATGATTTCAATTTGGAAGTGTACAGAGGAAGTGCGGAATAAGAATTTGGGTGTCCTTAGTAATTATGAGGGTTTGCACCCAATGAGACCGATAATGTATTTTCGGAATAATTGGTCGATGTCGATTCAAAGTGAAACGGTGAAGAATTTGGAATTAAGGTCCGACAGATATTGGTGAGTCCAGTAATTGTGGGAAGCTAGCCCTTCGTAATACGAGTTACGAGATTGTCAACGTTGAGCATAATTGGAGTTAAAGCTCAGAAATCTAGGTAGGGTCTCGGGGAACCTTTTCTATAAAATGTTAAGTAGTTTAATAAATTGGTGAATTGTTTGATATTGGTTGAATTATCTGTTGGGTGTTATAGCTTTCATTAATTGATGAACAAGCATGATATATGATTTTATGTTTCAAAAACATGTGTTATTTAATTTCTATGTTATGGATTGAAGAACTATCATACATGATGCATCGTGAGAAATTGTGAGGATGAATTGAAAAATATTATGGATATTGAAATCCAGAGTGATTGATAAAAAAGAGAGAGATCCTTTTGTGTAGTTGAGTTTCTCAATGGGGTGCTAGGTTCTATGGTATGCCCACATGTGCACAAACAGGGGAAAGTATGCCCCGTGAGTTATCTGCCTAAATGACAGTAACTCTTACAACCGCCCTAAGGTTGCAAAACGATCTCAGGGTTTCGGAAATAGCAACCATGAGTAAACAAGATGACTAACAAAAGAGAAAAGTGCGATGAGTGCGAGATGAGTTTTAAGTTGGCATCGCATTCATACATTGTAGTTTTGATTTATTGTACTTTTAATTTATTGTTTGATAACTTGGTTGTAACACTATAAAAATCACCTAAAAAGGTCCTGCCCTACTGAGCGTAAGCTCATCCCTATAGATCAATTTGTTCAGGTGCGACTTGAGTATCGATTGGATTGAACGAGACGACTCACGAATTTAGAACGGGACGACGTTTTGTTCAATTACGACAGTTGTGACGAGAGTGAGTTAGATTGTAGAAGGTGTAATTTCTATTCGTAAAGGTTTTGTAAATTTATTTTCAACGATTTCTGAAAAGCATTTGGTTTTGTATTATTTTTATTTTAAGTTTTAAACGTTCACTCCTCGGATTCGGATTTCGGCGCTTAAAATCCGCCGACCCCGGGTTCGGGGCATGACAAATTGGACGTGAAAACTGCATTTCTTCATGGTGACTTGGAAGAAGAAATTTACATGGACCAACCAGAAGGTTTTGAAGTCAAAGGAAAAGGACACATGGTTTGCAAGCTGAAGAAAAGTCTATACGGATTGAAGCAAGCACCAAGACAATGGTATAAGAAGTTTGACTCATTCATGGTGGGTCAAGGTTACAAAAGAACTGATGCTGATCCGTGTGTGTATATACAACAATTTTTTGGAGGTAATTTCATTATCTTACTGTTGTATGTTGATGATATGCTAATTGTGGGTCAAAATGTTGCTATGATTCGCAAGTTGAAAGCAGAGTTATCCAAGTCCTTTGAAATGAAGGACTTAGGTTCAGCTAAGCAAATTTTGGGCATGGAGATTACTCGTGACAGGAAAAATAAGAAGTTGTGGCTGTCACAAGAGAAGTATGTTGAACGTGTGCTTGAAAGGTTCAACATGAAAGGAGCTAAGACTGTAAGCTCACCTCTTGGTAATCATTTCAAGTTAAGTAAGAGATCATGTCCAACTACACAAGAAGACAAAGATAAGATGGCGAATGTTCCTTATGCATCAGCCGTTGGAAGCCTTATGTATGCTATGGTGTGTACACGACCAGACATAGCACAAGCAGTTGGCGTTGTGAGCAGATATCTCTCTAACCCAGGAAAAGATCATTGGGAAGCTGTTAAGTGGATTCTCAAATATTTGAGAGGCAGCTCAAAATTATGTTTATGCTATGGTGGATCAAAACCAGTTCTAGAAGGTTTTGCAGATGCTGATATGGCAGGTGACCTTGATTTTAGAAAATCTACTTCTGGATATTTATTTACATTTGCAGGGGGAGCTGTGTCGTGGCAATCAAAATTACAAAAGTGTGTTGCCTTATCGACCACAGAAGCTGAATACATAGCTGCAAATGAAGCTGGCAAAGAGATTGTTTGGCTGAAAAGGTTCATTCAGGAGTTAGGTGTGAAGCAAGAAAGTTACGTGGTGCATTGTGATAGTCAAAGTGGAATTGACCTAAGCAAGAATTCAATGTATCACGCTCGCACCAAGCATATTGATCTCCGTTATCATTGGATACGAGATGCAATACTGAACAAGTTGTTTCAGTTGCGGAAGATTCATACAGACAAGAATTGTTCAGACATGTTAACAAAAGTTGTTCCCAAGCAGAAGCTAGAGTTCTGCGTCAAGTCTGTTGGAATGAGAAGACAGTAGAAGTCACGCTGTGATCTATACGACACATTATATCTTTGTGTCATATACATCACAACGTAAGTCCGTGTTTTATTCTCCACTGAAGTCGGGAGGGGGAGATTGTTATGTTGTCCCTCCTTTAGCAAATGGAGGTAGGCTCTTGCTATTGTCAATGTTGGTATTGCAGGTACAAGTCTTTGTGATGGCTGGTATTGTAGGCAGAAAAGGAAATGGACAGCTGCTCCATAGCAAGCTTGGTAGGCATGGCTGGTTTGGCAGATTTGTTAGGCTTTGCTTTGAGAAAGCAAAAGGCTAGTGAGCTGTCCTTTATTTTCTGGCAGCTTGTGTGCATGCTACTACTATATATATGTGTGTTGCATGAGATTAAATGCAAGCAAAGAAGCAAGTAGCTAGAGAGCAAGAGTGAAAGAGCACAAGTGTGCTTCTATATTTGTAAACACTCCTAGTAGAGAGTGTGTGTGAGGGAGCAAACAAAGTGTGAGAAAGAGAGTGATTTCCAAAGTGTCGTATCTTGAAGTCGTGTATCTCTTGGTGTACCCATTATTCACATAGTGGAAGTTCTTTGTTGTCGCTGCCCCGTGGACGTAGGCACATCGCCGAACCACGTTAAATTTCGGTGTTCTCTATCTCTTTTATTTCTCATATATTATTTTCGTTGTGGTATTGAGTTGTTATAATTCCATTCTACATTTACGCTATTTCCTAACACTGCTAAGATTTCGAAGTCCTGCCTTTATTCCTTTTGCCTGTTCTTCAATTGGAGAGTTCGGAGGTCGGTTTGTGTTAGTGAATTTACCTAAGACCTTTAGCAAGGCTAGTGATTCCAGCTTCTTTCTTCATTTTTTGGTATTGGTACGGTTTTTGTTTTTGAAAAGTTGGGATTTTGGAGTTCGGGTTTTTGGACTTTCTGGGTTCTTGAGGTTTTTGCTGTTCTTGGGCATTTCTGGGTTCGATTTTGGGAGGGTGGTGTATAGATCTTCGAGTAGTGTTTTGAAATCCCAAAAGTGTCTTTGTCATGTCAGAGTCTTTTGGAGAGTCACCCGACAACGAAGTGAGTCATATCGACTAGTGAATCAGAGGGTTTTGACTCTCAGGAGTTATCTAACGAGATCTAAGCATTGACAGGAGAGATTCTTAGGATGGAATCTTTTGGGGCGGCAGTTGGTAACGCAGGGGGGAGCGTCGAGGCTATCGATGAGTACCTGGAACGACCGGATGGTCATGAACGTAAGCTTCTGCGAGTGCAAAAGTGAGCGCGTAGTGGTGCTAGCGCCAGTTCGAGTGCGTTCCTTCAGCAGAGTTAAGCTGACTTGCCGGCGGGGAAGATTATCGGCAAGGAGTTGGTTCAGTGGGAGTTGAGTGACGGGGTCCCGGTGCAAGAACCAAAGAGGTCGATGACTACTCGCGAGATCGATGCGATGAGGCGGAAGTACCGTATTCTCGAGAGTGCGTGTCTACCTGCAGCCGTTGAAGGAGGGGGAGTTAGCCACGCAGGCTCCGCATGGCTGGGTGGCTGTTTATGAACATAAGGCTTAAGGCGAGGCACGACATTTGATTTTCTATTTTATCTTTAGTAAATCATATTGTCAAAGTTAAACTCGGTCACTTCTCATCATTTGTTTTCCTTTGAAGAAATATAAACACAAGAAAAATGAGTATAATCGTCCACAGCCTCGATACTTGCATTTTGGAAATAAAATTCACTAAGCTTGTTCGGCAATTGCATTTTGGAATGAGAATTAACTGAGCCAATTCGGCAATTGCATTTTGAAGAGTGAATAAACTTGGCCTGTTCAGCAATTGCATTTCTGAATGAGAATTTGCTTAGCAATTTACATTTCTGAATTAAAAATTGCTGCTTACAATCACTTGAAATCATTTCAAGTGAATTAAAAATTGCTGAGAGAATGCCGAACTCAAAACACAAACATCAGATATGAATGAACAAGTTTCCTAGAGAAAACTGCGGACCAACATTGGCTGTTGTACTAGGGTAAGCTGCTGCGACAAGGTTGTCTTAAAAAATAAAAATAAAAATGAATGACATTCAAATCAAAAGGTTCATATGCCATAAGTGAGTAGTTCCTATTGCATTGGACCATTACCTAATTTCATTTTCCAAAATGCAATTGCCCAACAAACCAAGCCAAAATACAATTGCTGAACATGATAAGTTGACATAAGGGGAATTAGAAGCATTAGAATGCAGTAGAGAAGTCTGCTGCAAGACAATAATAGCTTCAGAATATGGGCCAATTTATGCTAACCAACAGCTCTCTGATAACAGACCAACAAGAAGTAGTAAGGAATTGAGGAATACATTTCCCAAACCTTGTGTACCAAATGAAATACAAACTTGAGTCATTGAAATTCAAATGCATATTTAAAGTAGAAGAAACTTTAGAGTCTGACGGAAATTAAAGCACAAACAGAAGGAAATTAAAGCACAAACAGAAGTTGCAATTCCTAGACAAGATATTCTAAGCAGCAGAATGCTTCCCCAGATTTACGCAGCGCCAAGAGCTGCAATAACCACATATTAAGATTAGAAGATCCATATGAACCCATATTTCAAGGCACAGAGATTAAAAATGAGGGTGGTTCATTTGGCAGATATTAACTAACCTTGGCATTGACACCCACTGCCCTATTAGACTTGATTCACACCACCGTTGGCGTTGGGTAGGCTAAAATAAAATGCAAATGAAAGTAATCAGAAATGAAGCCCAGCCCAAAAGAAGAGAGGCTAATATCATCTATTCACATTAAAATGCCCACTAATAATCAATTTCTTGTTATAAATATTATTATCTATGTGGCTGTCCACGTAAATACTCATTAGTTGTGTCCTTATGATGTAAATATTTCCTCTATATAAAGAGGCTAATGAGAATGAATAATACACTTCCATTCCCTCATATGTTTTGTCTCTCTATTCTCTCTCTACGTTCATCTCTAGTTTATAACACGTTATCAGCACGCTTCGCTCAAATTTTTTTTTCTTTGAACTCCATGATGATCTACGAGTACTATGGTGCAACATCGTTGCTTTTTACCATACTCATGATCTATGAGTTTCATATATTTTTTTTAACAAATACAATATATATCATTGTTTATGTGCATATAATTGCTATAATGCATAAAGTGAGCCTCTTGTTTCACTTTAGCTACTTGAATCCACTTTTTCGAGTATATTGTTTGAACCTTCTGTTCAACATTCGATGTTTAGAACCTCTGTTCAACATTCAATTTTTAGGACTTCATGTTCTAATTGTCAACACGAGCCACATACTTCGTATCTATCCATGAGATCCATCGTTCAAATTTATGAACATTTTGAACCTCATGTTCGAATAATTTTTTTCTATATGCCTAATAATTTATTGTTTAGAACCTCATGTTCTAATATATTATGGATCTTGATCTATTTCATCTTGAAGGATCAACGAGTCATATGAGTTTCGATTATATGATTCTTAACCATGACATATTGATACTCAAATCTATCAATATTATATTTATTATGTCATCAATTTCACAATTATTCTTTGTGAAAGATCTAACTCACCACATGAGTTTTTGTGAATTATTTCAATTAAATTCTATAATTCATTATGCATTATTGCATATGGCGGTTAGTTGCAATTTGATTACTTACTATTTATTTCAATGTCATAAATTGAAATATTAAACTCACATTTATATTTATATTTATAAGTGGTGATGAGTTTACAATCAAACGAGATCGAAACTGCATGTTTCTTGATCCGATTATATGAGGACATTAAATTCCTCAAAGGTTATACAATAACCAAAAATCAAAGTTATGGAATCGAAACCACATGTTTCTTGATCCAATTATAAATAAGGACTTAAAGTTCCTACTTGCTCCGATTTATGATTATATGAGAAACTCACGTTCCATCCACTTTTAGGACATGATCTTCCTAATTGTGTAAACTCAAACTCAAGTTTTGAGTAATATTTGGCCACCAATTTTTCTTACTTTCATTAAAGTAAATGTTTTATTTTCATATGGACCACAGTCCTCAACTCGAAATTCGAGTATATCATTTTGGCCAATAAAGTTGCAATTATTGATTCAAATTAAGCAATAATATGAACCTCATGTTCATATCTAATTGAATTTGAATTATGGATATTTATTATCAAGAGTAATGACAAATTAATTTACTTTATTGCATTAAGTGCAATTATGGCAATATTCATTGTGATCACTAATTAATGCTTATTAAAATTATATATGGTAACAAATCATCTCAAGAGCTGCAGATCTTGATTGATGGCTCCGACAGAGCTTTTATCATGTTACCTAATATGAAATATCAATTGCATTAATTACCTCCAATACGGGTGTATGGAGACGATTGCAATCACATATGGAATGTGTTAAATATCCATAAGTAAATTGAATGTGTCATGAACCACATATTCATCAAGCCAAATACATACATTAATTTGGCATGACCAGTTGTGTCCTTTTGGATCTACCATGTTTGTGTAAGATCATTATCAAACTCCAATAACGTCATTCATTGTTTGAGTATAGATGTTTTCATACAGTTATGATAACAAATTAAACTTGCTCACAAGGACAATTATTTTTCGCATAGTTTGCGAATTGTCACTTTAAATGAGACAATCCTCTCACTATTAGGGGGAGCAAAAATCGTTCTTAAAGAATGTCATGACTTGGTGTGAGATCTTTATCCACCATAAATCATTTTTATTTTGAATAATTGTCTCAACCAATTATGGAATAATTGTAAAAGTGACATATTAATTTTGACCTCAAAATTGGTTTGGGTTCATTACTCACCAATAGATATCTTCAACGCATGTTTTGCAAATGGTCAAATAAGATAGTCTTCCCGCCGTTAGGGGGAGAAAAGACTAATGTCCTTGAAAGAACGGCGTGAATTCATGTGGAAAATTTCCACTAGGTCCAAAGTTGTAACTCCCAAGTGGAGATCATACATGCCCTATAACACTCTACACAAGGTTATGAGTACAAGATCCACATTCTCAAAATATTCATCTATGAGAGATGATTGTCCTAGAAGTGACAATAAATGCCCTAAAGAGGCATAGATACCTCATATCAATAAGCTTTTATAGCTAATGCATGTATATTAGAATGTTTGAGATCTCTAATTGATGATTATCGATGATACTTAAATCATGGTAGCTACATGATTCATCAATGGTTATGTATTGACATTACCACGTTTCATTATGTCGACAAATTATATTATTGGCCAAATTGGAAAGAGGCAATTCCAATGAATTAAATATTGGAAACGTGATGATACATTATGGACCTTGTTAACCCCTAAAGTTACAAAAGGGTGTTTATTAAAGTGAAGTGAAAATACTACGACACAATGTCTTTTTACATAGGCATGAGATTAAGAATATCATTCTTCGCTTATCCATGCGACAACTTTTCTATAAGTACAATATATAGATGTCATATTGACGTGTGACTTATGGCACGTTGTCATGATATATTGTGAAGACCTAAAAGGTACATTGCTAAAAGCAAATGCCCAAAGATAAGTGTCATTATAAGCATATTGCTTGATTAAATCCTTGAAGGATTCATATTGCTAAAGGCAAGTCCATGAATGACTAAAAGAGCCTCAGCTCATAACTCATGGAATCAAAGTGTCTAAAGTTCATGTATACTCATTTTATTATAGTCAAAGTGACTTACATTGCCTCGATGAGTACTATGACAAGACTTTGAAATCGAATTCGAATTATGATCATAATGTTGCAACATATTCTAACTTTCGCGAAGTTATTTAAGCTCCAACTGAGCGCCTAATATGAGATTTATCAATATATACATATATTGATATTCATGGCTAGGTATGCCATAATAGTTTTACAATGCTCCGAATATTGTATAAACGTACATGTATCGATTGTTATTCTTTTATATTGTTATTCTTCATCTAATGTCTTAATGTATACATTTGAGCATATGACATTGTTTCTAACCTTTTTATGTAAGGTAAGACTTGATGAAAATTGCCTAGTTTTGTTGGCTTTACTTTTACATTGCAGGAATGAAAATAAATGATGAATCCCCTATATGTAAAGCACACATGATTTCTCTTTATGACAAACACACCAAACCATTGAGCATGGCATGTACCTTACCAAATGCATGATTGAAGCTTGCAACAATCAGGGGGAGATTCTCATCAGGGGGAGCATCCAGACGTATGCTACCTAGGACATATGCGCGTTGTACTCTTTTCTCCTTCGACCAGGGTTGTTTTTTATCCCATTGGGTTTTTGTTACCTGGCAAGGTTTTGACGAGGCAACAATAAAGCGCGTCCAACACCATATCGATCATTAATTGGTGGACATCCAAGGGGGAGTGTTATAAATATTATTATCTATGTGGCTGTCCACGTAAATACTCATTAGTTGTGTCCTTATGATGTAAATATTTCCTCTATATAAAGAGGCTAATGAGAATGAATAATACACTTCCATTCTCTCATATGTTTTGTCTCTCTATTCTCTCTCTACGTTCATCTCTAGTTTATAACATTTCTTTCTTTGTACACGGCTACACGCTATTCAAAGTTAATTAAAAATGGATTACCCAGGTGCTTGCGGGGCCACCGGAGGGTGGATGATACGGATCAAGGAAGCGAATGCGCCATGGATGGAGCTAAATCCGGTGTGAACATGGAGCCTGCCAACTAGGGTTGGACCTAAAGGGAGACCCAAAATCATATCTGCTACCGCAAAATGAGAAATCTGAGAGTGAATGTCAGCTACCGATCCACTAATGAGCTCAGCGTGAGCTAAAATGAAAATCAAACGACCATGGTCTATCACCGCACCTCCCAAAGCAGTTCGAATATGACCCAATGAACCATTGATTAGATCTAGGGAATTGTAGACAATTGCCAATCGATTGGCATGCTGAGGATTATTTAATCCTTGGATTAAAGCCACCCCGAAGTTGACTGAATCGATACCCACTTGGAAATGGCCAACAGCAGCATTCAATCGATTGATTTGAATTGCTGTTGCAACGGGGGCAACGCCGCCTCCGTTCATTTTTTTATTCTTCCTGTCATTAATTAATGAATGCCCTGCCTTATATAGCAGGGGCTAGGCTAGGGTTTTCTTGTACATCACTTGGGCTAGCAGTTGGGCTTGGCCCAGATACACATTAAAATTCATCGCAAAAGACAAAAATATTAGCTTCTTACATCTCTTCAGAAATTATTTCAGAGAACCTGAGTCTTTGCCTTGTTCATAAAAACGTGACACTTTCATCTAATTTGAAGTAATCAAGCCACTGAAATTCAATTAAATATGTTCAGTTAAGCACATGCACTTGACTTCTTAGTGTTCATAAAAATGTGACAATTTCATCTAATTTGAAGTAATCAAGCCACTGAAATTCAAATAAATATTTTCAGTTAAGCACATGCACTTGACTTCTTAGTATATAAATGATATAGAAATATCAGTAATGTATATATTAAGGAAGAGTATGTGAGATTTAGCAATAGAGTACTATAAATATACAGTTATACACCAACCCCATGAGTGACTTGGATACATTCAGAATATAGCATACAAGACTTGCAACACACAAGTAATTAATCCAAAGTGCATCCAAATCCTGAATTGAAGGCATCCCAAATGAAAAGACAAAAAAAAAGATATACCTTTACTCTTGTACTTCATGTTCAAACGTGAGAGTTCTGTATGATTTGAAGTCATGAAGCCACCTAACATCAAATAAGGTTTTGTGAATAGATTTGGTCTTGTTCCCTCCCAACCCGCTTTATCTTTCTCCTTCTCCTTCCATGGCATTTGATGGCAGCCTTGTCCTATGCGCTGATTTCAAAAGAACAACACTGCACAGACTTCTAATGGAATCCCATGGTTCATAAGATCTTGAAGTTTAAGCATCGAGTAAAATAGTGCCTATTTATTAACGTAATGACCTTGCAGCTTCAATCTCGCTATCAAATAGGCCAAGGTTATATACCTGCAGGCAAGCCATGAAATAACATACCCAATGAAAACCAATTTCTGAATTCATCCAATGAATTTACAAAAAGCAAGTCTCAACTGTTCATTAGGACCTTGATGAACACAAATTCTATGTTCCCCTGTTCATTTATCACATTTATTTAGACCACAAATGAATACTAAAACCAATATTCAAAACTTCAGATGCAATATTAATACATAAACCGAAAAAAGTAAAAGGAAACTTGAAAGGGTTTCTCACTTCTTACCCAGCAACTGGCCCATACGAGCTTCCCAGCAGCCACATTTGTGCAGTGTGACTCCCCTGTATTTTGAGCTTCCTCTGGCAAACCCAGTGCTCTGGCGCCGCAGGATATGCACAAACTCTTCCTTTGTAAAATGACTCATCTGAATTACAAAATTACAATCAAAATCAACCCCAAAAAGAAAACTAATTAAACAATCCCAGTGAAACGCTCCACAGCACATATTCAATACACACTTAACCCTTACTGACCTGCTTAATATCTTCATCATAATCACTAACACTGAAATTAATATCAGCCTCAGTTCCACGGAACTTAATCGCAGCTCGATCATAAACTCTGAGATCAAACCACCAAATACCGAAAAAAGTAGACCGAATCAAGCACTAAAGTCATTAATTAGTACCAATAACATTGTTATTAAATAATCAAATTCTTAGTTCTCACCTAGCTGCAGAATGCGCAGAGTCAAACCCACCAGAAGAATTAATGAACAATTAATCAAACCATAATCCAAAAAAAGGAAAAAGGAACAACAACAACAAAAACAAGAAATTATGGGGTAGATTTTGCTTACCCAAGTACACCTGCTTGCCATTATCCCTACACATACACAGAAAAAGAAAAAGTCAAGAAAGCTCAGAGCACAATCAAGGTTTTGCCAAACAGAGAGCGTAAACCAAACACTATGCTATTCCCATCTCCCGGTAACGCCCCAAGCTCCGGGACCTCGGGCCTCTCCGGCTCTTCTTGACCTTCTCCTGGAGACCGGAAGTTGAGGGTGGAGGAGGAGTTGAAGCTTCCGCCGGAGCTTTCCATTTCGTTTGGAACAGAGGAAGCCGAGGTTGAGATCTAGCATTGCGCGAGTGAATTCGGACAATTGGGAGCGATGGGAATCATAGAAACCTTCACAATTTACAATCCAGCGCGCGATATTCTGATCCAACCCCACTGCCATTCATGAGTAACAAACAGAGACGTGCGAACTCAAAGGCGTAGGGGTCGTTCAGCGGCAGAGAGATTAGGTTTGGGTTTTTTTTGGCAGAGAGAGATTAGGTTTTGGGTTTCTCGTTTTTTGTTAAAACACAATGTCTTAGTTTGACTCTTCTATTGTACTTGCGCGGTTGTTCTGTTTCTGTTGTACCGAACCTTCCTTCTATTGTACTGACTTCTCTGATGGATCAGGGACTTGGAACCTCTCATCTCATATCTCCTCACACCATAATCATGGCCGTCCGCTTTAATTGTGTGGCCAAGATTCATTTTCGTTTTTCTTTCTTTTCTATACCAACCCTAGTCTATTACTCTAGTTCTCCTTGTTTCCTCTCTCATCTTCTCTTCTTCCGCTTTTATTTGTTCCATTCTTTTTTTTTCTTTTTCTTTTTTATCAAAGGGGTGTCATTTCTTTCCCTTTTATTTATTTGTTCCATTTTTTTTTATCAAAAGTGTGTCAATTATAGTAGTCAGAGGCAAAAATACCCACCCAAAGAGGGTGACGTCAGAAGTAATCACTACCTAACTACAATCGCCAATTATCTAAATGACCTTATTGATAATTGGCTCAAAATAAAAAGCAAAAACACATAAAATATGAAAACAATTGAAGAAGTGGATGACAAGGAAAGTTCCACATTTTTCCTCTCTTTACCGATAACATGTGCATTGCACGAGAATGAGAATGGTATCTAGCTTATAATATTAAGAAAAATTACCTTAGATAGGATGGTTAAATAACAAAAAGGCCAACAATATAAGAAGAAACAACAACACCAAGTCCAAGAGGGGCAATGTCAAAAATCAAGGATACTGACGAGCGCCACCCTCAAGATACTTGACATCACACGGAGGGGACACTGTTGATGAGACCATATATAAACAACTACTCGGAGAGGGATAGAGGGTGCCCCGTTGAAAACCCTAGATCCAATGACCAAAATATCGGTTTCGGAGAAATTTTGACAGTCCAAAATATGAAAATATCCGTGGAAATTTCGAGAAAATTTCGATATCGGTAAATGTTCGATATTGTTTAATTGATTTTGTTGCATTTTTCTACCATTAGATATACTATATATTTAATTGATTTTGTTGCATTTTTCTACCATTAGATATACTATATATTTATATATATATATATACAACATTATCACAAAAACCATCTACGCTGGGTTGGTTGAGTACTTTGGTGTACAAGAGATCAAACAAGGTTTGATCCTCCTTGTTCAAACAAGCAAATAATTTGTAATAATTTTGGGTGGGAGTCATTATTTCGGGAAATTTCGGAAAATTCCGGAAATATCAAGAAATTTCGGGAAATATCGGACGAAATCTTCTTGGTATGTCAGGAAACTTTAGGACACCTCAAAAATGGAAAGTTTCGCCGAAATTTCGGGGAAACTTTCAATTTTTCGGACCTTGCCTAGATCTATAACGTAGGGGATGATATGCGTTGAAGACTTGAAGAAAATTTATATTATACTAGCCTTTTCGGCCCGTGCATTCGCACAAGGAAACAAAAGCACATAAATGAAATATATTCTTCTTTTGTTGATCTCCAACTATTTTCATTTTTTGTCCTCAATTAACCATTCTTTTGCTCTCGTATAAACTATTTGGGGATGTTTGTTACATGGAATTCTCATAGCCAAGCTTATTTTCTATGATAATCTTGGATTCTCATAGCCAGGCTTATTTTCTATGATAAGCCTGGACTCTCATAGCTAAGCTTATTCTTCCACAAGCCATGACCTATGTTTGGTGCTACTTAGGACTCACACAACCTCTTCAGATCGCCACCACCCTCCTCTTGCCATCATTAATTGGATTCGTACAGAACTATGAGAAACAATGAAAGCCTCAAACTCAGGGATTTAAAACCTCATTTTGTTCCAGACGAAAGAGAAGAAGAAAGCAACAAAATGGAAGTAATTCTTTACAAAAAAAACCCAAAAATTGAAGAAGAAGAAGAAGAAGTTGATCGATCATCGATCTACCACAAAAGAAAACACCCAGAAAGTTCATTACAAAAAAAAAACCAATTCAAGAAACGTGAAGAAGAAGAAGTTGATCGATCTACCACAAAAAAAAACCCAGAATTTCTTTACAAAAAAAAACCAATTCAATTGATTAAGACCAAGAAGAAGGAAGAAAGCAACAAAATCAGTTCTAGATCTACCACACAAAAAAAAAACCTAGAAATTTCTTTACAAAAAAATTGACACAAGGGTGGAGAGAGTTCGACGGCGACAGTGAGGGGAAGAGGAGAGAGTTCGTGCAGGGGGGAGGGAAAGAGTTCGTGCAAGGGAGAGAGAGAGTTCGCGCAAGCTCGGCTTCCACAATACCAACCATTTTGCCGTCGCTCTCGTAGACCCCTTCTTTATGTTTTTGGGACTGCATAGTCTCATTTAAAGGAGTCCCAAATGTCTCCAAACATGTGATATGCTATGTGTCTGCAATTTAATATTGGACTAAATCTAGTAATTAAAAAGTCAAAGGATTAGATTCTATAAAATAAAAGTGTTAGAGAGATTTATCTAAATATCCATATAAAAAACAGTCAAGTCCAATCTCAGCCAATCCCACGTAACAAACATCCCTTGTGGGTGCTTAATTATGATGGCAATTAAAATATAAAAAAAGTAAGAGAAGTAAATAGTGGGTAGTGGAGCCCTTAATATAATAATTTTATTAAGAGCATCTTTAACGAGGCTAGTTATTTTTTAGTTAAAGCAGCTCAAAATTTATTTTGGTTAGTCAATTTGACAATACGTCTACACCAGTCCTCTTTATTTTAACTAGTTTTGAATTTATATTATTTTTTGAATGAAGAAAAAATAATTTAAGTATATTTAAAAATTACACAAAACAACTAAAAATGAATGTTTTAAATTAACAAAAATAATAGAGAGTCTCATTTTGCTCTATATTTAGGAGCCATATAGCTAAAAACTAAAGTAGAGAGCCACTTACGAGGCATGTGTAGTTACTAAAATAGATGAAAATGTAAACATGCTCTCTAAAATAGTTAAAAACCTAAAACAATTTAAGTATATTTAAAAATTAAACAAAACAACTAATAGTGAATGCTTTAAATTAACAAAAATAATAGAGAACATCATCTCGCTCTCTATATTTAGGAGTCATATAGCTAAAAGTCTAAAAGCTAAAGTAGAGAGCCACTTAGGAGGCATGTGTAGTTCCTAAAATAGAATTAGAGCATCTTTAGCAGACTCTTTATTTTAGTTTTTTCATGCTCTCTATTAAACTATTTTTCTTCATTAAAAAAATAAGACTAAATTCTTGTTACTACCCTGAACTTTAGGGATCTAATCAGTTCAGTCTCTGCACTTCTAATTTCATCAGTTCAGTCAATCCCTGTACTTTCAATTTTTATCAAATATGCCCTTCCGTCAACTCTCCGTTCAATATCTCCGTTAACTTGCTGATGTCACACTCGGAATGACCTATTTGATGAAAATTGAAAGTGAATGGACTGACTGAACTGATGAATTAGAAGTGCAAAGACTGAACTGATTAGAGCCCTAAAGTTAAGGGTAGTAACAAGAATTTAGTCCAAAATTAAAAAAATGATTGAAGAAATTTAAAAAAAAAAATTGGTCCAGGACTCATGCATGCCATATTCTTCCATATATTTCCCAGATATCAAGAAAAAGATTGAAATAACTGGAACGCTTCACGAACAAATTAAGCAATGAATTTTCCGTCTACTGAAACAGATAACTACAATTTCAATGACAGATTCCATTCGTAAATTTGTGGCATCATTATCTCAGAAAATAACTCACTGCCTATATCAAATGTCAAAATGAAATGGGTTCTCTAGCTCTCTCCAACATCGTGTCTGCCAATGAACGAAAAGCCTGGGGTGTGTGTCCATCCATTTGAAATCGAGGAGCAACATCCGGAAGCATGCTGCAAGAGCCTGTGCCTAGTGAATAAAGTTCAACTACTTCAACTACAGTTGGATTTCCATTAAAATCTTATCTAAATCATCTAACTTGCTGATGTGGCACTCAGTGGGGCCCACTAGAGTATGACTTGGCGATGATGTGTCACGCCCAGTCAGCTCAGTGGTTGACATGGAATTAAGGGGCCCATATTTGCTTATGTGTTATTCTGTGATTAGAGCAAAGGGTCACACCCTTTTATATCTCCATCAAAAATAAGTTTCTTCAACAAAACCCCCACTAGGTTTCAAATCCATGACCTTACTTTTGCCAACCTTTGCAGCTGTGCTCAAACTACTAAGTTAAGTTAGGAAACTTGTCATTGGTTCTCATTATCATATTTATAGATTTATTGGTTCAAGGATAAATATGTTAAATACATCATGTAAAATATTTTTTTTATATAATATATGATTGATGTTGTGTTTTTTTTTTGTGTGGAATATATGATGTTTCAAATTTTGTTTTTTAATTTCTTCAATCATTTTATTTTATTTTGGACCAAGTTTTTGTTACTTCCCTGAAATTTAGGGGTCTAATCAGTTCAGTCCCGATACTTCTAATTCATCAGTTCAGTCCCTGTAGTTTCAATTTTCATCAAATAGGTCATTCTGAGTGCCACGTCAGCAAGTTAACGGAGATATTGAACGGAGAGTTGACAGAAAATTGAAAGTACAGAGATTGAACTGATTAGACCCCTAAAGTTCAGAGTTCAGGGTAGTAATAAGAATTTAGTCAAAAAAATAATATAAATTCAAAACTAGCTAAAATTAATAGAGAGTATTGATGTAGACGTATTTTCAATCTGGCTTGGCAAAATAACTTTTTAGCTACTTTAGCTAAATG
The DNA here is from genome assembly GCA_029955375.1 of Rubus parviflorus. Taxonomy (NCBI): domain Eukaryota; kingdom Viridiplantae; phylum Streptophyta; class Magnoliopsida; order Rosales; family Rosaceae; genus Rubus; species Rubus parviflorus. The sequence continues at coordinate 13,159,251 of JARGGL010000006.1, forward strand.
TTGGTTAAAAAATTGCTAGCATTGCTAAAGATGCTATTAGTTTTTCAACTATTTTGACAACTACATCAGCTTCCTAAGTGACTCTCTACTTTAATTTTAGCAATATGACTCCTAAATATAGAGAGAGCGAGATAAGTCTCTCTGTTATTTTTGTTAATTTAAAATATTCATTTTTAGTTTTTTATTAATTTTTAAATACAATTAAACTACTTTTAGCTACTTTAGTTAAAATTTGATTAAAAATAGCTAAGCTTGCTAAAGATGCTTAATAATGCTCTTTAATAAACTTTCTATTTTAACTTTTAGCTATTTTAGAGAACATGTTTAGCTTTTCAGCTATTTTAACAACTTCAACAATCTCCTAAGTGGCTCTCTACTTTAGCTTTTAGTATATGACTCCTAAATATATATGCGAGAAAAAGCTCTCTATTATTTTTGTTAATTTAAAACATTCATTTTTAGTTGTTTTGTTTAATTTTTAAATACAATTAAACTATTTTTTAAAATACAATTAAGCTATTTTTTCTTCATTAAAAAAGACAAAAAATCACTTTTGGTCGCTTAAGTTTGACATATTCGACACTCTGGTCACTATAGTTTCAAAAATATCACTTTGCTCACTCAAGTTTGAAACCGTCTTTCACTTTGGTCACTATAAACCGTAAAAAAAAAAGGACCAAAGTGAAAGACGATTTCAAAATTGAGTGACCAAAGTGATATTTTTAAAATTAGAGTGACCAAAGTGTCGAATATGTCAAACTTGAATGACCAAAGATGATTTTTTTTAAATGATATAAATTTAAAACTAGTTAAAATAGAGAGCATTACCAAATGGGGCCCTCAACCTTTTGTAAACATTCTCTGTTTATCTCAAGTCACAAGAAAAATGGGTCATTTTGGATAGGGGAAAACCTCCATAAGGTACCTGGACTTTGACCAAATGCAATTTTTGATACCTAAATTTTCATAAAAAATATGGTGGTACCTAAACTAATACTCCGTTAGCCCTTATAGTATCTCCGTCCACTTTGCCGTTAAAAAGAAAGATAAAATTGTCAAACACAATTTTAAATAACAAAAATATATAATTGGAACAAATATAATTGGACAAATAATTAAAATCAAATTATATTTTTTTTGTCTGAAAAAATTAATTAAATTGAAAAAAGAGGGTGGAGTTGTTCTTCTCCTCTTCATTTATATTCAATTCCAAGTAGCCAAAGATTTTTTTTACTATTAAATTTTAAAATATAAATATAAATAAATTATATATATATAAAAAACCCATATTTATATTAACAAATTAGGGTTTCGTCCCCAAATATTCAAGAATAAAGATGTGAAATATTATTATTATTTTTTAAATGTAATTTATAACAAATTACTCTAAAGGTCATTTTTAGAGTTGTTATTCTAATATAAGTCACCCTATTTTGTTTTTCTTCTAAAGACCATTGTGGACACAAAACTAGCGCGTCTTGATTCTATTATTCTCCATCAATTCCAATAATACCCTTGAGTTAAGCCAAAGAAAGAAGCGAACAAACAACTCTAAATGCAAGATTGATAAGAGCTTTGATCCAACTGAGTTTCTCAAGCTTAGAGAAAGGATGAGGTTGCTCTCAGCCTCATCATTTCTTCAATTTTTCGATGTTTGAGCTCGCCGATCTTCGTTCATCGCTAATTCATCGTTGTTCGTCTATGGGCAATCTCTGAGTTTGAAGATTGTAATCGATCACTGAGAGTCTGAGACTTAAAGGTCGATTTATATCTTTATTTTGGTTATGTAATTGTGATTTTGGTCATGTAATTATAATCAAACTTGTTTTTTTTGATAGATTGATGTTTTGTAGATTGATTTGAATAGCTTATTGTAATTTTAAATTATGTACGAATTGCACTTTTCTATTCTGTTTGTGTTTCCGTATCTGCTATTTCTCATAGATTTGTGTAGCACTATTGTCATGGAGAAGTAACTGATGATGTTTTGTGAATAATTGATGATCAATAAAGCTACTGACCTTTCTAGAAAAAGTACTGACTTTCTTAGATAAAGCTACTGACATTTCCGGATAAAACTACTGACCTTTCCAGATATAGCTACTGACCTTTCTAGATAAAGCTACTGACCTACTATTGACTATATGTACTTACTGATAGTGTTTGGTGAACAATTGATGAAGATCGAAAAATCTACTGACCTTTCTAGATAAAGTTATTGGCCTTTTTAGATAATTCTACTAACCACTGCAAGTGGCCTAGTGGATCAGCGTCCAAGTTGAGAACCCCCCAACCCGCATTCGAATCACGAAGCTATCAAAGTGGTCAGACACTGTGCTGCAATGCACAGTTGGAGAATTTCACATGCACCGCAGGGATTAGTCATTGGGCCTAGGAAGCCTTTGGGATACCTTGACTTAGGTAAAAAAAAAAAAAAAGATAATTCTACTAACTTGCTACTGATTGACCAATTATATGTTTTAATTGATATCAAAACTAGAAGCTGATACTTTCTTCCTCTAATATGACATTGCAGTTTAATTAGCCATGGAAGGAGACAAAATTGTATGCGAGGTGCACATATACGTTTGAGACTCTGATGTTTTTTCTTAGTACGAAGATGAAATTTGACGATATTGTGGGGGACGTTTGTTTTGGTTTTAAGTAAGAGTTACAAGGAGTCATATGCACATGGTATTGAGTCTATACTTAATATTGAGAAATTTTATGTGGATTCGTCAAGTTTGGGTGTTGTTATGAAGCCTACATTGACTAAGAGGCCATCTGGTCGACCAAGAATTGTTCGGATGAAGTCTAATGCTGAAGGTGGCAAGAGAAGGCTTATGAAATGTAGTCGGTGTGGTGTCGTGGGGCGCCATAACAAGATAACATGTACAACGTCCATCTGAAAACTAGCAACAATACTTCAACACTGGCAGTAGTTTTTTACAACACTGGCAATAGCTTTTAACAATACTGATACTAGCTTTATACAACATTAACAGTAGCTTTTGATAACATTGAGTGTAGCCATATACAGCATTGGCAATACTTTTCATATTTTGAACGTATTTGCTATGTTTTATGAGAATTTTATTGGATCTTGGAGCTTTTCTCAGTTGTTGTAGCATTTTTTATCTTGGTTGTATCATTTACCATTTCATAGTTGGCCTAAAAATATTGATAGTAACATTTGTTATAATGATAATCATCATAGTTGTTTGTCTACTAAGGTATACAAATTGTTGCTGTATGGTGATTTCTACTTTTGCGTTTAGACAAGAGACATATTTAGCTAACCCATTAATTACTTAGATCCACAAGTGTTCGTGGTTTTATTGTCAACATAATACTTGAATCGATACATAGTAACGGCCTCAAGACATGGGTACTCCTCCAACAGTAAATACTTTAATTGATAACAAAATTCCATGATGCAAACTTAAGTTGATGAAAACAAAAATTTAGAGTCCGGAGAACTAAGAGCCAACCATAAAAATCTATTGTCAACAAAAATAAAAGTTATTGTCAACACAACAACAAAAAGCTAATGGCAATCTGGAAATCCTCCTCTGAGTGCTCTCTCCTCTTTCTGTACATCTTGAGTGCTTGTGTTCTACTGTACATTTGTTCAATATAATTTTGTTAGTCTGCACTGACATGTTTAGAAGAAAAACTATTAAATTAGTTGAACAAAGCTACTGACTTAGTTGAACAAAGCTACTGACTTAGTTGAACAAAACTACTAACTTAGTAGAACAAATTAAGCTATTGCCCTATTTTTTTCACTTAAATAATCAAATTAAGCTGCTGACTTAATCCTATTTTTTCACTTAACTAAACAAAGCTACTGACCTAGTTGAATAAAGCTATTGACTTAGTTAAACAAACCTACTGACCTAGTTCAATAAAGTTACTGCCAAATGATTACAATACAAAACCAACACTAAAGAAACGAAGAAAACCCTTTCTTCTTCATCTGTTAGTTACCCAAATGTATACACATGACAAACCACATTCCAAGTTAGGCAGCATAAGAAACTCACAATACCCTAATATCATCGCACATGTCCATCCACATTCCAAGTTTCCACACTATAAACAACAACAAAAGAAAAATTACAACCATTCTTCAATTCAAGAGCTACTGCATGCATACATGAACTTCAAATAAAACTCAGAAACTTCACCATACAGAAACTTCAAATAAAACTCAAAACAATGAAAAACGTAGCAAATACCATACCATGGAAAGCTATATCATAAATTTACTATCAATCATGGAAAGCTATTACTGAGCATGGAAAAGTTATTACAAAACATGAAAACAATATTGCAAGTCTGCAATGCCATATTACACATGCCCATACAAATTTATCTCAATTAAGTGTAGATTGTAGTGAGAGAGAGAGAGACTTACTAGGTCGAACAATCGAGAGAAGCGTAGAATCACTTCAAGATTGTGCGAATAATCGAGTAACAATCGATTGGATTCTTCGAGTTCACCGCGTGGTTTACCCAATCATCTAAGTTTTTTGTGACAAATCGACTAGATTCTTCGGTTGATTTTTGTAGTTTTGAGAGAGAGAGAGAGAGAGAGAGAGAGAGAGAGAGAGAGAGAGAGAGAGAGAGAGAGGAGGAGGACGCTGCTTGCTTGGGTCGATGGATGCAGTGGCATCAATTGTAAATTTGATAAAATTTTAATGTCTAAAATTCAGGCTCATTTCTTCCGTATGGCCTTATGTGGGTAAATAATATTATGTGACCTTTTGAAGAATATGAGTTATATAAATGAAATGATTGTTTTGCCCATGTTCTTATCACCAAATTAGTGTCATGTAGGTACCTCATCAGCAATTTAACGGAATATTTGACTAATGTACTATAAGAGCTAATAAAATAGTAATTCAGGTATCCCCAGAGGACTTGGATCCTCTGCTAGAAAAATTCATGCTAGGATCTGCTTGGATTTGCATACAAACCTGCCACCTCATTATAAAAACATCCAAGGGCTCACCAGCTGACACCTCAGAAATGTTAATACACTGGAAACAAAGAAAATGAAAAACAGCTAACACCGTTTCTTTATCTCCGTCTTCTTCTCTACCAGACTTCTGGGTTTGAAGAAATATGGAAGTTGAAGAAAAGAAGTGCAGAGAAAAATATAAAAGTTCTTTGAATTATTTTCTGCACATGTCTGGCCAGTTAAATTTGGTAGCAACCCACAAGAAATTTTGAGACAAGTCTTAACAGTTCTTTGGTTTCGTAGATCTTTAACAGTTCTTACTTAGCAAATCTGAACCATATTTTCTTATAAAATTGATTCCTTTTCGGGGAAAAGAAAATGGGTTATTTTCTGGGTTTGGTTATTCATTTTGAAATAATCTTTCGTTGATGGACAGAACCATAAAGAAAGAATGAAAGAATTGAGAACGAAGCAGCAACCCAAACCCCCAAGTCCCAAAGGTCCCAAATAGTCAAATACATATCCGCAGCGTTTAAACTTCAAAGTAACGGGGGCGTTAGCATTTTTGTTTTGTTGGAGTAGTATTGATGAGGTGTCACTTGTTCAGCTCTTGGATTGATTTCATAGTGAGGTGGCAGTCTTCTATGCAAACCCAAGCAGATCTTAGCACAAGTTTTTCTAGCAGAGGACCCAAGTCACCCAAGTCCATCACGAGAACCCGATCAAAAAAAAAGAGTTGAGTTTGGTATGTACAAATAGTAGGCAGGAACACAAAACCAGAACCAAAATGGAAGTAGAAGGAGGTGAGGAGGTGACTTGGAGCAGAGAAACAGTTCCTACGGTTCTGAAAATAGTGAGCACAAGAGTATTACTGCCTCAGAGAGACCTCATCTCTCTCTTGCTAGTGAGCCCATGGCTCAACGCAACTCTCATCTCCCACCCTTCCCTTTGGCTGGTACTCTTTTCTATGAGCCCTTTTTATTAATTTTTGCATATATAGTCTGCCGAGTGATATATCATATTTATATGATATGGGTTTTGATTCTTGTTTAAGCTTATCGATTTTCGTGAGATGAATAATGCTGGGAATCGCCTAATAGCTGCTCTTTCGCTGGTGAGATATTGATTGCAAGGAAATTTTATATGTAGACTCTGATTCCTGGCATGGAATCCCAAAATGATATATGGGAGTTTGCTTATTTACAATGCTTTGCATTCATTATTGACTGCTGCATTGTTTCTAGCCGAGATATCGCCACGTGAAGCAGATAAGCCTTGAATTTGCACAAGATATTGGAGACAAACATCTTCAACTCATAAACAACAAGGTAACATGCCATTCTAATATGAGTTTGTGTCAAATTTACTATATTGAACAACTGTTTTATTAGATGGTAGGTATTGTGGTGATCTTTTCTTACTTAAATTTACACTTTCAAATGCCTGATAACGTGCATTTGGAATATATTGTTGATTTAGTCAGGGCTACAGCTCTTACTTCCATCCACTAACATTCTTGATTTTCCAACGTCAAGTGGGTAATGTAGGGCAGTGCTACTCATACTGGCCCCGTATAGTGGTCAAAATTTGTAAGGTACGAGACTTGACAAAAGGGTTAGGACTTGGGACCTCCAATGCTTGTCATAGACTACATCTAATTTACGCGTTAGGCTTCAGACTTTCATATTTCCCATTATTGAATTAACTAGGCTTCTGTCCTGACTCTGATGTTATGTATGGTTCTTGGTTTGAAAGGATCTTACAACACAAAGGCATGTTTGTGTAGCATGAGATAGAAAATGGAAAGGAAACTAAACTAAGTGCTCTTCAGACCTCGCTGTTTGTAACCTCTATCCCTGCCTGGTTGATCATCTGTTGTTGTAAATCCGAATATTCTTTTCTTATATATGGAACCTTGACGAGGCAGTTAACCATAGTATTGTGCACTTGATGAAGTATGTACTACTTTTGCAAATAGATGCTTTTGCATATATTGAACTTTATGCATTTCTACAGTGTTTAAATTCTCTTCAAAACCTTGAGGTTTTGAATATGAATAGCTGCCAGAAGATCTCTGATCAGGGAGTTGAAGCTATAACCAGTGCTTGTGCCAATCTGAAGGTCTTTTCTATTTATTGGAATGTGAGGTATTGAAGGTTTCTTTGTACTTCAATTCATATTGCTAGTTGAGAATTTGATCACTGTCGATGAATTTTGGAGTATGAATTTCAGGGTAACAGATGTAGGTATAATGCACCTGGTGAAGAACTGCAAATATATAGTTGATCTGAATATTAGTGGCTGTAAGGTATTTGATCTCTGAGTCCCATCCTACTTCATGCTTTGTGCATTGTGAATAGTCCGTTGTCTATATAGCTATCTATTCAATCTTATCTCTGCAAAACTTTGGTTATAATTGTCTTGAAGTAGGTTAGTACATATTTTCATAAAGGATTTTCTTTTAATGGAGTACTTTGATGTGGACATTGCAGAATCTTTCAGACAAAGGTTTGCAATTGATTGCTCAGAGTTATCCGGAATTAGAGTTGTTGAATCTGACAAGGTAGAAATTATTGGTCTTGATCAGGTCATTTTAAGAAAACTCAACGCATCTTCTGTATCACAACATATAATCCAAGCTATGACCAATCAAACATTGATAACTGTTATCACATGATGATCTCAGAGAGTTGGGGTCAAAGTGAAAATGTTTAGTGATTTTTTCACATTCCCATTTCCTCTTATACACTTTCCCTTCTACACAGAAGCCATGTGGTGAAATTGATTTTTATGTGCAAAGGAATACTTGTCCCACTTTTGCTCACATATTGTAATTTGTAATCATAGGTGTGTCAAATTCACAGATTTTGGCTTGCAGCAGATATTGGAAAGTTGCTCCAGTCTCCAGAGTCTAAACTTATATGCCCTATCTAGGTATTTGGTGGAGTCTTTGCACAAGTTTGAACTATGTTTTCTTGCCGTGTATTGATTCATCGCATTTCCTTTTTTCAGCTTCACTGATGAAGCTTACAAGAGAATATCACTTCTAGCCCATCTTGAATTCTTGGATCTATGTGGTGCCCAGGTACTATTTGCTAGATTTTTTTTATGTGAATGTAATATTTGGAGACCATAAACCAAACTGATGATAAATACTTATGGAATTTCTGATTTCAGAATCTATCAGATGAAGGGCTTTCTTGTATAGCTAGATGCAAGGGCCTTCTCTCTCTCAATTTGACATGGTAACTGAAGCTTCTGAATTCCTATATATGTATATGAAGCAAAGAAAGTACATCGATTGATATTTTCAATACCAATCTCTACTTTCTAATAGGTGTGTACGTGTCACTGATGTCGGGGTCATAGCCATTGCAGAGAGTTGCACCTCTCTTGAATTTCTCAGGTAAATCTTGATGAGAAATTTTAAAGAACCTAATGACCGGTCTGTGGTTGACTCTGGAAATATCAAGCTTACTTAGTTATGTTTATGTTTTAAAGTCTTCCCTTTTCTAAAGATTATTTTTAAATACCTTTGTTACGTGACTTGCAATTCTAGGACTTGAAGTCTTTTGCTTTTATAGAACAGCCTCTAAGTGGCTGGTTCACCAAACAGTCACTGATGTTGCTTTTGTTCATATTTTCTTTATCTAAAAGTCGTATTGAGACCAAGAAGCATGTTTACGCTGCACTGTATTAAGCTGCAACATTGCATTGAGCCTCTCTTCCAGACTGGGAAGAAGAAAAATAAAAAAAGAAAGGCTTTAGCTCTTTAAAACTTCACTTACCTTTGTGCCACAATAGTCAAGGAAATTGACAAAATGCTTTCTGGAAATGTCTTGACTTCTGATATCATGGTATAAATTTGACTATATATGTAACTGAAAGTCTGAAACTGAAGATGTACACTTGCTTGAACTTCTTTTAATTGAACCACAGGGTTCTCATGCTTTTGAATGATAACCTGCAAAAACTGACTTGAGAAAATACAAAATGCAGCTTATTTGGGATAGTTGGGGTGACTGATACATGCCTGGATTCCCTTTCAAGGACCTGTTCGAACACAATTACTACTCTTGATGTGAATGGATGTGTTGGAATTAAGGTAATGATGCAGTTAATATTCAGTAACAAAGTTTAGTTAATTAAAGTTGGACCAGTCTACCTAATTGTGTATTTGTTCCATTGTAGAGACGGAGTCGTGATGAATTGCTTAAATTGTTTCCAAAGTTGCGGTGCTTCAAAGTGCACAGCTAATGTATGTCATTCAGAATCCGCATTTCTCTAAGAAACGGCAACCTATACATTTTTAGTACATTTTTTTTAACAATATACATTTTGAATTCTTAGCGTTTGTGGCATATCAGATTTTTGAATTCACTCTTATTAAGGACTTCAGGAATCACAATCTGTAATTATTTTTATTTTTTTCTCATTGTTCTCAACATTTATAGTGACAAAGTATGCCATGTCACAAGACTGCCAGTCCGTAACCAAAAAAAAAAAACTATGCCAGTCCCCATGGAAATGAATCACATTCCTTTGGCTACGGGCGTGAAAATTTGTACTGATGCTTCGTACATGAACGATTCAGGTTGATATACACCTTCAATTGCTGGTTGTGAACGTAGTAAAGTTGATTGTGATCGAGTTGAAGAGTGAAAAGCTGAAGCATGGATGTTATAGCCCGAGATTGTAATGTAGCTCTCAAGCTTAATTGCAGTGTGTTAATCATAAGATGTAATCAATGTTTTGTCTGGGTTGGGACAGCATCTGATTGGCTCTATCCTACCCTCCAAGTTGATATTTGTTAGTCTGGTGAATGAAATTGTTAAAAAATAAAAAATAAAAAAAGTAAAAGGAATGAAAGCATCAGACTCATTTCTTTAAGAAACTCATTTCTGGATCAGACGAGAATAATCCAGAAGAATAAAAACCTTCCCAGGACACAAGCACAGCTTGAACATGCTACTTAGAAGCACACCACATGCTCTAGTTGCTTTTTTGGTTTAACATGGCATTTCTTTTCATCAACTCCGGTTCAAAGCTTTCGATGTTTTGCCCTCTCTTGTATTGGAACACGAGATAAGCACATTAACTTCAAGTTGCTACCTGCCATACTTCTATCACTATTGTTTCACAAATTGATTTAGGATTGCTTGGTACCCGATAATGTTAAACTTTGGAATTTGCTTTGAAAAAAGGAGTACACTTCTATCTTTCTGTCAAATGGGATGAAATCGAAAATAGAAACCTTAAAGGAAAAAACAAGAGTCGGAAATAAGATCCTCATAGCTGATCAAAACATATCAATTCATCGGTTAGTAATATGAAACAGGCTCGAGCAATGAACTCCAACCCCCTCTGCTTTTGTTTTCTTTTCATTTTCTAGAATGAAACAAAATAAAAATGTGTTCAACATACGCTGTAACAATCCAAGCTTATGATCCTGCTCTATTATAGGCTTCAAACTTAAACTTGCAAAGAAAGGCCCGAATTCCAAATCGAATGAAAAGTAGTTAGTGGGTGCCACGCTCCAGGTTAAGCAAAGCCTACAATATTATTCATTGGGCAAAAACAGAAAGAACTCAAGCAACCCTCACAGTCTATAAGATGAGCTGATCCGAAGAAAAAAGAACCCGGAAAAAAAATAATCAAAATATTATTACTTATCTTTGTTTCCTTGACCAAAATATAAAAGGAAAACAGGAACTGACCACATCCTAGAGAACATGGAGAAACAAAAAAAATTGCAGGTCACTAACCACTAGCCTTTTAGGGATTAGAGTACAAGATTATGACTATATGATGAGCCAGTGAGCATCTCTAAGAAATTCTATTGGCAAAAATGAGATGGGCAATTGAGCGAGGAATCATAATAACTTTTCTATAAGACAAAGGTGGCATAATACAAAGTAGATCATAGCATATATCTCACAAGGAGATACCTCGTAAGAACAAGGGGAATGATCTACCATCTTACAATAACTTAACTTCATCCAACGGCTTCTCTCGAGCCTTTTCTTGGATGTCTCCGAAACGCTCCTACAAGCATTGAGATTGCCATCAATACAATAAGTGCAGCCAAGTGACAAAAACAAAATCAAAAACACACACACAGAGAGCAATTACATGCATTCAATTTTGAATAGAAACTCAAGTCTCTCATATCAATGATGTATGATAGTTCAGATTGTGAGGTCCCACAGAAGTAAGCAAGTTGACGATTAAGCCAAAATCAACTAAGAAGGTCTGCCTATGAAACTTCTTGGTGAATCTAAAATATTCACAAAAAGACCCGAAGGGAAAACAATCCAGAGCAACAAAAATTGAACCAATATGTTTCAGCAATGTCATACTAAAGATTAAGGGGAGTGATTTTCACTCTCCCCAAAATCTCCAGTTACAATTCTATATCTTTAAATTAGTTGAAATTTTTAATTCGCCCTCATCTAATAAACAGACATGGCTGGGCCAGAAAAAAACAAAAAAAACAAAACGATATTAAACTCCACAACCCGGAAAACAATTAAAGCTTTTAGCAACAAAAACTTCAACAAAAACCAATTACAGCAAGATAATATTCATCTTTAATCAGATTCAAATAATAATGATTACAAAGCCTTACCTGAATCTGTCAACGTCTAATTCTAGGCTTGCAGCGGAACTCCGCTAGAAGTGCAATGTGATCTGATGACCACTCTGGAGAAGGAAGTGCTGTATCTTTTCTTAAGCTTTCTTCGTCCAAGAGCTCCAACAAGGACTCCACCGTTAAAGAGTCCGCTGAAACCACAAAACATATAACTTCATGTGCAATTGATCTATCAAAGATGAACGATCATTTAAATTTGTAATGTAAACTCACCAGTGTAAAATATGTAATCTAGGGTACCAATAAAATCTCTAGTGCAATTTGTAAATAACGGTTCATTTGTTGTGGGGTCCATTCTCCTTCTTTGCGGCTCCAAACCAAGACCAACTCCCAACCTTGCAAAGGATGAATATGCACTAACCTGTGCATTATAATAGCAATTGTTTCATAACCAGCACAAGCCCTGTAACCTAAAACATGCATACCCCTGCCCCCTCCCACCCCTTAAAAATTATTAAGCATAAAAAGCATTTATTACCAGTGGAAGCTGATGTATCAGCTTGCTGAGAGGGCGCAATATATTAAGAGGATCTACTTGTAAATCTGGATGTGACGGATCTACCTTTCCCATAGCCAGTAGTGTATGAGGAGCACTGAAACAAAGCAGCAGTACCTTAAGCAACCAACATACTGGTAATAATTATTAATTCCAGCTAAAATCATTACTGACAATGAACAGACCTTCCAGGAACTGAATTAAAATCCCCACACACCAACATTGGAATATCTGCACTGGCAGCTATTTTCTCTAATCCTTTCAGGAGAGTATGAACCTGAAAAAAAAAACAGAAGAAACAATATAGTATGAGAGAAAACAAAAATAATGACATCTTGAAAATAAGTTACAATTATGATCGCACACAGGGAAGACCTAAATAATATAAATACCTGCCAGAGCTTGACGTCCTTTAGATCTTGGTGGACGTTTACATGTGTGTTTGCCTGCCACATAAGATGAACATGATTAAAAAGATGCATGTGCATCAATGCATCTGGGAAGTTGAAAAGGAAACAGAGCCCAAAGAAGACAAAATATACAAAGTCATTGAAACATGACAATACAAATGCATTCCATACCACACAAAGAAGCTGTCGCTTCCCAGGATTATCAACTCCCTGATTGCTAAATTTTGCTTCCAGAACCACTATGAGCGCAACATTATCCTATGGAACATGAAATCTAGGCATGAGCATCACACCAATGTTAATTGCAAGATCAGGTTTAAACTAGAAAAATCATAGATAACCAACCAACCTTAACTAATCGATTTAATGCACTTTTCTTCTGATTAGTTGGAATCATAGCGTCAGTCAAAGACTGAGCAGCTTTATTAAATTCAACCTGCATACAAACACAAATTTCTTCATAATAAGGACAATAAAACTACAAATTGTGTGCTGTAATCTCTTTATGCCTTCAAACCTCATATTTTTTGACATGTGAAAATCTGTCTCTACGGAAAAATGTTGCACAACCATCAATTGTTTGTGTGTTCCCACTGTAAACCTGAAATCAGAAAATATATATATAATATAAATTAATGGCAAGAAAAATTTCAGAAAATATGACCACAAGGAATGAAAAGGATGCTAAGAGACCTCATTTGTTTTTCTCTTGTATAGCGCTTGATAGCCATGTTTGTCCAGCTCAGGGGCAAAAAATTCATCAAAATGATCACTTTGAACCTGAGAGAGCAAGCGATCAGTCCATTGATAAATCATATTATAGGGATAATGCATATATATTTCAAAAGTTACAGAATGATTCTTTTGTGAGATGTAGCGTTATACTTCCAAATAACTAAGCGATTTGTCTGCCTAAAGAACTAAAATAAGATTCGTAATAGCTTAAACTTGTAAGCTGTCTTATCAAAAGCAGTGCACAATTTTAAACCTTATATCATCTCTGGGAACCCTGATCTTATAAATCCAAAGAGAACAAATTCCTTGTCGCCATAAACAATATCAAAACATGTAAAAGTTTATAAGGCACTGGAGCACTATGTACCTCCTGAAGACAAACAATATCTGCACGGTAGCCAACAATTTCTCGCAACAGATTTTGCCTGCGGTATGGCCAAGAAAGTGCCCATGAAGGACAGTAACTGTATGATTCACTAGTGGCATACACATCAGACAAAATGTTGTAAGAAAGCACAGTAAAAGTTCCAGAAGATGAAATACGGCCATCTGAGTCTAAATGCCCCATCACATCAACTCCATTGACAGGAACCAGGCGGCGTGGACTGGGAGAGGGTGCTGGAATGACACGGGAAGTTAATATGGGATTAGCATGTCCCACAGGTACTTTTGTTTCAACATCAACTATAGCACACTCAAACTTAAGAACATGCCCAATATCGTCAGCGGTTGGCGTATAAGTTTTAGAGCGTCCCACTTCAAACCACGTTTCACCACCACTCCTTTGAGTAACAGCAGCAGGATATAAAGGTGTTGAACCATTTGTTAAACTAGTGCTTGACACAGAACCAGATAAGCTGGTGTTGAGAACACCAGATCCTGAGCTATTAAAGCGCCCAAACACCTCTTCCTCCTCATTTCCATTTTCATTTACAGCACTAGCAGCGCGGTCATGCAGAACACGGTGATGCTGCCATGCATCTGAGAAGCACTTGGGAGAACAATGGTAACTTTTGGAAACAGGTAGTTTGGCCTTGACACAGCCTAGACACTGCAATGTGGCTTGCTCAGATGGATGTACGCTACAGACAGCAACTTTTTTATCATTTTGTATACGATACCTGCAAGCAAGACCAAGAATAAGTTTAGATAAATCACAGCAATCATTACTGAACCAGAAATTAAAATTTATAGACACCAACAGCAGGCTTTTTGCACGAAACCAATTCCTTTTGAGCATTGATATTTAACCATTATAAAGCAAAGTGCAAAACTAAATCATGTAAAACCAATTCAGTTGTATTCACCAAAATTTCTTACACAAAATGCAGAGTTTTGCAAACAGTTCAAACATTTATTTTTTGCAGGATGCTCAGCGTAAAGACTAACAGGCACAAAGAACACCTTCCAAAATAAACTGTTTATGATACCCAATGGAACCAGAAACTAAACCCTGTTATTTGAAGAGAAAAAAAAAAAAGGAACTTAATTTGCACATCAAAGAACCAAGACAGGTCGGTGTTCAAGTCAAGATGGGAGTTGAAATCTCGGTATCTCTATCTCAGCAAACATCTCAACTCGATATTCACTATGACCCCCACCTTGACAAAGTCTAAAACAAATTCTTTTTTGCTTTAGGTTAGGTTTAAATGGGACTATGCAAAATTGCAAATAGATTTTCTTCATTTTAAGAAATCCAAAAAACGATATGGCAGATAATCAAGTGTAAACAAATACTTCAGTAGTTGGGTTTGCGGTTTCACTTTTATAAATGTCAGGGAGGCGGAGAGTCAACTTTTGCTAGAAGGTGTAAGTGCTGTACTACTGGAGATCTATTAGCACACCACCAGGTAGTTAGGTTCTCATCTTGAGTCAGCACTTCAGCAGCATATATACTTAATAATGACAGTGAGCAGTGTTAGAGCTATTGCAACACAGATAACTCTCCAATTAATCCTTATCATTACAAACTATTCTCGGCTTGCAAACTGTCAAAACTCAAAAGACCTTTGAGACGATGACAAATCATTTTACCTTTATTTCAAAGTAAATGGTACTATTAAGCTCATTCAATTATCTGAATTGACTGTTCAAGGAAATCCATACTGCAACTTAAAACCAAGATACAGTGTCAAATTTAAAAACAAGATTAAACACCACTGAATATCATACATAACACTGACATGTATATTAACAGAAACCTTTTTTTTTTAAAGTAATTTACTTTGAATCATTATGAAACCCATGAAAGAATGCAATGCAAACTACACTACACAGTCTTTCCAACTCATAGATTCACCAAAATCTATGTAACAATAAAAATCCCAAATCATCCAGAACCCCAAATTTACCCAAAATTAAAGCACCTACAAACCAATAAAAAAGTAAAATTGATTGGGAAATTAGCACTTACCACTTGTATCTCAAGAAGTGGCCATCAAGAGGGGCCGATTCAGGCACATCGTCTGTGGTGACGGTCTTGTCAGGGCGGCGCAAGAGCACATAGGGCGTGAGCTCACAGCCTACAATGGGAATATCAGAAGGAAGGTGCACGCGTATCACGCTCAGCATGCTTTGTTTCTCGTTTCTCACTCTAGAAAGCAAAAATCTTGACAGCAACGTAACCCTATCTTACCCAATCGACAGAAAACACAAACAACTCCGAGGCGGATACCTGGCGGATCCGCCATTTACTTAACCCCAATACCCGCCAGCCTTGACGGACCCAACAAGACCAAAACCCTAACAATTGGTCTCCTAATTCGACCACCGTAGATCGAGTGCCTTCAATTGAGAAATTGCGGAGGAATAAAATAGAGAAAGGAAAGGCCTTGCTCCTGTGCGTTTGGGAAGTGATTATAGTGGATCGATTGGCGGAATGGGATCGCAGATTGTAGAGTAAGAGAGCGAAAGTTGGGTTCCTTGAGAGAAAGAGAGGGAGAGAAAATAGAAGAGAAATGGAGAGAGGGGGGATCGGTAATTAGGGTTTTACAGAGGAAGTGAGAGTAATCTGCTTGGCTCCATTTCCTGAATTGTGAGAGAGAGAGAGGAGAAGAGAAAAGAGGGCTGTCGCTCTTTTCTTTTATACGATACGAAGACGAGTCCCTCTACGACTTTAGTTTGGTTTCTTTTTCTCTCTATATTTTTTTTTTGGGAACTGTGTGTTTTGTTTTTGTCACATTTGCCCCTCAGGATTTGTGTTTGGTTCCAAACTTCCTACTCTCTGATATCTCTGTTCCGTTGCGGAAAATAGAAAATGGCGAAAACTTACCATGGTAATTAAATGTTTTTCCAATCGGATTTATTATTTACTAGATTGCATGAGGAGGTAATAACTGAAAATTGGATAGACATTTTAGAATAATTTTCATTGTTGTGAGTCGCATATTAACTCATCAAGTAGGAGAGATAGAAAAACGAGAGAGAGAAGTGTATAATGATTTGATTGATGTTTGATGTTGTGGTGTGTAAAATGGTGATGCATCAACCTCTTTATATAGTGGAGAGGTTGAAGTGTATTCATGGTATACAATAATGAGGAGAAACTATTTAGTTTCTCCACTATCACCACTAACCCCACTAACTATACAATTTATGCTCTTCCATAAGTAGTGTAACTCTTATAGAGTAAGTAGGAGAATACCAAAGGTCTTCGGAAATGTATGTAGTCCACATCTTGTATCTTGTACGTACGGACAATAGTTTATGGACAACCACTCCACTATGTGCATTACAACACATTCAGGACTGTAAGCCAATACATCATTAGCGACTGTGTTTTCTATTCATTTATTAACTATTGAATCATTTTGTGAGTTACGCTACATCAATCAAGAGTTCGTTTACTGTACATTAATGTAATGTAGAACTTTCTCATCAATAAAAACTATCTTGCATTGTATTATATAGTAACCCATGTTATCATAGTACTAATTTAGTGAGTTGTTGACATAGCTCTGCTAGGGTTTGAAGAAGTGCCACTTCTTCTACAAGAGTGTCCCTTCTCCATTGTTATGAATTGTTATGGAGATAATAGTAGGCCTTGGCTTATTGCTTTTTATCCTTGTCGTCAATGGTAAAGGAGATTGGGCGCAGAATTTTGACTACAAGGCTTACCAGGTAAATGGATTTAATAGGTGGGCTTCAGATCGAGATCTGGGTAGAATCCATGAAAGACTAGATCGTGATCCTTATCTTGGTGCTTTGCTGCTGCAACAATGGTGTTGGGATGGTGGTGGTTCGGTTTTGCCGGAGTCGGGTTCTGACTAATTCCTTCGAATCTCTGTGATGCATTCTTCTTGGCATGACGATGGTGATGGTAGCATATTCACGAGCCGTCTCCTTTGGGTTGATTGCAACGATGACGATCGGCTTGGTGGTCTGATCGTGCTTATAGAGGATGATGGCTCTCTATCACCTTTCCATGGTTTGGTAAGGTGAATTAGGTAATCATGCTCTCATTGATCGGTTTGGTAAACAAATAATCATGCTCATTATTTGTAAGGTTTTCTAGTGATGAGTAAAATTTCATTTCTAAAAAAAAAAAAAAGTGAATTTCACATGTCATTCGGTGAATGAAGAAAGTTAAAATAAAAAGTTTAGAAGAGAATGTAGTTAGCATTCTTATGTTATCATAATGCAAACATAATAAAGATGTACAATTGTACAAAGTATGTGGCACCCAATTTTGCTTGCGTATGAGATGGTCAAGGATGGATCTAAAGGTTTTCTTATGTAATTTTTTTGCTAAAAAAAAAAAAAAACTACATATGGTATACACCAACAATCGAACTAATGACCTATTACAAGAAATAAGTTGGGCAAACTACTATGTCAACTACATCTCTATTGTTTGTAAGGACAAATAATATATTTATACATATACTTTTGAAATTAGCTCATCTAAATTTTTTTACCATCGACCGGTGGTCGACCGGTCGGCTGGGGCAGTTGTCCGAGTTCTTCCCCCTTTTTCTCATCTTTCCACCTCTCAAATATATTTTCTTCCTTCACAAAACTTCTTTCTAAGACCCTCCTATATATTCCTAATCACTTTTCTCCATCATTCTATCACTTCTATCTCACATAATCTTGGAGACATCAAGAACATCAATATCCTTGGAGCTTTGGACAAGAAGAAGAAGAGGAAGCCAAGATGAGCTTGCTTCAAGACTTGGTGACAGCAAGATTGGGGCTACTATCTTCATTGAACATTCTTCTATCTCTCTTTACTTTCATCTATTCCTTAGCTTGTCAATTTTGAGATTATTGATGTATATTCTAAGTACATGTGAGTAGTTGTTAGGATTAGGGACTAGGGTTGTGTGCCCTAGTCCATAGATGATGGATTGGATAATTCTTATATATATACATGTTGGTTGATTTTTGGATATATTTATTGTCTATTTTTGTTATGTGTACGTTAGATGCTTGTTTAGGAACTACCAATTCTTAAGCATGTGTTCGATCTATCTTGGTGTGAAAGTGTGAGCTTAGTAACGTTACCCTTTCTAGACAATGGACAATGAATGTGATAAGTATGTCTTGTTTGATTTCATTGGTCTTGATACTTTATGCCTTAATTCAATTAGCTTGAAGATAAACATGTCCCAAGAGCTATGACAAGGCTTAGGTTATTTGGTTGGCATGGCTTAGGTTGAATTGGATTAGGAGTTGTTGTGAACCATTGCATGACACAATGATAACTTATAAGACTCGGTCCTATAACTATTGCATGGCTAAGATACGAAAATTGATCCATTAATTGACTTTGATTTGTGTGTGAATCCCTTGATGTGTGCACCTTGGTTCTTCACTCACTTTTGTGGTGAAGAATTCCTATGAACCATTGCATGGCATAGGAATACCTAGCAAATATTCTATTTCACACCATAGTATGGGTGGAATTGAGATTGATACATGACTCTTTCAACATGTGTGTGTATTTGATTGTTTATCCATCGATATGGATTAGGGAGAGACTCGAAACTCCCAATCATTCTACCATTTATATATCTATCCATGTTCCTTCTCTTGCATTTTATTAGTTTAGTTAGTTTATTTGCTTAATTTACTTTATATTGCACTTGTTCACTTCACACATCTTATATCCACCTCTAATCTCACCATTTAGTGTTAGGAAACCTAGGTTACTAACCTACCAAAGGGGATCTTGGGCCACCAATCCCCGAAGTACAACAACCCCGGTCTTAAACTTTACCATTCCTATATTTGACGTTCGTCAAATGGTCCATCCCTGGAGATGGTCAATATTAATGACTAGCTATTCTTTTGGGATATATGTGGTGAGAAAACTCTCGAGCCATCTATATTTTTCAAGCCAGAATGTCATTTTTGCTAACTTTTAAAAAGCCAAACATTTCCCTTGGTTTTTTTTTAACACACACACACCCCCACCCCTCAACCCACCATATCCCACCTTGGTATCTTAGGGGAGTCGAACCCAAAATCTCTTATAGGGCAATCTTGGTGCAAAATCACTACACCAACCACCATAGTTAAATTGAACAATCCACAATTAAATTTAGAAGGAGCAAAATGGTTAAAAAGCAAGCAAAAATGGAAATCGATCTAGTGATTCATTTATTTTATTTTTTACCTTTTCATGCTAAAACATATATAGTGGAAATTTCAAAACATGGCCATTAACTCGCCCATGGTGTATGCCAAGAACCTAGTAATATAACTACTATAAAAAGTTGGATGCATAATTTAATGAGAAAAAAAAAAAGGAAAAAGTTTACTTTTTTTTTATAGAAAGCAAACGATTGAATACCAAAGATTAAAGAGTATAGAGCATGGAGTCAAGACTCCAAATTTCAGGAGGGACAGTCCCACTCCATATTACATGAAGATTTAAACGTAAAGCTAACTTAGCTAACTTATGTGCCATCACATTGGAACCGCGATACGTACACATGGGAGAAAGAAGCACCTGGAAACTCTTCCAAAGAAGCAGAAATGTCATCATAAATGCAACCCAACATGGAAGTATTGGGACCAATACCTGTAATAGCCTGAACCACAATAAGAGAGTCCACCTCAAACGTAAGAGGGTGTAAAACTGAAGAGCCAATTCACAGGCAGAACGACTTGCCAAGGCTTCAACCATTTCCGGGGAGTGCACATTTAAGATCTTCAAACAAACACTGCCCACTACCTCTTGATCATGATTCCGAACCACTACCCCTACACCACCAAAGCAAGAGACAACATCAAATGCACCATCAACATTTGCTTTCAACCAACCTGAAGGAGGAGGCTTCCAAGGTTAGACTGCACGGGGAACACGAGTAGGACTGGGAGGGAACCTTGTTGAAACAAATAACTGAAACTGGGAGCGCACCAAGAAACAAAGCATCTCCTTAGTTTGAAATTTAGTCTGCCAAACCCGCAGGTTACGTTCCTTCCATACCGACCAAAGAATAAACAACATGAAATCAAAGCTAACCTTAGCCAAAGTAACTGAAGAAGAGACTAACCAGGAGAAAACCGGCACTAAATCCGACTGAATAGCAGCCATGGGAAGAAACTCCGCAAAACTGTGCAAAATGTCCTTAATAAAAGGACAGTCCCTACACACATGCTCAATGGATTCACCTTCTTCATTGCAAAAGAAACAACCATCATTGATGAAGACACGACGTGTTTGTAACCGAGAAATAGTAGGGAGAATGGCTTTACAGGCTTTCCAGATAAATTTTTTAACCTTACCCGGTACCTTAGCCGATCACAATTTCTTCCAGAATCTTACAACCTGAGGAACTATAGCAGACACAGATGGAACATCACGATGACTTGCAGAAAACGCTAGCTTATATGCACTTTTCACTGTAAACAACCCTTTAGGATCATAGTGTGAAACAAGTCTATCCGCACAAGAGCGACGACTCAGCGGAAGAGAAAGAATCAGGGCAGCTTCAACAACATGGAAAATGGATTGAACAAGTGAAATATTCCAAACCCTAGCTACCGGGTAACAGTAAGTCACTCACCAATAAAGAAGATTCAGAGCCACTCAAAAGAGGACATAAACTATGAGGGCGGGGGATCCAAGGGTCAGACCAAACACGGATTGAGGTCCCATCACCAACCTGCCAACGCAACCCCATCTTAAGAATACCCAATGATTCAAAGATACCACGCCAACAAGCCGAAGGGTGCGCCGATAAAGAGCTAGCTAGGATATATCAACACCAGGAAAATACCTTGCACAAAGTACCTTAGCCAATAAAGAATTAGGAAACTTCAGTAAGCGCCAAGCTTGCTTGGCCAAAAGAGCCAGGTTATGAGCATATAGATCTCGAAAACCCAACCCGCCTTCCTCCTTAGGGGCACACATTTTATCCCAAGAAAGCCAATTAATGAATCTTCTTACTCTCATTGGTGCTATTCCACCAAAATTTAGCACACATTTGGTGCAGAGAATCACAAAAGGATTTAGGTAACAGAAAACAGCTCATAGCATAGGATGGCAAAGATAGAGCAACAACACGAATCAAAATCTCCTTACCAGCACTACTCAAAAGCTTACCCTGCCACCCTTCAAGTTTCTTACTAAGATGCTCCTTAATATATGCAAAAGTCTCCGTTTTCTTCCTACGTACCAACATAAGTAGGCAAACCAATATACTTTTCATGCTTCTCAACAATACCAACACCCAGAAAAGAAGCAAGTAACCCCTGCACCTCTGGTAAAACATTTTTACTAAAAACAACTTCACTTTTAGCTAGGTTGATTTTTTGACCTGAAGCACGCTCATAGTCCACCAAGACCGACTTGATATGCTCACATTCCTCTACTGTAGCAGCCCCAAACAACAAACTGTCATCCGCAAGTAATAGATGATGAATGCTAGGAGCGTCCGGACATACATGAACCCCTTGTAGAAGCCCTTGTCGGACCTTGATTTACTTGTTTGCATTGATTCTTTATATTTGTGATTACTCTTATCATCCCCACCCTGCCTATATGTTCCTTCTCCATAGAGTCTTGTGATCCAACATTCCACAAATAATTAAGATTAGACATTAACTATTATCTTTTAGTGTAAGAGATGTCTAAATTTTCTTTCTATCATGTCTTCCTCAGTGTTCTTCTTCTCTCAGGTTTCCCAACTTATCATTTGTGTCATTGTTTTAATATTATTTTATGTGCTTTCACCTAAACCAGCTGATATGCCTACAAACATTTTCATCTGCTTCTTCTACGTGCGTATATATAGATCAAATGCTTCATATATTGTCATAACAATATGCAATAATATATTCACCTGTTAACTTTCAAAATTAATTTGCAGTAGTTGCCTTTGAACATGGGATGTTGCCTCAAGCTTATGCACAAATACAAAGATGCCAAGAGAAGTTGTATGCCAGTGGCTGTACATTACTGGATTGCGGGGAGAAGTGTTGGAATAAACACCACGATCCAGGACATGAATGCATTGCCAAACTTGGTGAATTAGGAACTATTGACTATGATTGTTATTGCTTCTTCAACTGTGCCGCCTAAATTATTACTAGAGTACGTACGTACTTATATATGTACTTGGTATAATTATATTAAAGTAAAATAAATTTCTTGCTTTCATGTTTAATTTGGACGGAATATAAATTGGAAATGTAGTCAAGTTTGGTCTAAATAATAATGACAATGTCAATTTTCGACAATTACTAGTGCTCGCTATGCTTTAGTAAGTTATATGATCAATTGTGCAAGTTTAGATTGTGGTTTTATTTTCTCTTTTCATGGGTCCTCCTTGAGCTAGATTGGATTTATTGGTCTCAATGACAATACTTTCCGGAATATTTTTGTTGGAGCTGGCGATTGCTAATAGCAGTAATGCACGGTGTATGTATTATTCTAGGTTTCGAATCATCGATTACAGTTCTAGGTTTACAATCATCAATTAGGCCACTTGTGTGGTCTGTATTACTTTTTCTTAGGATACTCATATTAAATATTGTAATTTTCTATTGATTAATAAAGTTTATGTTTTTCTAAAAAAACAAAAAAAAAACTAAGAAATCTCATTATAACTAACTCAAACCAACGGAAGAGGGATACAAACTGAAAAAAATCATCCATGGCTATTCTGATGTACGTCTAACGGCCATTCTAGAATCAATATTTTATCAGCATATATCTAACGGCCAATTAAGTAGCTAGTTAATTCCTCTTGCAAAGATAGATAACAAAATTAACTAAAGAATCTGTTGGAGTCACAAATAAAATATATGTGGCAGGAGCACATTAATTAGAACTAATAATTTGTCTTGGAGCGATCTTGAACTAAATTCAAGCAGCCCTTCTAAAGCTTCAGCCTTTTACCGGTGATCATCATTCCCTTGAAATTGCCAAATGAACTTAATTCGTGCACTTTTGAAGTATCGAAATCAAATCACAAAGTAGTTAGTACCGAACAATTTGAGTTGCATATATATCAGTGGAGTATGTCGGGAAGACACAGAAAAGCAAGCCCATTGCAGATCAAGAACCGGGGAGATATCACATCAGTACCGAAGAATTTGAGTTGCATTTCTAGCTAGCTTCTATACGTATGTACAAATTAAATTAATTACCTTGCTTGTATAAGCTATATATATACAAGATTATACAAGATGATTTTGTCAAAAAAAAAAAAAGATTATACAAGATGAAGTGTAGTTAATTAAACGTTTTCCTTATACCAGTTGCATGTTAATTACATCACATATTTTATATAAAACAGTCGTACGTATTGCTTTAATTTGTTGTAGTTAGTGTGGAAACAGAAGATATTTACATATTCATCGATCAGTTATATATTAAAATAAGCTAGAAACTACATGCATGTCAAGTTGTCCGAGTTTTCAATCTAGCTACTATATGTACATATAGCTTGATACATATGAACTTGGTGGAGATGCTTATACGTATGAAACTTAAGTTGGTGACTCATATATATATATATATATATATATATATATATATATATATATATTTTTTTTTTTTTTTTTTTGATAATGCTTTTGCTGTACAAGGAAGTTTGATGCTGGGTAGGCACGTTTTGACGCAGCAGAACTCAAATTGAGAAATTGACAACTGATCGAGCCATTAGCATCAATTTGACATCCGCAAATATTTCCTTCAGCTGTCCAACACTCTTCCGTACAAATTAAAGTACTAGAAGTTCAAGAGAATCGGTCTCCACTGCTATAACGTAAGACTAAATTGAGTTCAGGAGTTAACTAGCTAGCATTTGTTCCAGCGGATAAGGCGCGCACTTCACTTCAACAAAATGCCATGCTCGATTGATTATGCTATTCGTTTCTTGAGGTCATGATATCATTCCTCTTGGCACCCTTGCTACAAGTTCCTATGTTGTACTGGCTATTACTGCATGTTGTGGTTTTATTAGTTATATGTTCTGTAGTTCTCTCTCATTTTTTTTGCTGTATTTTGTATTCTACTGTTTGGGTTTTCAAGATCAAACAAGAAACCTAGAACAATAATTAATTAATACAGGGTTTTGATGACAGCCCAGATTGCGTTTGTTTTAAGAACATTCACCTGCTAACTTGTTTCTTCAATGGACTTTACACTTTTCTTGATACTTGCTTCAAGCTAGTCTCAATCACAATTGGTGCTCAATATTGACATTTGTTAATAAACTAGGAAAGTGTAGGTGTATCGAAGATTACTTTATTAATTGAGTATTCACTTACTGTTGAATTATTTCATAGAATGGCTGCCTTAATTTATATCTTTTAAACTTACTCGATCCGGAGCATCTTCTATTCACTTAGGTTGACTTTAACCTTGCCACGAAATATCACGAAATAACACGAAATGCCACGATTACGAAATGTCACGAATTAACACGAAATGCCACGAATTACCAACCAAGATTGACTTCAACTTAGGTGAATACAAGAGTTTTCACTTACTCCCTGTGTAGACGTTAATGAACATCTTGTGAATTCTGCAAAATTTCCTCGAAGTTTGGTGCCTTATCTCCAGAATCTAGTGAAGATGGAGGAAAAGAAGCTTTCCAATCACCTCAGTAGCTTGAAGTGTGCCTACCGGACATCGATCAGCTCTATGTATTTTCATTTCATCAATTTATTGTATATTGAACATTGGGAACATGTATGAAAGAATGAATTTGTATAGCTCAGCTCATTTTCCCAAATATGTATATACGTACATGCATTTTGCATGGCAGAATTTTAAAAAAAAAATAATTCACACTTTGCCACATTCCCTTCGCATCAGTAAAAACCCAAAACGACATCAAGTCTTTGCAAACTGCGAAGGCAATTTTCAGTGGCAAACATTCTTGCGACAACACAATTACTGCAACGGAAACTTTGCAGTCACTTTAGCCTTTGCCAAAGATCTTTTTTTTTGGATTTTCTCCCCAGGAAGGATCTCCCCCAACCCCCCCTGGAAGATAAGCCGAGGAGACTAATCTCCCTTCGTGGAACAGGTTGCCGCTGGCCACTGGTGCTTGACATGTGCACGAACCCAAAGGCCCCTCAAAAAACCTGCCAAAGCTGGGTTTCGAACCCCTGACCTCCTATTACCAGGATGTAGGAACAGTTCTCCCCCAACTTGGATGATACAAATTTGTCAACTTGACCACACCAAGTGGTTCTTTGCCAAAGGTCTTTGCATGGCTGTTGGATTTTTATTTTATTTTATTTATTTATTTAGTGTAACCATCTAACCAATTAAGTAGCTAGCTAGTTATTTTTTTTTTATCTAAGAACGTCAGAACACTGATATCCAAAATTATTAATTCCTCTTGAGAAGAGTGATAACAAAATTAACAAAAGATTCTGTTGGAGTCACAAAAAAATATATGTGGCTGTAGCACATTAATTAGAACTAATTAATAATTTGTCATGGAGCAATTAATCTTGAACTAAATTCAAGCAGCCATTCTAAAGGTTCAGCCTTCTACTTGTGATGAGGAAAATCACCAAAACTGGTACAAATTAAGCCCGACATTTATGAATTTAATTTAGAGAGCGCAATACCAATACCTTTGTGTAAGAGTAACAATTAATAAACTAGCTAATCACCATGATCTTGATATTATCACACTACTACAAATTAAGTCTATGGGGACATACATTTGTCCCCTTTATGGAAGTTTCTATTGCCCATATTTGTCCCCAAAAACTAGATTTGGGGACAAATACATATATTTGTATCACCTGATCTATCCTAGTGCTCATGGCAGAGTAATATTATATGTGCTCTATATTCACTATCTGTCTATGAAAGTAGTTAATTGCATGCATACTTGGACCATAACTCTTCAACTTCAATTATGTTTATCCTTTTATTCAGAGTGCAAAATATATTTACCGCTGTTCATATATTCAAGCCAAGCAGGTCACACATGCATATATCAATCGAATAATGAGCATTATTATTAATTTTTTGCTTATATATCAATCGAATAATGAGCATTAGAACATCGGGTTTGATGGATGAAATTTGTCTAAATAACATTTTATTGCCGAATGAAAATGAAAAGTCTCCTCTGTATTATTATTATTATGAGACGAAGGATTGTTAATCAAAACTGAATTTTTTTACGTAAATAATCTTGAAATATGAAAAAAATTCGGAAACCAAATAACCATCAAGGGTAATTGTGTCAAATTATAAATAAATTTTAATAGAATAAATAAATAAATATGATCTCATTATCCACTTTTTTTTCTTAGTAATAACTGTTTCTCCCACTGCCCATTAATTTTTGTTTTTCTTAATAAAAAACAGTTTTACACATGCAGAGTATGTGTGGAGAATGCTAGTTATAACTAATTCAAAGTAAGGAAGAAGGATAACAAAAAAAAAAAAAATTCAACGATGGCTATTCCAAAGATTATTTTTTTTAAAAGGTTGTCATCAATAGTTATTCCAATGTGCTACCTAATAACATGAATGAACTAGTACCAAAAGACGTTAACCGTAGAAAAAGAAAAAGAAAACCTGAATACTAAATTTCAAGCTTTACATAATAATACAACCATTGGGGTATTCATCACTAAAATGGTACTCCCATTGTGATTGTTGACCCAGCTCACCCATTGTCTGACCACTTGGATATTGATCGATTGAATACCAACTCATTTGGCCCATCTGGCTAGACTCGCCTATCTGGTGCATATTTCCACTTGTTTCTTCTTTGTTTTCTTTTCCATGTGGGCTGTCTTTGCCATCTTCTCCAATTTTATCTTCTCCCTCCTTATTATTTGCATCTGGATGTTTTTGTTGTTGTTGGTCCTTGCCACCATCCTTTTGAGATTTATTGTTGTGTTTGCCTCCATTGAAACAACCACAGCAGATGGTGTTTGAAGAACCCATATGTTTTTTCTTGTTCACTTTTCTTTGAGTTTGCTCAATCTCGTTTATGAGAGAGGTACCAAAAGGGGTTTGGCCGTTTGGGGTATATAAAGGAGCTAATGAGCCTTCAAGGAGTAGGTTTTTTCCTGTTCACACTATAATCCCTATCCAATCTTACCAATCTAAAACAATCATAACCCTAAGATAACTCATAAACCTAAATCATGATACTGAAGCAGTGCCTTCATAGAAACCATCACGTATAGGGTTGGATTTTGAGAACAACCATCCAACTTCGCATAGTAGAGCATTGCCCAACAAATTAATATCATCTAACCCCATAAGAATTTGGATATGACCAAAATGATCATAACTCTATAAGTACTTGGAGGTGCATATAACAACAAAATTGATTTAGAGAAAATATAAAATTTTGGTTCTAGTTTAAGTTTGTGCGAAGAGCAGTACTGGTGGTCTGACTCTATTTGGTTTGGGTTTTTGGCTTGGTGGAGCAGATGCATGCACTATTGGAAAGGATGGCCGCCGGAATAGTGGCTGGTGGTTGTGATCTTTACGCTTGGGCCATTGCGGTGGGCTTGTTGCGGTTGGGCTTGGGGTGTGACTTTTGGGTATGTTCTTGGGTCTGACATAGAGTGGGCTACTGTGGTGGTTTGGGTCCTAAGGGAGGATGTTTTGCTACCCTCATGTCTTACTTAGTGTTTGGTTTCTAGCCTACAATTGCAATCTTGTTTCGTGGTTCAGCTAGTCTATGGATTTCCAACTGCACCACAATTGAGTGCATTGACGGTTGGAAATTCACTAGTGCGGATTAGGTGTTCTTGAAACAACTTGTATTTTGTAGACTCGTTGAATAAATGAGCGAATAGGGTATAGTGAGCTAGCGGTGCTTTTAGTTTTCTAGTATTTGTCTGCCTTCACAGATTTAGGTCAGGGGCGGAGCTAGACTTCAAAATTTAGATAAGCTAATTTTTTTTTTATATGCAACAAATCAGCAACCAAACAATGATTCAAATGTGATGAAGTAAATAAAACTGAATTACTGAAACATATAAATTGCAGGCTTGAGTATTGAGTATCTCCATTCTCCAATCCTATTAACTCTCATTCCCAATCCAATTCATGTTCATTCATCATTGACCATTGAGTATGAGAGTATCTCCTTCAGTCTACATACTAAAACCTAAAAATAAAAAAAAATTGCCCAGCTGAAGCTGGGTTAGCCTCCACTTAGCTCCGCCCCTGATTTAGGTACAGACTTAGGAAATTGATGTATGTGCTGTTCTTTGGCGTAGGATTAATGATTGTCATATGTTTTTCCCTAAAAAAAACAGCAAAATTAATTTAGAGAAAATATAAATTTTTTGAGATTTATCGATTATTTATATTGTTTAAATATATATATATATATATATATATATATATATATATATATTTACACATATAGGTACATCTAGCACTCCCTTCCTCATAGATATGAACATCATAAATATATAATAAAAATATTATTTAGTGTCATCTCTTCATGAATTTTAGACATCTCACTGTCATTATCTAGCTTGAGCATATTTGGACGTATACTTTGCTACACAGATTTGTAGATATATATAGTGTGAGTAGTGACCATGGGTATTAATATTAATTCATGGTTTTAACAAGATCATTGGGTTTGAAATTAGAAGACAAACCTTTGAGAATGGTTCATCATCCATGTGTTATTGAATTGTCTGATTCCTTATGCTAACAAGGAAATAAAGATTCAGCAAGTGATTGAAATTAATCAAAATTTGCAAAAGTGATAAATATTAGGAATTCCTCTGATTGTTCTTTAAACTCACACATTCACTTGAAAATGTTATTTCAACCTTTTAAAATTGTTATTCTTGTAAACAAGCTTGGACCCATGAAATGCATGCAAGTACGTACTTTGGACACAATTATAGTTCAGCAAATTCAAGATTTAAAGTTGATTATAGATAGTACATAACAAGGAGATCATCCCAGAAATTACAAACATAAACCTTAATCAAGAGGCATCATATATGATTGAGAGTTTTTTGGACTGCTCAACCAATACAAATTTATTTATTAATTAGCAAACAAGCTAGTCCTTCCTAGCTTAATTACTAATCCTCTTGCAGGCATACAAAGGATTCTAGTTCTTGGTTTCGGTCTCATGAGCACCACCTCCATGATGACCACCACCTCCATGATAACCACCACCTCCATGATAACCACCTCCTCCATGATAACCACCTCCTCCATGATGATCATCTCCGTGGCCGCCGTGGTGATGGTCAGTGTTTGAATTCTCTACACTCGAAAAAACTATGTATGTTAAAAAGGAAAACAAAAATGTAAAAATGTATGCATGTAATAATAGGATTTTACTTATTATTGTTGTGCACCTTAATAAGAAGGTGCCTCGATTAGTTCACAAGTTGATCAACACGTGAAGAAAATTGAAACAGACAAATTTAATAATAATGTTTAGCTAACTAAGAAAGCAATTAAGAAACTCACCAGTAGTAGTAGTAGTCTCACCAGATCCATGTCCTCCATGATAAGGGGGGTGATGGTGATGGTGATGGTAACCGTCAATGTTTGAATTCTCTACACTCGAAAACACTTTGTATGTTAAAAAGGGAAACAAAAATGTCAAAATGTATACATGTTACTTTGCAATAATAGGATTTTAATTATTATTGTTGTGCACCTTAATATGTAAGATGGTGCTTCGATCAGTTCACAATTAAGTTGATGAATACGTGAAGAAAATAAAAAGAGACAAATTTAATAGTAATGTGTAATTAGCTAACTAAGAAAGCAAGAAACTCACCAGTAGTAGCAGAAGTCTCAGCTAGGTCACGAAGAGCTGAGACGACCTCCGAAGAGATGAGGAGAAGGGCAAATACAAGGCCAACAAGAAGAAACTTCTTTGTGAATGCCATGATTGCTTTGAGTTTTTGTGAAGGTATATGTGATTTGGAGTGAAATTAATGTACTTGGTCGTCTCTATTTATAGACACCTTTGAGAACGATCAGTGAGTACGTGGGAGAAGAATTAATCCATAAACTAGATATTTATGAAAGAATGCTTTAGTAGGTTTTGCTGATAAGGTTGAAAGGAGTACGTTTCAATTAAGTAAGAATTCAAGTACACAGAGTCAATTAATTGTATGATTAGCAAAGATAGTATTAAAAGATTTTATCAAGAACAAATGAGAATTTGTATCAGAAGTGAGAAACTGTATCTATAATTGCATGCATGTACGTCAGTACGTGTAGCCGTTACGATCTATATATAGTACTTTACCTACAGAGAGAAGAAAGAAGGCAAATCTCAATTTAAGAGATCTTGAGTGCTTTTGGATGATAAGGTTGATATAGATGAGAACATATCTCAATTAAGATCTTGAGTAGTCCACCTCTACCAAAATTAAGGAAAGTGTCTAAGTATCCCATATATATTCCCATTTGAAGCAATTCAGACAGTTACATCTCGAGTTTTTTTATTTTCTTGTATTTTTTTTTTTTTAGAAAAAGGTAGAATCAATCAACTGAAACCAAAATGAAGCGAATATCACATAAACACTCATTATAAAAAAAAAATAGATGAAGCGAACACCGACGACTCCACCTGCTCATTATAACTTGCAAGGCACCATCGCGAGAAAAGCATAGTCGCAGAGATGAACAAACAACAAAAACCATCCCTAGCCTTGAAGGCCAAGGGAACAAAAACCTAAATCCCAATGATAAAATTACTACCGTCGAAAGACCATGGTGGACTTGGCGTCACCAAAAGAAAACTCGCACAAGGAATTGATACATCACCAAAAGAGCGGTGATGCAATGATAGAGATGGGATGGGTTGGAGGCCGCCACCGTGACGGCTACGGAAAACCTAGCAAACACTTTTTTTTTCTTGTATATATGACTAGGAGAGAATTAAAATAAGTAAAATAAAAAATATAAATATAAGTTTGTATAAAGTTATTTTCAAAAAATTACATGACGTACACTTAATATCTATCATATTTTCCATAAATTTTACCTGCTAAACCCAGTACATAAACATAAGTTAACTCAATTCTCTTCCTAAATTCGAAAACAATAGTTCTAGAAAGACGAAAAAGACGACGAAACACGTCCATCGTCATCACTTGCTGTTTTTGAATCCCCTAATTTCTTCTTTTATTTCATAAACTTATTCTCCACAGAAACCAAGTCTTTTTGCTGCTGGAAGTGACTAATTGATAATTAATTTTTTTTATTACACGTGTCTAGCCTACTTAAAAATTTTAGTTTCGCCCTTACTTGTACAACACTTTAACTCCCTGAGTCATCATTGTCCAAAAAAAAAACACTCCCTGAGTCAAAAGAAGTCGTTGATGAATTTTTTGATGAACTAATCGCATGTGATGGAGTCGAGGGATGTGGCAAATAGGCTGTAAACTTGAGAAGTGTCTAAGCTAATAACAACAAAAAGAGGGAAGGATTTTGCGTAGGTTGAATTTTAAGATAAACTTGGAAGGAATATAATTCTTCCACCTATAAATGGACACTATTAGTTCCACATGCATATAGTTCTTCTGTCTTCCAGCAATGAATAAAGTTTTAATCGTTTTTCTTTGTATGTTATTGGATAAATTAAGTAGAAGCCAAAACATGCATTAATGCATGCATGTACGTGTAAGAGCATTATGGGCTATACACTAAACGTACAGATTTGCAAATCGATTAATTAAGAAGATAGATTACATTGGTATATTAGATACACACACACACAGATATATATATATATATATATATATATATATATATATATATATATATATATAGTCAAGCATCCATGCGTCGTTCCTTACGTCAGTTAGTCAAGCATCTGACTGTAGGTTGCTGTGTCCACGTTTGATAATTGATAACCTTGGGTATGACTTTTAAATAACTTGAAGGTGTGCATGCTTATTGCAATGTGGCTCTATGCGTTTTGTTGTTACTTGGAGCGTTCTTGCATATGTTACATGCGAAGTGATCATCCTCTTCTTTCCTTTCTATAGAACTTGGAGAGTGTCTAGCTTTAATTAATTAATTATACAAAGGAAAGAATTGAGCAGTTTTAGGATCCGAGTTTAGTTTACGAGTATATGCTTACAATTATTAATAATTGTTGTATCCTGAAGGGTATGTAGGGCATGCTAAACCTGTTATACCGAATTGAAGTATTGTCTCTAGCTAGGGGGCGAAATCTACTCTTAATGCTTCAATTTTAAACTCTTTTTAAAGAAAAAGCGTGCTCTGCAAGCCTTATCAATTAAGAGATAAGTATTTACATTATGTGATTTTCAGCTTATTATGGCATCAATATGGTTATTATTCTTTGCATGTTCATAATATATTGTATTTGTGGGGTTTTTGTAGGAGATGAAATTTGGTGTTCAAAGTAGCATCCATCAACGGATTTAATTTAAAGTTCAACATACAACAATTCTGGTGTAACTATATCAACTAATTACAATTATGTATGTTAGAATCCCCTATAAAAATGAAATAAAAAATTGTTTGTCCCCTTCCAAATTATGTACTCGTATATCATATGTGCCCATGTTTTTAAAGCTAAAATAGTCACGCCATCTAAAATTATTAATCTTTGATAAACTGTTATGCCAAGATGCGCAATTCTTAAATTTACTCCCATTTGTGATTTAACTAATTCTCATCTTATATTTTCATAATTTAATAATTTAAATTCTTCACATTATCAATCACCCTACAAAAATTATCGTTGCAAAACACTAATGGAATCAAAGATTGTTTTTTTTAGAAGAAAATATTTATTGAGTAGAATCAATTTAGTACAAAGGATGAAAATACATCCAACACAGCAGTAGGCAACCAAATCTGCCTGATTACAAGTAATTAACCAAGAAGGAAAATCATTGAATCACCAAGTGTATGCCGAACGCTGTTTAATAAGTAATAACTCAATTGTACCAAATAAATAGATGATTAATTACAACAATGTTAGAACGATACAATATATCAAAGATCGATTAGGTGGAATTGGACGGAATTAATGATTTCCGGCCAACAAATAGAGATACTGCTTTAACTATATATATCTCAAGTTGAATCCTGTCTTCCCATGCATTCGAGTAGAATATATAGGAAAGGACTAATGGCGTCGTGTAATGGTGATCGATATTAATTTGTAGTGGCCGATATATATAAGCTTGAGGTCCTTGGGGATGGGGTGCATTAAAACTATTTTAATTTGCTTTTAGTAAAAAATCAGGAGCTATATATTTTCGCTGCCATTAACCGGTCTTCGACTCTTCGGACCGATTTTCAATTTTTAGTTTAGTTTTTTTATTGATCCACAGTAAAAATATTTACTGACTCACAATAAAATATTTACCAACTCACAATAAATTTTAAAATTTCGACATTTTCAATTACAGAATGATTAATTGACCCACAATAAAATGACTGATGGGGAAATCTAAAATTTATCAAGACTAAATGGAAGAAGTTTCTAGAAAAACTTCTTTTATGAATAATTTTCCATTAAACATAATTACAACTACAATCGCAACGACAAGTTATGGAATAATGAAGAGAAACCAGCACCTATACTTGTTTCGATTTGGATGGCATGGTACGAATAATTTTTCCAGGCAAATCAAGTTTTATCAGTACCACCAAAGCAGAATTCTAAGACAACAAAGGTATGATGTCCTCCTCCTAGTGTGCTGAAGCTCAATGTTGATGGAGCTTTTATATATTTATTCTTCAACTTTTGAGGGAGTTGGAGGAGTTTTACGAGATAATAAGGGAGAGTTTATGCTGGTTTTTCCTACAGAAAAGATTTTGTGCCTTCACCTCAGCAAATTGAACTCATAGTCATCAAGGATGGCATCAAGTTTTTGCAGTAGCTATTGTGCATATATAGCGACTGCCTTCTTGCAGTCTAAACAATACGTACTTTCAGCAGAGGAGGATATGTCTCCTCTAGGAAACCTCATTGAAGACATTAAAGAACTCCTCAAGGTGTCTCCCAGTATATACATCCAACATATATGCTCATCAAACTACAAATCATGTAGCTTACATGCTCGCTAATTAATTTTAGTTTTGATTCTAATATATATTCATGTTGAGTCGTTCTCTCATGCTCAAGAGCTTGTTTTGTAATCATATATGATTCTTAATTATATTATATATTCTTTCTTTAAAATAAATTACAATACCCAGTACGTACGTACATATGCAGAAGTGATTTCAGAATTGTTTTAATTGTAAGTCTGCAACTTGCATCCTTTTGTTAACATGCACGTACGTTTTCCTTTAGGCTTTAGGTAAAGAATTCCAAATAAATTGGCACTGGATGTATAATGGTTTGTGATCAATGTTCCCTCAATCATATGAGCATTAGAAATATACACTAAACTGTAATTAAACTCATAATGTTAAGTGTGTTCCTCCCTGTGGTGGGTTGTGTACGTACGTAATTGTTAATTGGTTGCATACTTGGTACATAACTGTTCCAGATCAATTAACTTCAATTACGTTTATTCTATTCAGAGTGGAAAAACACTTATCCCTATTCATAAAAGTCAGGCAAGTCAGAGCATCGATCGAGTAATGAGCATTAATTAGAACATCGGATTTGAT
The DNA here is from genome assembly GCA_029955375.1 of Rubus parviflorus. Classification (NCBI taxonomy): domain Eukaryota; kingdom Viridiplantae; phylum Streptophyta; class Magnoliopsida; order Rosales; family Rosaceae; genus Rubus; species Rubus parviflorus. The sequence goes on from JARGGL010000006.1 coordinate 13,194,570, forward strand.
GGACTTGTCACATGAAATTTGTCTAAATAATATTTTCGTGCTAGATGAAGATCGATAAGAAGTCTCATTATAACTAATTCAAACCAAAGAAGAGGGATTACTAAAATAAAATAAAAAATCAATGATGCCAATTCCAAATATTTGAAAAAAAGGGGTTGTTATCAATGGTTATTCCAATGCACTACCCAATAACATGGATGAACTAGACCAAAAGACGTTAACCATGTAAAAAAAAAAAAAAACTTAGAATTCGCAATTTTTTTTTCTCTCTTAATTAAAAAGGATCAAAGGATTTCACTCATACTCCCATGGTGACTCGAACCTATGACCTTGATATTAGATAGTGGGTGCTCTAACCACTGATCGAACTAACATCACTTCGTCAAGAATTCGCAACTTTTACATAATAATACAACCATTGGCGTTTTCATCACTGAAATGGCACTCCCATTGTGATTGTTGACCCATCTCGCCCATTGTTTGACCACTTGGATATTGATTGATTGGATATCGACTCAATTGGTCCATATGGCTAGACTCGCCTATGTGGTGCATATTTCCACTTGTTTCTTCTTTGTTTTCTTTTTCTTGTGGGTTGTCTACGCCATCTTCTCCAATTTTATCTCCTCCCTTGCTAATTGCATCTTGATGTCTTTGTTGTTGTTGGTCATTAGCCTTTGGTTGGTCCTTGCCACCATCCTTTTCAGATTTTTTGTTGTGTTTGCCCCCATTGAAACAACCGCAACAAATGGTGTTTGAAGAGCCCATATTACCTTGTGCACTTTTCAAATATCTATCTCCTTGAGTTCTTTGAGTTTGCTTTCATCAATGAGAGAGATAGCAGCAGGGGTTTGGGGTCTATATAGGGGTTAATGGCAATTCAAAGATAAATTTTTTTCCTGTTATGAACTAATCCTTGTCGAATAAGTCTCTGTTCAAGATTTCTAAGTTTGCTTCTTTTGCCATATTTGAACCGTTATACTTACTTTATCTTGATTTGCAAGTTATAATGAGATTATACTGTGTATATTTTTTCTAGTAAGTAATTTATTTGATAAGAGCCGTTTATTACTTTACTCAAAATATCTCAGACCTTAATTGATATGACAGGAAAAACTAAAGCCGACAAAAACCACACTAGCAACTATAATCACTCCATCACCAAAATAATAAGTAAATGTAATCCCTATCCAAACTTACCAATCTAAAACAATCATAATCCTAAATAACTCATAAACCTAAATCATGATGATCACCAGGAAACTGAAGCAACGCCCATAGAAACCATTGCGTCTAATCCAAAAGATATTGTAAATTATGGGGTTAGATCTGAAAACAACCCTCCAACTTTGCATAGTAGTGAATTGCCCAACAAACTTCATTTAACCCCACAAAAATATGAATTTGATGAAAATGGTGTGCCATAAGTACTTGGACATGCATATAATTAACAACGTACAAAATTAATTTAGAGGAAATATAAATTGTTAGACATCAATGATTATATAGTTTAAAATATGGAAAAAAAATTTTCATATGGTACCTGGACTATGACCAAATGCAATTTTTTGTATTTGAATTTTTATAAAGAATCTGGTGGTACCTGAACTAATACTCCGTTAACTCTTATAGTATTTTCGTTAAATATTCCGTTAAATTGTTGATGTGGCATCTGTATGACACTAATTTGGTGACTAGAGCATGGGCAAAACAATTATTTCATTTATATTCAACTTCAAGTCAATTTAAATTTAAAAATAAAAATAAATTAGGGTTTTTATCAAATTTATAATTTAAAGTAGATTTATATTAACATAATCAAATTAGGATTTTTATTCCCAAATATTCAACATTAAAGATGAGAAAAATTATTTTTATTTTTAAATATAATTTAGTGCCAGTAGGTGATTTATTAGTAAAAATTTAAATTAAAATAAATTATATTCTGAAAAAAAAAATTATTTTTAATATAATAAAAAATTTAAAATACTTTTTGGAATAGAATTCTTTTCAAATTAATAATAGACAAAAATTATATTAATAAAAATAATAATAATAATAATATTTCGCATCTTTATTCTTTTTTTTTTTAAGGAAGAAAACTTTATTGATAAGGGAAAGTTACAATGTTTAGAGAGTGGGGGGACTAGGCCAAAATCAACTCTCAACAAAAGAAACAAATGCCAAATTAACGAAAACGATAAGAGAGTGCGAAAAGAGATCATGACCAAAAGTAAAAACTAGAAATTGAGGCAAAACCTCCCACCAATGAGAGCCCACATGATCCGCACCATAGTTGGCTAAAACATCTGCCACATAGTTTCCTTCTCTAAAAATATGAGAGATATGCAAATGCATTTGACTCACAGCATGAAGACAATTTGCCCAAGCAGTTCGAAAGCGCCATGGGATGAGAGCAGGATTCTTAAAGTAATGAAGCACCAGTGAAGAGTCTGTTTCTAGCCACAAATGGAGCCAACCATTATAATGAGCAATCCTAAACGCTTCAAATATTGCCAAAATCTCGGTCTCAATTGCATTAGATGCAGAAGCATGACTAGCAAAAACACCCAAAAACAATGCCAAAGCACCTCTGAAGACACCACCGAAACCCACATGATTTGGATCCGATAAGAGCCATCAGTATTTACCTTAACCCAACTAGAAGGAGGAGGCTCCCAAATCATAGGAATGTAATGAGGAGCAGAAGGCATTAAAGGAGATAATCCCAGGAAACCACAAATGGACAAAGAATTCCCATGTGAAGAAGCTGAAAAAGTAATAGATGCTGAATCCTTGAGAGACAAATTTTTTTTTTTGTTGAAAGAAGTAGCAAGACACTGACTTCCATCATGCTTTCTCTTGTTGCGTTCAAACCAAATACACCAAAGAGAAGAACCATAAGAGCTTTGAAGAAGGGTTAAGGGAAACAAGCAGCTCGTCTAGAAACAAATCCGGCAGAGAGAAACCATGTGGGACGCTAACTCTGAACATAGAAAAAATCCAAGTCTAGGGAGAGGCAGGAAAAGGGCAATCCAAGAATAAATGCCTTGTACTTTCAATGTTCAAACCACATAAAAAACACCTAGAGCAGAGCTGAAGACTTAGACGTTGCAGTCTTTCATCAGTAAGCATACGGTTTTGCAATATTTTCCAAGCTGCAAAACTTTTAGGAGGCTGTATAGCTTTGTGCCAAATTCGTTTACCCCATACCATAGCTGGCAAAGAGCCACCAATCAAGTTATAAGCATCTTTAGATGACAAAGAACCTGAGGATGCCGCTGCCCAAATAATCTGGTCAGGGGTGTCGGTCATTGGCAACTCAGTGGACAGAATACGCTGGAGACAATTGGAAAAGCCATATATAAACTATTGAGTAAAACCCATGTCCCGGCCATTTGAAATGAAAGAGCAAACCTTGTCATGGAGAAAGTCCCAGTAAACCATATCAATACCGCAAATTGTTACCAAGGGCTTCCCTAACCAATTGTCCTTCCAAAAATTAATGGAGGTACCATTTTCTACCAACCAACAGACATGAGAGATGAAAAGCGGCCAAAGCTTTTTCAAACCCAACCAAACCGAGGAACATTTGTAGTAGGAGGAAGGATGCAAACCATTTTGGAGAAATCTGTTGTGAATAAAAGTGGCAGAGATCGAAGCCTTTGAGGCCACCTCCCAACATATTTTCAAAAGGAGAGCACTGTCGAGATGAAAAAGATTTTTGAGACCCAGACCACCTTGCTCTTTTGGAGTGCAACATTGACTCCAAGAAACCAAAGCCAAGCCACTCTTCATTGGGTCACCATTCCAGAAAAAATTCCGAGCCACTCTTCATCGCATCTTTATTTTTGAATATTTGGGAATGAAACCCTAATTTGATTTTGTTAATATAAATATTGTTTTATATATATAATTAATTTTTATTTTAATTTTAAAATTTAATAGTAAAAAAAAATCTTTGCCTACTTGGAATTAAATATAAATGAAGAGGAGAAGAACAACTCCACCCTCTTAACCTCTATGTTTTTTAATGTAATTAATTTTCAGACAAAACAATGTATATAATTTTTTTAATTATTTGTCCAATTATATTTGTTCCAATCATATATTTTTGTTAATTAAAATTGTGTTTGACAATTTTATTCTTGTTTTTAACTGCAAAGTGGATGGAGATACTATAAAAGCTAACAAGACATTAGTTCACGAACCACCAGATTTTTTATGAAAATTCAGCTACCAAAAATTGTATTTGGCCATAGTCCATGTCGTATATGGAGATTTTTCCGTTTAAAATATCTAGTACTCCCTTCCTCATAGATATGAATATTATAGATATATAATAAAAATACTATTTAGAAGTTAGATATCTCACGGTCAATATCTAGCTTGAGCAGATTTGGATGTATACATAGTATTTGCTACACAGATTTATAGATATATAGTTTTTTTTTGTCAAGGTTGTAGATATATAGTTTGAATACCGACCAGATTTGTAGGTTAATATTAATTTATGGTTTTTAAACAAGATCATTGGGTTTGAACTGAGAATTAAGAGAAACCTTTGAGAATGGTTCATCATCCATGTGTTGTTGAATTATCCGATTCCGTGTGCTAAAAATGGAAATCAAGTTCAGCTAGCAAGCGATTGAAATTAATCAAAATTTGTAAAAGTGATAAAGATTAGGAATTGGTCTGGTTGTTCTTTAAAATCACAGATTCACCTGAAAATGTTATTTCTTTGAGAATGCAATTTCTCAAAACGTTGCTTAGAGTCTGTGTGAAGGTATACGTAAGAGGTGGTTATTGGTTTAATTTGGAGTGAAGTTAAAGTAGCTTGGCTCTATCTATTTATAGACACCTTTGAGATCAGATCGAGAGAGAGAGAGAGAGAGAGAGAGAGAGAGAGAGAGAGAGAGAGAGAGAGAGAGTTAGTGAGACCAGCGAATTAAATTTTCTTCATTTTGGATATAATGCACAAACTAGTGTTATTTATGAAAGAAGGCTTTTTTTGTTTGAGAGAATTATGAAAGAAGGCTTTTATAGGTTTTCATGATGATAAGGTTGAAAGGAGTAAGTTTCAATTAAGTAAGAATAGAAGTCCACAGAGTCAAAAAAAATTCACATCTTTCACTCGATAGAGTTAGAGTGATACACTCGATCATGTACTGATTTATATTTTATCAAACAGTAATGCAGACTGCATGGTAACCTCTTATATAAACAATAATCTAATTACCAGAAAGTTTTACAATACTGAAATGTATGTCATATCTCCACTTACGGATATAACAACAAAATGTGTTGTCATTGTGATAACGAGTCTTTTTTTGTGTAATATAATCTTTGTTCTATTAAAAGTAATTACTCCATCTACGACATTGTTACAAGTTTATGAACAATTTGTTGTCAAAGTTGTAATTTTTGTTCAATTATAAGTAAATAGTATAAAACGAATATGATAATTTTGTTGTCAATGTAGTAATTTTGATTCAATTACATGTAATTTTTTGTTCAAAAAACTTATAAATGGTCTGGAGGTATGACATACATCACCGTACTATAGCATACCTCCAAATTACCAGTCAAATAACGATAAATACTTTTTACTGCTTGACTGATACGGGCAAAAATGCTATGATAGTAAGTATTCAAAGACTTCTATTCAGACGGAAGTTAGTTTAAACAAACTTTATCAATTAAGAACAAATATAAAGGAGAATTAGTTATAAATTTGTATCAGAAGTGAGACACAAATATGCGATATATTAACTAAATATCAAGTTTTTTTGGAAGAGTTCGTCTGATATATGATATCCCATCTGGTCGATCATTTGGATTACTTGCCTAAAAATTAAATTGAATCCAGACCTCTCAAAAGAAAAAGAAAAAAATTAAAAAGAAACACATAGTGAGAGAGAAACATGAGAGACGACTGAATTTGCAGAATTTTTTTGCTGGATACAGTTTTATATGTTCCCTCAATGACATGATCGAGCATTAGTAATTTGCACTATATATACACTAAACTGTAATTAATTAAACTCATAATGTGAAGTGTGTTCCTCCCTCTGGTGGGTTACGTGGTAGTTAATCGCTTGCATAGTTGCATATATACTTGGTCTAAAACTGTTCCGGATCAACATTCAATTACGTTTATCTGAGAAAAGATTAATCCCTCTTCAAAAAAGTCAGGCAGGTCACACATGCATCGATTGAGTAATGAGCATTAGATTATCGGATTCGATGGACTTGTCACATGAAAATTTTCTAAATAACATTTTAGTTGTGCATGAAAATAAGAAGTCTCATTATAACTAATTCAAACTGAAGAAGAGGGATAACAAAAAAAATTCAACGATGGTTATTCCATAGATTCTTTAAAATAAAAAATGGTTGTCAGAAATGGTTATTCCATTGGGCTGCCCAATAACATGCATGAACTAGTACAAAAAAACATTAACCTTTGAAAAAAAAAATCTAGAAAACTGAATTCGCAACTTTTATATAATAATACAACCATTGGTGTTTTCATCATTCAAATGGTACTCCCATTGTGATTGTTGATCCATCTCGCCCATTGTCTGGCCATTTGGATATTGATCGACTGGATAGCGACTCATTTGGCCACCTGGCTAGACTCGCCTATCTGGTGCATATTTCCACTTTTTTCTTCTTTGTTTTCTTTTCCTTGTGGGCTGTCTTTGCTATCTTCTCCAATTTTATCTTCTCCCTTGCTATTTGCTTTTGGATGTTTTTGTAGTTGTTGTTGGTCATTATTTGCCTTTGGTTGGTCCTTGCCACCATCCTTTTGAGATTTGTTGTTTTGTTTGCCCTTATTGAAACAGCCGTAGCAGACGGTGTTTGAAGAACCAATATGCTTTTTTCTTGTGCACTTTTCAAATATCTAGCTCTAGTTCTTTGAGTTTACTTTCGTCAATGAGAGAGATACCAGCAGGGGTTTGGGGTATATAAAGGAGCTAATGACCAGTTAAGGAGTAGGTTTTTTCTTGTTTTGAACTAATCCTTGTCGAACAAGTCTCTGTTTAAGATTTCTAAGTTTGTTTTTTTTGCCAGTTATTTTATCTTGATTAATTTGCAAGTTATAACGAGGTTAGTCTGGGTATACTTTTTCTAGTAAAGTAATTTATATGCTATGGATCATTAATTACTTACGCAAAATCTCCCAGATCCTGATTGATATGACAGGAAAAACTAAAGTTGACAAAAACTACACTAACAACTATAATCCCTACATCACCAAAATAATTAAGTGTAATCCCTATCCAATCTTAGCAATCTAAAATAATCATAACTCAAAAATAACTCATAAATCTCAATCATGATGATCACCATAGTACTGAAGCAGCGCCTTCATAGAAATCATTGCGTGTCACCCAGAAGATCGATATTGTAAAATATGGGGTTGGGTACGAGAATAACCATCCAATTAACTTTGTATAGTAGTGAATTGCCCAACAAACATAACCCATAAGAATCTAGATCTAACGAAAATGGCCATAAGTACTTGGACGTGGATATAACAACAAAATTAATTTAGAGAAAATATAAAATTTGAGAGATTCATCATATAGTTTAATTAAAATATATAGGTACATTTAGTACTCGCTGCCTCATAGATATGATTATCATAAATATATAATAAAAATAGGGTGTTGTTATTAACACACCCAAATGTGTTAATAACACATCCAAACAAGAGAGAGAGATAGAGAGAAGGAGGAGAGAAATAGAGACATAGGGTGTATTATTAACACATTTGGGTGTGTTAATAACAACACCCTAAAAATATTATTTAGCTAGTGTCAACTCTTCATGAGTTAAATATCTGAATGTCAATATCTAGCTTGAGCAGATTTGGATGTATACATAGTATTTGCTAAACAGATTTGTAGATATACAGTTTGAGTACCGACCAGATTTGTAGGTATTAATATTAATTCATGGTTTTTAAACAAGATCATTGGGTTTGAACTGAGAAGAGAAACCTTTGACAATGGTTCATCAGCCATGTGTTGTTGAATTATCTAATTTCGTGTGCTAACTGCTAACAAGGAAATCAAGATTAATTCAGCAAGTGATTGAAATTAATCAAAATTTGCAAAAGTAATAAAGATTAGGAATTGGTCTGATTGTTCTTAAAACTCACACATTCACTAGAAAATGTTATTTCAACCTTTTAAAAGTATTATTCTTGTAAACAAGCTAGGTACCTTAGAAATGCAACTACTTTTAACACAATAATAGTTCAACAAATTGAAGACTTAACGTTGATTACAGATAGTACATAAAAAGGAGATCATCCCATGCAGAAATTACAAACTTAAACCTTAAACAAGAGGCATCATATATGATTGAGAGTTTTGTGGACTGCTCAACCAATACGAAATTATTAATTAATTAGCACACAAGCCAGTCCTTCCATACTAATTCTCTTGCAGCAGGCATACTAAGGGTTCTAGTTCTCGGTTTCGGTCTCATGAGCAGCGGATCCTCCATGATGACCACCACCACCACCATGATGTCCATGATCGTTGCCATAGAAATGGTCAGTGTTCTCGGTTTCGGTCTCATGAGCAGCGGATCCATGTCCTCCATGATGACCACCACCTCCATGATGTCCATCATCGTCGCCATGGAAACGGTCAGTGTTTGAATTCTCTACACTAGAAAAAGCTTTGTTTGTTAAAAAGGGAAACAAAAATGTAAAAATGTATACATGTTACTTTGCAATAATAGGATTTTAATTATTATTGTTGTGCACCTTAATATGTAAGATGGTGCCTCCATCAGTTCACAATTAAGTTGATCAATACGTGAAGAAAATAAAAAGAGACAAATTTAATAGTAATGTGTAATTAGCTAACTAAGAAAGCAAGAAACTCACGAGTACTAGCAGTAGTCTCAGCTAGGTCACGACGAGCTGAGACGACCTCCGAAGAGATGAGGAGAAGGGCAAAGACAAGACCAACAAGAAGAAACTTCTTTGAGAATGCCATGATTGTTTTGAGTTTTTGTGAAGGTATATGTGATTTGGAGTGAAATTAATGTACTTGGCCGTCTCTATTTATAGACACCTTTGAGAACGATCAGTGAGTACGTGGGAGAAGAATTAATCCAAAAACTAGATATTTATGAAAGAATGCTTTAGTAGGTTTTGCTGATATGGTTGAAAGGAGTACGCGCGTTTCAATTAAGTAAGAATTCAAGTCCACAGAGTCAATTAAGTGTATCATTAGCAAAGATGATTAACTAAAAAAGACTTTCAGACGAAAGTTTAAAAAAACTTTATCAAGAACAAATGAGAATTTGTATCAGAAGTGAGAAACTTTATCTATAATTGCATGCATGTACGTGTAGCCGTTGTGATCTATATATAGTTACATACAGAGAGAAGAAAGAAAGCAAATCTCAATTTAAGAGATCTTGAGTGGGTTTGGATGATAAGGTTGATATAGATGAGAACAAATCTCAATTAAGATCTTGAGTAGTCCACCTCTACCAAAATTAAGGAAAGTGTCTACTCATGTATGTCTAAGTATCCCATATTCCCATTTGAAGCAATTCAGACAGTTACATCTCGAGTGTCTTTTTATTTTCTTGTTTTTTTCTTTTTTTGAGAAAAAGGTAGAATCAATCTACTGAAACCAAAATGAGGCGAACATCAGTTTCCTAGGCCAACGCTTATACCTTGCCTGATACTAAACAAACAGATAAGCTAAGCACTCATTATATCGATAAAACTCAATTTTATTCATCGATTCTACAAACTAAGACAAAAATTATAATTCCCTAGATAAAATAAAGGACTAATTTCTTGTTAATACCCTGAACTTTCATGGTCAAATCAGTTCAGTCCCTGAGTTTTTAATTTCATCAGAATAGTCCCTATACTTTCAATTCTCATCAGTTCAGTCCCTCCGTCAAAATTCCGTCCAATTGGGACGTTAAATGCTGACGTGGCACACCCATAAAAAGTGAAATGCCCATTATACCCCTGCTTCTATTCAGTTTTTTTTTTCAATTTTTTTTTCTGCACTCTTTTTTTTTTTTCTTCTCTCTCCCCGACCCCTCTCTCTCTCTCTCTCCTCTTCTCCTCCTTCTTCCTCCATTTCTTTTCTTTCTCTTCTTCTTCTTCCCCGTTTCTTTCATCTCTCTCTCTCTCTCTCTCTCTCTCTCTCTCTCTCTCTCTCTCTCTCTCTCTCTCTCTCTCTCTCTCTCTCTCTCTCTCTCTCTCTCTCTCTCTCTCTCTCTCTCTCTCTCTCTCTCTCTCTCTCTCTCTCTCTCCATCAACCACAACTCTTCAGTCAATTCAACAATCCACCATGGCAGCCACACACAAGGCTCGGCTGCTCTCTCTATGGTGTCCAATCACTTTGGACACCCATACCTCCAATCACTCACAAGCACCATCGTGCTTCTCTGCACAATTCCAGCAGCAACCTCTTTGCCGTGCCTCTTCCACCACTGCTCGTAGCAGCTCTGCCGCTGCAATCACAAATTCCAACAACTGGGTTCAGACCCAGTTCATGCCAATCACAAAATCACCATCACCATCACCCATCATCGACACCGGCTACTCAATTGGTCCCCCACTATAGACACCCGAGCTCACAGCGACCCCAGATCACAAAGCCGCCGAGCCCAACCTCCTCTGCCATGGCCGCTGCTCAAATTAGCTCAAGCCGAGCCCCTACTCTGCTCCGCCGACGCCGCACCCAACCCGTGCACTGCCGCCGCATTTCAGAACCTCAAATCCGCCGCCGCTGAACCACCATCTCCGGTCTCTATTCAAGTCGTGCCGTTCTCAATCAGAGAGAGAGAGAGAGAGGGAGAGAGAGAGAGAGAGAGAGAGAGAGAGAGAGAGAGAAAGGGGGATCGGGGAGAGAGAAGAAAAAAAAAAGAGTGCAGAAAAAAAAAATATTGAATAGAAGCAGGGGTATAATGGGCATTTCACATTTTTTTGGGTGTGCCACGCCAGCATTTAACGTCCCAATTGGACGGAATTTTGACGGAGGGACTGAACTGATGAGAATTGAAAGTATAGGGACTATTCTGATGAAATTAAAAACTCAGGGACTGAACTGATTTGACCCTGAAAGTTCAGGGTATTAACAAGAAATTAGTCCTAAAATAAATTATCTTCAATCGGCCTGAATACTCAATTGTGGTACGCATATAAGATCTTCATCTAATTGATTCACAGAAATTCACTAAAGCTTGTTGATGGGGCATAGGAGTCACTCAAAATGACTGACCTCCAACCCCCAAAACCATAAAGCTAAGTCGTGGATGAGGGTACTGTGGCGAAGCACCCTCCTGAAAATTTTGTAGCAACCGTAGCTGAGGATCAAACCCATTATAGCTAGGCATGAGCCAAACCCCAAGCCTTTGATTTGGGGAAGCCTATAGCCCACCTAACCGTAGCATCGTCAAAGAACGCTGCCATCCATCCTTTGGAGGAAGACACCGACAACTCCACCCGCTCACCATAACTCGCAATGCACCATCGAGAGAAAAGCACAATCGCAGAGATGAACAAACAGCAGAAACCATGCATCCCTTGAAGGCCAAGGGAACAAAAACCTAAATCTCAATGATAAAATTACTACCGTCAAAAGACCATGGTGGACTTGGCCTCATCAAAGGAAAACCCGCACAAGGAATTGATACAACACCAAAAGAGCGGTGTTGCAATGATGAAGATGAGATGGATTGGAGGCCGCCACAGTGACGACTAGGAAAAAACCCTAGCAAACACTTTCCTAAATGTGAAAACAGTAGTTCTAGAAAGACGAAAAAGACGACGAAACACGTCGATCGTCATCACTTGCTGTGTTTTAATCCCCTACTTTCTTCTTTTATTTCATAAACTTATTCTCCACAGAAACTAAGTCTTTTTGTTGCTGGAAGTGACTATTCGATAATTAATTTTTTTTATTACACGTTGCTAACTAATTATTGTGCTAGGCCACGTGTCTAACCTACTTAAATTTTTTAGTTTCGCCCTTACTTATACAACACTTTAACTCCCTGAGTCATCATTGTCCAAAAAACAAAACTCCCTGAGTCAAAAGAAGTCGTTGATGAATTGTTTGATGAACTAATCGCATGTGATGGAGTCAAGGGATGTGGCAAATAGGCTGTAAACTTGAGAAGTGTCTAAGCTAATAAGTAATAACAACAAAAAGAGGGAAGGATTTTGCGTAGGTTGAATTTTAAGATAAACTTGGAAGGAATATAAATATTCTTCCACCTATAAATGGACACTATTAGTTCCACATATAGTTCTTCTGTCTTCCAGCAATGAATATCGTTTTGAATAAAGTTTTAATCGTTTTTCTTTATATGTTATTGGATTCATTTTATTGGGGATAAAGTACTAGAAGCCAAAACATGCATGCATTATAACCAAAAAAAACAAAATGCATGCATGTACGTGTAAGAGCTTTATGGCTATATGAAGAGACAAATGAGTTTGAATCGTCGAAGCTTTATGACTCTTTTACTAAACGTAAAGATTTGCAAATCGATTAATTAAGAAGATAGATTACATTGGTATATTAGATACACGTACAAATTACAAACATAAACCTTAATCAAGAGGCATCATATATGATTGAGAGTTTTTTGGACTGCTCAACCAATACAAATTTATTTATTAATTAGCAAACAAGCTAGTCCTTCCTAGCTTAATTACTAATCCTCTTGCAGCAGGCATACAAAGGGTTCTAGTTCTTGGTTTCGGTCTCATGAGCACCACCTCCATGATGACCACCACCTCCATGATGACCACCCATGCCACCTCCATGATGACCACCCATGCCACCTCCATGATGACCATCTCCGTCGCCGCCGTGGTAATGGTCAGTGTTTGAATTCTCTACACTCGAAAAAACTATGTATGTTAAAAAGGAACACAAAAATGTAAAAATGTATGCCTGTAATAATCGGATTTTACTTATTATTGTTGTGCACCTTAATAAGAAGGTGCCTCGATTAGTTCACAAGTTGATAAACACGTGAAGAAAATTGAAAGAGCTAGACAAATTTAATAATAATGTTTAGCTAACTAAGAAAGCAAGAAACTCACCAGTAGTAGTAGTAGTCTCACCAGATCCATGTCCTCCATGATGAGGGGGGTGATGGTGATGGTAACCGTCAATGTTTGAATTCTCTACACTCGAAAAAACTTTGTATGTTAAAAAGGGAAACAAAAATGTCAAAATGTATACATGTTATTTTGCAATAATAGAATTTTAATTATTATTGTCGTGCACCTTAATATGTAAGATGGTGCCTCGATCAGTTCACAATTAAGTTGATGAATACGTGAAGAAAATAAAAAGAGACAAATTTAATAGTAATGTGTAATTAGCTAACTAAGAAAGCAAGAAACTCACCAGTAGTAGTAGTAGTCTCACCAGATCCATGTCCTCCATGATGATGGTGATGGTAACCGTCAATGTTTGAATTCTCTACACTCGAAAAAACTTTGTATGTTAAAAAGGGAAACAAAAATGTCAAAATGTATACATGTTATTTTGCAATAATAGGATTTTAATTATTATTGTCGTGCACCTTAATATGTAAGATGGTGCCTCGATCAGTTCACAATTATGTTGATGAATACGTGAAGAAAATAAAAAGAGACAAATTTAATAGTAATGTGTAATTAGCTAACTAAGAAAGCAAGAAACCCACCAGTAGTAGCAGAAGTCTCAGCTAGGTCACGAAGAGCTGAGACGACCTCCGAAGAGATGAGGAGAAGGGCAAATACAAGGCCAACAAGAAGAAACTTCTTTGTGAATGCCATGATTGCTTTGAGTTTTTGTGAAGGTATATGTGATTTGGAGTGAAATTAATGTACTTGGCCGTCTCTATTTATAGACACCTTTGAGAACGATCAGTGAGTACGTGGGAGAAGAATTAATCCATAAACTAGATATTTATGAAAGAATGCTTTAGTAGGTTTTGCTGATAAGGTTGAAAGGAGTACGTTTCAATTAAGTAAGAATTCAATTACACAGAGTCAATTAATTGTATGATTAGCAAAGATAGTATTAAAAGATTTTATCAAGAACAAATGAGAATTTGTATCAGAAGTGAGAAACTGTATCTATAATTGCATGCATGTACGTGTAGCCGTTACGATCTATATATAGTACTTTACCTACAGAGAGAAGAAAGAAGGCAAATCTCAATTTAAGAGATCTTGAGTGCGTTTGGATGATAAGGTTGATATAGATGAGAACATATCTCAATTAAGATCTGGAGTAGTCCACCTCTACCAAAATTAAGGAAAGTGTCTAAGTATCCCATATTCCCATTTGAAGCAATTCAGACAGTTACATCTCGAGTTTTTTTTATTTTCTTGTATTTTTTTTTTTTTGAGAAAAATGTAGAATCAATCCACTGAAACTAAAATGAAGCGAATATCAGATAAACACTCATTATAAAAAAAAAAAAACAGATGAAGCGAACACCGACGACTCCACCTGCTCACCATAACTTGCAAGGCACCATCGCGAGAAAAGCACAGTCGCAAAGATGAACAAACAACAAAAACCATCCCTAGCCTTGAAGGCCAAGGGAACAAAAACCTAAATCCCAATGATAAAATTACTACCGTCGAAAGACCATGGTGGACTTGGCGTCACCAAAAGAAAACCCGCACAAGGAATTGATACATCACCAAAAGAGCGGTGATGCAATGATAGAGATGGGATGGGTTGGAGGCCGCCACCGTGACGGCTAGGGAAAACCTAACAAACACTTTTTTTTTCTTGTATATATGACTAGGATAGAATTAAAATAAGTAAAATAAAAAATATAAATATAAGTTTGTATAAAGTTATTTTCAAAAAATTACATGACGTACACTTAATATCCATCATATTTTCCATAAATTGCTAAACCCAGTACATAAACATATGTTAACTCAATTCTCTTCCTAAATTTGAAAACAATAGTTCTAGAAAGACGAAAAAGACGACGAAACACGTCGATCGTCATCACTTGCTGTTTTTGAATCCCCTAATTTCTTCTTTTATTTCATAAACTTATTCTCCACAGAAACCAAGTCTTTTTGCTGCTGGAAGTGACTAATTGATAATTAATTTTTTTTATTACAGGTTGCTAACTAATTATTGTGCTAGGCCACGTGTCTAGCCTACTTAAAATTTTCAGTTTCGCCCTTACTTGTACAACACTTTAACTCCCTGTGTCATCATTGTCCAAAAAAAAAAACACTCCCCGAGTCAAAAGAAGTCGTTGATGAATTGTTTGATGAACTAATCGCATGTGATGGGGTCCAGGGATGTTGCAAATAGGCTGTAAACTTGAGAAGGTGTCTAAGCTAATAACAACAAAAAGAGGGAAGGATTTTGCGTAGGTTGAATTTTAAGATAAACTTGGAAGGAATATAAATATTCTTCCACCTATAAATGGACACTATTAGTTCCACATATAGTTCTTCTGTCTTCCAGCAATGAATAAAGTTTTAATCGTTTTTCTTTATATGTTATTGGGGATAAAGTAGAAGCCAAAACATGCATGCATTATAACCAAAAACAAAAAACAAAATGCATGCATGTACGTGTAAGAGCTTTATGGCTATATGAAGAGACAAATGAGTTTGAATCGTCGAAGCTTTATGACTCTTTTACTAAACGTATAGATTTGCAAATCGATTAATTAAGAAGATAGATTACATTGGTATATATATATATATATATAGTCAAGCATCCATGCGTCGTTCCTTACGTCACTTAGTTGTTACATATATATATATATATATATATATATATATATATATATATATATATGTGCAGAAGCTTGGATATATATTATTGACTCGATCGGTCTGACTGTAGGTTGCTGTGTCCACGTTTGATAATTGATAACCTTGGGAATGACTTTTAAATATCTCGAAGGTGTGCATGCTTATTGCAATGTGGCTCTATGCGTTTTGTTGTTACTTGGAGATCGTTCTTACATATGTTACATGCAACCAATAGTTTTTATCCGTTTAATTGCATTTGATATGTCCTTTGTGTTGGGCATTTAATCGACTAAGCCATTTCATTCTTTCAGATTATTGCAATAATATAGCCAAACGTCTAGTTAGTTAATTCGCGAATTATTTGCGTACCTACAAAT
Organism: Rubus parviflorus; assembly: GCA_029955375.1. Classification (NCBI taxonomy): domain Eukaryota; kingdom Viridiplantae; phylum Streptophyta; class Magnoliopsida; order Rosales; family Rosaceae; genus Rubus; species Rubus parviflorus. Next base: position 13,210,752 of record JARGGL010000006.1, read on the forward strand.
TTTTGAAAAAAACGTCTGTATTCTGTATCAAACTCAAAGATTCGAAAAAATCGCGTGTTTTTTAAGTCAGCCAAATTATTCGCGAATTATACGTATTGCCGCATTTTATAATTGAAAAAAGCGTCAAATTTTTTTTATTGCAAATGATCTTTGAAAAAAAAATCAAGTTTTTCTTTTTTCTTTTCCGAATTATTTCCGAATTGTTCCGGAATTATTTCCGAATTATTCCCGAATTATTCTTACTTACAATTTTCAGTTATTAAATTACTTGATTTTTTTTCAAAAATTATGTTTTCGAAGTCATATTTATTATATATAAGTACTATAATTGACATATATTAATATATGTGTGTCCGTATTTTTCTGTCCGTATTTTTCACTACATCTTTTTTTAAACATGTACGTATCGAATTTTATAATTTGATGTTTCCGTATTTTATGACCGAATTTTTTAAAGTATTTTTCACTAAAAATTACCGAATTATACACATACGTATTTTTGACATTTAATTCCCGTCCTGAATATTACTAACTAGGGCCAAACGTCATGAACAAAGAGTTGTAACATTCATATTTTGTATCAATTCCCAATGTCTAAAATACTCTTCATTCCTCCCTATATATATACCTTTCATTTGGACATGGATCCTCTTCTCACGAGAGGGCTCCTCGTGTTTCCGCACGGTTGAATCCTTGCCCTCCATTTAATAAACACCAAAACAGAACACAGAGAGTGCTAAAAGCACCAATTAAAAATCTAATAATATGAAGACACAAAAGTTTAAAAACGAAGACCCAACCAAATTGGGTAAGCAAAACCAGTAAACCCACAATTAATTTGACAGCATTCTGACACAAATTGGGTAAGCAAAACCAGTAAACCAAGAAATTACAATTTATGACAAGTAGCCTATTGACACTAGTCACACCACATTTGGACACAAATCCAATCAAAGATGTGCAAATCATGAGTACTAACCTCTTAAATAACTTGATCAAGAGCATGAAAGAAGAGCACAACCATGGAAGAATCAATGGAAACTAAGAGAAAGATGCCCAAATTGATCTAAACACCACTAAGAGTGCCGGCCCAAGGCACTAACATAACACATTGCCAAAGCAGATCCAAGAGGTGGGTCTCAACCGGGTTCAAATGTTCTGTCCCCGTTTCTCTGTCTCCCTCCCTGTCTCACTATCAATTTTCGCCACCTGTCATTTATCATCTACTCATCCTAACAGCCATTAACCAGCCGTTAACCCTCATTCTAACCCTACATTAACTCAAACTCTTTTTTTTTTGGTTCTCTCTTCTCTCACCCGACTCTCTTTCCTTTCTTTTTCTTCTTCCTCTCTCGTCTCTCCTGCAAGTCTGCAACTCAACATCTTTTTTTTTTCTTTCTCTTTTCTCTCACCCGACTCTCTTTTCTTTCTTTTTTCTTCCTCTTCTCTTTCTTCTTCCTCTCTCCTGCAACTCCATGCCACACCCATGGCAGCTGCGAAGCTCGGGAGGAAAGCTCGTCGCCGTGCGTTGCGGAGAACTGGGCTCGACTCAGAGCAGCCTGGCGAACACAGTGATGGTGGCGGTTAGCCACGACGATGCTCAAATTTCGGCGAATCGAGGAGAGAGGATTCAAAGATCTATTTTCTCTCTCTCCCTCCATAACTGAGCTTTCCTCCCAAGCTTCGTTGCTGCCATGGGTGTGGCCATGGAGTTGCAGACTTGCAGGGAAGAGGAAGAAGAAAGAGAAGAAAAAGAAAGGAAAGAGTCGGGTGAGAGAAGAGAGAAAAAAAGAAAAAAGAAAAAAAGATGTTGAGTTAGAGTGAGGGTTAACGGCTGGTTAATAGCTGTTAGGATGAGTAGATGATAAATGACAGGTGGCAAAAATTGATAGGGAGACAGAGAGGGAGACAGAGAAACGGGGACAGAACATTTGAACCCGTCTCAACCCACAACAAAAGGAGAAAACAAGCGTACCCTTCCCATTCCGATTTCATTGACAGAAATGACCCGATCTAAGATCTCGATCCAACTGAACTAACTCCGTTCAGTTCAACCGACTTCCACCAAAATTCCCAAAGTCCAATCTTTGCATAAGTTACTTACATGGTAAGGGTTGTTCATTAATTAATTACTTACTCAAAATCTTTCAGACCCTAAGCTATTGGGGTTAGCCCAAGTGATGAGCAAGAGTGGGAATAAGATTAGAATTAAGTTAGATCAAGAGTTCGATCCCTTCCAATTTAAAAATAAAACATAAAAAAATCTCAGACCCTGATTTAAGTTGGCTAATCTTTGATTAATTTCAAGTTTCAACCACTTGCTAGCTGAAGCTTGATATTGCCTTGTTAAAAACAAACAGAATCGGATGATGCAACAACAAACAGAATACGTTGGAGTCACAAATAAAATATATGTGGCCGGCAGCAGCCCTATATATCTTGAACTAATAATTAGAAGTAGTATTTGTAAGTCTTGGAGCCATATATCTTGAACTAAATTCAAGTAGCCCTTCTAAAGCTCCCTCCACTTCTTGCCAAAAAAAAAAAAAAAAAAAACTCCCTCCACTGGTCATGAGGAAAAGCATCAAAACCAGTATAAAGCTAGCCCGACATTATGAATTTTGAAGAGCGAAAAACCAATACTTTTATTATCACCATGATTAATAAACTAATTAATCACCATATATGATCTTAATATTATCACCTGATCTTGTGCTCATGGCAGTGCAATTATATATACACTAATTATAAACTTTAAACTCAATGTGGAAGTGTACCTGTTCCTCCCTGTGGTACGTACGTAGGTTGATTAGCGCAATATTTGACTATGAAAGTAATAGTTAATGGAGTTAGAACATCAATGGAATTACCACATGAAATTTTTCTAAATGTTTACCCCTCTTCATACAAGCCAGGCAGGTCATATATTCATCAATGGAGTACATGTTTGAACATCAATGAAATTTGTCTAAATAACATTTTATTGCCAAATGATGCTAAGAAGTCTCATTATAACTAATCCAAACCAAGTGAAGAGAGATATAACTATAAGGAAAGTTTTAGTGTATGTTAACGTATCTCATACGTACAATTATCACTTTTAGGACTTAATTACTCAAACGAGAACATATTTACTCTAATAAGGACCATATTTATCTAAACGAGGACTTTTTCGTAGTTACCACATGAGTTGTCGAAGTAGTAATATGTGTCATCTAGTCGTAAAACATTACAATTACCACTTTTAGGACTTAATTACTCAAACAAGAACCTAATTTACTCTAATGGGGACCTCATTTACCTTAATAAGGACTTTCTCTCCGCATTATGTATGAGAAATATTAACATACCATAGCCTTACTCAATAAATAAAAGAATAACAATGGCTATTCTTATGTCTTCCCCTCTTTCTTTCTTTTTTCTTTTTTTTCTTTTTTCTTAAATAATTTTCCCTCACTTGTCAAGGTTTTCATATAAAAAAAATGTGATAAAAGAAAAAGCTAGTCATTAATGGCTATTCCAGATTTGAACCACTATACTTGCTTTATCTTGATTTTCAAGTTATAACGAAATTAGTCTGTGTATATGTTACCACTAATTTTTTTGGTAAGTAATTTATGACATGTTTACTTACTTTGAATGAAAATGAGAATGAAATCGGAATTCATATCTAATACATATCCCCCTTTGGTAATCAAAGTCTGAATATTCCGGAATGGATTCCTCACTTTTATGTTGGACTCATAACCATTATGATTCATGTACGTACGTGTTAGTAAATGCAGGAGAACTCAAGAATTTGAATAAATTCCTTTATTCTCATTTCCATTCCAAGTGAACGTGCATAGTACTTCACATAGTAGTGAATTGCCCAACAAACTTCATCTAATTAACCCCGCAAGAATCTGGATATGACGAAAATGGCCAAAAGCTTGGACGTGCATATAACAACAAATTTAATTTAGAGAAAATATAAAATTTTAGAGATTTATTTTATAGTTTAAAATATATAGATACATCTAGTACTCCCTTCCTCATAGATTTATCGCATGCATCATAAATATATATTAAAAATACTACCTTTCTAATAGCGCGTGCGGAAGACCGTGTTCACGCGTGCGCATTATTTGTGTCCTAATTTATGGTGCGGTAAATTGATCTAGTGGTTTTCGATATGTCAAAAATTTGTTTCTTTTTGGGCTTTATCTATTAATTATTTTATTTTTATATTGCACGTGCTAAATATTTGCATCCTGATTTCTAATGCGATATATCGATGTAGGGAACTTTAATATTAAAAATTGATTATATTAAGGATCCATCAAAATTATGATTTTATTTTTTGAATTAAATAAAAAATAAATGTTCAAATATTTTGAGTAAATAAATTAAGGGTAAAAACCCAAATTAGTACCTAAACTATTGTGAAAATGATTTTTTGGTACCTACAAATTTTTTTTACCCAAAATGGTACCTGAACTATTGTGTCATTACCCAAAATGGTACCTCCGTAGTTAAGTTGGGTACCATTTTGGGTAAATGCACAATAGTTCAGGTACCATTTTGGGTAAATGCACAATAGTTCAAGTACCATTTTGGGTAATGACCAATAGTTCAGGTACCATTTTGGGTTACGTAGGTACCATTTTGGGTAAATGCACAATAGTTCAGGTACAATTTTGGGTAAAAAAAATTTGTAGGTACAAAAAAGTACCTTTGGCTATAATTCAGGTACCATTTTGGGTTTTTACCCATAAATTAATAAATACTAATAAATTTATAATTGAATGAAGTGGGCAAGTGGGTGAGTGTGGGGCTATACACATATTTTTATTTATTTTCTAAATATGTTATTTACTCTTTTGCCCTTGTTTTATTAAATTTTCTATTTTGATTGATATATGATTGGAGGGTTAAATCTTGAGTTTTTGAATGTTTACCAAGAACCCAAATTTTGACATTATATATATAGATTATTTAGTGTCATCTCTTCATGAAGTTTGAGAAGATTTGGATGTATACATAGTATTTGCTACACAGATATGTATGTATATATATATATATATATATATATATATATATATATATATGTGTGTATATATAGTGGTTACTGACCAATATTAATACATATATGGTTTTTAAACAAGATCATTGGGTTTGAATTGAGAAGACGAACCTTTGAGAATGATTCTTCATCCATGTGTTGTTGAATTATCTAGTAATGTGCGCTAACAAGGAAATCAAGATTCAGCGAGTGATTGAAATTAATCAAAATATGTAAAAGTGATAAAGATATATTAGGAATTCGTCTGATTGTTCTTTAAACTCACACATTCACTTAAAAATGTTATTTCAACCTTTTTAAATTGTTATTCTTGTAAACAAAGTTAGCTAGGTACCCTTTTGACACATTAATAGTTCATGCAGCAAATTGATCGAAGACTTGATTAAAGTTGATTTTAATAGTACCTAGTAAGGAGATATATCATCCCAGAAATTACAAACATAAACGTTAAACATGCAAGAGGTATCATATATGATGGAAAATACTCTCATCCAATTTTTGCTTATTACACTATATTTTCATAATCCAACCATTCATCTTTTAAATCACACTCTAAAGATCAACTATGCAAAAATTTAATCAAATTGGAGATCGTTTGATCATCCAACTATATCAAATAAATGAACGGTTGTAATGAGAATGTTAACTTTCACCGAAACCGTCTATTTGTTTAATATAATTAGATGATCAAACGATTTCCAATTTGATTAAATTTTTGCATAGATGATTTTTAGATGATGATTTAAAAAATGAATGGTTAGATTATGAAAATACAAAACCAAATATACACAAAAATGGATAGTTTGGACGGGCTCATCCAAACTTATTTGGATGAGAGTATTTTCCATATATGATTGAGAGTTTTGTGGACTGCTCAACCAATACAAATTTATTAATTAGTAAACAAGCTAGTCCTTCCATATTAATTCTCTTGCAGCAGGCATACAAAGGGTTCTAGTTTTTGGTTTCGGTCTCAGCAGCACTGGATCCTCCATGATGACCACCACCACCTTTATGATGTCCATGATCGATCATTGCCACGGAAATGATTAGTGTTCTCGGTTTCAGTCTCATAAGAACTTGATCCTCCATGATGTCCATGATCGTCGCCATGGAAATGGCCAGTGTACATGTGAATTCTCTACACTCGAAAAAACTTTGTATGTTAAAAAGGAAAACTAAAATGTATGACTGTTACTTCGGAAGAAGGTGCCTCGATCAGTTCACAAGTTGATCAACACGAGAAGAAAATAAAAAGAGACAAATTTAATAAATACAAGGAATTGAAATCATGGAAGAAACTCACGAGTAGTAGCAGTAGTCTCAGCTAGGTGACGATGAGCTGAGACGATCCAGCTAGGTGGCAAATACAAGGCCAAGAAGAAGAAAATTCTTTGAGAATGCCAATATGCCATGATTGCTTAGAGTTTTTGTGACGGTATTCGTAATTTGGAGTAAACTTAATGTACTTGGCCGTCTCTATTTATATAGACACCTTCAGTGAGTGGGAGAAGAATTAATGCATAAACTAGTTATTTATGAAAGAATGCTTTAGTAGGTTTTGCTGATAAGGCCTGTTGGAAGGAGTACGTCTCCATTAAGTAAGAATCCAAGTCCACAGAGTCAAGTAATTGTATCATTAGCAAATATATATAAGTATTAAAGGGACTTTATCAAGAACAAATGAGAATTTGTATCAGAAGTGAGAAACTATATCTATAATTGCATGCATGTAGCCGTTATGATCTATAAATACATACAGCTGAGAATTAAAGTATTGGTCATTTCTTTTAATCTCTTGAGTGGGTTTGGATAAAAAGGTTGATATAGATGAGAACTAATCTCAATTAAGATCTTCAGTGGGTTCCGCACTACCCAAACTAGGACAATCCCAGACCATGATTTAGGTTAGCTAATCTTTGATTAATTTCAAGTTTCAACCACTTGCTGAAGCTTGATATTGCATTGTTAAAAACAAACAGAATCGGATGATGCAACAACAAACAGAATATGTTGGAGTCACAAATAAAATATATGTGGCCGGCAGCAGCTCTATATATCTTGAACTAATAATTAGAAGTAGTATTTTAGTACTAATATGCTATTTTTAGTTTCATAGTACTAATATATGATATGCACTAAATTATACATGTTTTTGTATCAAATTCCTTATGTTGTGTAGCTAGATCGTTGTCTTTGTGAGTCATTTACTTTAGTTTTGTGTTCTTAGGTATTTTTGGAGCAAATGTGAAGAAAAGAGACAAAGAAGGAGTTTAAATGCTAAATTGGAAAATCTGCCTGTGCAGATCAGTCTACTTGGACGAGGTACTGAGAGCAGCTTGCAATGAACCAGAAAATGTACTTTGTATGGATGGAAAGCTCCGGATGTCTAGTTTCCAGAGCTTCTTACGGTTCGTGATTTGAAGTTTTCTAGAAGAAGTTATGGCTATTCAAGTGCGAGAAGGTCAATCTGCCCGCGAAACTGAAAATATTCGGAAAATCAAGTTATGAGGCCCGAGACATACCGCGAAGCCCGAGAGGGAGTTTGGACGACTCTTCCATGTATTTCAGAGATTACTGGGTATTTTAATTGGTTTTTATGTTGGACCAATCAAAGTATTCCAAGGAGTTGTGAGAAAGAAGTTTTCCTAAACCTAATAGAATTATATAGGGCATACAAGGCAGAACGAAATTCTTCTTCTTTTCCCGTGATATTGAGACGCAACACAGCAGCAAGGACGTCGTAAACTCTTCTGCCCAAGTTGCCGTGACCATCTTCCTCTATTTTCCCCTTCATTCTTTTCTGTTTTTCTTTCATGTATGTTACTTGTGTTGACATGTTGACATGAACATGAGTGGCTGAATTCTTCTTGAGTTGAGGGCTATTTCAAAGCCCTAAACATGTTCAATTTATATCAATGACTTTTGGATTTTGATTCTCTCAATTCTTCAAATAAGTTATGCTTTTCTATGCTTCATAAGAATGAATTATTGCTTGTTTGTTTAGGTGTGCAACTAGATGAGCATGCTAGGGTTTGAATGCTAGAATTAGATGGCATCTCTTTCATTTGGTAGCGAAGTGCTATTGAATTTAACATGTGAAGCATAACCTAGGTTTAGTAAGACTACCAACGTACTTGTGACCCTTGTTTTACCCAAACTCTTTTCAATCCTAATGATTTTGATATGTTAAATCTAGCGAGCTTGTGTCTAGGTTGCATAATCGGAAATAGATTAAGTGGTGAGCTTGTATTCACTTAACGATAATCTAAGAAAGGGTATAATAAGGTTAATAATTAGAAGTATGTTGAAGGAAACCTACCTTATGTGTGCCTAGTCAACCTAGGAGTATCTTAGTTAGATTAGCATATGGATTACATATTGAATAGAAGTCCCATTGGGATATGGATTGTACCCTTGTGTATCTCTATATATAGAGGCACCTATTCATTAATAAAGATACTCTCTATTCCTGTGCTATTTGCTCTCTTCTTTACTTTCTATCTTGTGGTTGATTGCACCTTTTACTTAAACACGTTATCAGCACGAACCTCTAACCCTGAGATCAAAAACTCTAGAACCCTAACCCTAGGTTTGCCGTGTTCACCTTGCACCGCCGTGCACCATCCCCTTGCTGCCGTGCACTACCCTTTGCTGCCGGCCACTTGCTGCACCGCCACAAACCACCACCGGCTACCCCTACATCAATATCTGAGGATCTGCCTGAACAGAACAGCCGACTTCGGAAGCGATTTTCTCTCTTCTCGCCCGTTGGATTAAGCAGAAATTTTGGCGATTAATCCCTCTGTGTATCGACTACTCCCAGTTCAAATTTCATCCAGTTCCGACCGTTGGATCTCCAGATATTCGATTTCGAAGAAGAGGTACTCAGAAGAATCCGAGAAAAGAATCCAAGTAAGTTTTTATAAACGTTGCTGCTTTCCGAATTTCAATTCGACTTTTCTTTTTCTCAAGGGACTTGCAACATCCCTCCTCTACCTCTCACCTTTCTATAACGTGAGATTCTTGATCTATACTTTATACGAGACTCAACAAACTATGAGAAGCATTAGGGGAGTGATCGAGCTTCATATCGCTTGCGGTATGTGTAAGTCATGAGCACCTCTAATGTCATCATGCTATTGGTGATGACCTCAAGAGCCGAACTATGGGGGTTCGAGCTAATACTCCGGATGAGGAATCCGTAGAGAGAAGAGACCTTGAACGAGGAGTTCATTGAATGATTTACCCCCGGATGAGGAATCCGTAGAGAAGAAACGACCTATGGTTCATGACTTATTCCCTACTAGACTCACCTGTTTGGGTATGATGTCTAGGTATGTAATTTGAGATAAGTGGTATTAAGGGAGCTTGCTCACACCGACATCTCTTATTATGTATCTGGTCATATCTGAGTAGAGCTATCGAAAAGGTTTAAGGTTATGGCCATACTACACCAAAGTTTCACCTAAATCCAATACATGGAAAACGTTTCTTGAAAGCATAGCTCAGAAACCATATTTGTTTTCGTGGGAGTTTAACTCCGAAAACTAACCTCAATTCTCTTGTTGTTTCAGATGACAAATTACCTGAACAAGTTGGACTTCACACCTTTGGACTCCACGGGCATTGGATACCATAAGTGGGTTCGCGATGTACGCAACCACCTGAAAGCTCAAGGTAGCATATCTGCAATCAATGAGCCCCCTGCAGCTGCACCTGCAGATAATGCCGCCGCACCTGTGGAAGGACCACTAACTGCCGCTGCTGCAGCCGCTGCTGCTGCTACTGCACAAGCCACCGCTGATGCTTTAGAGGCTAAGAATGCCAAAGCAATCATCATGATGATACGTCACATGGATGAATCTCTACAATCCGAGTACCTCAATGAGGAGGATCCCAGAAAATTATGGGTTGCACTCGAAGAGCGTTTTGGCAATGTTCGTGAATCCCTGCTTCCTGACCTAGAGGTGAGATGGCAACAATTGCGTCTCTGTGATTATACCTCGGTCTTAGAATACAACTCGGAAGCACTCCGCATCAAATCCCTCATGGAATTCTGTGGGAAGAATTGTAGTGATGCGATGTTGATTGAGAAAACCCTCTCTACCTTTCCCGTCTCTGACTTGGTAGTTGCAAAGAACTACCGCATTGAAGTACATAATAAATGGATCACAAGATTTCATGAGCTTATCTCTGCTCTCTCTGTTGCTGAAAAGCACGAGAAGATACTTGTGAAGAATTATAATGCGAGGCCCGTGGGAACAAAGCAAGTTTCGGAGACCCATTATAATGGCGCCCCAAGGAGAGGCCGCCGCGAGCGAAACCCTAAGTCTAGGGACAATTCTGGACATCCTGGTCCATATGATCGCTTTGCTCATGAAGGTAGCCGCCGAAATAGGCGTGGAGGAGGCCGAGAAGGCCACCCAAGAGGAAGAGCCGCCGGCCCTATGATAGGGACCGGCGCTAACGCGGTGCCACTAAGGGTAAGAGCACCACGCGTAAACAACGCATCTCAATCAAAGGATTCTGATCAAACATCTTTGTGCTTCAGGTGTGGAAAGACTGGCCATTGGGCCAAGATCTGTAGAGCCTCTCAGAATGTTGCTAACGCATACAAGTTGTATCGCGAAGCCATGGAAGCTCACAACTTTGAACAAGATGATGACGAAGAGAACGTCGAATTGAGGGTTGAAGACTTTGAAGCTGGGAAGAGTGATGACACTCAAGATTTCGCTTAAGTCCTTTATTTTTCATTGTATTGTTGATTTAGTTTTGGTAAAGACCAAGTTGAAATTTTGGATGTTATTCATCTGGTTTATATCTTTAATAAAGTTTGGAGTTGTTTGCTATACTCAATTTTAATTGCTTGCTATGCTCTATATGCTCCAAGAGGAAATAAAACTCTTCTGAGCTTCAGAGATATAAGAACCAATGAATTCCATGCAGAGATGCATGATGAGAATGGAAAAGAATCCATTTGCATTACCTCTAATGACTGCGGTAGAAACGCATCTCAGAGAAGCTTATGTGTCTCTCTAGTGGGTTATATGTTACCACTATTCGAGCTATTGAATCAAACAATGTCATTTGGGATGACCTCTTGGATTCAGACACATATTGGCTTTGGCACGACAGATTAAAACATTCTGATCGTGATATGATGATCCGTGTATTGAAAATCTCACACGGACATCCATTCTATAGAGCTCATCGAAGCAAGGATCAAAAATTGATCAAAGGAGAGGAATTTGGTACTTCTGCCGTCCCGGCGACCGGTCGACATCGTCCCGGCGACCGGTCGACGACTGCCAGAAGCTATCCAACACCGGGCAGGAGCCTCGGCGACCGGTCGACACATAGTCGGCGACCGGTCGACAACTTCCAGAAGGTTTGGCGACCGGTCGAGAAATTCGGCGACCGGTCGCCCGGAAAAGTCCGATTTTCTTCTGAGAAAAACCCTGATTCGAATCTTCATCAGGATGCCTCCTATGCTTCTGAAGCTCCCAAAGCCAAATGTTCATTATGCAAAGCTTATTCCTTAGGGAAATAAGGACTGAGACCATCCTATGCAAAGGATTCTAAAGTACTTCTTTCTTTGGACATATTCAACCACCAAAGCGGGCCATTTATGTGTTTTATGGTGTTGGTTGATGCATCGACATGCTGGTCACATGTCACGATGTTGTCCACTCGTTATGCTGCTTATGCTAAACTCCTAGCACAGAGTATTCGCCTGCCGGCTCACTAACCGGATCATCCCATTATCTATCAGGCTTGATAATGCTGGAGAGTTTACATCGAAAACTTTCGATGACTACTGCATGGGATAGATGTTGGGCACCTAGTCTCACATGTGTAAACCCAGAATGGTCTTGCAGAGATTGCCATTTCCAGAACAAATGGTCACGAGGACATCGGTAATGCGCACCAATCTTTCTCTCTCTGCCTGGGGGCACGCAGTATTGCATGCAGCTCTGCTTATTCGTCTGAGGCCTATCACCACCCAATCATGTTCTGCGTTACAGCTAGTGACTGGGTACGAGCCAAGCATATCGTACTTACGCATATTTGGGTGTGTTGTTTATGTGCCTATTACGCCGCCACAACGTATTAATATGGGTCCTCAGAGACGAATGAATATTTATGTTGGATTTGAGTCTCCAACCATAATCCGCTATGTAGAACCCTTGACAGACGATCTATTTGTCACTTCGGTGAGACAGTCTTCCCGTCGTTAAGGGGAGATAAGAACGTGAACGTTCAGCAGGAACGACTGGAATTGTCGTGGCCTGTCCCCACTCTGTCTCATAACGATCCCCCTACTGCAGAAAGTGCGTAGAATTATAGATCTTCAGAAAGTCAGAGATTCTCTTCCTGACGCTTTCTTAGATCTTAGTGACTAGATCATATATACCAGCTGCAAATATGCCTGCAAGGATGCAAGTGCCTGAACAAGGACTTGGACTCAAAGTCGCTATTACAGCTAACCCTATGGGAGGGAGAGCTAGTGGCGCCACTACCAGTAATGGTGGTGATGTGGCTCAGGCCGTGGCTCTGCTGAGGAAGCATTGGAGGCCACCAGGTTCGAGGGATTCGCGCCCTAGGGAATGGGCTGCGATGGCACCAAATAACCCTCTCATCATTGATACTCAAAATCCGTCCATGAAAACGTTCCGGATTATGGTTATGTCCAAAAGACATCTTCGGGGGACGCCCTGTCGCTAAGACCTATCCGTGGGAACCTAGAGATCTCGATTATTACACTAGTGTACATGTGACGTGGGATAGAAACTCCATCACTATTGATGATGTGTTTGCATATGCTTGTGCACAAGAGTTCATTGAGAATGATGATATTGAACCTCGCTCCGTTGATGAATGCCAACGTAGAGCTGATTGGCCTAAATGGAAATATGCGATCCAGGTTGAGTTGGACTCACTAACAAAGAGAACGGTATTAGGGCCAGTTGTGCCAATACCTTCTAGAATAAAACCTGTTGGATACAAATGGGTCTTTGTTAGAAAACGTAGTGAGAGAACGAGATATAAAGCTCGCCTTGTGGCGCAAGGCTTCTCACAAACGCCCTGGAATCGACTACGATGAGGCATACTCTCTCGTAAAGGACGTCATAACGTTCTGCTACCTTGACAGTGGTAGTTTCCGAAAAACTGAACATGCAGCTTATGAATGTGGTCATAACATATCTCTATGGGGATCTAGATATGGAGATTTATATGAAGGTCCCGGATGGGCTTCATTTACCCAAGTCAAGTGGCTCTAGACCACAGAGCACGTTTGCAATAAGATTGCAACGTTCACTATATGGATTGAAACAATCCGGACGGACGTGGTATACCCGTCTAAGTGACTACTTGATTGGAAGAGGGTATGTGAACAATAAATTATGCCCCTGCGTGAAAACAAGTTCCGGATTTGCCATAATCCGAGTTTGAGATGAAAGATCTTGGGAAAGGATGCTGAGGAGATTTAATATGGATAAAGTCCATCCTGTTAAGCACTCTCATGATTGGTCACAGTCTAGATCCAAGAAGGATCCGTTTCACCCAAGGGATGATGGTGAAGACGTTTTAGAGGCTGAGGTACCGTACCTAAGTGCAATAGCGCATTATTGTACTTGGCACAGTGTACAAGACCCGATATCTCCTTTGATGTTAACTTGTTAGCTAGATTTAGCTATGCGCCCACGCAACGCCATTGGACTTGCATAATGACTATCTTTCGTTACTTGAAGGGTACGATTGATATGGGCTTGTTCTTTCCCTACAGAGAGTCAAGGCAATATAGCAAAATGGGTGAGGAATCCATGTTTGCTGCCGACGGACGACCGGTCGCCGTTGCCTGTCGACCGGTCGCCAGACCTGCTGTCCCCTATTCCCACAATTCTTGTGATGTTTTGGTGGGTTTTGCTGATGTTGGGTATCTCTCTGACCCATATAAAGGTTGTTCCCAAACTGGTTATGTCTTTACCATGGGTAACACCGCGATATCTTGGAGGTCTACTAAGCAGACTCTTGTCGCTACTTCTTTGAACCATGTTGAGATTATTGTTCTCCATGAAGCAATTCATGAGTGTATATGGTTAAGGTCCATTGATACACATATAAGAATTAAGTACATGTGGTTTGAGGTCAACCACCGATGAACCTACATCCATTTATGAGGATAATGCTGCTTGCATTGAGCAGATAAAGCAAGGTTTCATCATAGGCGACAACACCAAGCATATATCGCCTGAAGTATTCTATAATCAGCAATAGCAGAAGTTCCTCAAGATCAAAGTGGATCAAGTCCGATCTGAGGATAATGTGGCTGACTTATTTACTAAGTCACTGCCTAAATCCACATTTGAGAAGCATGTGTAAAGCATTGGTTTGCTTAAGTTATTTGACCTCCCATGATTGTGGAAATCAGGGGGAGACGCAGACATCAGGGGGAGTCTAGCGTCCATGCTATTCCAAATGTGAAGGGTGTGTTGTACTCTTTTTCCCTTCGACCAAGGTTATTTTTATCCCACTGGGTTTTTGTTACTTGGCAAGGTTTTTAATGAGACAACGCGAGGAGCACCACCTAGTGTTGACGCCACAAGGGGGAGTGTTGAAGGAAACCTACCTTATGTGTGCCTAGTCAACCTAGGAGTATCTTAGTTAGATCAGCATATGGATTACATATTGAATAGAAGTCCCATTGGGATATGGATTGTACCCTTGTGTATCTCTATATATAGAGGCACCTATTCATTAATAAAGATACTCTCTATTCCTGTGCTATTTGCTCTCTTCTTTACTTTCTGTCTTGTGGTTGATTGCACCTTTTACTTAAACAAAGTAGTATTTTAGTACTAATATACTATTTTTAGTTTCATAGTACTACTATACTATTTTTTTTGTAATTATATATGTTAAGTGTCGTTTATTACTCAAAATCTCCCAGACCCTGATTTATATGACTGAAAAAAACTAAAGCGAAAAAAGTTACACTAACAACTATAATCCTTACATCACCAAAATAATTAAGCAAAATTCATATCCAATCTCACCAATTTAAAACAATTATAACCCTAAAATAATTCATAAACCTAAATCATGATGATCACCATGATACTGAAGCAGTGCCTTCATTGAAACCATCAGGTCTAACCCATAAGATATTGTAAAATATGGGGTTGGATCTGAGAACAACCATTGAACTTCGCATAGTAGAAAATTGCCAAACAAACTTAATCTAACCCCGCAAGAATCTGGATAAGACGAAAATGGCCAAAAGTACTTGGACGTGCATATAACAACAGATTTAATTTAGAGAAAATATAAAATTTTAGAGATTTATTATATAGTTCAAAATATATAACATTTTCGTCATAGATTTATCTCATCATAAATATATAATAAAAATATTATTTAGTGTACGTCATCTCTTCATGAAGTTAGATATCTATATCTCGCGCTCACCGTCAATATCTTGCTCGAGCAGATTTGGATGTATACATAATTACATATATAGTATTTGCTACACAGATATGTTGACATATATAGTTTGAGTACTAACCAATATTAATACATGCTTTTTAAACAAGATCATTGGGTTTGAATTGAGAAGACGAACCGAACTTTTGAGAATTGTTTCATCCATGTGTTGTATCTGATTCTGTGTGGTAACAAGGAAATCAAGATTCAGCAAAAGTGATTGCATTAATCAAAATTTGCAAAAGTGATAAAGAGAATAGGAATTCGCGCGTCTGATTTGTTCATTAAACTCACACATTAACTTGAAAATATAATTTTAATATATCTTTTTAAATTGTTATTCTTGTAAACAAGCTAGCTAGGTACCCTTTTGACACAATAATAATTCAGCAAATTAAAGGCTGAAAGTTGATTATAGACCGTACATTACAAGGAGATCATCCCATGCAGAAATTACAAACATAAACCTTTTTTTTTGTCAAAGGATAACTTTCATAGAAAGGGAGAAAACTCCAAACAACAGAAGAAAGAAACAACTACAAAACAAGGGAAACATAACGAAACAGAAAGCAAAGAAACTAAAAAAAAAAAACTCTCCAAACATAAACCTTAAACAAGAGGTATCATATATGATTGAGAGTTTTGTGGACTGTTCAACCAGTACATATTTATTAATTAGCAAACAAGCTAGTCCTTCCATACTAATTCTCTTGCAGCAGGCATACTAAAGGTTCTAGTTCTGGGTTTCGGTGGATCCTCCATGATGACCACCACCTCCATGATGACCACCACCACCTCCATGATGTCCATGATCGTCGCCATAGAAATGGTCAGTGTTCTCGGTTTCGGTCTCATGAGCAGCGGATCCATGTCCTCCATGATGACCACCACCTCCATGATGTCCACCACCTCCATGATGCCCATGATCGTCGCCACGGAAACGGTCAGTGTTTGAATTCTCTACACTCGAAGAAACGTTGCTTGTTAAAAAGGAAAGCAAAAATGTAGAAATGTACGCATGTTACTTCGCAAGAACCTGCCTAGCTCGATCAGTTCGCAAGTTGATCAATATATACGTGAAGAAAATAAAAAGAGACAATTAATTCAATAATAATGTTTAGCTAATTAACTAATTAAGAAACTCACGAGTAGTAGCAGTAGTCTCAGCTAGATGACGATCAGTTGAGATGACCACCGTAGAGATGAGGAGAAGGGCAAAGACAAGGCCAACAAGAAGCAAATTCTTTGAGAATGCCATGATTGCTTAGCTAGAGTTTTTGTGAAGGTATGTGTAAGAGGTGATTTGGAGTGAACTTAATGAAGTTGGCCGTCTCTATTTATAGACGTACGTACACCTAGCTTTGTGAACGATCAGTGAGTGGGAGAAGAATTAATGCATAAACTAGTTATTTATGAAAGAATGCTTTAGTCGGTTTTGCTGATAAGGTTGAAACCACCTTTCAATTAAGTAAGACTTCAAGTCCACAGAGTCAATTAATTTTATCATATTAGCAAAGATAAGTATTAAAAGACTTTATCAAGAACAAATGAGAAGTTGTATCAGAAGTGAGAAACTTTATCTATAATTGCGCATGTGTAGCTGTTATGATCTATATATAGATACATACAGAGAATTAAAGTATTGTTCATTTCTTTTTATCAGGTATAAAGAAAGAAGGAAAAGACGTGTAGCATTAAATTTCAATTTAAGGTCTTGAGTGGGTTTGGATGATAAGGTTGATATAGATGGGAACTAATCTCAATTAAGATCTTGAGTAATTCAGCACTACCAAAATTAGGGAAAGTGTCCAAATATCTCCTTAATTTGAAGCCATTGAGACAGTTGCATCTCGAGTGTGTTTTTTTTTTCTTGTATGACTGGGAGGAAAAATTTTACAATATATTAACATATGACATACACACAATTACTATTTTTAAGACTTAATTACTCAAATGATAACTTATTTATTCTAATGAGAACCTTATTTATCTTAACGAGAACTTTTTCGTAGTTACCACGTGAGTTGTAAAAGTGGTAACATGTATTGTCAAGTTATAAGACATTACAATTATAACTTTTATGACTTAATTACTCAAATGAGAACCTACTTTACTCTAATAAGAACTTTATTTACTTTAACAATGATTTTTTTCCTCATTACATATTAGAAATGTTAACATACCATAGCCTTACTCGACTAAGAAAGTATTAAAATAAGTAATATAAAATATATAAATAAAGTTTGTATAATTTAAGTTGTTTTAAAATAATCACATGACACTTAATTAGTCCTACGATCCATATGTTAACCCAATTATCTTCCTAAATCTAAAATCAAAACTTCTAGAAAGAATAAAAAGATCACGTCGATCATTCATCTCTTGTTGTTTTTGTTTTTACCTAATTTCTTCATTTATTTCATAAATTTATTCTCAAGAGAAACTAATTAAAGTGACCATTCGATAAATAAATTTCTTTTTATTTTTGCAACAATTTAATAATTAAAGTAAAGCTAGAATGTCTCGTCTTCTCTCTCTAGCTAGCGGCTGGCCTTCAAGCCCTAGCCCTAGCGCCTTCTCTTTTTGGTGTGAGCAAGCACTGTGATGGCAGTTCTGACTGGCCTCAAGCATGTGGGTCGTCATGGACTCATGGTCACTGTCTTTTCTCTGTTTTTCCTATGTGGATCACTTCGTTGGATTAGGTTTGGATCCTGAACGGGGTTGAAATTTTCTTATCCGGGTCTAGCCAAACTTGGTGGAGTCCTTTTGTGGTGCGCCCTGGCCAGGTGCAAGCGATGATTGGCCAAGCAAACTGGATGGCAGAGGACATGTATTTTGGTGGAGGCTAACGGTGGGTTTTACTGATGGCTTGGTGGTCGTTGGCGCTGGCTTTGGTGACTGCGGTGGTAGTGCAAGGATTTTAGCTAAAATTGGGTTAAAAAATAGCTAAAAAATTATTTTTGCTAGTCAATTTGAAAATATGTCTCACTAACACTCTCAATTTTAGGTAGTTTTGAATTTATATAATTTTTTAATGAAGAAAAAATAGATTAATTGTTTTTAAAAAGTAAATAAAATAACTAAAAATAAATGTTTTAAATTAATAAAAATAATAGAGAGTTTCTTCTTGTTTTCTATATGTATGAGTCATATAACTAAAAACTAAAGTATAGTTTGGTCTATATTTATGAGTCATATTTAGGAAGTTGGTCTAGTATAGTCAAAAAGCTAAACATACATACTTTATAAAATAGCTAAACATACATACTTTATAAAATAGCTAAAACGCTAAAATAAAGAGAAAGATGCTCTATACAACACTAACTCAAAGAAGTTTTTGATGAATTGTTTGATGAGCTAATTGCATGTGATAGAGTCGAGGGATGTGGCAAATAGGCTTTGAAGTTGAGAAGGTGTCTAGCTAATAACAACAAATATATATATGTCGGTGATAAGGTAGGGCTAGCTTTTAGCAAAAAGAGGGAAGGATTTGCCTATGTTGATTTACTTGGAAGGAATATAATTCTTCAACCCATATATGGACACATTTATCTACCCGTCCAAACCAACACAAACTATTGAACCTACAGCAATGAATAAAGTTTTCGTTTATTATTATTGGATTCATTTTAGGATAAAGTAGAAGCCAAAACAAGCAAACATGTACGTGTAAAACAACAGATTTGCAAATCGACCAAATCCAGATTTACTCTTTTTTTTTTCGATTACAAAGTCCAGATTACTTTGGGACATTGGATATTTACACATACAGCCAAGCAACCATGCGTCCTTCCTTACGTCACTTAATTGTTAGATAAAATATGCAAAAGCTTGGATATTATTGTACGGATATTGAGTCGATCAGTCTGGTACTTTTATGGTCCGAAATATAGTATTTGTAATCTTCCCGAAAGATCTAGTGCATAGTAATTAGTGGCCATGTCCACGTTTCATTATCACTTTTAACTTGAAGGAGTGCATGCTTGTTGCAATGTGGCCTATGCGTTTTGTTGCCGTCAGGTAAGAAAATATTGGTTCAAAAAGAAATGAGCTGTTTGCTCGCTGGTTCCGACGATAATCGGAACTGTAACTCTGTTACGTACCAATCGTCACGTTACTAAACTGTAATAATTAATGTAAGTATAGTTAATGCAAAAGAGTTTAATGTTTATTACGTGCCGATCTTCACGTTACTGAAATGTAATAATGTATATATGCTTAATTAACAATTCAGAGTTTATAAAATATTTTCGAGGTAGGTTTAATAGTAGAGAATTTAATCTAACTAGATTTAATCTTAAGGTAAAGATACAGTAGAATGAACTTTTTGCTCTAATTTTAGTGTAATTGTCACATGAATGACAATTAGGTTAATGTAACTTACTTACCCGTCCAACTCTATCTAAATTTCAATCAAGAAGTAGACACGTGAATTAATGCTTGTCATCTCGATCGTGTATGTCCTCAGCTTTTCAGAGCTACAATAGTCACCGTAAGTTAAAATCTTTGGATTTAGGAGTAAATACATTGCATGACTTAGGTTCACACCTTGGGATTAACAAAATTTTACCTTGCACTTCATAATTAATTTGAACTGCATTGTACGTCTAAAATTGTTTGTTTGTTTTTTTTCATTCCAAAATGACTAGTATAACTTAGGTTCACACCTTGTGATTAACAAATTTTTACCTTAGACTTTTATAATTAATTTGAACAATTCACTTTATAAATCACAATTAAAAAAAAATCATCTCTGCAAAAAATTAATCAAATTGATCGGAAGTCGTTTAGTTACTCAATTGTGACAACAAATTTTTTTTTCTTTTGGTGAAAATCTCGTCAAATCGAGGAGAATTTATTGCAAAGAAAGAAGTGACAGAGAGGGAGACTAAAACCAAAACCTCTCAACCAAGAACACCAAAACAAGAAAAGACCTATTAACGAAAGCGAAAATTGGGAAGCTCCAATACATCTCTTTGAATAAAAGAACAAATAAAGGCCGGAGGTGAATCCCACCAAGTCATACTAGTAGAGGAGAGGCCAAAGTTGGCAAGTGCATCGGCGACTTGATTTCCTTCCCGATAAATATGAGAAGAGCGGAACTGCATCATCGAAACCTTGTGAAGACAACAATTAAAATCATCATGATATTCACTATATATTCATATGATGTACGATAAACAATCCCTTTCAATCCATTAGGAACAAGATCAACATAGAGAACGGCACCACGCAATCCAAAGTTTCGGATTAATTCTCCCGGAGGTTTCCACGTGCATGGACTACATCGTTGGCCACATATATCCCAGAATTCTAGCTCTAAGAAATCACTAATACTTCACATAACTCACAACTTTCCATACCCTGGCTATTACAGCTAGCTGGTTCTTTGGTTAACACTGCACCGGTGTTCTCTTGAGTTTTGGGCAGTAAAGTCTTTCAACAGTGTGGCGCCAGGGAATTTGCTCCCACATAATGGTAATTTTGTTGTGAGGTTGGATAAACCATGCCAATCTTAATTTTTGTCTATTTTTAGCCACCGTCGTCAAAAGTATGGATTTTTTTTTTATAATCAAAGTGGGAGAGGGAGTCGAATTTGGAACATCTACCAACATCTCATTGGAGAGAAATGTTTTATATGACTTTATCACAGTACCAGATGCTAGTTGGTCAATCTTTAAATGATCGATTATGTGAGCTCAATATTATTTTCTTCCCCCTATATATCTATCTTAATTGGATCCGGATCGGAGTATTTAATATATTGACGTACACATGCATGTATTATCCACACTATGGATTTAGCAAATTAATAAAGTGGATTAAAGATAGTACATAACATATATGGAGATCCGAGGATCGAATTACAAAGATAAGATTGAGAGTTTTGTGAACTACTCAACCAATTACTTATTAATCAGCAAACAAGCTTAAGCTAGTGCTTCCATACTAATACTCTTTCACCAGGTACGGACGCCTGCAATACAGACAACTTCAGGCATCCAAAGGGTCATCATCATCTAGTTCTCGGTTTCAGTCTCAAGAGCATCAGGTCCATGCCCTCCACGTCCTCCGTGTCCTCCATGTCCTCCATGTCCACCATGTCCTCCATTTCCGTGGCCACCATGTTCTCCATTTCCATGGCCACCATGTCCATGATCGTTGCCGTGGAAATGGTCAGGCTTGGAGTTTTCTACGCTCACAAAAAAATAATGTTAAATTGGAAAAAGAAGAAAATGTACGTTAAAGTATATGTTACTTCACAATAGCTAGCCCTATATGCATGCGAAATGAATGATTTAGCTGATTACGAAAGCGAGAAACTCACGAGTGGTAGCCTCAGCTAGGTCACGATGAGCTGAGACCTCAGCAGAGATGAGGAGAACAGCAAAAGCAAGGGTAATAAGAAGAACAGTCTTTGAGAAAGCCATCTCTCTTGATTTCTTAACAATATGTTATGGAGGTAAGAGGAAATGATTTTGGAGTGAACTTAACGTAGCTTGGCCATCTGTATTTATAGACTCTGAGAGAGAGAGAGAGAGCGAGAGAGAGACCCACGGTTTATTTTTTCTTTTCTTTTCTGGAAAAGGAAGTATAAACGGAAGAATATATATATCAAGTAAGAATTTGAGAAGTACGGTGCTAGTTAGTAATTTTCCCATAAAATTTTGTTATTCCTACTCATTCAAAATAATATTGTCTAAATCCGCCCTTATATATATATATATGCCCAATGACACCCTAAGTCAAAGAAGTTGTTGGTGATTTGTTTGATTAACTAATCACATACAACGGGTTTCAACCCTTGAAGATGCGGCAAATAGGCTTAAAATTCAGAAAGTTCAACCTCCACGATATCCTCAACCTATAACAACAAAATATGTCGGTGATAAAAGTTACCTATTTTAATAAAAGAGGGAAGGATTTGCATAGCTAGGTTGAAATTTGAAGATCACAAAACAATAAAAACTATATATTGGACTCACAGAACAACCTAAACCCTATATATAATAACACATGAATGCATGTATATCCAAGCATGCATGCGTCCTTCCTTAGGTCACTTGTTATATACAGACGGGATTGCATGTATATTATTGCAGGACAATATTAACTCTAGGGGCGGCCCTGAATAGGTTTGGGCTGTGCGGCCTCACAGGGCCGAATAATTAATGGGCACCACTATAAATCTAGCCCAAATGTTATACATGTATAAAAAAAAACTAATATACAACACCGGGAACTAAGATCAACACTAGTTGGTGAAACCAATTGGTATAACATCGCATACATAAAAAGTGTGTGCTCACCAACCAAAACTATTTTCAGCACATAAAGTTCCAATAATACTATGACAACACGATATGCAAATGTGATTCACGATATTTCATACAATAATGCAGGCGCCAATTTTGGAATGCAACCCCAATAATAAGAAAGATTAAAAAAAATAGGGGTTCATCGTTCACACATTGAAACAGGGGGAATCAGGGCAATGTGCATTAGTTCTAGTGACCCACCACATTATCAAAAGAGGGATAACATTGATGAACCCTTAAGCACTATGTTAATTGCAACTACTAAACACGGTCATGGGATATTGCTAAACACGGTCATGGGATATTGTTCCTCCATATACACTGCTTAACACATACATACCTAACATCATGGGATATTGTATGAGGGCCGCTTGAAGCTCATTGTACCCACGGGCTGCAACATATGGGGTGGAATATGATCACGGGGAAGGGGGTTGGGACCAACATGAGCGAGGTTGAAACAGCTGATTGGTTGTCCACTACGTGGGAAGCGAAGGCATCCCCTGAGATAACGCATATTGTTGTGGAACCGTATTAAACATACCATAAGCTAGGTGGGGATCAATTCCCTGATCACTGACATCGCCGAAATGGCCTGACGGATAGCCTAGAAGTGTAGATGTTTGTAGATTAGGAGCTTCAAAATCAACTGACTGCGGATTGAAATTATCACCTCCCAGACAGTTTATTGGATTTGAAGAATTCAGTGTGAATGGACGATTCCAGTGATCCAACATTGTCAGTTGTGCAGGGGGAACCACACCATATGTGGGGTGTCCTGTGTTCTGGGGAAAATGAGGGGGGCCATTGTGCTCTTGAAAATTGAGTGTGTTAGGGTTGACCTTGGCAGTTTTCTGTACACTTGCATATTCACCCTGCATAGATTGCTGGGATGAACCGTCTGCAACTCCGGAGTTGACAGATTGATTAGCAAGTTTACATGTACGCCTATTGTGACCGGTAGACCACATTTGCCACATAGCCTCGCCTCTGTCCTGGATGGCTCAATATTGGTAGTAGTGTTCGAGTGCATATCCTTTGTCTTCACCACCATGGAGTCCCTCAACACATTGTTATTCGACCCTGGCACATTAGGATTGTTTTCTTGGTGAGCATCCTTGTATTTTCTGGAGGCTTCTGCGAGACGGGAAAACTCTGCCATTGCTGTGTTGAAACCTTCATCGCTGAAAGAGGAATTGAAACATGCTTTTGAACATTCAGCTATAAGAGCAGAATACCTTGCCACCTGAGCAGCCTTGCCCTGAAAGTTTTTTACTATTTTTGGTGGAATGGTGTTCTCACCAGCAACTTTGGTAAATCGATCCATTACCAGAGATTTCGGGTACTCAGTCACCATCTCCACTTTCAACACACATAATATATTAGCACAAGGAATTCCGTCTGACTCAAACTGTTTACAAGAACACTTCAAATGAGGATTCCTTTCATTGACAACGTACTCCACACACCACTTCCGTGTCGGCCGATTATACTGGCTTACATAGAACACAACCGAATCATTATTTGCAAATGCCACCTGCCTCGATATGACAAACCTTGTCTCATAATTGATCTGTGATTTTATCATCACAAAAATGTCGTCCGTAAATATTTTGTAAGCTTGTTCCTCCCTACCCCTCATGTGGCTGTCAAACACTCGCACACAATTTTTGGATCTAAAGTTGTCCTCCAATACCCGATTTCTTATCCTGCCAATAGTCTTTTCCAATCTTGGCATAACCTCACACAACCTTGTATACCTACCAATCTCCTTCTTCACCTTCGAATGCATTCCCTCACACCGTTGAGTGCTACACATACCTCCAAAAAATTGCCCTCTAAAATAAGCCTCGACCCACCTATCACGCTTATTAAATAAAGAGGTTACCCACGGATTGTTTTCTAGCCCGTTCCTTGCAACAATACATTGCCATGCCTCCTCCCATTCAGGAATTGTTAGGGAAGCATAAATCAGCTTCCCTAAACTTTTCTGAGCTTCCGCATCCTTCACATTTTGACCAATGTTCCTCCCAATGTGCCACGCATAGAGCCTATGGCGAGCTTCAGGCATTAAATTGTGGACCACATTTCGAACTGTCTCCTCGCTGTCAGTCAAAACTGCTAGGAGACACTTTTGATTCATTGAAGCAAGAAAATTTTCAAAAACCCATGTGTAGGTTTCCTCTTTCTCATTGGCAGTAAGTGCAAAGCCAAACACAACAGTGGCTTGGTGGTTGTTGGCCCCCACAAACATAATTAAGGGCTTCCCATACAAATTGGTTTTATAGGTGCTGTCTACAATCAAAATATCTCCAAAGGATTTGTAGTCCCTCAGTGACTGGGCATCCCTCCAAAATATGTTTGCAAGCCTCCCTTCCCTATCTGAATTGAACTTACAATAAAAATCTTTCTCGGCACATCCCTTAATGTTCATCCAAGTCACTACTGATTGGGCATCGTTGTCCAACTTCTGAGCTCTGCGCCTCTTCTCGAGGTTGTTGTAAAAGTCTTTCATGCTAAAGCCGACGTACTGATAACCGCTAGCTTGGTGTACCAAATATTCATATGCCCGGCTGGTGTGTACTTGTGCACCACGCAAAGCTTCAACTTGTGCAAAGTCATGTTCCTTCACCTCACGGTGAGAATGAAGAAATTGTACCTCTTCCGGCCCAGCAAGTTCATGGTTGTGATTGGTCACAAATGTTGATACGTAGTATACACCTCTCTCTCTGGAGTACCTAATGGTGAATGCGGCTGGGCAAAAAAACCCTTGTGTATCTTATTCCTCTGCCAACAGAAAACTTCTGCTGTTACTTCTTCTCGCACTGTGTTTGTTTATTCACATTGCATTTGCCAGATTTGGGAGTTTTTTTTTATTTGACCTAGCGATTGACCCCGTTTCGAACACACCCATCCCCGCCGAACAATCAATCCTTCCCTATCCTTGTCCAACTTGAACCTCCTCGTGCTAAAACCAACCACGTGAGAGTAATATGTGTACATCTTTTCCGCATCATCCACACTTGCAAAACCAACACCATCAAAGTCCTTCAAGCATAGTTTTTTAATATTCTTCCCATTAAAACGTACATAACCGTACCACACCAATCCTCTGACCTCGCATCCTCCTTACTTTTATCCTCCGGGTTTGGTGTACGTTTTGTGTCAACACTTGGTGTGTACCCAGGTTTCGTCCATCTGCCGCTGCCTGTGTAGTCAGGCATTGGTGTGTCCTCGGGACAATCCTCAAACACCCAGACAAATGAATCATCCTCTGAGTCATCTTCATTTGATGAAAAGGAACAATAGTATGCACGGTCACTGTATCAAAGTCCCCCATCGTCATTCTCCATGTATAACTGCATATTGAATTATTCGTCAGTGATCTAATGGATAGTCAACAACACATTGTTGTCCAAAATTTATTACTGTTTATTTCTGCAAATATTGCACATGAAAGGTATCTATAATTCATGT
Organism: Rubus parviflorus; assembly: GCA_029955375.1. Lineage (NCBI taxonomy): Eukaryota > Viridiplantae > Streptophyta > Magnoliopsida > Rosales > Rosaceae > Rubus > Rubus parviflorus. The sequence continues at coordinate 13,237,101 of JARGGL010000006.1, forward strand.
CAAGGCCACTCCCTCAAACTATAACACGAACTCACCACAACTGCCACCATTGTGGACTTCATTAACATTCCCATGAAATTTATATACATTGCTCAATTAACTATGGAAGCCATTACTTGAATGTTGCAATATATCGCCCAATTATGAATATATTAACCAAATCAACATAACTTCAACTGTGAGTCTGTGATTAAGCACACAGATTTGACTATGATTCAAACTCATAGTGATTCAGTCATAACACATTGCAAATTACATGTAAACTGGATGTATTAATAAACTGGATATATATATAGCTCCTACAAATTACGCACGTTATAACACCTATACATATATATATATAGAGCTCTTACAGAATAAATTACGTTAATTGGGAGTATTAATAGACTGCATATGAAAATTTGTTAACTAGGTGCCATGCTCAAAGCTAATCGCTCAATTAAAATTTTTATGTACCCAATACAGTTGCAGTGGCCAACAACTTGCTCGTCGAATCCTCTAAACTCGTTCCGCTTCAGTTATCACCGTAAACGGTTGTCAAAATCTATTGGATCTTTCAATTAACTATTGGATCAACTTGGGATTCGGGACCTTATAGCTCTACCCAAACCTGAACCTTTCCTTCCACCAGTCTATCTCAACCATGGCGACATGATCCGACACTTAGCTCAGTACGGGATGAGGTCGTAAACAAGATGTCCCTATTGTTGGCCTTCGGTGAGGATAAGATCTAGGCCGAGTGGCTTCTCCTGTACAACTAGAAGAATGCACAAAATTACCCTTCGGTAAGTTTTTCACACACTTTAGTTAACAACTTAACGATTGGTAGCCGTTACCTTCTATTAAATAATTCAAAAAGGGGAGTGAAATTGGCACTCCCCTATTTACATTCCACACTCCCACTGTGATTTTTATGCAGGAATTTCCAAATTTGCCCTTAACATTTTATTAACTCTGCATCTTGCCAGCTAAAACCTCCCCTTCTTTTTTTTTTCTCCGGGTCTGAATATTCCATTGAGAGACAGCTAAAAGCCTAAGACCTTCACAATTCCAAACCTTCCCTTCGACCAAACCTTCACACTTCCAGATAGCTCAAGCCTTCACAAATCCTCCTTGACAAACTTTGCCTCAACAACTTAACCAGGCAAAACATTCCTCATGCAAATTTATAATCCGCCCCCAAAAAAAAAAACAAGAAAATCATTATAAAATCCAAATTATTTCCTACCCTGTAATAAATCAAGCAATCAGATCGCAATACCATTCATCAGCTACTAATGGATTGTTTTATAGATATATTGATACATAAAAATCATACCCACCACCATAATGTTAAGAATTGGGTTTTCTTTTGCCATACAACAAGTGATTGAATTGGTGAACATGGTGATTTGAGTTCCTGGTAATTTTTTTTTGGACAATTTGAGTTTCTGGCAAATAGAGAGAGCAAGATACGAGTGTATTAAAAGGCAAACAATCTCCCACGAGTGATTTTGAGTTGCAGGTTTGTTCTTTCTTTCTTTCTGTACGTGGGAGATTTCTTCTTTATTGTTTTGGGCATTGAGATGGACGAGTAAAACCTGGGGATTATTGTTGAACATGGCATGAAAAAAGGCTGAAGAGAATTTGAGAAAAATTTTAGGAGTCTGGGACCGTTAGTCTAGGGTTGTAATCAAGAGCTTTTGGGAAACTAATCCAAAGGTAAAACTGGAAAGTAAATCAAGAAAGTAATATAAAAATCACAGTGGGAGTGTGGAATGTAAATAGGGGAGTGCCAATTTCACTTCTCTTCAAAAATCCTCAATAACAAATCAACGGCCTAGATTTGTCCACATCCCTTGGTACAACAAAATGTTGGTGCAATCCAGAATTCCTCAGTATTGCAATGTTTCTTTTTAGAAACTTGGGGCAGTGAGGATTTGAGGCTTTCGATAGTTGATGGGCACAAAGTGACAAAACAGCTCCTTAATGAAACCCCTCTCCCACTTTGGTTTAATTAAGCACACTTTTTTTTGTTCTTCTTTGCCGTTCCAGCCACAACTCCGACCAAAGCACCAATTATTTAATTAAAGCACATTCTTTTCAGCCGCCTAGTTCTCCCATTCCCACCTCTTTATCTGGAAAAAACGAAAAAAATTTCCTTCATTCCTCAATATCTTATCTTCTGAGACTGAGACTCAAAATCCTTTCTTGCGTTTCTAGTTTCCACTGCCGAATCCTTTCTTCTAACTTCTCATAGTCAGACTCAAAGTTTGGAGCCTTGGAGAGCATGTCATATTGTCATCAGTATTCAATTTATCATAAGGTAAAAGTCCTATTTTTCAACAGAATTTATATAAAATATTGTTATTTGTTCTTGCAAATTTAATAATTTATAATCATGAATTTATACCAATTGTGTTTTTTTTTGGGCATATTGTGGTCGGAATCTGATCGGTTATCTCAGAAAATCAAAAGTGATTCTTCTATGATTTTGGGATTTCTAAAGGCTTAAAACCCAGGTACAATTGTTCTATTTCTTATTTTCTTTGTATTATTATTATTTGTGATTTTGTGAATTTGTGACTTCGCTGGAATTTATTTGTGATTTTGTGACTTTACTGGAATCTCTAAATTTTTTAAGGGTAAAAACTCAAAATGGTACCTGAACTATTGCGAAATGTACTTTTTGGTACCTACAAAATTTTTTTACCCAAAATGGTACCTCCGTAGTTAAGTATGATCCAATTAGGTACCATTTTGGGTAATGACACAATAGTTCAGGTACCATTTTGGGTAATAGCACAATAGTTCAGGTACTATTTTGGGTAATGGCGCAATTTGTAGGTACAATTTTGAGTTACGGATGTACCATTTTGGGTAATTGCGCAATAATTCAGGTACCATTTTGGGTTTTTACCCATTTTTTTGGGTATGTTTTAAATGAAAATGTTTCTTAGGAAACAACTTTCTGGACATCAAAAAAGAACAAAGAAGATTAAATGGTCTTGCTTTGATTTCTATTGAGAATGGTTTTATGGAGAACCTTGATTATGCAAGTTTCATTAATGATTTTGCAGTTAAAAATGCAAGGAGGACAGTGTTTAGATGATAATTGAAGATTGCAGGAATGATTTTGTTGGGATGAATTTTCTGGAACGATTTTGCTGGAACATTTTGTTGGGATGCTTTGGCTTTTTAGGCTGGTTCAAGAGCTACTAGCTGCTGGAATTTTTTTTGGACAATTTTTCGTTGTATTTCTAAGGATGCTTGTAAATTTTCAGCCTAAAAACAGACTTTGGCTTATGAGGGACAATGTTTTGGTTTTTTTTTTCTTTTTTTTCTGGGCGATTTGGTTATGAATGTGGATTTAAATGTTTATGAAGTAATGAAATGGATTATGAAATCTAGGGACTGAATTGGAAAAAAAAAAGGCATCAACATTTCATTTTGCACAGGGCGCTAGAAATAATCGGGCCGACCCTGGCAGCAATCACACTAAGACACAAAAATTATTAAGCAGCAATCACACTAAAACATATATGAAACTTAAAGTAAACCAAATCTGATCTTAAATACACGTTTTCTATATATCATTGCCCACTAAAAATCGTAACCCACAATGAAAACAGAAACACCATGCCACTTAATAATCAACCTAATATGCAATTCAACAGAAAGCAAAAAAATGTGTATATGCCTGACGAAGTTGGCACAGAGAGATGACTTAATAATAACTTGAATATGCAATTCAACAGAAAAAAAAAAAAAAAAAAAAAAAAAGGAAAATCAAACTCATTAGTGATTTTCTATGGATTGTTTACAGCGTAATAGACCCCAAATTTGAATAAACAAAGTCGAAAAGTTAAACCATAAGAAAAGAAAAACAAATCGAAAACCAGAACCTATACCATAGAGACCTCACCGTTATGAATAGGAAGAAGGAGCGTCGCTGCACAAAGTAGAAAGAGCAATGGATTGAACTGTGATCAATAGCGTCTCTTTAACATCAAATAAGATAATTAATGAAACAAGAACCACGAAAAGTAAGTTTTTGTTTTTGGACGATGTATTAGAGTAAGTCAGTAAGTAAATGTAAATTAAATATATTAACCTTGAACCATGAAAACCTTGAATCAGAGACGGAGAGGAGATCGAGAATCAGAGATGGAGAGGAGAGAGAGTTTCAGGAGAGGGGAGAGAGAGAGTTTCAGAGATGAAGAGGAGAGAGAGAGTCTCAGACGGAGAATAGAGAGAGACTGCCTAACAGGGGCGGATCTAGGATTCGAAAGTTGGGGGGGCTAATTTCTAGAGGGTCAAATTTTGTGGCTTACTTTTTTGCCGTAAGGCAAAAAATTTTTTTTGCCATTAAGCAAACCATCATTAAGTAAATTATTACATGAAGAAATAATTCGGTTGTTTTGTTTAATTAACCTTATATATTCGGTCGTCGTTACTATTGTTTTGTTTAATTAACACAGCAAAGCCATCACTGTTTCTCTCTTTTTATTTAATTAACCCACCTATTCTCTCTCTCTCTCTCACACCACCACGACAGCTCTCTATCTCTTCTGGACAACCACCAACAACAACCTTCCTCGCCACCATAGCCATAATCACTCACCAGTCACCACCACGACAGCAACTACTCGACTCCTCCCTCCTCCTCCAGAAGTCCTGATCCTCAATTACTAGTTTTTTTTTTTTTATGTAAACTATATATAGGTATTTTTTTCTTTCCCAAAATCTTGGGGGTGCTATAGCCCCAGTAGCCCCCTTAGTAGATCCGCCACTGCTGCCTAATCAGCCAGACCGCCCAGGCCCGCCCATGCCTCCTAATTGGCCGCCCAGCTCTGCCTTGTCCTCTAGCCGAGTTTCCTCTCCAATTTTCCCTTAATCGGGGTGGTGCACTAACGGCTAGCGCCTAGCCACCGCCTAGGCGGCTGCCTAGAGCGAGTTTTAGAACACTAATTAATTGATGACCTTTATCACTTTCGCCTTTAGCTAGTGAAGGCATGCTTGTGTTGTGTCCCTCTGGGGGTTTTTGTTATTGCTCAGTAACAATTGGTTCAGTTCGGTTCTGAGTGTCCGTCATTAGGTCATATTACTGAAATCTATGGTCTAATTCAAATATAAAAAAATTATTTTCTCCGGTGGTACCCTAGTCTGATTATGTTTAATATTGACCAACTCCATGACAACTTCATATAGACAAATTAGAGTAAATATAATTCTCCAAATATGCGAACTGAGAGTCTGACAGCGGCAAGAACCAAATGATCCAACTGCAATCCACCCAAAAAAAAACTCAAGACTGAAAACTATACCCTCTTTATCACAACAATTTTTAACAGAGAAATAAACAAAGTAACCAAAGTGTAAGATGTGGTATAAGTATGTTAAGTGACTAAAATGATATTTTTCAAATGATTTTTTTCATGAGTGGGGTCAAAACTTATAGGAACCGGACAAAATAATACTCAAACTTCAAAAATGATCAAAATGGTACCTAGACTTTCAAAATGCAATCAAAATACCCAAGCCCAATTTCCGTTACTACACCGTTAATTTCATGGGTATTTTGGTCATTTCATATACTTTTAATCCAAAATTACATTTTTGCTCTCATATCAAAGCAATCTGAAAACAGAAAAACTGAAATCACTTATGCATGAGGTGGGGTTCAAACATTTACCCCTATGGTTACAACTTTATTCATAAACCACAAATACACAAAATGTTATATTTATATACTTTCTAATTTCTTCTTGTTATTCATTTCTTCTTTCTTTCTTCTGCAACTCTTTCTTCTGGGTGGTGAGTGGTGATTGTTCATGGCGGTGGACAAGCGGCAGTGCAGGATGGGTGTCCAAAGGAATTTGGAAAGAGAGACAGAGACAGAGACAGAGGACGGCGAAGAGGAGTTCTGGGCACCATGGTTGCTGCCGTCGGTGGTTGTGCGATGGCGGAGCAGAGTAGAGAGGTCACGGCGGACTGAGAAAGAAGAGAAGATAAGAGAAGCTCGGAGAGAGGTGCGAGCTGAGAAGAGAGGGAGAGTTGGAGAGAAAGGACGGGGAAGAGGAGAAAAAAAAATACCAGAGAAGAAAGAAAACGAAGAAACCCAGAGAGCAGAAAAAAAATGAAGAAGAAGGAGAGACGGAAAGGAAGGGGAAGAGGAGAAAAGTCGAAAACAAACGTTTGTTTTTTTATTTTTAAAGAATCTGAGCTAGTAGGTAATAAATATAAATCTTGTTTTACATTAGTACCTAATTATGTAGTGGTGTAGTGGAAGGAGAGCAGTTATTTTAACCTTGAGACCAAGGTTCGAATCTCCTTACTGACAATAGAGGATTATTTTGAATAAATCCCTCAAGTAAAAAGACCAAAATAGCCCTCAATATTGGGTCACATGCGCGGCACATGCATGAAATTAACGGTGCAATAACGGAAATTGGGCTTGGGTATCATTTTGAAAGTCTATGTACCATTTTGATCACTTTTGAAGTTTGAGTATGATTTTATTTGGTTCCTATAAGTTTTGACCCCTCACCCCTCTCATGAAAAAAAACCATTTTTCAAAAGTGAGTGACTAAAGTGTTAATGGGCGAAAGCTTGTTAGAAGAGTAGTATTTATTCCGTCATTCAGTTCATAAACTTAATTGTTATTAGTTTGTTAAGATAGCTTGTCACGTGTATTTATCTCATTGGTTATGTTATCAGCTGTCATGAGCTTGACTAGAACTATATAAACCCAGCTCTAGTCTCTGTATCAGTTAGTTGGTTAATACACAAGTGTCTCTTTTTCTCCCAATTCTTTCTGCTCTCTCTTTGCTTCATCTTCAAGTCTAACAACGTTGAGTGACTATTTGTGAATTTTTTCATATATATATATGATTTGTCTCCACTACGGAACTCTGCATTTTTAAAATTTATGGAGTTCTAATGTCAACCGACAAATTTGTTTAAATGATTTGATCTGAAAACTAATATTGGAACTCCACGAATTTTTAAAATACCGAAGGCCTATATATATATATATATATCGCGTACACATTTACTTTAATCTATCTCCACTACTATAAATGGAAGCGTAAAGTTTTGGTATCAAAGGCTTTACCAATTTTTTGATTGCCACAAATACCCTTCAGAATAAAAAAAATTACTCATGATAATCATTTAAAAGGGTTATTATAGTAAAAACAAAAAAAGCATAAATATTAAAAAAAAAAAAGAGGAAAAAGTAGGTGAATGAAGATTTTCACTTCTTTTTTTCATTTCACAAATAACGCGTGCATCGCACAGGTATGAGGCTAGTATATATAATGGAAAAACTTGAGTTATTGGTAAACATTTTAAAACTCAAGATTTGCCCCTCCTAAACTATATTAGCCAATATATAAACTTAAATAAAGTAAGGGCAAAACAGTAAATAGCATAATAAAGAAAATTAAAACCATATTTATGAAGACCAAACACTAACTTGCCCACTTGCCTATTTATTATTATTATTATTATTATTATATATATTTTTTATTTTTTTTTATTTTTTTTATTACAAAACTGAAGAACAAGTAATGCAAAAAAAAACTAAATAAGCGATAACGTTTCTCTCACGCATGAACGCCGTCTTCTACACACGCAAGACGCGTGTAGGAAGGCTAGTATTGTTGGTAGGGTTTGTAATATAACGTGATGATCATCTAGTCAGGGTGACCAAGAAATTTTTGGTCATCTAACATTGGATTAGATTTCGTTTGCTACGGTTAAAACACTTAAAATAAAGTTATTTAATCTCAGTCTTGAAATTAAATCGAACCATGAGTGATGACTAATACTTTAATCATGAGGTGACCAAGTGAAGAAGTATATATATATATTTGACACAATATAAACTCAGGAAATGAAATAGACGGTAGATGGTAGTCATAGTACGTACAACGTACATATATAACAAGGAGATCCGAGGATCGAATTACAAAGATATGATTGAGAGTTTTGTGGACCTACTCAACCAACACAAGTTTATTTATTAACAAACATGCTAGGGCATGCTTCCATCATAATTAATACTCTTGCTACTTCCGGATCATCTAGTTCTGGATTTCGGGTACATGCCATCCACGCCCTCCATGTCCTCCGTTGCCTCCTCTATTGCCTCCTCCGTTGCCTCCTCCATTTCCTCCTCCGTTGCCTCCTCCGTTATCTCCACTGCCTCCTCCTTTTCCTCCGTTGCCTCCTCCATTTCCTTTGTTTCCTCCGCCGTTTCCGTTTCCTCCGTTTCCTCCATTGTTTCCTCCATTGCCTCCTCCGTTGCCTCCTCCGTTGCCTCCTCCGTTTCCTCTTCCGTTGCCTTCTCCGTTGCCTCCTCCGTTTCCTCTTCCGTTGCCTCCTCCGTTGCCTCCTCCGTTGCCTCCTCCGTTTCCTCTTCCGTTGCCTCCTCCGTTTCCTCCTCCGTTGCCTCCTCCGTTTCCTCCGTTGCCTCCTCCTTTTCCTCCGTTGCCTCCTCCGTTTCCTCCGTTGCCTCCTCCGTTTCTGTTTCCTCCGTTGCCTCCTCCATTTCCTCCGTTGCCTCCTCCGTTGCCTCCTCCGTTTCCTCCTTTGTTGCCTCCTTTGTTGCCTCCTCCGTTTCCTCCTCTGTTGCCTCCTCCGTTGCCTCCTCCGTTGCCTCCTCCGTTTCCTCCTCCGTTGCCTCCTCCGTTGCCTCCGTTGCCTCCTCCGTCTCCTCCGTTGCCTCCTCCTTTTCCTCCGTTACCTCCGTCGTTTTCGTCTCCTCCGTTGCCTCCTCCGTTTCCTCCATCGCCTCCTCCGTTGCCTCCTCCGTCACCTCCTTCGTTTCCTGCAACGACTGCTCTGCTTTCTTCCTTGTCTCCGTTTCCTGCATTCGAAAATACAAAAACTATATGTTAAAAATTAAAAGACAAAAGATGTTGTACGATATATATATATATATATTCACAATAACTAGCTCTATATATGCATACCTCAATTAATTCACAAATTGATTGTTAAGGGAATAAAAGACACAACTTCATTAGTAAATACATAAGCTTAAAATTAATGGAGATAATTAAGTTAGATGAACACCAAATCAACATTAAAGTAAAGATTATTGAAAAAATCAGGAGGGCTTGGATCCACCTGGTCTCAATGCCCTGACATTTGCCATTAGGTCACGATCGCGACGAGCTGAGACCGCAGCAGAGATGAGGAGAACGGCAAAGACAAGAAGAACAGTCTTTGAGAATGTCATTTCTCGACCAGTTGATTAATTGCTTAGAGTTTTTATGTGTGGAGGTATGTAAGAGGTGATTGATTTTGGAGTGGTTTTAATGAAGCTTGGCCCTCCTTATTTATAGGCACTAGCTGCAAGAGGTAGTGGCATGGAGAGAAGAGTGATCAGTGAGAAAAAAGAGAGAGCTACAGGTCAATTTGTGTACCACGTTTTTAATTTGTTTTGTCTTTCTGGAATGGGAAGCATGAACGTATGCATCCACTTACTGCACTGCTAGCTTGACTGATATTTTTCTCGGCTAAATTAGAAAGAAGGTATTTTATTGGTAGGCTTTTCAAATTGTCATGTTGATCATAAACATCTCACTTGTCCACTATCGATGATGATTTGTCACTTTTTCATCAATCTTTTCTACGAATAAATAGATACCCATATCCAGTGGCGGCTCGATTTTTCTTCCCAAATCTTGTAGTATGGAGGTTGAGAACTTGAGATCGGCAACAATGGTGGAAAATGGGCAAACCAGGCGAACAAAGGTGGAAGGCGTCCCATTCTGGAATTTTTTTTTCAACTACGCAACAGAACGACGCCGTTTAGGGAGCAGAAAAAGTAAAAAAACACAAAGAACGAAGGGGAAGGATGGTGTTAAGCCGACCAATCCCACTTTTTTTCACCTAGGTAGTGCTGTTCTCACTACAAAAAAAAAAACCCTTTATTATAATTCTATTGTCATCACCCATTTGTTTTCGTGCGCACTAGGTTACCACCTTGTACAGTTGATAAGAATGAATCTTTTTTGGAATGATGAACTAATGAACTAAGTAGCAGACGCCGTTAATTTGTGCAAGTGATAACGATATTTCCAATCATGATCTAATTCATATGGATTGGATTGGATTGGATTGGAAATATATATAGTATTCCCTCAGCCACGAATTTTTGTGCGCACAGGCATTGCCTACGTACGGTGCAGCGACCAATGGCTTTTGTGTGCAATATTGGCATGGCTAATTGGCTATTGGTTAAAAACCCACTTTCATCAAACAATCATGAGTATAATCAATATTTGAGCCCCACATATTCAAGTGTTTTAGTGACTCCTAGCTCATTCAGTAAGTCGAGCTCAGCAATATATATCTTCATCAAAAGCTAATCTTGGCAAGATCGCAGGCCCTGAAAAATAAGGAGTATTCACCATGCATGAGAAGGATATTATAACTAAACATCATCACTAATCAAACAAATTATCCTACAAGCCTCTCCAGAGTATTCATGATCTCATAATACAAGACTGACAAGTGAGCATATGTAATTGACAACAACAACTTATTATATTAAATAGCACACAACCATAAACACCCAAGTGCTCGTTTGGCCATATTTACTTATCCCCATTGACTTACTATCAATAACAAAATTGAAACTCACACTCCATTAAGAAAGTAATTCATGCCTGCACTTGCATAATTCTTGCACAGTGTATTACAAAATAATCAGATAGTATCAGCGTTCATAGCAATCACATTTGACATTGTGAATTAAAAATCTCCATACTTAATCGCAAGTCTGATATACCACTTTATACACGTAAAACAATATGCTTATTAATCAACAATTTGACATTCCTTTTTCTATTAGCACCAGTCTCTAGAAGTTACCAAGGCAGTGTCTTTGGTCTTCTCTAGGCAGTGGTGGTCCTCTAGTGCGAGAACCTCACTATAAGTTTGTATGAATCTGCTATTTGAAGCAGACATGAAATGAATATGAATTAAATTTCTTTATTTTCCTTCTATTTGCATATACTTTCGGATGAGAGGGAATGAATATGAGGAAGAGGAAAAGAAGAGAATGAATGAATCTGAGGAAGAAGAAGAGAAGAAATGGGCTGGGCTTTTGCCTTTTAAGAAAATAGAACTTGAACTGATAATTAAATATAAATTTTGTACAGTATATTATCAAAGAGCTGAAATGGTCCAGTGTTTTTGTCTTCGAGGGTAAAAGGGTAAAGTTCAATTTTGCTCACACCTTCTTAGGTATTTGATATCTATCAAAACTCTAATTAATGTTAACTCATGGTTAACTTTTACATCTATTTTGTTTTTAAATATTATCTCTTTATTTAAATATTTGTTTCTTTCAATGAGAGAGAATCTCTATTCTTAATTAATTGCAAACTCTTCATTAATATTCTCCACTAACATCAAACAAAAATAAATATGAAATATAATCATATTTAATTCTATAGTTGATTAACATGGAAACAAGGAGAAAAAAAAAGGGAAACAAATCCTATTTAATTATGGACTATTGAACCCGGAAAATAAAAATAAAAATAAAAACTAATTTTTTGAGAAACAGATAATTCATATATTATCAAAGCCAGAAAGACACATACATCAAACTCTTAGACCTGAAACCAGATCTGTCGGTCAGGCAACTAAGGAATTTAACAAATACCTCTCATTATAGACCACTGAGCTCGTTGAAACAACGAGCCTACAAAGACAAAAAACTCACTAATCATCTAAACAACTAGCAAATCTCCTGCCGCCAAAACATATGGTACGGCGAAAAGATTCATCGATCAAATGATTATACGAAATTTCCGTATCTGCAGACTCAACACTCCGAAGAATAATACCTGAAGGTGGAGAAAACACCCTTGCTAAGGTCCCAAATCATCATATATAGAAACCAACGATGATAGGGAATTATTAGTAGCAAAAGCTTGTTTAAATAAAAACTAATTAATAAAAAATTAAATAATTAAATAGTTTTCAAAAACTTGTTTATGGTTTCACTTCTTTGTGTTGTTTTTTTCAAAAACTTGTTTATGCCTTTTTTTATATGCCTCTTCTCACAAAACTAATTAATCATTTAATTTGTCTTCATTTTTTTTTCTGGATTCATCAGCCATAGAATTAAATAGGTTTTGTTTCCCTTCTTTTTTTTCCTTGTTTCCGGATTAATCAGCCATAGAATTAAATAGAATTTATATTTCATATTTTTTTTGTTTGGTGTTGTGTAGAATGAAGAGTTTGCAATTAATTAGGAAAATAGGTTCTCTCTCCTCATTGAAAGAAACAAAGATTTAAATAAATAATAATAATAAAAGTTAACCATGGGTTAACATTAATTAAAGTTTTAATAGGTGTCAACTTCCTAAGAGGATATGATGCTCACACCTTAACTAGGGGGTGTGAGCAAAAATGAACTCAAAAGGGTATTATTTGTATATAATTTAACAAGTGAAATTTGTGGATTGTTAGTTGAGGAGTAGCCATGTAGGTTTGGAAACATAAGGAGCGGGGTTTTGTCACACCCCAAAATCCAATTAAATTGGTTTGAGGTGTGAATCACTCATATTTGTAGTAAATATGATTATATTATACCACAACTATAAGTGATACAAATATGATATATAGAACAATTTATTTCAATTTAGGAGTACACAAAGTTGTTTAGAACTTAGTAGAACCTAACTCTTTCGTTATTTTACATCAGAAATTTTATTGCTAATAATACAACTTTTATTCAAGGATAGTACTAGCTAGCAGCATCAACACACAACAAGAAGTTTCTACTAATCATTTCCTTGTTTCCACTTCCTGATTGACAACGTTATTACCTGCACAATCTAAAAGGGTGTGAGCTTTAACGCTTAGTAGGGCATTGAATCCCTCATGGTCATTTATCATATTTAATCTAAGTGCCAACCAAAAACAAATAAATTGCATTAAATAAGGTAAACATGAATAAGATTAAAATGGATGATTATGCATGTATAAATTTTAAATTCCCTTCACTACCCATCGTCAATTCGTACCCAGACCAAACAGACCTCGCACGTCCCATATCATATTCCACTTGGTCCCGAATGATCCTTTATACGAACCAACGCCCATCCTTCTATCATTCCAATTCCAACATATTCCATACAAGATTTGATTTAATAGGCCCGCAACCTGTACGAATTCCTCAATCAACCATATCACTCAATAACAATATTTCATAGAATCCTAACTCCACCGCCTAGATATCTAAACAAGGGTTCTTTATTTATAATATTTGAGGCCATACTATGCCAACCACATAAAAATTGGCAATAGCAAGTAAATCACTCGAATTCATTATGAGATTTGATCAAGGGTCATGCTGACAAGAAGAAAACGAGGGCTATGCGCGACATCAATATTAATACCTCAACTAACCAAATGTGGTTGAAACAAGGTTGAACAAAGTGTACCCTTGAAATAAGCCTAAAGATAAATCACTTACCAGACCATTTTGGGCTTTAAAAATCACCAAGAGTCGTTCCGAGACCATCAAACATAATATCATGCTTGAAAGGGCATATCATTTATGACTACACAAAAATACAAGGAACAGATCTTTAGCGATTTGGGTCTAAAAAGAACAAGCCTAATTTAAGAGAGGCTACCTAAAAAGTGGCTTATTTCCAAAATGTTTAAGAGATTATGGGCCCTTGAACCATTTCGAGGACGACTTTTGTGGTTGATGGGCCATGATATTTAGATATTAAAATCACCACGTGTTGAGTTTTTCGAAACTTTTAACTGTCGACTTTTTTACTTTTATTTTGTTGCTGTCTGTTTCTGTTACGTTATATTTTCTTCCTAGTCTCTCTTCATAATTCTCGTTTCATCATCCAAGTAATCATAATCCACATTCATTCAAACCAGCGAAAAATCAAATGTCGAAACAAGTCAGGTCCTTCGACGAGTTGATTCAACCTAGCAACTTTGATTACGAAGGTTGGTTACGAGAACTACCAAGAGGCGTGGTCACAAATAGTGACATGCCTAAGGAAAAGGAATTGCAAATTTCGTCATTGATAGGCCCAAGCAGCCCAGGATCACCTGTGGAAGATTTTTTAAGATCAGACCCGTCATCAGGGTCTGACATGGGCCCATGTCGACGCAAATGCAAGAAGACAAAGTATGACGGCTATACAATCCAACAATTGGAGGAATTCATTACAAAGAATCCATGTCCAGATGACAATCAAAAGGAAGAAATGGCGAGACAGCTCCGCTTACAGCCGAAGCAAGTCACGTATTGGATTCAGAATTACAGGACAAGAAGAAAGACTAAGTTTTTTCGAGAAGAAAATGCTGCCCTGAAAAGGGAAGTTGCCACACTTCATTCCAAACTAAAGAGGTATGAAGAGGCCTTTGCCAACACCACATGTTTGGTTTGTGGAGGCCCAAGGATTTCCAACAAAGACCCTGATTGTAGGTCACAAGTGTCAAATGTAGGCCCTAACATTGAGAAAGGAAAATCACCACTTGATTCTCCAAAGGCCTTACAACCAACGAGGGAAGAATTTTTGCACACTAAGGATGGACAAGACTTAGTTGCAAAGTTGGTTGTTGCAGCTATGGAAGAGCTGGTCATGATGGCCCATGCAGGAGCTCCTTTGTGGATTTCTGCGAAAGACGGCGGACCTCCCAGTCAGCCTGATATTCTCAACAAGGTAGAATATTTGAGAATTTTTCCTAGAAATCCCAATCATATACCAACAAATCTTTGGCCAAAGGCTTCAAGAGATTCAGTCGTGGTTCTAATGGACCCTATCAACATTGTCAAGATCCTCACGGATGCGAAACAATGGTCAACTGTGTTCGGCAACATAGTTTCAAAAGCAAGAACTCTTAAGGTCTTGTCAGTTGGAGTTGGTGAAAATTTCAATGAGGCAGTGCATGAAATGACTGCAGAATTTCATTTGCCTTCACCAATAGTCCCAGTGCATGAGTATCACTTCGTCAGGTATTGCCCCAATACTATGAAGATGTTTGGGTAATGGTTAATGCCGATCTCAGTGAGATTTTCCAAGATTCTCTTGCGAAAAGTCATAGAAGACCTTCTGGTTGCTTGATCCAAGCTTTACCAGATAGATATTCCAGAGTAACATGGGTAGAGAATGTAGAGGTGGATAATGTAGATGTCCAAAATGTGTATCTTCCATTGATTAGATCTGGTACAGCGTTTGGAGCTAAACGATGAGTTTCAACTCTTGAAAGACAGTGTGAGCGGTTGGTAAGCTCAATGATTAGTCTAGGGGTCATTTATGATGATAAAGAAAACAGAGGTTTGTACAACCTAGCACAGAGAATGATGTTGAAATTTCATTCCGACGTTAGCACTTCAACAGCTAATCATTGGTCTACATCATCAGAATGCTCCGGATCTGATAAGATACAATCCATGATGAAGGTTAATATGGAAGATCCAGGAACACCAAAGGGCACTATTTTCAGTGTTATTTCTTCTTCGTGGCTTCCTACTTCGCCAAAGGATGTTTTTGAGCTTCTCCAGAACTATCAAACCCGACGTCAATGGGACATTCTCGCGGATGATGGCGTGGTGGAGGAAATTATGCGCATTATCACGAGCCCAAAATCAGGAAATTAAATATCCATGTTGCGTATTAATAGGGCAATTTCTGGAACGACCAATAAGTTAATCCTCCAAGAAAGTTGTGTGAACTCAATCGAGTCATATGTGGTGTATACCAAGATCAATGTCTTTGAGATAAAGGCAGTATTGAGTGGAGCAGACCCGGATTCTGTGGCACTTTTGCCTTCAGGTTTTGCGATAATATCTGATGAGGCTACTACTGAGGGAATTAGAGAAAGTCGTGGTACAAAAACTTATGGGACTTTGCTGACGGTGGCTATTCAAAAAGTAGTACATTTGGGGTGAAATTTAAAAAATTTCAATAAGCCCTTAAACGAGGCTAAAAACCGCGTTCGAGTAATGATTGCTAGCATTAAAAAAACATCTCCAAATGACCGAAAGGGTTATTAGGCTAGCTTTATAATGTCAAAATGACATTTTGATTTTTGTCAAAAGTAAGTTGACAACTTTTGCAATTGAGTGTCAGTGTTATGCTTAGAGTCTTTTTAGCATGGTTAGTTATTTTCTTTTGTTTCCCATTCATGAACAATTCTTCTAAAGTATTCATGAAAGTAGAAAATAAAGTTGTGCTAAAATTTTCACAAACCATGTAGTGGTTTTCGCAAATAGACATCATCATTATTATTGATTTCGCATATAAATGAAGCATGGGAATCTACAAACTTCAATTTATTCATTGATAAATGGCTTTGTGGCCAGAACATACATATGCGAAAGCAAAATAAACCTTACAAACGAGAAATTTACATAAAATCAGGCTCTGATACCACGTGGGCTTGAAGAATGCGGGAGAAAATGTGGCTTGATTAACCAGTCCCCTCCAAGCACTGATCTTTCTCTTTCAACGCAAATGAAGGTGGAATACATTTTTTCCAGTTGCTTTTCCAATTGAATACATCCTAATTTCTGAGGCTCGTTGGAGATGGCTTCCTTTGCGGTCCAATCCAGGGGGGCACGTGTATTCCATATAAAGGAAATGCAAGGATGCTTCCATCAGAGGGTAGATAACCTTTCCTATTATTGAATGATCAATGACAAAGAGCAGGTGAGTAATACAATGGGCTTAACTGTCTTCATCATTTGGCTATGAGATCAGACTAAAGCCTAAAGTTTTGCGAAAAGGCTTTGATAAGAAGAAATGTCTTTTAAACCTCCAGAATAATCTGGGAAAGGTTAATGCGAAACATGATAAAACTAAAGTGTTTCAGTTTATGGCCGGATCGTGAGTTCAACAAATTGGACTATCAGATATTCTTGGATGCAAATAAGAGGATTTCTTTACAAGCAACAAGAGGAGGGTCATCCAAAGCCTTAAAAGACCAACAGACAAATTCTAATTGTGGTCCATGAATCCAGAAGTATACGAAATTTCATATACTTTAGGGGTATTTCATGAAATATAAATTTGTCATTTTTTTTTAGAGATAAATTATTTCTTGTACATCGCATATGGAGGTAAAATAATATTACAATAAATTGGATAACTTTGTGTCCAAAAGATTACATACAAAATATGCTAGAGAGAATACAATCTTCGATTGACCTACGCGAGCGCTTCTTGATTGAGTCGAGACCAGCAAGAAGGAGAAACATGGGCAAGGGATTTCTTATCAATCTATGCTTCTTGCCTTCACTCCCGCACCATAACAAGAGGCGACATGCGGCATTTGGGGCTTCAATCGACCACGCTCTCACTCCTTCATTTAGTCACAAGAGAAATGACGAGATAAAAGGGGAGGAGCTAGGGTGGAAAATTGGAGCAAAGTTTGTTCCGTTGAGGAACACTTCACTCCAATCGTCCTATGATCGGCTGATTGTGGGAAAAATAAGGAATTCAAACTATTTGGAGTTTGTTGTTTCCCATTTTCCAGCCGCCTCGCCATGAAATTCGACTATAAAGCCTATTCATGGCATGAAATTCGACTACAAAGCTCAAAGGCCTTCATGATAGAGGCCAAGAAGGAATTTTAGTAATGGAAGTCATTAAACAAAAAATGGAAAGAAAAGCGCCTAAGAAAGTAGAATGGTTGCGACCTTTGCCTTAGTAATGATTTTCAAACCTAGCCTCGAATGACAGCTTATAAGGACGCGAAAAGTCGTGACATCCACGTGACCATATCTTATCGGCAGCAACCGAATCTTGAAAATAAAGAAATACAATGCATTTGGCCTCAAAAGTGTCGGGGTCACCTACGTGAGCAGGGGCCACCAATAGAGTAGTCATCACTATATCACATCATTATTGCCTATTGAAATCATTGAGGCAATGCAATGTCGACTAAGTCAAGGGTTGTTGATATAATGGTCAATGGGCCAAATAATTAGGCGCAGGACTTTGAATAGGCCACCAATATTTCAAAAATATTCTGTGAAAATGGCCCCCGAAATCAATAATCGATAATTTCTGCAAAAATCTAAACATAGTACAATTTGAATAAACTCCCAAGTGTTTAACAAATGTACTAAAATTTCTAAACGTTCGGAAGATCTTGCAAAAATTGGATTAAAGCTCTACACTGAAACTCAAGGTTTAGCCTAGCATCCAGGACCTCATGTCTTTTCACAAGACATTGCTTTCGGTGGTTCTTTATGCTTTCGTCACAATCCTGTAAAGAAGAACAAGCATAACCCAGATCATCAATAAGCGAGGTTTCATCCACAGGGATTTCTTTATCTAACCGGTCTAGTTCAGCTTGAAGGGATGCAATTTGGACTTGGATTTCAGCCTTACGTTTTTTCTTATCGATGATAAAGTCTTCTCTATCACCAACCTGCAGAGCATTAGTTACCAAATTTTGGCGATCTGATAAAAGTATTGTCGTCTACTCATTCAGTTCATCGAGGCCCTCTTGCTGACTCTTATAGATATCTCGAATTGAGGGAAGTAATTTCAGCGATTTTTGAACAGGAGCAAGAATTTGGTAAATGGAAGAATCCACATTTTTTGAAAGAAGACTGACAGCTTCTTGTGCTTGTTGCTCTTGATCTTCAAATAGGATTTCACCCTCTAAATTGCGAAGGAATCGGATTGCGGCTCATTCTTCGTATGATAACTCATCCGATATGTCTTTTATGACAGAATGTTGTCTTGCCCAGTTTCGCAAGTCGCTTGCCGTTTGCGAAAAAGAATCAATAACTTTGGGAACACCACTGGAGCCAGGCGATAAAAATGCAGATTGAACATTTGAAGTAAGTGGCAAATTCTCTATGCCTACATACATTCCCTGCAAAGGGCAAAACGAGTTTAAATTTATGGGTTTAAACATGCCAGTTTAAAAAAGATAAAACTATTTGTTGAGAAAATGGATTTACCTGAGCTACGAAGACAGTAGAGGCTGCAAGGTCATGACTGTCCATGTTACCATCACCAGCATCATTGAATATTGATGGTTGCTGATCTATAGGAGCTTTAGCCTCCCCAATATTCTTATCTTCAAACTGAACCTCTACACCTTTAGGAGGATCACTCAAAAGATCAGAGGTATTAATACCTGAACTTGGAGGCCTTACGTTTTCTTCGCAAGGCCTAAAGCTAGTTTCAGTGGTAATCTCCTGTAAAGGAATCACCAGAGAATTAGCACTGGTCATTTATGACCAAAACTGATCAAATTCAAAGAATTATATATACCTGAAAAGAAGAAGGAGGTTGCATAGTTGCGTTTGCATTCATATTCACAGTTGGATCAACTTGGGAAACTTCAACAGTGGAAGTCACAATTTCTAGAAGACTGACATCAATATCCTCAATAGCATAACTTGAAATTATCTGTTGACCTTCACCCTGAGAATTTTCAACTTCTTGGATGATCTCAGGCTCAACATTGATATCACCCTCAGAAGTGACCACCATGTCCACCCTAGGATTTTCATGCAATGGTTCCACATTGAAAGTCTCTGCACCTTCTGTTGCGAAATCCATATCCATAGGTTCGGTATTTGAAGCTTCAGCAGGTTGCACCTTTACTTCTGGATGAACTTCTTGGGAAGGGGAAGTAGTAGGAGTGGACAAATTAACAATGGTTGTTGGTCCATAAAGGGACGATAGGGTAGGAAGAGTTCGTGTTGGTCTAGCAATCGTTACAATGGGCTGAAAGACAGATTTTTGTGTCAGCAAATTGAACCAGTATTATAAAAAAAAAAACCAAACAAGTAAAAGGATAGACCTATTGAATCCTGTATGAAGAAGACTGAGGGTTTCTTCTACTTCTCTGAGCAGTAGGGACATTTCCCAAGTCCACCTGCGAAAGACAAGTTGTAAAATCCACGATGTGGATTTCGTAATTTGGACATTCACATAACAGACTCTAGTGTTTATACCTGTACGTTTTGAGCCAAAGGTAGGACTTGAGGTTCATCCTTAAGGCGAACCTAAAAACAAGTTTAGATAGTTAGAACAGAGGCAAATATCACCTAGTATACTAGGAAATGGTGAGATGACTAACAGTTTGAGCTATCCTTGCTCGGGCCTCACGACGAGTTCTTACTTGAGCAGCTTGTAACAAAGTTCAATTCACGTCACCTATGACAAAATTGGTACAAAGAGGAAAGTTTAGACAAAAACACTCACTACTTCATCTTCCACATCTTCATCAGTGGGAGTTCTTTCGTCGTCACTTTCAGGAAGAGGTCTGCGAACAGGTTGTTTAACCTTCTTCTTTCTTTGGGAAGGGTCATCAGTGGCTTCAACTGTTTTTCTTTTTCCCGTTGTTGATTCTCCTGCCTAAAAATACACAAAAGAGGAAGTATAGTCATTTTAAGAAAGGGAAACAATCTTGAGGCTAAGTTAAGCAGAGCCTAGAGTAAGAATTTATCACATGAGAAGATTGTGAGGCCTTTTGCGTAGGATTAGAAGTAACCTGTTTTCGCGTGGTTGGTTTTCGCGTTGATTGAGAAGCAGCAGCTTTTAAGGCAATTGATTTGTCCTTTGCTTCAGCCTATAAAAAATAAATAGAGGTTAAGAAAATAACAATTTGAATAAGAATACTAATTCACAATCAAGTCAGGGGATTACCAGTTTTTCTTGCAGTACTTTCTCTCTTTCTCTACGAATGAAATCCTGGTCTGCCTGGATGCTACTCGACATGCGAGATGACAGCAAAGGCTCAGAGGCCCTTGCTTCATCAAGCTGTGCATTTTTCTTCAACAATGGCGCAATCAACAAATCAGCCTTTAGAACACTGGTTCCAGACAATTTGTTGAAAATGACGATGAATCTAAGAAGATGGTCTGAAGAAAAGAGACCCTTATTCATATCTTCGAGCCATGTCAAGTAGTCAGGAACACAATAAATCTTGGCAGTGTTATAAATATATCTGAGCTCAGGATCTGAATCTCCAAGCTCACTTATGCCTTCAACACTCGTCAATGACTTCAGGTTCCTTCACCACGAGGTGAAGTGGTTCACACTATTTATTAAGGGCACAAGAACGGCCTGAAAAAAGCTGAGTTGCCTTGCAAAATAATTTGGGGCATAAACCTCCATCTGCAAATGCTTGTCCTGTTTAAGTTTTCCACCATAATGTAAGTCTTTGCAACAAATAGCGGCTCTAAACATGGCATAATAATCCGGGTTACTCCATTTTTGTGGCCAGTCTGGGAAAAATCCTGAACCCTGAAGTGGATAAGGATATCTCCTAGTCACAACTTTTCCCCACGTTGGGCGATATTCGCCACTCCTAAAAGCTTCGAAAAATTTCCGGACAGTACGATCAGATGGTCCGGCATTTACCAGAGATTCTCCCATAACCTGATTAGGGAAAAAATGTACGTCTGCACCAAAATCAGGAAAATATACATAGAGCCAATAATGGAGTATCCAAAATGGCCCTTCAGATTGAAACTTCAGGGGAGATGAAACCATTTGATGAAGCCCTCTACAGAGAGAGGCAAGTACTTGGTGGCCTAAACCCAATTTCTCACCCTTATGAAGGGCGATGGCCATGTTCTTCCAATGATGTGTGACTTTGTTCGCATTCATACAGAATAGGAATTTGTTTAGCCACATTTCAATGAAAGCGACATGCTCTTCAGCACCTCCTTTTCCCATCCAAAACTTGACCCATTTGTCATAACTGTTATAGTTATCAGAGGCCACTTTGCGGTTTGGATAGAAATTCGTTTCAAAAGATTCATCATGATAAAGACCGGCAATATATGGCTTGTAGTGGATGGTAAATCCAGTAACAGCAAAAATATCCAATAAACTAATACTCATATGCCCATTAGGAAAATCAAAGGTATTACTAGAGGTGTTCCAGAAACATAAGGCAGCAAGAATGAGATTTCTGTCACCTTTAACTTGTTGAGTGGATAACATAATTGGGTCATAAATGCCAGTTGCCTTCCATAACTTCTCGCGTAGGGGCGCCAGCGCATCTCTCCATTTAATGAAATCGTCGTCAGCAAGAGGCCAATATCCGGTGACTTTCTGAGACTTCGCGGTGGTCGGCCAGTGAGTGAGATCGATTTCCGTCCTGGAGTGACTATGAAATGGCTTTGTTCGGGCGAAACTTAGATTGAGAGCTTGATTTATCTGGGTCCAGTCGTACGGACCATAATGAGGGCCAACAAGAGCAAGATCCTTGTGCGAAGTATATCTGGAGAAGGAAAAATTTATATCCAGAGACTCACAAATTGACTTGATTTGATCTACCATACGCTCAGATTCAATGAGTAGTCGGTCATAATCTGAAATCTCAGACGATTCGGTGGCCATGAAGATTGTTTGAAGAAAATTGGGAATTAGGGTTTCTGCGGAAAGGAGGAATTGGGAACGTCTTTTATAAAGATTGATAACTACTTTTTCAAATAAGTAAGAGTAGTGGAGAAGCTAGCGAAGGAGGGAACTACTTATAAGCTTTTTCAATCACTATGCGGATATCAAAGCTTGGGGGGCAATGTTTGAGCCCAAAATATTTTTGGCCCAGATCTTTTCGGGCATGCTGTCGTTGGACCAATGCTCGTGGCCCATTTCACGTGTATAAGCCCAAATGAGGAAGAAGATTTGTTGTAATGAGGCCAAAGGTAGTTGGATCGTCATAGTGCAAAAAAACTTTCTTGGCTTTAACTTTTGCATTGGGACAACTTCATGAAATTGTTCATTTGCCCGTTAATGGGGTTTGGTAGGAAGGATTAGATTTTTCTTTCTAATAAGTGTTAGAACTTGGAGATTAGTTCCGACAAAACAATATACTTTGTGAAATTAACATTTAATAAAATGATTAATTTAATGAGAAAAATCCATATGCATGTATACAAACTAAAATATCTAAAGTGGATACCAATATCGAGGCCTGAGAATACAGAGGCACAAAGATAATATGCTACGAAGGAAGTCCAAGATTTGGGATCTTAAATCCAAGATATTTCAGAGTTTTTGTGAATAAAACTAAATAAAAAGGATGAAGGATTGCACATTCCTAACAAGACTTGGAAAAGCTGGAAATGGCTTCTGAGTGTCAAAAGGAGAATATTCACCAAATATTCATCTTAACATAGGTTGGAGAAATTCCAATTAAAAATGATCACTAACATCTTGAAGTATGTCCATGAATATTTTCAGAATATTTGAAAACTTCTAAGAAGCCCATTTATAATTAAAACTTCAGCCCAAACTGTTTCCAGACAAAGATCTGAGTCAGCCTCATTGTTTGGCCCATAACTAATTCATCCGAAATCAGAAATTTACAAAAGACCTATGGTTTAAAAGTAGACATCTAGAGCTTTCCAAATAGTGGTCATTGGTAAATTTCTGAGATCGGGAAGATCTCCAAAGTAGGTCTCCAAGTCAGCACAGATTTCTAAAAATAAAGGTAAGTTAGGCAAAACTTGGTGCCAAGCTTGTCATGATCATAATGAAGTTAGGTAACCACCATTACCACTCTAAGACAAAGTTGTAGCAGCTACATTCAAGAGTTATTGCTACACTCAAGAGTTATTGCTGCACGTAAGGAGTTATTGCTGCACTTAGAAGTTGCACTATGGAAATGGAAGCCTACTCACTTGCCAATTTAGTTTTGGATGCATTCACTACCAAGAGGCTATATAAGGAGAGCATTTCCTTCATCCAAAGACATCTTCAATCATATACAAACACACAAACTACTCTCAAAGAGTATCTTGTCAGCCCCTTGGGCTACTTCGGTATTTGCACGAACGCTTGCGACTGCAATTACTATGATGAGAATCTGCGTGCACGCTTAGCGAATTCAATCCTCATTGCTTGCTAACCTGCAACACTGCATTTGCGACTGCAGCATCGCAACACACAATCCTTACCTCGACGAAATGCTCTACTAGGGATCACGTTCCTGGTATCGATTGGTAAAACTCGAAAGAGCTTTACAAACACAAGTCCTTGTATCAACGAGGCATGAACAAGAGCCTGAGCATAAAGATATCCCTCTTTGTGTGACAATCGTGACGAGAAGAAGTCAAGAAGAGCGCGTAATCAAGTTCAACAACAACAACAACTTGCACCTATTGGTGCTGGCACGCCTGCAACTCACGAGCCAAAAGGGACGGGTTTGATTCCGCGTCAAACAGCGGCTTTACCACGTGTGGCTCCAGCCTCTCGATGTCTTCCCTGGAAGGTTCATAGATAGAAGGGAATATGACCATCTTTCACAGGGCGTCATCCTTCTCTATTATCATCTTTGGCAACTCTTCCTTATCCCGTTTTCCAGCTCATCTTCCTCCGGAGTGAGTTTTTGCCTCTCTACAACGGGCAAAGGCTTACGTTGAAGAGATACGAGTCCATAAGGGCATGAAAAGGGGCCACATAATGAATAAGCAAGCTTACCAGTAATCTTAGCCTTCTTCTTCGCATGTGCTCCCCCAGAATGAGCCATCTCAGAGTCTTCTTCTTTAGCCTCCAAGTCATGAATAACTAGATGCTCAGGTTCAACAGTAGTAGAGGAGAAGACGGTCTTATTTCGATTAGACCTCCTCTGCTTCGACGGCTGAGTAGCATCTTCAGCTTCCGAAACCGCCGATCCGGAAGCTGGTACAATCTCCAAGACTAGATCTTCCCTAGTCTTCTTCTTCCCTTTGGCTTTGGGGAAGGGTCGGGCAATCACCACCATTCTGCTGGTGTGGTCTTGGGGAGTGATCCCATCAAGGTTGGCGGGAGTTAGGCGATCAGGATGGATCAACCAATGTAGGGCCCGAAACTCCTCCAGAATCTCATTTAAGGCGACTACCATCAAATCCTCCCGGTAGCTAGCCTTGCATTTCATTCACCCTCTCAAGGACTTTAGGATTAGCCTTGTCCTTGATGAAGGCATAGGAGATATGAAGCTCAGCTTCCTTCGGGTGCTTATCCCACAGCCCGAAAACTCAAAGCTCGTCCTTCCACCTATCTCTAGCGGTCTTGTCTGCAACCCCAAACCAGGACTGATTGAGATTTGGGGTGGCTCGGAAGCTTACATAGTGGTGATCAAGTATAGTGGTCATCACTAGGTAGATGGCCCGGAATTCATCCAAACCCATTTGGCAATTGAACTAGGAATTCATCATGTCAAACGTTGTAAGGAGCTTGAAGACTTTGGGTGACCACTGGTGGAATGTGAAAGGGTAATGGTCGGCAAATTAGCAGACAAGGGGGCTGAGCGGGAAAGTTAAACCCGACGAGATGTACATAGGGTACACCATGAGAAGCCATGGATCTTAGTGAGTTCTTCGACTTTGGGGTCAGAAGCTAAAACGATGGTGAACTCACCAAGATCTCCTTAATAATACTCAAGGAGCTTTGGTAATTTATACGGGCTAGTCATCCTAAATTGGGTGATCCTCATATCATGCTTGGAAGATGTAGATGTGGCCATTTGAAACTTTATGGGTTTTGGTTAAATCTAAGAAAGGGCTCAAGTGTTTTGGAAAGAAAAGGAAAGGGAGGAATAAATTTGAGGCTTAGGGATTTCTGAAAGCAAAGTGGTTCAGAAACTCTATAGTGTTCGATTTATAGGCAGAAGCTATCCGAAAAAATCTAGGGTTGAAAACGGAAAAAGCTAAGGTTCGCAACCCTAGGAATTAGGGAGCCGTTAACTCTTCATTTCGCACATTAATTCTCCCTAAGTGACGGTTTCTTCATGCCATCTTTCTTTTCTGTCTCTCTTTCCTTCTTTCTTTTCTCTCTTTTCTCTCAACCACACGTGACACCACTGATCACTTCATTACCTCTTTCTTTCTTTTTTCTTCTCGTCTTCTTCAAGAGTAGAGTTGTAAGATTAGCCAAATCCATGAATTGAACCCGATCCTTCATGCTCCAACCTACAACAATAATGGATGTGTTTTTTCGATCTTTCAATCCTTGCTCTTCGGGGTGTGGGGCAACTGCAAGATTTCCATGAGGTAATAGATTGATGAGGTTTTTTTGTAGAGACAATGAAGATGATTGCCTGCATGTAGACATGGTTGTTGTGAGTTGACAAGGAATATGATGTTGTTTTGCAGAGACAAGGAAGAAGGGACAGTTGTTTTTTTTTCTTTTTGACAGTGCTTCAAAGAACCGAAATGGTCCCGACCAACACTGAGTTGTTCGGGATCGGTTTGGTTCGGTATGAAAGCTGAAAAATGGAATTACTGAGCCAAACCATACCGAATAAAAGTTTTGGTACCGATATCGGTATGGGTTTATTACCGAGCCGTCCCGAACCGATCCCACCCCTAACTGCTCAGAACCTAAAAGTTACTGTCCAAACCAAAAAACTATTGACCTTAACAGAGAACAAAATATATGGTGGATTAAGAAAATCTAAGGTTACAAAGTGACCTTAATTATTTGTAATTTGTTATCCTTAGAAATCATGAGTGAGTATATTTAGACTATTACGAAAATGTACAATTAATATATGTTCATTATTAAGTAAATTAGTAGAAAACCAATATTACATTTACAGTAATGAATATAGTATCGGAACTCATATTCCTCATCCTATGAAAAAAACTAGAAATTGTGCCCGCGCTTTGCTGCGGCTTTTGGAGCTAACACAATGTTATTTATGAACTAAATTTAAAAGCATAGAAACTTGAACCCATCAAGTAAGTCTAGCTAAGAGCAATATTACATGAAACAAAGAAAATGAACGAAACAACCCAAACAAAGTAACTGTTGAAAATAATGATGGTAGCAGCATGGATAAGAGCCGAAATAGGGGTAAACCCTTCCATGGCATCGGGTAACCAGACATGAAGGGGAAATTAGACGGATTTAGCAACTGTGTCGGAAATAATAGGAAGACACATAAAGTAACAAAACATTGTTATACAATAAAGGTAAAAAAATCAAAACAGTCACTGAACTTTGACACGTTCTACACTTTAGTCATTGAATTTTCGAATATATCACTTTAGTCACTGAACTAAAATATTGTCTATCATTTTAATCACTCGTTTGTTTTTTTCTGTTAAATATTTATAAATAATACATTTAAAAAACGGTATTTTAGTTAAATTACTTTAAAATATAAAAAATTCTTTTTTTTTCTTCTCCCTCTCTCTCTTCTTCCATCTTTTTTTGTTTTTTTTTCTTTTGTTTTGTTTCTTTGCCGTCCCCCGCCCCCTCTCTTCTTCTTCTTCTTTCGCTCTTCCTCTTCCCCCCTCTTCTTTTTCCTCTTCTTGCTTCTCTTCCTCTTGACCTAGAGTTTAGCTTTAGCTGTTAAAACAAAATCCACCGCCATGAACAGTAACCTCACGGTGGCCGAACAACCCAAAACTCCAAATCTTCTAAATATCAATCAAAACTGAAATCCAATTATACCAACACGTAGAGCTCGATGAGAGGATTCGATTTCATACCTCACTCGAAGAAATCCATCGTCGGAGTAGCCAGAAAACGTCAAAAACTCGCCGGACACCTTGATCTTCTTTCCTTCGATTCTCCCTCCTCCTTGGTCTATTTGAGAAATTGAGGCCACTTCCGTGCTCACCTCATTGAGACGAAGCCAAAGCCACGGGTTTCGAGGTCAATGGTGGTCGGACGGCGAAGACATCATTAGAGGAAGCTCTGGGTAGTATAGACGACAGAGAGAGGGCAGAAAAGTAAATAAACAGTCAAGGAGAGACAAAACTGTAATTTTACATCGACTCGGCTCGAGCCGGCACTGTTACTAAGTCGATGAACAGTACCAGCAGAAATTGAGTATTATAAATGACATATGCCAACAAGAGCCCATAAAATGACAATAGCATACATGCATTGAATATTAAACCATGTGAAATTTAAAGCTAATGCTATAAATAAATAAATTTGACAATGGTCACTTAGCTTTCACCCGTTAGACACTTTAGTCACTTACTTTCGATACATATCAATTTGGTCACTCAACTTATTCGTCCTCTTATACTTTAGTCATCGGTCTATTTCTCCCTTAAAAATTAATTGCCATGTGATTCTCATTTACTCACTCACTTTGCTCAATTCCCGTATTATTGTATGTTTATTGACATTTTAGGCCTGAAAGAACAATATTAGTACTGAAAGATATGATTGAGAGTCTTATGGACTACTCATGTAAGACATACATATTATAAGTTGAGTGACCATTTATATATAGTACATACAACATAACAAGGTGATCCGAGGATCGAATTACAAAGATATGATTGAGAGTCTTGTAGACTACTCAACTAGTACAAGTTTATTGATTAGCAAACATGCTACTGCATGATTCCATCGTAATACTCTTGCAACAGCCGGATCATCTGGTTCTCAGTTTCGGGTCCATGCCCTCCACGTCCTCCCTTAATTTCCTCCATTTCCTCCCTTTCCTATGTTGTATGCCCCTCTTCCTCCATTGCTTCCTCTGTTGTATCTCTCGCTTCCTCCGTTGCTTCCTGTGTTGCATCCCCTGCTATAAGGATCCTTGCAGTTCGGGATTCCTACAGGCCTGCCTACTATGTTTCCTCCAATGACGACTCTGGGGTCTCCCCAGCGGACATCTTATATTGGAAATTAAGAAATATATATTATATGTTAAAAAGGAAAAGACAAAAGATGATGTACATATATATATATATTCACAACAACTAACTCTATATATACATGCCTCGATTAATTCACAAATTGATTGTTAATTACGGGAATAAATAGAAACTTACCATGGTCAGTAGTTGGAGTAGTAGTAGTCTCGGCTAGGTCACGATGAGCTGAGACCTCAGCAGAAATAAGGAGAACGCCAAAGACAATACAAGAAGAACAGCCTTTGAGAATGCCATTTCTCGATCAGTTGATTGCTTAGAGTTTGTATGTGCGAATATATGTAAGAGGTGATTGATTTTGGAGTGAACTTAATGTAGTTTCGTCCTCCCTATTTATAGACACTAGCTGCAAGACGTAGTGGTATGGAGAGCAGAGTAAGTGACAAAAGAGGTCAATTTGTGACCCTTTTTTTTCATAATTTCTTTTGTCTTTTAGGAATACAAAGCACTAGGTGCGAAGGCCGCGCGATGCTACGGGTAAATTACCGATATGAGTTTAAAACTAATTTATAGGTACATTATACTTTAAAACTATATTATACATTGTTCTACTTGTCTCAAAAATCTGGTACCTTAGCCAGATTTCAAAATTATATACACGTACAAAAATCTGTTGTCTTCGCCAGATTCCGAATCTAGTATCTTAGCCAAATCTAGTATCTTAGCCAAATCTCAAAACTACACATGCTAACCAAATAGTTATATATGTACATAGTGCAAAAAATGGTTAGGCTTGACAAACGCGTAAGTGGGTTGAGGGAGTCGTAGGAGAGAGCTACAGGTGGCAGGGGCAGAAGAGTGTAATCTGACAAAGGGGGAGGAGCAAAACCGTATTTCAATTTGGAAATTACTGTTCATAAAGCCTTCTGGCTTTATTATAGAGAATTAACGTGTTATTTGGGTTGATATAGGAGGAGACTAAGAACGTTCCAAGCAACGAAGACTTAGAGTCCACGTACATATACTTAAGATAAGATTTCAACGGATGTGGAAAACTAGTGTCAAAGTCCTTTCCTGTACTGCTTGACTAATATTTTTCTCAGCAGGTAAATTAGAAAGAAGGTAAAAGGAGTTTGATTTGGTAGGCTTTTCAAACTGTCATGTTGATCATAAATATCTAGCATGCATGTCCACTATCGTTGATGATTTGTCACTTTTTCATATCGATCTTTTCTAAGAATTAATAGATACCCATATCAAGGAACATCTGCATAAAAGCTTCTTACCTAAAGTTATTGTATTTATTAATTGCTGGATGCATGCTTCCTTCATATGGAGAACTTTGTTCCGGCCATCATATGTATACATTTAGCCAAGCATGCGTATCACTTTCTATGCAGATGGGCTTGTATGTATTATGACGTACGTACTCGGTCTCACTGTAATCCCTGTCGTAGGGTATTTTGTGTTTGTAATATATCTTCCTCTCTAGTGCATAATATATAAGTGGCTGTTGATACCCGTATACTACATACCACCAAGTATAATCAACATACTCTTAGTGGGCCCACATGACATGTGGGACCCCGTCCATGACATGCGGGACCTAGCCCAACACCCGAGCTACCTCGCCATGGTGGAAGCCGACCAAGGCCTCGCCGGGAGGCGCCCCTCCCATGCTCGCCAAAAGGGTTCGTGACAAGCAAATGAGACTTGCATCCCACATTGGAGACTTGTATTATGAGAGGAGCTTCCTTATCTATAAAAGGAGCCTTCTCCCTCTTAGTCATGGATCCCTAGTCTGATCCATGAGCTTATTATCCCATCACATGGGCTTGTACTTCTCTATCAGACATACTAGTGGATGTAGCCTCTCCTCACGGGAGAGGTGAACCACTATATATCTTGTGTCATCCTTGCATGCACAACACTTAGTCTCTCACACTAAACACTCGTACTGTTGTCTAGGCCGACAGGCCATGCATCAACAGTGGCCATGTTTGATAATTAAGTGATGGCCTTTATCACTTTCTCCTTCAGTTAGTGAAGGCATGCTTGTGTCCCTATGTAATTGTTCAGTAACAATTGGTTCAGTTTGGTTCCGAGGGTCCGATGACTCCATCACAGAGTCATATTACTGAAATCTATGGTCTGATTCAAATATATATAAAAAAAAATATTAATTATTGTATCAACATAAATTCTTTGGTCGTACCTGTGGAGTGTTGTCTCACATTGGAAAAGTGAGACCATGCAATATCAAGGATTTGAGTATTTTCAACTAGTGTCAATTGGTTTGGTTGTGACGGTCAAATTATTTTATTAGTACTCAGTCTGATTATATGTTAGACCAACTCCACAACTTCATATAGACAAAGAGCAACTGTAATTCTCCGACTATGCGAACTGAGAGGCTGACAGCAACAAGAACCAAATGTTCCAATTGCAATCCGCTCGAAGAAAACTAAAGACTTAAAACTATACCCTCTTTATCATTACGTCCAACTATAGCTCACATCAATGTGGTTGAAAGCAGACATAGGCAAAAGGAGTATGGTCAAACAAACGAGAGGTTGCATAATAAAAACTCTAAGGTTGAAATTTAGAGAAGCATGTGGGTGCGTACCGTTCACTGTACTCTTTAGACGAATTGTTTCCTAAGGATAATTACAATTAGGATTGTTAGAATCCTCGCTTAGAAAATGAAAAATTCTTCGTCCTCGAACTTGATGTTGCATGCAATCAGCAATTAACTTTATCTAAACTTTAATTAAGAAATGAACATGTGCATCTTTATATATGCGATCATCATGTTTTTAAGCAAAAAAGGTCACACCGAATATAAAATTATCTATCATTAACGAATTTAAGGCTACAACACAATGTCCAAACATTGTAGATTCCATATCCAAAATGACAATTAATTTAAATTGAGATTAAATTGGTCATTAGATACCAATAACGCTAAGTTCATGTGTATTGAGTTATTTATATCAAGGAATGCTCTCTTATTAATTCTTTTGTAATTTGTAATAAAAATATTTCAAAATGGTCACTTTGTTTTCGTCCATTAAACATTTTAGTCACTCAATTTTGATAAATATCATTTTAGTCACTCAATTTATTCCTCGTCTTATACTTTAATCACTCAGTCTATTTCTCCGTTAAAAATTGTCATGTGAATCTCATTAATTAACTCACTTATTTAATTTGCTTACATTACTGTCTGTTTATTGACATTTTAGGCCTGAAAGAACAATATTAGCACTAAAATATATGATTGAGAGTCTTGGACTACTCAACCAATACAAGTTTATTGATTAGCAAACATGTTAGTGCATGATTTCATCATAATACTCTTGCAGCAGCCGGATCATCTAGTTCTTGGTTTCGGGTCCAGGAGCTTCACGTCCTCCCTTTTCTCCATTTCCTCCCTTTCCTCCATTTATGTACTTGTGGCATCCCCTGCTATAAGGATCCTTGCAGTTTGGGATTCCTACAGGGCTGCATGGCTTATTTCTTACTCTGGAACATGACACGCTTCCCCCGCTGACATCTTACATTCGAAATTTTTTTTTTTAAAAAAAACTATATGTTAAAAAGGAAAATACAAATGATGATGTATGTAAATATATCGAGGCCAAAAGCTTATTACTGTTGAAGGAAACCTACTTTGTGTGTGCCTTGTCAACCTAGGAGTATCTTAGTTAGGTTAGCATATGGATTACTTATTGAATAGAAGTCCTATTGGGACATGGATTGTACCTTTGTGTTTCTCTATATATAGAGGCACCTATTCATTAATAAAGAGATGATCTATTCCTGTGCTATTTACTTTGTATTTACTTTCTGTATTGTGATTGTATTTAGTTATCCTTAAACACGTTATCAGCACGAACCTCTAACCCTGAATCAAAAACCAAAACTCTTGAGCATAGCATCCTGCTAGCGCCAAAACCCTAGGGTGTGCCGGATGAACAGTGTCGATGAACAGTGTGCGCGAACAGTACCGGATGAACAGTACATCCGTGCAATCTCCTCTAGTTCAAGAATCTGCCTGCACAGAACAGTCAACTTCGATAGCGATTTTCTCCCTTCTCCACCGTTGGATTAAGCTGAAATTTGGACGAGAGCTTCCTCCGTGAGTCTAATATCTCCAGTTAAAAATTCAGCCAATTCGGACCGTTGGATCTCCTGATATATAACTTCGAAGAATAGGTACTCAAGATAATCCGAGAAAAGAATCCAAGTAAGCTTTTATAAACGTTGCTGCTTTCTGAATTTAATTCAACCTTCTTTTTCTCCGGGGACTTGCAACCTCCCTTCTTCTACCTCCCACCTTTCTTATAACGTGGGATAATATACGAGACTCGCCAAACTATGAGAAGCATTAGGGGAGTGATCGAGCTTCATATCGCTTGCGGTATGTGTAAGTCATGAGCACCTCTAATGTCATCATGCTATTGGTGATGACCTCAAGAGCCGAACTGTGGGGGTTCGAGCTAATACTCCGGATGAGGAATCCGTAGAGAGAAGAGACCTTGAACGAGGAGTTCATTGAATGATTTACCTCCGGATGAGGAATCCGTAGAGAAGAAACGACCTATGGTTCATGACTTATTCCCAACTAGGCTCACCTGCTTAGGTATGATGTCTAGGTAAGGAGTTTGAGATAAGTGGTATTAAGAGAGCTTGCTCCACCGACATCTCTTATAACTTACCTGGTTATATCTGAGTAGAGCTACCGAAAAGGTTTAAGGTTATGACCATACGACACCAAAGTTTCACCTAAATCCAAAATCCTTGGAAACGTTTCTTGGGAGCAAATATTGCTCAGAAACCCTCTATTGTTTCGTGGGAGTATTAACTCCGAAACTTACCCTTCATTGTTTCGTGGGAGTAATGACTCCGAAACACACCACATTCTTGTTCTCCATATTCTTGGATGTCGAACATGAATGAACTCGATTTTACTCCATTGGATTCTGCGGACATTAGATTCTGAGATGGGCTCATGATATCCTAATGTACCTATTCGCACAAGAGCTTCTAGCTCGAATCCATGAGCGTTGTTTTGAAGAAACCGCTCTAGACCCTCAAACTGTGATGTACAATGCCAGGTTATTTTTTCCTGATGAATCGCCATATGGTATGGCACTCCAGTTTGAGTTCATGAAAGAGGTTAGCGCTAGAAGCGCTTCATGAATGTAATGGTAACATTCATCATTCCGAATTTAGAAGCATAATGGACTAATCTCCGCTTCTCTGACTTTGAAGAAGTCATGGGACATAATTCGGAAATTCTCCGCATCAAAGACTTGATGCATCTCTGTGGATAATCATCACAGATGAACAATTGATTGAGGAATCTCTCACCACCTTCCCCATCTCTGCCTTGAGGAAAGGCATGACGATGATGACGCCCCTATGGGAGGAAGCCACGAGCAAAACCCTAAATCTAGGGACGATCCCGGACATTTTGGTCCGTAGAATCTATTTGCTTATGAAGGTAATCGCCATAAGAATAAGCGATCATGCGAGCATAGGGCCGCAAAAGAGTGAGAGAAGACCGCCATTCCTATAAGAGGGACACTGCCGGTCACCGCTGGTCAGCGTTGTTGCGCCACTAGGTATGGCAGCACCGCCACCGGCCAAGGTAATCTGCCACCGTCCTAGGGACCGTGAGTACTGAGCCTGTATACCTCAATCAATGGAGAATCCTCTTCATGATGTCTATTAATGATATGGAGCGTCTGATCTATGGGCCATAGTTTGCAATACATATGAAGATGTAACTGCAATGATCAAGACGTCGAGTTTAAGGGTTAAAGACTTTGGAAGCTGATTTTGCTCAAGTCTTTATGTTTTCCAAGTTGATGATATATGGCATGTTTGCCAAGACATTGGATTTAGTTTTGATTTAAGATCAAGATGGAACTTTGAGTGTAAAGCCTTGGCTAATATCTTTAATAAAATCTGAGTTGCTTTCGTAGCCTCGATTTTAATGATGAGCTTTTAGGAATGGGTTCTGGAGAACTTGAATGTCTCGGAGATAGCAGAACCACGCATGTCATATTGCGTCATAGGCATGATGCCTACACATTCCTTTGTGACTACGATGGCAGGACCATCGAATCTTGTGCAAGGAAGAGGATATGCCCAATTCCTCTTGCCTAATGGCACTCACATTGATGTCACAAATGCTCTCTACGCTCCAAGAGGAAATAGAACTCTGTTGAGCTTTAAAGATATAAGAACCAATGGTTTCCATGCTAAGATGCATGATGAGAATGGAAAAGAATCCCTTTGCATTACCTCTAATGACTGCGGTAGAAAGCGCATCTTAGAGAAGCTTATGTGTCTCTCTAGTGGGTTATACGTTACCACTATTCGAGCTATTGAATCAAACAATGTCATTCGGGATGACCTCTTGGATTCAGACACATATTGGCTTTGGCACGACAGGTTGTGACACCCTGGTCGTGATATGATGATCCGTGTATTGAAAACCTCACACGGACATCCATTCTTTCGAGCTAATTGAAGCATGAATCGAAGAGCGATTCAAGGAGATGAGACAGTTATGAGAAAGAGCAAATTTGCCACTGTCCGACGCTGTACGATCGATCGCACGATACCTGCGATCGATCGCAACCTTCCAGGCTGCGTCGTTAACAAACCCGAGAGCTCGGGCGATCGATCGCACCCCCCTGCGATCGATCGCAGGTTCCTTCCTGTACGTTTTCTGGAACCAGAGAGCCCGGGCGATCGATCGCACCCCCCCTGCGATCGATCGCAGGTTCCTTCCTGTACGTTTTCTGGAACCAGAGAGCCCGGGCGATCGATCGCACATTCCCTGCGATCGATCGCATGTCCCATCCTGCATTGTCACAGGAACCCGAGAGCACGGGCGATCGATCGCACCCCCCTTGCGATCGATCGCATAGAACGAAATCCTCTCTCTCGGATGTGGACAATTCCTCCTATGCTTCTGAAGCTCCCAAAGCCAAATGCTCATTTGCAAAGCTTGTTCCTTCGGGAAATAAGGACTGAGACCGTCCTATGTAAAGGATTCTAAAGTACTTCTTCCATTCTTACAGATAATCCAAGGGGATATCTGTGGACATATTCAACCACCAAGCGGACCATTTATGTAGTTTATGGTGTTGGTTGATGCATCGACATGCTGGTCACATGTTATGATGTTGTCCATTCGTTATGCTGCTTATGCTAAACTCCTAGCACAGAGTATTCGCCTGCCGGCTCACTACCCGGATCATCCCATTAACTATCAGGCTTGATAATGCTAGCGAGTTTACATCGAAAACTTTCGATGACTACTGCATGGGATAGATGTTGAGCATCTAGTCTCACATGTGCAAACCCAGAATGGTCTTGCAGAGATTGCCATTTTCAGAACAAATGGTCACGAGGACATTGGTAATGCGCACCAATCTTTCTCTCTCTGCCTAGGGACACGCAGTAGTGCATGCAGCTTTGCTTATTCGTCTGAGGCCCATCACCACCCAATCTTTGTCTGCGTTACAGCTAGTGACTGGGTACGAGCCAAGCATATCGTACTTACGCATATTTGGGTGTGTTGTTTATGTGCCTATTACGCCGCCACAGCGTATTAATATGGGTCCTCAGAGACGAATGAGTATTTATGTTGGATTTGAGTCTCCAACCACAACCCGCTATGTAGAACCCTTGACAGGCGATCTATTTGTCACTTCGGTGAGACAGTCTTCCCGTCGTTAGGGGGAGATAAGAACGTACACGTTCAGCAGGAACGACTGGAATTGTCGTGGTCTGTCCCCACTCTGTCTCATAACGATCCCCCTACTGCAGAAAGTGCGTAGAATTATAGATCTTCAGAAAGTCAGAGATTCTCTTCCTGACGCTTTCTCAGATCTCAGTGACTAGATCATATATACCAGCTGTAAACATGCCTGCAAGGATGCAAGTGCCTGAACAAGGACTTGGACTCAAAGTCGCTATTACAACTA
Organism: Rubus parviflorus; assembly: GCA_029955375.1. Lineage (NCBI taxonomy): Eukaryota > Viridiplantae > Streptophyta > Magnoliopsida > Rosales > Rosaceae > Rubus > Rubus parviflorus. The sequence goes on from JARGGL010000006.1 coordinate 13,273,680, forward strand.
ACCCTATGGGAGGGACAGCTGGTGGCGCCACTGCCAGTAATGGTGGTGATGTGGCTTAGGCCGTGGCTCCACTGAGGAAGCGTTGGAGGCCACCAGGTTCGAGGGATTCGCGCCCTAGGGAATGGGCTGCGATGGCACCTAATAACCCTCTCATCATTGATACTCAAAATCCGTCCATGAAAACGTTCCGGATTATGGTTATGTCCAAAAGACATCTTCGGGGGACGCCCTGTCGCTAAGACCTATCCGTGGGAACCTAGAGATCTCAATTAATTACACTAGTGTACATGAGACGTGGGATAGAAACTCCATCACAGTTGATGATGTGTTTGCATATGCTTGTGCACAAGAGTTCATTGAGAATGATGATATTGAACCTCGCTCCGTTGATGAATGCCAACGTAGAGCTTATTGGCCTAAATGGAAATATGCGATCCAGGTTGAGTTGGACTCACTAACAAAGAGAACGATATTAGGGCCAGTTGTGCCAATACCTTCTGGAATAAAACCTGTTGATATGAATGGGTCTTTGTTAGAAAGTGTAGTGAGAGAACGAGATATAAAGCTCGCCTTGTGGCGCAAGGCTTCTCACAACGCCCTGGAATCGACTACGATGAGACATACTCTCTCGTAAAGGACGTCATAACGTTCTGCTACCTTGTCAGTGGTAGTTTCCGAAAAACTGAACATGCAGCTTATGGATGTGGTCATAACATATCTCTAAGGGGATCTAGATATGGAGATTTATATGAAGGTCCCGGATGGGCTTCATCTACCCAAGTCAAGTGGCTCTAGACCACAGAGCACGTTTGCAATAAGATTGTAACGTTCACTATATGGATTGAAACAATCCGGACGGATGTGGTATACCCGTCTAAGTGACTACTTGATTGGAAGAGGGTATGTGAACAATAAATTATGCCCATGCGTGAAAACAAGTTCCGGATTTGCAAGTGCCAATGAATACTTGAAATCCGTGTTTGAGATGAAAGATCTTGGGAAAGGATGCTCAGGCGATTTAATATGGATAAAGTCCATCCTGTTAGCACTCCCATGATTGGTCACAGTCTAGATCCAAGAAGGATCCGTTTCACCCAAGGGATGATGGTGCATACGTTTTAGAGGCTGAGGTACCGTACCTAAGTGCAATAGCGCATTATTGTACTTGGCACAGTGTACAAGACCCGATATCTCCTTTGTTGTTAACTTGTTAGCTAGATTTAGCTTTGCGCCCACGCAACGCCATTGGATTGGCATAAAGACTATCTTTCGTTACTTGAAGGGTACGATTGATATGGGCTTGTTCTATCCCTACAGAGAGTCGAAACTAGGTGAGGAACCTATGTTTGCTGCGGTTGAACGACCCGGGCATCCGGACGAGGACTTACCGTCCGGATGGAGCACAAAGGGCACGTTACCTGCATAGAGGCATGAAAATATGGCAAAATGGGTGAAGAACCCGTGCCTACCGCCATCGGGCGATCGATCGCAGGATATGCCACGATCGATCGTACCGAGCTTCTGCCGTCGAGCGATCGATCGCAGAATGTCACGATCGATCGCACGAGTGCTGCTGCCCATTATTCCGAAAATCTTTGTGATGTTTTGGTGGGTTTTGCTGATGTTGGGTATCTCTCTGACCCATATAAAGGTTGTTCCCGAACTGGTTATGTCTTTACCATGGGTAACACCACGATATCTTGGAGGTCTACTAAGCAGACCATTGTCGCTACTTCTTTGAACCATGTTGAGATTATTATTCTCCATGAAGCAATTCGTGAGTGTATATGGTTAAGGTCCATTGATACACATATAAGAAGTACATGTGGTTTGAGGTCAACCACTGATGAACCTACATCCATTTATGAGGATAATGCTGCCTGCATTGAGCAGATGAAGCAAGGTTTCATCAAAGCCGACAACACCAAGCATATATCGCCTAAGTTCTTTTGTAATCAGCAATAGCAGAAGTTACTTAAAGATTAAAGTGAATCAAGTCCGTTCTGAGGACGATGTGGCTGACTTATTTATTAAGTCACTGCCTAAATCCACATTTGAGAAGCATGTGAAAAGCATTGGTTTGCTTAAGTTATCTAACCTCCCATGATTGTGGAAATCAGGGGGAGACGCAGACTTTAGGGGGAGTCTGGCGTCCATGCAAAGTTTCCAAATGTGAAGGGTGTGTTGTACTCTTTTTCCCTTCGACCAAGGTTATTTTTATCCCACTGGGTTTTTGTTACTTGGCAAGGTTTTTAATGAGACAACGCGAGGAGCACCACCTAGTGTTGACGCCACAAGGGGGAGTGTTGAAGGAAACCTACTTTGTGTGTGCCTTGTCAACCTAGGAGTATCTTAGTTAGGTTAGCATATGGATTACTTATTGAATAGAAGTCCTATTGGGACATGGATTGTACCTTTGTGTTTCTCTATATATAGAGGCACCTATTCATTAATAAAGAGATGATCTATTCCTGTGCTATTTACTTTGTATTTACTTTCTGTATTGTGATTGTATTTAGTTATCCTTAAACAATTACAATATATTAATAGTTTTTCATTTTATAATTTGATTTCTTCTTTCTCTTGCTCTTATGAATTTTATTGAAACTTGTAACCTTTTTAAAAGGCTTACACGTTTCAATAAAATTAATACAGGCAAGAGAAAAGAGAAATCAATTTTTTTTTTAAAACTAGTAATATATTTGTAATAAACAATGAAAAACTGAGAAGATGGAGTACTTTGTCATATATTAGGAATAAAAATTAAAAACTATGCTCATTATTAGCTCAAAATGGTATTTGCTTTTATTTTTTAATGGATTTAATTATAATTAATATTTATTAGTCAAGATGATGATTTGAATAAAAAATTTAAAATAAAATCTATAGTCATAAACTTCAAAATATTGAAAATAATTATTATTTTTTGTTAAATGAATTGTCCATGAACATAGTGGATTATTCATTGGCCAAACCCTAACCCCTTAACTCATTAAAGTGTTAAAAATATATTTTCATTATTTTTTCGGATGGTTATTCATTGTAATATTCCACTATTTCATAATGTTTGGTAAATTTCATGGTATTTTGTGAAAATTCGTTGTATTTCGTGGTATTTCGTGGTAAAACGTGGTATTTCGTGGTAAAACGTGGGATTTCATGGAAAAACGTGGTATTTCGTGGTAAAACGTGGTGTTTCGTGGAAAAACGTGGCAAAACGTGGTATTTCGTGGTAAAACTTGGTATTTCATGGAAATTTGTGGTATTTCGTTGGTAATTAGTGATTTTTCATACGAAATTTGTGAATTTTCGAGGTATTTGTACATTTTTTTTCCCATTATAGCTAACTTTGAAGCATTATTAGCTCAAAATTTCATTTGCTTTCATTTTTTTAATGAATTAAATTATAATTCATGCACATTTATAAGTCAAGTTGAATAGTTAAATAAAAATTAAAAATAAATTTTATATTAAATTCATTAAAAAAATAAAAGCAAAATTCTACGAAATACCACAACTTAAATTCAAATCATTCTCTTAATTTTTCTTGGAGCTCATGGACATTTAATTTAAGAAAAAAATATATATATTATTTTCAATATTTTCAAGTTCATAAACGTTTAATTTAATTATTAAATGACTATAGACTTTATTTCAAATTTTTATCTAACTCTTCATCTTGACTAATAAATAGGGAGTTAGGAGGTTAGGGTTTTGCTAATGAATTGTGAGGTCTAGGAAGAAATTAAGAAATTGATTTGGAAGTTAATCGAGATTAAAATCGTAATCTCAGTAATTACCAAACAGTTTCAGGAATTTTACAGAAAATTATCTTTTCATCGTAAGTTCGATTTAAGTATTTGAAATTAAAGTACACGTCATGACAAGTTCGTAGGAATTTTCGAAAAAATTTTTGGACACCCGAGCTATTTGTTTTGATTTTTGGAAGTTTGGCAATTAAAGAAATTATTTTGAAAAAAAGAAATTCAAATCGGTGCAATCAAGACCGCTGATCAGATCACCACCAGATGTAGACCGTAGGATTTAAGCTTATAGATTGGATCAGCTTGGGGAAAACCCAGAAGCTTCCCGCGATCTCCCTTCTCCTCTGCCGTGTACTCTCCGAACTCACCTCCTCCGTCCGGCCGTTTCATGGAGCCGGACTGGTCCCTTCTTCTTCGCCTCGGAATGGCGAGTTCAAAGGTGGTGGTGGCTCATCCAATGGATGCCGGAAGAGAGAGAAACAGAGGAGAGAAGGTCCAACAGCTCCGATCGGATTTTTCGATTCCGGCAACATCGGCGGACGAAACCAGTGCCAATAGCTTCATATTGGTTAGAGGAGTTCGTCTGTGGTCTCAGCTCGTTGATTCGTTAACTGAGGAGGGAGAATCGAAGAAAATAAATTTCTGCAATTCCGGCGGGTTTTCTTCAATTCCGGCGACTCCGGTGACAGATTTTATCGAGTGAGGTATGAAACTTGACCAGCTCGTCGAGCTCTACAAGTTCTTAGCCTTGGATTTCACTTTTGGAAGTCCCCGGCGGTAACTCTTCAAAATCAGGCTGAGTAAAAAAGACAGTCCCCTGTAACACTGTTTTTTAACCAAGCATATGTTTGCTTGACTAACTGACGGATGATGAAGACTAACGGCCACGTGCATAGCACATGCCTGGTGGAACTACACAAGGTGGATGCAAGACGCTCTCCTCTAACTATTGCCAATTGGTTTTAGAGGTAATAGTCTCAGCTAGGTCATGATGAGCTGATACTAGTGATTATCAAAGTCCTTGTCCTGTACTGCTTGGCTAATACTTAATTTTCTCAAAAGGTAAATTAGAAAGAAGGTAATAGGAGTTTGAATTGGTAGTCTATATCTTTTCAAACTGTCATGTTGATCACATAAACATCGATCTAACATGTCTACTATCGTTGATGATTTGTCACTTTTTCATCAATTTTTTCTACGAATTAATAGATACCCATATTAACTTCAGATTCAAAAACATTTGCGTAAAAGCTTCTTACCTAAAGTTATAGTATTTAAGAAGATCTTCAGCAATACTTGCAAAATTAAACTAAACTTTTAATTTCTCAAAGTCATAGTCAAAACTTATTATGGAGAAAGTCTCATTTTAAGAAAAGTCTAGCAATAAACTCGATGTACATTATATAATCGTGATTATTGCTGGATGCATGTGTCCTTCATATGGAGAAACTTGTTCCGACCATCGTATGTATACATATAGCCAAGCATGCATGTGTCCTTCCTGTCCTCACTTGGTATGCAGATGGGCTTGTATATTATGATTCAGTCTAACTGTAGTCACTGTTCGTAGGGTATTCTGTGTGTAATCTTCCTCTCTGGTGCATAATATATAAGTGGCCATGTTTGATAATTAATTGATGACCTTTATCACTTTCGCCTTTAGCTAGTGAAGGCATTCTTGTGTTCTGTCCCTATGGGTTTTTGTTATTGTTCAATAAAAATAAATTATTTTCTCCCGCTGTACCCCAGTCTAAATTATGTTTAAGGGGAATGCTAAGCTCAAACGAAGGGTGCGTTTGAGTCAGCCACTTCGCCGACACCTGTCCAAATTTTTTTTAGTTAAATACTTTTTTTTTCTTCTCTGTTTTGCCCCTGCCGCCCCTTTCTCTTTCTTCTTCCTTTTCTCCTCTTTTTTTCGACAGAAGCTCTCTCTCTCAGTCTCTCAGCAAAATCAAATTCCCTGCATAATCACAATCACCACCACAAATTCCAGCAGCTTCACAACAACTACTATGGCACCCTTCAATCAATTCCAAACCTGCAAAGCACCACCTGCAATCACAATTCCACAACAGTTCAAAATTCGCTCCACCGATCACAAGAGCCCACTGCCGTCGCACCCAAATCACATCAACCCGTGACACCCATCGATCCGCCGTGAGTTTGTCTCACCGTCACCACCGCGCTGCACACCCAAGTAATTTGGGCACCCACGAGCTCAGCCAAGGCACCCATCGATCACAACTGCGTCAACCCAGCGACGCCGTTCCAATCCTCCGCCATGATTTCTCTGCTCCGCCGCCGCCGAGACCCAAACCGGTCATCGATCTCATCTCTGCCGCCGCTGCAGTTCATGGTTCCAGGTCAATCCGAGCCTTGAGCCACCGATTAAGCTCAATCCATTGAGCTCGTGCTCCGATCTCACATCACCACTATCTCACTATAGAGGCTTTTGTCGAAAATACTTAGGTATGGACATGAGAGGTTATTTGGGTTGAGAGAGCTTCTGTCGAAAAAAAGAGGAGAAGAGGAAGAAGAAAGAGAAAGGGGCGGCAGGGGCAAAACAGAGAAGAAAAAAAAAGTATTTAATTAAAAAAAATTTGGACAGGTGTCGGCGGGGTGGCTGACTCAAACGCACCCTGCGTTTGAGCTTAGCATTCCCCTTATGTTTAAGTTAGACCAACTCCATGAGAGCAAGTGCACTCATAAAAGCTAAATTCTAAAGTCTAAGCTAAAATTTAAGCTCCAAAAGTGACACTATTCATCAATTTAGCCTTCTCATCACTTTTGTATTTCCACCCATAAAGTCTAAAGCCTAGAATCTAATTTATTAATTTTGTTTTCAAACAATTTTAACACCATTTAGTAACTTTTATTGGGTAAATAATTTTAACACAACTTGATAATTGGTATCCTTGATCTTTGAAAATAATAAAAAAAAAAATTGGTATCCCATATCAATTCAGATTCCTTAATCTTATATGAGATTTTAGAGTTGGTGAAGACAAAGAAACTACAACAAAATCAAAAATTATCTAACCACGCATTTATACAAAACATGTTATTCTAAGACAATTACAAACGAACTTATTAATTGAATCACACTACAAGCAAGTCAAGGGAAATAAAATACATAATTAAAAAGCTGACGAAAAATTAGGCTAGAGTGTTACGATTGCCTCGCCTAGTCCATAAGTGCTCGACTAGCTCTTGTTGAAGGAGAGTGTGAAGATAAGTAGAATGAACCTGATTATAACGATCCATGAACCCCTCAAGATTGTGTCCATCTCTTCCAACTGGCTCGAACTGCCAATTAGGTGGTTGCTCATACACTATATCCACATTTTCATTCAAATGGTCATCTTCTACTTCGTCTTCTAAATCATCATCCTCGTCAATCCGTTCATCCTCCACAATCATGTTGTGGAGAATTATGCAAGCCATCATGATGGATCGGAGGTCAGATCTATCCCACCCACGAGCAGCCCCCCTAATGATGCCCCAACGAGCTTGTAGAATACCAAAACATCTTTCCACATCTTTTCGATAACCCTCTTGACACTTAGCAAAATATCTTCTCTTTTCATCTCGGGGATTCGGAATGGTTTTCACAAAAGTCGACCACCTCGGATAGATACCATCCGCTAGATAATACCCATTTTCATAGGTATGGTCATTGAGTCTAAAACTTAATTGAGGGGCGCGTCCTGCCGTCAGTTCGTCGAAAACAGGTGATTGGGCTAGCACATTGATGTCGTTGTGTGACCCTGGAGTTCCAAAAAAGGCATGCCATATCCATGTGTCGAATGATGCAACAGCCTCAAGAATGATAGTGGGAGTTCTTTTGTGACCGCTGAAAGCCCCCTGCCATGATGTAGGACAATTCTTCCATTGCAAATGCATGCAGTCTATGCTTCCCAACATACCCGGAAATCCCCGACGCCTAGCTTTTTTGAGAAGTCGTTGAAGGTCGTCCCTTCTTGGAGCTCGTAGGTATTCCCTTGTGTACACAGCTTCAATTGCAAGACAAAATCTTTTTAGGCATTCAATTGAGGTACTACATCCCATCCGGAGGTACTCATCACATTGATCTGCAGATGCTCCATAGGCAAGCATTCTGAGTGCACAAGTCATCTTCTGATGCGGTGTAAAACCCAGTAAACCCCTCGCGTCTGGTCGTTGTTGGAAGTAATTGTTGTGCACGAGAACATCGTTCAATATGCGGTCGAAGTCATCGTTCAAATATATATCAACTATGCTTTCTCACCTCATCCATGTAATTAGTACCACTAGCACGATTAGCAGCAGCTTGCATCAAACATGAGTGCCATTTCAGAAGCATCGTGTTCAATTTTTTCCACCTCCCTTGAAACCCTTGTATGGATCGAACAACTTCAGAACCCTGCCAATTTTCTGCATAGTGGGACTGAATACGACCCCAATAATGATCGTTTGATTGACCAGTTCCTTCAATTGGATCAGCAGTGATGAATAGCCAGGACCTGCACAATTGTTCTTCTTCTGCAGCACTCCATAACTTACCCCCTCGAACCATATTTTGAAGTTTCAAATTTTTTAGCAGACTTGCAAATAAAACAAGATTATATAAGATGAATAGAGTGATTTTTCTGGTTAGAAGTTATGAAGAGAGATGGGTATTTATGATATTGGAAACAACGGCTTTAAACCAAACTGATTTGAAATTTTACCGTTGCTTTTCAATATACAGTAAACTAGCTTTTCAGTTGATTACAGAAATTGAGAGAGTTACCGTTGTTTAGCCTGGCTTTCTATCCTGTTCAATTTAGCCTTTTGGAAAGGCTGGCTTGGATATAAGCTAGGCTATATTAGTCCCAGTGGATCTGTATTTGATGAAGTTTGGCTTATACTTTAGTATAAGCTAGTGTATATGGAGCCTGCTGCACATGCTCTGACAACTTCATATAGACAAAGAGTAAATGTACGTAATTCTCAGAATATATATATATTTGACACAATATAAACTCAACAAATTAAGTGGACGGTAGATATATAACAAGGAGATCCGAGGATCGAATTACAAAGATATTATTGAGACTTTTGTGGACTACAAGTTTATTGATTAGCAACCATGCTAGTGCATTCTGCCATCCTACAAGTTTATTGATTAGCAACCATGCTAGTGCATTCTGCCATCCTACAAGTTTATTGATTAGCAACCATGCTAGTGCATTCTGCCATCCTAATTAATACTCTTGCAGCAGCAGGATCATCTAGTTCTCGGTTTTGGGTCCATGCCCTCCACGTCCTCCATTTCCTCCCTTTCCACCGTTTCCTCCCTTGCCTCCACCGTTTCCTCCCTTGCCTCCTCCGTTTCCTGCATCGACTGCTTCGCTTCCTCCCTTGCCTCCTCCGCCTTCTCCTCCTCTGTTGTATCCCCCGCGGCCATCTTACATTCGAAAATACAAATATTATATATTAAAAAGGAAAAGATGATGTACGATATATACATTCACAATAACTAGCTCTATATATGCATACCTCAATTAATTCACAAATTGATTGTTAAGGGAATAAAAGACACAACTTAATTAGTAAAGACATGAGCCTGAAATTAATGGAGATAATTAAGTAAGAATAACACCAAATCAACATTAAAGTAAAGATTATTGAAAAAATCAGGAGGGGCCTTGGACCCACCTGGTCTCCATGGCCTGCCATATGCCATTAGGTCACGATCGCGACGAGCTGAGACCGCAGCAGAGATGAGGAGAACGGCAAAGACAACAAGAAGAATAGTCTTTGAGAATGCCATTTCTCACTTGATATATTTTATGTGTACGGGAAGGTATGTAAGAGGTGATTGATTTTGGAGTGAACTTATGAAGCTTGGCCCTCCTTATTTATAGGCACTAGTGGCATGGACAGAAGAGTGAGTGAGAGAGAGAGCTACAGGTCAATTTGTGTATGTTTTTAATTTGATATCTCACGTCCACAAATATCTCTTTATCTTTTTCGACCAAAAACAAAAAGGTTGCCAGATCGAAAAAGATTGCAGTACTGGATAGATAGCCAAACAAGATAGCATACGTCCCTCCCTGCGTCACTTGTCCTTGGACATTATTGTACGGTACTCAGTCTAACTGTAGTCACTGACTCACTGCATGTAGGGTTTTCGATCGGTATTTGTAATTTTATCCTATAAATTGTGGTCATCTTTCTCCAGTGCATAGTATATACTAGGTGATGTGCCTGCGCTGCCGCGGGTAAAAATCGAGTTTTATTAATAAGTAATGAAAAAGCAAAGCAAGTAAGGAATTTAATTTTGTAATAGATGAGTTATATAAAACGAAATTTGTTTTTTTATGAAATTTATTTTTTAGTTTAGCACATGTAGTTTGAGTGCATTATTAGAAGCAGAAAAAGACTCATTCTATTATTTGTCAATTCACATTAGTTTACAATTCAAAGCAGTGGTGTATTTGTCAATTATGAGTGCATATGTTTGTGCAAAAGAACATTTCAATGATAGAACAAAACATAAGTTACAATACATAGGAATTTAATACATAAGTTATAATACATATAGAAGAATAAGCACAGAAAAAATAGTTCTATTTCAACCATTGTTTGAAAACATGCATGAATTATATAGAATATGTTTCCAAAATAAATACACTTCTCTTGGGATTCTTCGAGCAGCTGCTGGTTCACCTATAAGCAAAAGCTAGTTTAAAAAAAAAAATTGTTGTGATTACTTGATAAGCATTAAGCAGCAACTATTGCAACAGAAGACATTGTTTTCCTCAATTGGTTCATGCTCACTTCTATAGATCAACCACCAAACCAATCCAGATTGCAGCCCCAACAAACACAACAGAGAATGAAAACCACTACTCGCAAGCAAAACAAATAAATCACTATCCGCAAGCAAAACGATAAATCTTAACGGTTAGAAACAATACAATCAATGCTTGAAAATCTTATTCATAATCTAAATGGCAATGAATTCAAGCGCAAATGCTAAAGGGGATTTGTTTATAAAATATTGGGGATTTGTTTATAAAATATTTATTTGATCACAATAAATTGAAGAGCAAAGCTGTAGACTAACAAACCAAAAAAATGGATTCATGTTGCATAATATCTATGTCTAGAATACCATTTGTCTTTCTTTCTTGTTTGAGCAGGAAAAGAAGGCAATGGTTCTCAGCTAATCATCATTGTAATAAGAGGAGAATGTTTGTGATGTATGCAGATAGCAATGACTAACAATATCTAATCCTACAAACAAAAGAAAAGATGGCAATGGAGGTGGTATATACTTTCTTTGTTTCCACGTTAACTTCAAAGTACGGGGCAAATAAATCTATTGGCTTGAAAGTAGCAAAATATGGAAGACACTTTGAAGCTATTGAAAGTAAGATCCATACACATTCATGTTTTAATGTAAAATTTGTTTGTAATACATATAGACATGTGCTACCTCAGTTTAAATTTCTAATATGAAATTGCAGTCCAGCAGTCCTATTAAAAATCTATAATACATGTGATTTGAAGATGGAAACAAAGAACACAAAGTCACTCCAATCCCAACTGAATTGTGCAGTCAAATGAATCAAATTCAACAGGATATCAGCTTAGACAACTAAAGCTGCTGTAAACTAAAGTGAACAAAACCATTAATAATTTAATATCGATGATCCTTGAAAATCTAAATTCAGTCCATATACAATAAGCTGAATTTTGTCAACTCTCTCCATTCCCAGGAATCTCTCCATACTGTGCAGACGACAATACAATTCAGTCCATATACAATAGGCTTTAGATAAAATACTCAGAAACATAATCAAAGAGACACATGAAGATAACAACTTCAGACCTAAATAAAATAACTTTTAGGAAAACTCACCAGCTCCATAGACAAAAAACTAATCATGGGAATCACCACACTTACCTTGACCAGAAACTTGAATCTTACACAGAAGGCACTCTACTCCTAAATTGGTCCAATTGAGAACAGAGGTGCTGCAAGTAAACCAAAAGCAACAAAAGATGAAGACGATGAGAATCAAAATTAGGATTTTGAAGCCTTAAATAACCATCAGCGAATTGCCAGAAAAAAAAATTCACCAAGAAAATCCCTTCTTTTCGGCAACGCAGAGACGAAAAAGAAACAATAAAGCTACCAAAACTCATAGCGCTTGCAATGTTTTCTCCTTATATTCCATACATAGGAAGAATCGAGAACACAGAAAAACTAAGAAAGACACTTGCTTTTTAATTCTTATTCTGAATTCTGAATACTAATTAGTTCTTTTTTGCTTTTCATTAATAGTAGTTTTACACTGCACTTTGTCATCGATCTCAGCAGAATGCATGCATGGGATATATAACAATTGGAAAACAAATTGATTAAGGAATTAGAGCATTATAAACAAATAAATTCCAACTATATATATTATTGCAATACCAAGTTAGTCAGAATCCAAATACAATAACGAATACGAATCAAATACTTTTGATTAGTAATCTGGTGGGTACAGAGATAACTGTATTAGGTAGTCTCTGTTTCGAAGAAAAGGCTAGGTCTCTAATATCAGTTGAATGCTCGAGTTAAAAATCATGAAAGCATACAAACTTAGCACCAAACAGAAGCAAAAGAACACAACCTGATTAACATCTTTGCTTTGTCAATCGATGCAAAGAAATGCTGCATTATGTCACAACACAAAGTCACAAATACACATTTTTGTTATAAGGTAGGAACAACTTGTAAACATTCTGGTTTTGCAAGCTATACATTCTGGCTACAGAAAGTAAATGTCAAAACTTCAACACTCACCTGGTCACGAAATGGAAATGCCTTCTTTTTGCCAAAATCAAACTCCTTAGGGTTATAGTGAACAATCTCAGGCTCAGGAAACCCAGCAGCCTAAATCAAAGACAAATGAGAAACGTAAAATTTCAGAAGATAGTGATTTTTCTTTCTGTCAAAGGCCTATAATATTACCTTTGTACATGCTTTTGCTAATCCATCAAAGGTGACATATTTTTCTCCAGAGATGTTGAACACTTCCTTGCTGGCCTTTTCATTACCAAGAACCTTAATAAACGAAGTTGCTAAATCCTGCATAACAAATGACCAAATGAAGCTCCAATAATGCCGCAATATATACTCAAAAGAATATACAAAGATTTTGACATCATTTTACCTTAACATGACCGAGTTGTGTTATTTGTATTCCCGAGTTTGGAACTGGAATTGGGAGGCCAGCTTTCAACCGGTGGAAGAACCACTCTTCAACAGGATTGTAGTTCAATGGTCCATAGATGTAGAGGCCTTATAGAAGTCCAATTTACACCCCTTGATTCAAGCAAGCTCTCTGTCTCAAGCTTTCCCTTGTGCCTGCTCTTTGGATCAACTGCATCGATCTATCACCAGAAATAGGAAAACATGAATAATATAGAGCAGACTCCCATAATATTTGAGTTGGAAGAGTCTTTGAGATGATTTACGATTTTGTTAGTTCCCTTGAGTCTCTATTGAACTGGTGTTTTGCAGACTCATGGGCTGCTCCTGCATCACAGACCTCAATCTTTTCGAAGTTCAGTACTCATCAGATGAGACACGGCTTGGTCCTGCCTCCTTATCTATTTGTTATAAAAAGAGAAAAGAAATATCAGCATTTGTTATATAATATTATCTGGATTCTGGAAAAAATAATAAACAATGCAAGGAAGTAAGAGCTCTCAATGATCATTCTATTAAATTACTTATAAATAATTATCATATCCACTTGAACAACAAATCAGAGATGTTGTTATTTGCTGTTATGGCAGAGAGAGGAATGTATGTATTGATATCAGACATATGAGTAGATAACTTGAGAGAGATGAGAGTAGGACAGTGGTAGAACGATTTGAGTTTTAAGGTACTGAAGTTGTGAATCATTTGTACCGAAGTTCTATGATTAGCTTTTAGTTTTAAGGTTTATAGACATTATAACATGGTCAGTGGTTAATTATATATATGGACTTTGAATATTTTGAATATTCAGATTGAGAAGACAAACCTCCTCTCGCCTCTCCATATTAACAAAAACTCATAATCCACCCTATTTGTATATCATTATTTCCATATCGAAACAGTTGCCATTGTGCAAAAAATCAATAAAGTTGAATCATTTTTCCAGCTCAATGAAACTTAAGCTTCTAGCTTTCATCTGAATAGAACTACATTTATGCAAGTTCACCAACTCACACAGAGAGAAGGTATTGTAAGTTACATAATCAGCCAGCATTGATGACTTACAGTTTCTTGAGAAGCTCCTTTAATTCCAAGAAGCTGATTGAAGCTCGAACCACCGCTAGTAGGTGCCTTATCTGGTGCCTGAGATTTAACTCCTGAGAATAACAAACATAGCAACCATATAAAACCCCAAAACCTTCACTACAATCCACTTCCATTTTATCAAATTCCTTAAAAAACAAAATCCAAATTCAATTAAAACAACACACAACTATTAAATGCGTAACTGTGTGACTTTCTGGATGTTAAGAAAACCTGATACATCCACACTTAGGCAAAAATGAGTGCGTTACTTTCTGGATGTTAACTATTAGAAAACATTTCACTCATTAACCTGATGAAAATTTCTCACACTTAGGCTTGTCTGAAGTGAGTGCGGCACTTATTCTGACACTTATGCTGGCTAGAAAGTTCTGACACTTGTGCTGATTACATATTCAAACACTTATATATTCAAAACTTATTTGATCCTGCTACTAATTATCTAGAGATATAGTTTCCAAAATTAAAAAGGGCATGTTACTGCTGAAATTTGTTTTGCAGCTGAAAGCCTTATTATGTTCATTTTGGAATTCAATTATTCTGCTGGAAAAAAAAAACAAAAAAAATTCTGGAAGCAAGCCATCTCGTCAAGCATTTAGTTATACTTTTTGTGAATTATGAATTGGCCTCAACAGCCACATGGCTATGCTAGGACTGCTTTAATACATGGATGCAGAATCTAATGGAAACAAAGAATGCAGGATCTTTGAGGGAAAGAAACAAAGAAACTTTTTTAAACAAAGAGTTTGTCAAAATTCAATTCCCGAAGAACAAAAAAGAAAAAAGAGGGTTGACATTAGATATGCATAATCCAAACCACAATCAAAGCTTTTTAAACCCAGAATCATAACATGCAAGCTAAATTGTTTCGATTCTAACCGAAAACCCAGCAAGATTAATTAATTGACCAAAATTGAGACTGATTGCAATGTAGACGCTTCACCTAAAATGGATTTGGATCAAATATGAACAAATAAAACACAGGCATTATATGAGTTGGCAATCAAATTTGGTGCATTACTCCCAACCAGATAACAAAACAAAACCAACAACTCAACCAGATAAAAGCAAATTTAGCAAAATATGTGTACTGGAATTTGTCATTTTCTGGAACTTTAGCAACTCTCCAAGACTGAAATGAAACAGTAGAAGAAGAATTTATGAGGTTGATAAAAGGAACAAAAGAAAAAAAAAACACTTTTGTTTCCTTGGTCATCAGACATGTGCAAAAACTATACAACTTCTAGGTGACATGACCAAAAGAAGGAAGAATGTAAAGTAGTTCAACCAACCTCTTTCAGTTCCGTGCCAGGAAGTGGTTCACCTTCTGAGTCACAGGGTTGATAACTCATTGACTCATTCCACTTTCCAGTCATCAATATCTTGGGTTCCTCGGTAGAATTATAAACATATCCATCAACTTCATAGCGACCAGCTCTGTAAACAAAAATGAACATGAGAAAGAGAATGTTTTTCTTGAGATAAAACTCAAAGACCACAGCAAAACAAAGCCAACAACTCAACCAAATAAACCAAGCCAAAAAGTAGGAAAATTGAACAACATGCAGAGGGTTATTTGAGAAATAGAGCAACATCCACACACAGAGAAAGAGAATCAATCTTACAGTGACAGAGGATCGATGTCAAATCCCGAATCTGCCGCTTCCAGCGAGGCAGAGCGGTGGTGGGTTTGCTACCCAAAGCAATTGCTCTGCCCTTAAGGCGGTGCTGTGATAGATTGGGCTATGGTGGGTTTGAGTGTGTGGTGCGAAAGAGAAGAGTGAGGACTGTTCACGGCTCGAAATAGAAGAGAAAAAGTGATCGGTGACATCGATGAGGGAACCGAACTTTTTTCATTCAAAGAAGGACAAAAATGTAACTTTCTCATCGGCTCGAGCCGAGCCGCACTGTTCACGGCTTATGAACAGTACCCCGACAAACTCAGCTTTAGTATATAGTAAATAACTAGCAATGTGTCCCGCGCCTGCGGGGCAAAGTTTATATTTGGTAAAGATTGGTTCATGACTTCTATGTGCATTTGATATTTAGCTAATATTTTCGGTTCTATTAGAGTTTAGGGTATTCCAATACATCGAAATTTTTTTTTTTTTTTAAAAAGAGGGGTGCAAGCTAGCTTAACTTGCAAATTGTAACAGAATCCGGTGTATTATTACTGGTATGATCGCACATGTACATAAAAAAAACTTTATTATTGACAGTCATTGAAATAAAAAGATGACATAATTATTTGATCAATGACAAAAAAAAAATTCCTTCACTATTTTGGAAGTGAAATGTTAAAAAGCGAAGTATTATTATGATATTGAGGTCAGTTATATTCAAATATTTTATCGCGATATTTAATCGTTTATAACTAAAGACCCATTACTAAAGATGAATATTGATCGTCTTCTAAATGAATGTAGCTTTTGTGAAAAAGTATGGAAACATATGGAAACAAAATCAAATCCAATCCCATAACAATCCAAATATCCAATCTCTTATTTCTTCATCTACAATGTTCATACAACCAAAATAACATATGCTTAAACTTGCACCAGAGTTTAAATCTACAGTACATGTAGTCTTTGTTCGTTTACGTTTATGACTTTGAACTGAAGTATGAACATCAGATTGTACGCAAACTGAATTGTCCATACTTTTTTCAGCTTGCAGCTATAAATTTCTTCTCTTTCTCCTCTGTTTCGGCATCGGAACTGTAAACAAAAAAGGGAGAAAAAAATTATTTAGTATCAAAAGGCTTGAGAGTTATTTAGTTTAGAAGCTATAGGGCATAATTCATTATTAGCACAAAATAGCAGTGGAACTTCCATTTCATTCACTGCAACTAACCTAGCCTGGCCATATTAGAACTGTGGCAGAGATTGAGGTCAACTTTGTAGAGTAGCAGCCTCCTAAAGCATGAAAAAAGGGACCTCTGCAACGACCATATATCATTGTTTAGGAGGAGGTTGAGAAATTCAGGTTATTATCGATGATGCAGGAAGTAAAGAACACCATTAATTATAAGCAATAACGCCAAGTATAATATATATATATATATGATAATCAAATTCAAAGAGAATGACTACAATTAAAGAAGTTTCATTGCAAGAAATTAAAACACGAAGATTGGTGAACATACTACAACTAAACCTGTTGTCCTCGTACATCAACCTAACAGACCCAAACCATTATTTCACCACCAACAAACACACCAAAATTCAATTTGTGACTCCCTTCCCCTAATACTGCTCTGTCACTTCCAAATTTTCAATCCATTTCATCTTTTTTTTTCTTTTATATAAAAACTTAATGTTAATGTCACACTTGCTAGAAAACACGAAGATCACCCAAAAAACCAACAACAAATTGTACAAAATTACATGCAACCAAAAACACCAAAAGATCCGTCCATGAAATTTACCAATTTCCATAGATGAATAGACATTCACCTCTAGCTCTTTGCCCGAATTTAAGCATGACTTGGAATTGTGACTCAATAGAACATCAGCTGATTCAGCTCCACAATCATGCAAAGTCACAAATGATTACACACGACGAAGCTGAAGCACATGTTTTTTAAGGAAGAAACCTATGCTGCTAGTTACACATGGAAAGGCTATTGGACATTCACCTCATGCTCTCATATCATCCAATATATACACAATTCTCTGATGTCTAAGTCATTACCTACTTTTGCTACCAATAGGGCCGAATTCTAACTAATGACTGCTATCAATATGTGAACATTAAAGTGGAGTCTTGAATAAATATGTACAATTAAGCAGAAACTCAATTCAATCGAATAGAGAATTTCTTACTGAATAAGACCACCATACAATTCTTCCCACACGCTCATACCAAGCAGAACATCATAACTTTATAAACCATGTAGTGGAATTGTAGCCTAAACACGAAGCATATATGAATGTTCAAATGAAAAAAAAAAAAAAAAACCGTATCATCACCATCACAATTCACAAAACTTAGCTCATTATAATTATCTACCGAAAGAGAGAGCTATGTCAAACCAACCAATTATCACCCGCCAAATGTTCACTAATTCCTGCTCAATTCTAACACAAACTCACACTCCTTCAGAATAATCTCAAACAGAGCAACACGAATCGGAGAAAAATCCAAAAGTTACACTATGATAACTTAAAACCCCCAAATTGAAATTGGCAGAAGCCAAGAAGTGGAGGGCAATCAAACACAGATCTTACCGAAGAAGATAAAGCAGAAAAATTGAGGAAAAAGACTACATATCTGAACATTGAATTGAAAAGTAGCAAGATTATTCTTTCGTACTTGATTATTGGAAAGTGAAATGAATCTATGAACCAAAATCAATTATGGGTTGGAGATGAGTTGGGTTGCTGACGGCGACAGTGAGAGAGAAAAGGAGATCTGAACCAAAATCGTAGTGAGAAGAAAAGACGGGGAAGAAAAGATAAGAAGGCAGGGGCAACAAAGAAAATATGGAAAACAGGCAGGGGAAAAAGGGTCAGCACACTGTTACTAAGCTACAGTGAATCCCCTATTCCTTTAGTATATACTAGCAAAGATGCCCGCGCGTTGCTGCAGGTTCAAAAGCATTTAAAATAGGAAATTTATAAAACATAATGGAAATTTATAAAGTACTAAAATTATATAGGAAATCTAAATAGTGTTATGATGCTTTGTTTAGCAAGTGTAAGTTACACATGTGAAGTGTACATGTAAAATTCGGCACCACTTTTGCCACCCATTAGTCCATTACTATATACTTGATTCTCAATCTACAAAAAAAAAAAAAAAAAGTACACAACCAAAGTATAGTTAATTGGCAACAATTTATCAATTACATTGCAACAATATGTGAATTTATACTGTATACTATTAAAGCTGACAATTTACAAAGGAGCAATAAAAAGAGTATAGCCTATCGTCTAAAATAAATATATTTTTGGTGTACATGTTAAAATTTGCATTCAGGAAACAACATTATGCCGTAATCTAATCCCTTCTCAACGAACTACTTAAAGCTAACCTTCTTAAAACTTCACTAAATTAACAACATAAGCTTATTGGAAGGGAAGAAATTAGCAATCTGGGTCTTACCTTGGTTTACATTTCAAATGATAGAAAGACACTGTGTCACCAGCACAAAATGCCTTGCCACTGCTTGACCGCCCTACAAAAATTCAAACCAATTTATATAAGTTGTCTCTTGTGTAGTCACAACCCAGCAAATATCAGCTCAAGCATTGAACATAAGAATAGTAGCTCATGTTAAAGAACCAAATTAGTGACAACGGGTGGAAAAGAAACACAATTACCTTCACAACTTCTTGTGCAGTTTCTGCAATCTTGCCCCCTATAAAATTATCACCGAGTACTTAGTTTTGGGTGTCATCTAAAATTCCAAACCAATCAATAGAAAGTGAATGCAGCAAACAACTAATGACCCATTTAAACGAACTAAATGGAATCAGATAACAACCAAAATACAGTCCTAGTAATTGGGTATTTGCCACTTAGCCAAAAAGACATATACACACAAAACCTAACTCGAAATCTGACAGCGCAAAAGAACTGAGTCAATGAATACACTACTCTGTTTGTAAACTCAAAACTCATAACCATTAATCCATTCAATAAAAAGCAAAAATTGAAGCAAAACACGAATGAAGATAGAAGAAGTATACCACTGGATATTAGCAAGAACTATTTGTGCTTCTTCTCCAATGATGACACCTGCAAGCACAAAATAATTGAAGGAAAAACTTTTGGTGATCCAAGCCTTCAAAGCATGAATAAAAAAAAAATCTTCAGTCTTAAAGATTGCACAAAAGGCAGAATGATGAAGAAACTTTTACCCTGAGGAAATCGAATGAGAAAGTGTCAGTTTGAGACCTTGCACACCTGCAAAAATAACAGTGAAGCAAAATAAAGAAGAGGGGTCAGTACTTTGGGTCCTAGAATCATGAAGCAAGAAGGGTTGAAGTGAACATATTGTCCTAATAGGTTGCCTTCAATCTTTTGCTCTGATCTATGCAACCAAATCAAGAACATTTTTGCAGCAAAATGCCAAATACTTTAATCCAAGGGCCACACTTCACCAATTCAACATTAATCGTATCTGACAATTTATAAACATAAACTAAGATAACAAACTATGTGTAATACCTTAATCCCCAAATTTCTATGCCCAAAACTCGCGTTAGCAGCTCCTAACACATTAATTGGTAAAGCAAAAGAATTCTAATGAGGGAGGATTATTATGAAGGTAAGTCTGTTTTTATTTGCACTTGATTTGGATTATTTGTTGTTGCATTAATTGGTCATAGCACATTTCTTCTTTAACGTTACCAGAACCAAATCCTAATTGTCAAAACCAAATCAATTATCATCCCAAACTATAACAATTCAAAACATAGCACATTTCTTCTCCAAAATCACATTTTTCCAGAATTAATATAATCAAACAACTAAGAGTAACGACATTTGAACTAAATTTACCTGCAATAAGCAACAATGAACTTAGCGACCTCAGTGACCACAACACAGTTCACAACCTTCACTCAATCTTTCTAATTTCAGAGGTAATTAATCGAACCTCCACTTTCACTACTGTGACCAGCTTCAACTTCGGGCTGAGATTAACGCCAAAAGAACAGAACAAAGGATAGGTGAAGTGCTGAATTCTAAAGGTTGTTAAATCTGCAATTTAGCATAAAAAAAATAAAAAATAAAAAAATAAAACCCATCAGGAATTTATTCATTGTTTAAAGAACAACAAACCCCTAAATTTAAATACCAAAGAAAAATAAAACAGCCTAACAGTTTACAATATCAAAATAGTCTTTTGCCTCATGCATTAAAAGTTCAAAACAGCCTCAAAAGAAAAAAGAAAAGAATCTCTGATAGGAACATATTTGTGATTAGAGCCGTTAGTTCTTTGCTTTCTTCTGGGAGCCAACTGTTCAGCAAAGCATTCATATAAATACGAAAAAAGCTGAAAGCTTTCTTTGCAATCTGCCAAATTTACACAACCTCAAGCAAATCAAACAGTTAATATGAACAAATAGAAAAATGAAATAAGCAGCACTATACTCATTTTCTACAACCTATTTCATCAAACTTGCAAAAGAGTAAAAATTGACAACAAAATTGAGAACAGGAAATACCTCAGAGCTTCACAGGAACTATACTCAACTTCCAGCAAGATCAAAGAGAGAAAACGCAGAGAGGTTCTGGTACTGTTCGTGGATATTGGTCTTCGGTACTGTTATTCCTTCTCCTCTTCTTTCTCTTCGTTTGACTTCGATTTCAAGAGGAAGAGAGAAGGATCGGTGGTTGTCGGCGGTGATGGCTGGGCTGAAGGAGAAATCCAGGCAGAGAGAGCTGATGTGGGAGGAAGAAGAATAGAAAAGAAAAGAGAGAGAGAATTGATGCCGGAGGAAGTTTTGACTTCGGTTTTGAGAGGGAGAGAAAAGGATCGGTGGTTGTCGGCGGTGATGGCTGGGTTGAAGAAGAAATCGAGGCAGAGAGAGCTGATATCGGCAGTGATGTCGGTGATTGTCAAGCTAGAAATCCAAACACAGAGAGAGATAGAATTGACCCGAGGAAGATCAAAGAAGAAAAGAACTGAGGGCAAAATAGTAAGAAAACTGTGAGGGTGAACAGTGCAGAGAACACTGTGAGGGCAAAAGCGTCATTGTCGTTGTTATTTTTTTCCCTGATCGGCTCGGTTGGAGCCGTAATGCAAACGGCTTATGAACAGTGCTTATGAACAAGAAAAATCTCGAAAACCGCACCAGGGGAAATAGTATATAGTAAAAGTAAATAGAATTAACGTGTTATATGGGTTGATATAGGAGGAGACTAAGAACGTCTCAAGCAACGAAGACTTGGAGTCCACGTACATATACTTCAGATAAGATTACAACGGATGTGGAAAATTTGCTAAAATTTGGTAAATTCGTTTTCAGAATAGACTAGTGATTATCAAAGTCCTTTTCCTAAACTGCTTGACTAATATTTTTCTCAGCAAGTAAATTAGAAAGAAGGTAAAAGGAGTTTTCAAACTGTCATGTTGATCATAAACATCTAACATGCATGTCCACTATCGTTGATGATTCGTCACTTTTTCATCGATCTTTTCTACGAATTAATAGATACTCATATCAAGGAACATCTGCGTAAAAGCTTCTTACCTAAAGTTATAGTATTTATTAATTGCTGGATGCATGCTTCCTTCATATGGAGAACTTTGTTCCGGCCATCATATGTATACATATAGCCAAGCATGCATGCATGCGTATCACTTTCTATGCAGATGGGCTTGTCTGTATTATGACGTACGTACTTGGTCTCACTGTAATCCCTATCGTAGGGTATTTTGTGTTTGTAATATATCTTCCTCTCTAGTGCATAATATATAAGTGGCCATGTTTGATAATTAATTGATGGCCTTTATCACTTTCTCCTTTAGCTAGTGAAGGCTTGCTTGTGTCCCTATGTAATTGTTCAGTAGCAATTGGTTCAGTTTGGTTCCGAGGGTCCGATGACTCCGTCACAGAGTCATATTACTGAAATCTATGGTCTGATTCAAATATATAAAAAATATATATATTAATTATTGTATCAACATAAATTCTTTGGTGGTACCTGTTGAGTGTTGTTTCACATTGGAAAAGTGAGACCATGCAATATCAAGGATTTGAGTATTTTCAACTAGTGCCAATTAGTTTGGTTGTGACGTTCAGATTATTTTATTAGTACCCAGTCTGATTATATGTTGGACCAACTCCACAAATTCATATAGACAAAGAGCAACTGTAATTCTCCGACTATGCGAACTGAGAGGCTGACAGTAACAAGAACCAAATGTTCCAATTGCAATCCGCTCAAAGAAAACTAAAGACTTAAAACTATACCCTCTTTATCATTACGTCCAACTATAGCTCACATCAATGTGGTTGAAAGCAGACATCGGCACAAGGAGTATGGTCAAACAAACGAGAGGTTGCATAATAAAAACTCTAAGGTTGAAATTTAGAGAAGCATGTGGGTGCGTACCGTTCACTGAACTCTTTAGACGAATTGTTTCCTAAGGATAATTACAATTAGGATTGTTAGAATCCTCGCTTAGAAAATGAAAAATTCTTCGTCCTCGAAATTGATGTTGCATGCAATCAGCAATTAACTTTATCTAAACTTTAATTAAGAAATGAACATGTGCATCTTTATATATACGATCATCATGTTTTTAAGCAAAAAAGGTCACACCGAATATAAGATTATCTATCATTGACGTATTTAAGGCTACAACACAATGTCCAAACATTGTAGATTCCATATCCAAAATGACAATTAATTTAAATTGAGATTAAATTGGTCATTAGATACCAATAACGCTAAGTTCATGTGTATTGAGTTATTTATATCAAGGAATGCTCTTTTATTAATTCTTTTGTAATTTGTTATAAAAATATTTCAAAATGATCACTTTGTTTTCATTCGTTAAACACTTTAGTCACTCAATTTTGATAAATATCATTTTAGTCACTCAATTTATTTCTCGTCTTATACTTTAATCACTCAGTCTATTTCTCCGTTAAAAATTGTCATGTGATTCTCATTAACTCCCTTATTTAATTTGCTTACATTACTGTCTGTTTATTTACATTTAAGGCCTGAAAGAACAATATTAGCACTAAAATATATGATTGAGAGTCTTGGACTACTCAACCAATACAAGTTTATTGATTAGCAAACATGTTGGTGCATGATTTCATCATAATACTCTTGCAGCAGCCGGATCATCTAGTTCTCGGTTTCGGGTCCAGGCGCTTCACGTCCTCCCTTTTCTCCATTTCCTCCCTTTCCTCCATTTCTGTACTTGTGGCATCCCCTGCTATAAGGATCCTTGCAGTTTGGGATTCCTACAGGGCTGCATGGCTTATTTCTTACTCTGGAACATGACACGCTTCCCCCGCTGACATCTTACATTCGAAATTTTTTAAAAAAAAAACTATATGTTAAAAAGGAAAATACAAGTGATGATGTACGTAAATATATATATATATATATTAATTCACAACAACTAGCTCTATATATGCATGCCTCGATTAATTCACAAATTGATTGTTACGGGAATAAATAGAAACTTACCATGGTCAGTAGTTGGAGTGGTTGTAGTCTCGGCCAGGTCACGAAGAGCTGAGACCTCATCAGAGATGAGGAGAACGGCAAAGACAACAAGAAGAATAGCCTTTGAGAATGCCATTTCTCGACCAGTTTATTGCTAAGAGTTTGTATGTGTGAAGGTATGTAAGAGGTGATTGATTTTGGAGTGAACTTAATATAGTTTGGTCCTCCCTATTTATAGACACTAGCTGCAAGAGGAGTGGTATGGAGAGAAGAGTAAGTGAGAAACAAAGACAGAGCTAGAGATTAATTTGTGGCCCCTTTTTTTTTGATAATTTCTTTTGTCTTTCTGGAATAGAAAGCACTAACGAGTTATTTGGGTTGGTATAGCTAGGACGAGACTAAGAACGTTTCAAGCAAGGAAGACTTGGAGTCCACGTACATATACTTAAGATAAGATTTCGATGGATATGGAAAATTTGCTAAAATTTGGTAAATTCATTTTCAGAATACACTAGTGATTATCAAAGTCTTTTTCCTGTACTGCTTGACTAATATTTTTCCTATCAGGTAAATTAGAAAGAAGGTAAAACTGTAAAAGGAGTTTGAATTGGTAGGCTTTTCAAACTGTACGTCATGTTGATCGTTTAGAAGTCTACTATCGTTGATGATTTGTATGTTTTCATCAATCATTTCTACGAATTAATAGATATTTACCCATATCAAGGACAGATATAAAAACATCTGCATAAAACATTAGAACCTTCTTACCTAAAGTTACAGTATTTCCGAGGATCTTCAGCAATACTTGCAAAATTAAACTAAACTTTTAATTTCTCAAAGTTGTACCAGAAGCTTAATTATTATGGAGAAAGTCTCATTTTAAGAAATTAAAATCTAGCAACAAACTCAATGTTATCTAATTGTGATTATTAATTGCTGGATGCATGCGTCCTTTATATGGAGAAACTTGTATATATTATGACTCAGTCTCACTGTAATCACTGTCGTAGGGTATTTTGTGTTTGTAATCTTCCTCTCTAGTGCATAATAAGTGGCCATGCATGTTTGGTATAATCAGGGGCGGAACCAGAATTGGAAAATGGGGTGGGCTAAGTCGATAGGTTCAAATTTTTTGCCCAAAGGGCAATTTTTTTTTTCCCCAAAGCCATATATGATCGAGTTTGACAATTTGAGGAAGTGCATCATGGTCTTGAATATTGATGTAAGATAACAAGACTTGAATAATTGATTAATTGGAGAGCAGAGATCGGAACTTGGAAATCTGAATAGCCAATTCGACAGATTTGGTAAAGCGGATCAGAGCTCAAGAATGACAATTGGAGAGCCACAAAATGATTGTGCCTTGTCTATCACCATCGAATCAGTCTCAAGATTAATTCCCTCCTAGGCTTTCTTAATGATCAACAATGAAAACGGAGGAGTGGAGGATTGAGATTTGGGAAAAATTGAAATTTGAAAGAATAAAAGAAGTGGAAGACTAGACTACTGGAGGAGACGGAGTGGAAAGCTGTGTTGAATTTTAACGCAAAGTAACCTAAGATTTTTTTTTTCTGATTGGGCTATTACTGTAATAGCCTTATACTAATCAATATATTTACAGAAAAATGGGTACGTTGGGCTGCAGCCTATGCAGCCTCTAACGTAGTTCCGTCACTGGGTATAATTGATGGCCTTTATCACTTTCGACTCTAGCTAGTGAAGGTATGCGTGTGTCCCTATGGGTTTTTGTTATTGTTCAGTAACAATTGGTTCAGTTTGGGAGTGTCCGACGACTCCGTCACATATTACTGAAATCTATGGTCTAATTCAAATATATATAAAAAATTATATTAATTATTGTATCAATTAATTTATTTTGCATGCAATCAGCAATTAACTTTATCTAAACATTAATTAGGAAATGAACATGTGTATCTTTATATATACTATCGTCATATTTTTGAGCAAAAAAAGTCACACCAAATATAAGATTATCTATCATTGGCATATTTAAGGCTACAATACAATGTCTACACGTTGTAGATTCCATATTCAAAATGACCATTAATTTAAATTTAGATTAAATTGGTCACTAGGTACCATTAACGTTAAGTTCATGTGTATTCAGTTATTTATATCAAGGAATGCTCTTTTATTAATTCTTTTGTAATTTCTTATAAAAAAGTTTCCCAATGGTCACTTTGCTTTCCCCTGTTAGACACTTTAGTCACTCACTCTTGATAAATATCATTTTAATCACTCAATTTATTGCTCGTCGATCTTATACTTTAATCGCTCAGTCTATTTCTCCGTTAAAAATTGTCATGTGATTCTCATTAACTAACTCATTTAATTTGCTCACATTACTGTCTGTTTATATTGACATTTTAGGCCTGAAAGAACAATATTAGCACTCAAACATATGATTGAGAGTCTTGTGGACTACTCATTAAGACAGGCATGGTATAAGTTGACTGACCATTTCTATAAAGTACATACAACATAACAAAGTGATCCGAGGATCGAATTACAAAAATATGATTATGAGTCTTGTGGACTACTCAACCAATACAAATTTATTGATTAGCAAACATGCTAGTGCATGATTCCATTGTAATACTCTTGCAGCGGCCGGATCTTCTAGTTCTCGGTTTCGGGTCCAGGCGCTCCACGTCCTCCCTTTTCTCCATTTCCACCCTTTCCTCCATTGCTTCCTCTGTAGCATCCCCTGCTATAAGGATTCCTTTCGCAATTTGGGATTTGTCCACGCCTGCCTCCTATGTTTCCTCCAATGACGACTCTGGGGTTTCCCCCGCGGACATCTTATACTCGAAATTAAAAGAAAAAAACTATAAGTTTAAAAGGGAAAGACAAAAGATGATGTACGTATATATACATTCACTACAACTAACTCTATATATGCATGCCTCGATTAATTCACAAATTTATTGTTGGAATAAATAGAAACTTGCAAGTAGTTGGAGAGGTTTTAGTCTCAGCTAGGTCACGATGAGCTGAGACCTCAGCAGATATGAGGAGAACGGCAAAGACAACAACAAGAACAGCCTTTGAGAATGCCATTTCTCGACCAGTTGATTGCAAAGAGTTTGTATGTGTGAAGGTATGTAAGAGGTGATTGATTTTGGAGTGAAATTAATGTAGTTTGGTCCTCCCTATTTATAGACACTAGCTGCAAGAGGTAGTGGTATGGAGAGAAGAGTAAGTGAGAAAAGAGGTCAATTTGTGGCCCTTTTTTTTTTAATTTCTTTGGTCTTTCTGGAATAAAAAGCATTAACGTGTTATTTGGGTTGATATAGGAGGAGACTGAGAACGTTTCAAGCAAGGAAGACTTGGAGTCCACGTACATATACTTAAGATAAGATTTTGACGGATATGGAAAATTTGCTAAAATTTGGTAAATTCGTTTTCAGAATAGACTAGTGATTATCAAAGTCTTTTTCCTGTACTGCTTGACTAATATTTTTCCTCGCAGGTAAATTAGAAAGAAGGTAAAACTGTAAAAGGAGTTTGAATTGGTAGGCTTTTCAAACTGTACGTCATGTTGATCATTTAGAAGTCTACTATCGTTGATGATTTGTATGTTTTCATCAATCATTTCTACGAATTAATAGATATTTACCCATATCAAGGACAGATTTAAAAACATCTGCATAAAACATTAGAACCTTCTTACCTAAAGTTATAGTATTTCCGAGGATCTTCAGCAATACTTGCAAAATTAAACTAAACTTTTAATTTCTCAAAGTTGTACTAGAAGCTTAATTATTATGGAGAAAGTCTCATTTTAAGAAATTAAAATTTAGCAACAAACTCGATGTTATCTAATCGTGATTATTAATTGCTGGATGCATGCGTCCTTTATATGGAGAAACTTGTATATATTATGATAGAAAAAACCTTCATATGGTATCTGAACTATCACCAAATGTAATTTTTGGTACCTGAACTTTCATAAAGAACCTGGTGGTACCTGAACTATTCCTCTGTTTGCCATTATAGTATCTGCTGTTAAATATTCCGTTAAGTGTTTATGTGGCATGGGTAATAAAATCATTTCATATATTTTCAATTTTTAAAATAAATTATACAAAAAAAAGATTTAGATAATTTATCCACAATTCAAGACTAAAAATGCGAAAAATTATTTTTATTTTTATAATATAATTTATTGCCAATTTTTATGTTTTTAATATAATTTATTACCATATAGATGGTTTTATTATTAATTAAAAAATAAAAATAAACTGTATTCAAAAAAGTAATTTAAATTTTTATTATATTAAAAAATAATGATAATTTATTTTGATTTTAAAATTTAATAATAAAACCATGGCATCTTTAATCTTGAATATTTGAGAATAAAAATAATTTTTGCATCTTTAATCTTGAATGTTTGGGGATAAAAACTCTAATTTGATTATGTTAATATAATTTATTTATTTTTGCATAATTTATTTTTATTTTTATTTTTAAATTTAATAGTAAAAAACCTTTAATGACTGTTTTGCCCATACACCAAATTACAATTTTACTCATGTCACATAAGCACTTAACGGAATATTTAACGGTAGGTACTATAATGACAAACAGATGAATAGTTCAGGTACCACCAGGTTCTTTATGAAAGTTCAGGTACCAAAAATTGCATTTGGTAATAGGTCAAGTACCATATGAGGATTTTTCTCATATTATGATTCAGTATCTCTGTAATCACTGTCGTAGGGTATTTTGTGTTTGTAATCTTCCTCTCTAGTGCATAATAAGTGGCCATGCATGTTTGGTATAATTGATGGCCTCTATCACTTTCGACTTTAGCTAGTGAAGGCATGCTTGTGTCCCTATGGGTTTTTGTTATTGTTCAGTAACAATTGGTTCAGTTTGGGAGTGTCCGACGACTCCGTCACCGAGTCATATTACTGAAATCTATGGTCTAATTCAAATATAAAAAATTATATTAATTATTGTATCAAAATAAATTATTTGGTGATACATGTGGAGTGTTGTCTACTTGTCTTCCATTGAAAAAGAGTGATCGTGCAATATCAAGGATTTTAGTCTCTCAAACTATTGTCAATTGGTTTTGATTATGATGCTCAAATTACTATATGAGTACCCAATCTGATTATATTTAGAACCAACTCCACAACTTCATATAGACAAAGAGCAACCGTAATTCTCCGAATATGCGAACTGAGAGGCTAATAGCGGCAACAACCAAATGTTCCAATTGCAATCCGCCCGAAGAAAACTAAAGACTGAAAATTATACCCTCTTTATCATGACATCCAACAACATATATATAGCTCACATCAATGCAGTTGAAAGCTGATGCCGGAACAAGGAGCCACGGTCAAACAAACTAGAGGTTGCCTCATAAAAACTCTAAGGTTGAAATTTAGAGAAGCGTATGGGGCGCGTTTCGTTCACTGAACTCTTTAGACGAATTGTTTTCAATAGATAATTCAATTAGGATTGTTAATTAGAATCCTCTCTTAGAGAATGAAATATTC
Source organism: Rubus parviflorus (assembly GCA_029955375.1). NCBI lineage: Eukaryota > Viridiplantae > Streptophyta > Magnoliopsida > Rosales > Rosaceae > Rubus > Rubus parviflorus. The sequence continues at coordinate 13,303,451 of JARGGL010000006.1, forward strand.
CTCGTCCCCGAAATTTATTTTGCATGCAATCAGCAATTAACTTTATCTAAGCTTTAATTAAGAAATGAACATGTGCATCTTTATATATACTATCATCATATTTTTGAGCAAAAAAGGTCACACCGAATATAAGATTATCTATCATTGACGTATTTAAGGCTACAACATAATGTCCAAACGTTTTAGATTCCATATCCAAAATGAACATTAATTTAAATATAGATTAAATTGGTCATTAGGTACCAATAACATTAGGCTCATGTGTATTCAGTTATTTATATCAAGGAATGCTCTTTTATTAATTCTTTTGTAATTTGTTATAAAAAAAAGTTTCTCAATGGTCACTTTGCTTTCGCCCGTTAGACACTTTAGTCACTCACTTTTGATAAATATCATTTTGATCACTCAATTTATTACTCGTCTTATACTTTAATCGCTCGGTCTATTTCTTCTTTAAAAATTGTCATGTGATTCTCATTAACCGCTCATTTAATTTGCTTACATTACTGTCTATTTATTGACATTTTAGGCCTGAAAGAATAATATTAGCACTCAAAGATACGATTGAGAGTCTTGTGGACTACTCATGTAAGACATGCATGGTATATATATATATTTTTTTGGATGAAACGAGTGATAGAAGAGGAAGAGACATGCATGGTATAAGTTGAGTGACCATTTCTATAAAGTACATACAACATAACAAGGTGATCCGAGGATCGAATTATAAAGATATGATTGAGAGTCTTGTGGACTACTAAACCAATACAAGTTTATTGATTAGCAAACATGCTAGTGCGTGATTCCATCGTAATACTCTTGCAGCAGCCGGATCATCTTGTTCTTGGTTTAAGGATTGTTGCAACCCCTCTTATAAATATTCTTGCATTTCGGCGGGATTCGTCCATTCCTGCTTCCTATGTTTCCTCCAATGACGACTCTGTGGTATCCCCCGTGGACTTCTTATGTTCGAAATTATTAAAAAAAACTATATGTTACAAAGGAAAAGATGAAAGATGATGTACGTATATTTTATATATATATATATATTAATTCACTACAACTAACTCTATATATGCATGCCTCGATTAATTCACGAATTGATTGTTACGGGAATAAATAGAAACTTACCAGTAGTTGGAGTGGTTGGAGTCTCAGCTAGGTCACGATGAGCTGAGACCTCAGCAGAGATGAGGAGAACGGCAAAGACCACAAGAAGAACAGCCTTTGAGAATGTCATTTCTCGACCAGTTGATTGCTTAGAGTTTGTATGAGTGAAGGTATGTAAGAGGTGATTGATTTTGGAGTGTACTTAATGTAGTTTGGTCCTCCCTATTTATAGACACTAGCTGCAAGAGGTAATTAATGGTATGGAGAGAAGAGAGTAAGTGAGAAAAGAGGTCAATTTGTGGCCCCTTATTTTTGATAACTTCTTTTGTCTTTCTGGAATAGAAAGCATTAACGTGTTATTTGGGTTGATATAGGAGGAGACTAAGAACGTTTCAAGCAAGGAGAAATTGGAGTCCACGAACAGATAATTAAGATACGATGTCGACGGATGTGGAAAATTCGCTAAAATTTGGTAGATTCTTTTTCAGTATAGACTAGTGATTCTCAAAGTCCTTGTCCTGTACTGCTTGACTAATATTTTTCTCACCAGGTAAATTAGAAAGAAGGAAAAAGGAGTTTGAATTGGTAGTCTAAATTGTTGTGCTCAGTGCACCAAACTCAGAGACAATAAAACAGAGACAAAAAACAGAGAAAATAGGAGTTGAACAAAGTGCAATTTCCAGCAGCAAGCAAATATAGAAAAAACAAGAACAACACAAGCTAAAGAACACACAGGATTTACGTGGTTCGGCAAAGCCTACATCCACGGAGCAGCAAGTAGAAAGAGTTTCAGCACCTCCACATCTTGCAAAGCAAACAACCCAAGTTCCCTGCTGCTCAAACAACTTCTTCAAACATGAACAATGTGAGCCAAGTTCAAACAATGTTCAAACTTGGCAGCACCAACAACTTTTGTCAACATATCAGCTGGATTATCTGCAGTAGCAATCTTCTAAAGAATAATCATCTTCTTCTCTACAATATCACGCACATAATGAAATCTAACATCTATGTGCTTCGTTCTTGAGTGATACACTTGATATTTAGCCAAATAAATGGCACTTTGGCTATCACAATGAACCTCCACCTGCTTCTGATAAATGCCCAACTCATTAATGAGTCCACGCAACCACAAAGCTTCTTTTATTCCTTCTGCAATAGTCATGTATTCGGCCTCTGTGGTTGACAAGTCTATTGTGTCTTGCAAAATGGACCTCCAACTAATAGGTCCCTTGGCCATAGTGAACAAATAACCAGTAGTAGATCTACATTTATCTAAATCACCAGCATAATCAGAATCAGTATAGCCAACAACAAATTTATCAAAACCAGCAGGATTTCTCTCAAAGCAAAGACCAACATCTCTAGTCCCATGAAGATATCTCAATATCCATTTAGCAGCCCTCCAATGCTCCAAACCTGGATTATGCATATAATGACTAACCAAACCCACCGCATGAGCAATATCTGGTCTAGAACAGACCATAGCATACATCAGGCCGCCAACCAAATTAGCATATATATGGAATATTTTTCATATTTTTCTTTTCTTCTTCAGTTTTGGGACAAAATATAGCACTGAGTTTGAAATGATTTGCTAGAGGGGTACTTACAGATTTGGTGAACTGTGAATTCCAAATTTCTGCAACAACTTCTTCAAATAGTGCTTCTGTGTTAACCATATCAAACCTCTTTCTCTATTGCGCGTGATCTCCATTCCAAGTATCTTCTTGGCTTCACCAAGATCCTTCATTTCAAACTCCTTTTTCATTTGTTCTTTTAACTTCTCAATCTCCTTCATATTCTTTGAAGCAATTAACATGTCATCTACATATATTGACAAGTAGACGAAAGACCCATCTTGCAGCTTCTTGAAATACACACAGTGATCATATTTACTGCGGGAGTATTTCAGTCGTTTCATAAAACCATCAAATCTCAAATACCATTGCCGCGGTGATTGCTTCAAACCGTATAGAGACTTATTCAATTTACATACCAAATTCTCCTTTCCATTCACCTTGAATCCATCTGGCTGAAACATGTAAATCTCTTCATCTAAGTCGCCATGTAAGAAAGCAGTCTTCACATCAAGTTGCACTAATTCAAGGTCAAATTGTGCAACCAAAGCTAACAACACACGAATAGAACAATGTTTCACCACAGGAGAAAATATTTCATTGTAGTCTATTCCTTCCTCTTGAGAATATCCTTTAGCAACTAATCTTGCTTTATACCTCATGCTGTTGCGATCATTAATGCCTTCCTTTTTAGCATAAACCCATTTGCAGCCAATAACTCTCTTGTCTTTCGGAAATTGAACTAAATCCCATGTCTTGTTCTTCATGAGAGAATTCATCTCCTCTTTCATAGCTTCATTCCATTCTCCACTTTCTGGACTAGCTACAACATCTTTGAAACTTGATGGGATCTCAGCATTAATGATGGGAAAAGCATAGGCAACACAATCTTCAAACTTTGCAGGTCTTGTGATTTCTCTTCTTGGTCTTCTTACCGCAATAGACTCTTATCAGGTACACGAATTTTCTAGACCTTCTTACATGAATCTCATCTTCTTGGACAGGTACATCTTCATTATCCGGTACATCATCTTCTTCTTCACTTGCAATCTCTTCAATCTCAGGTTGGACAAATTTAGGAGAAACTACTTTATCAAGCTCCACCTGTTGAACATCTCTATCAATCTTCTGCGTTGATTCATCAGTAGACCTTTTACTACAGTGAAGCATACTGGCTTCATCAAAGGTAACATCTTTACTGATCACAAGTTTCTTTAACTCAGGGCACCACAACCTGTAACCTTTAACACCACTATTGAAACCAACAAATATAGCCTTCTTGGCTCTAGGATCAAGTTTGGTTTCAGTTACATGGAAAAATATTGGACAACCAAAAATATGCAAATAATCATAATTAACAGCAGGTTTTTCAGTCCATACCTCAATGGGTGTTTTACCCTCAATTGCAGCAGATGGTAAGCGATTGATGAGGTGACAAGCGTAGTTGATAGCCTCTGCCCAAAATGATTTGCTCAAACCGGATTGTGACAACATGCACCTCACTTTCTCAAGCAAAGTTCTATTCAATCTCTCGGTAACTCCATTTTGCTGCGGGGTTCCAGGTACAGTGAAATGTCTCACTATCCCTTCTTCTTTGCACACTTTAAGAAAAGGGTCAGAGGTATACTCTCCACCATTGTCAGACCTTAAAACTTTAATTTTCTTCCAGGTCTGATTCTCTACCATTTTCTTCCAATTCAAGAAAATATCCAACACCTCATCTTTGTGCTTCATTGTGTAAACCCAAGACCTTCTAAAGTAGTCATCAACAAATGTTACAAACCAATGCTTACCACTCATAGAAGCTGTCCTTGTAGGACCCCAAACATCTGAGTGCACGTAGTCAAGAATACCTGTGGTTTGGTGAATCGCAGTACCAAACTTTACCCTTGTCTGCTTGCCCAAAACACAATGCTCACATAAATCAAGCTTGCAAGTTTTGGCTCCCTTCAATAGCCCTTGTTTCACAAGCCCTTGAAGAGCTTTTTCTCCTGCATGACCAAGTCTCATATGCCACAGTTTGGTGTCATCAGAATCTTTACACTCTTTAACTGCAGCAGCATCACTTATTATTGTTTTCCCCTGCAGCAAATATAAATTACGGTGTCTGGTTCCTTTCATCACCACCAAGGCTCCTTTGGTTACTCTCAAAACACCATCTTCCATAGTGATTTTGTATCCACTAGCCTCCAAGGCTCCCAAAGAAATTAAATTATTTCCAAGCATGGGAACATACCACACATTGGTTAGTTCTCTAACTACACCATCATGGAGTTTCAACTTAATTGTTCCTACCCCTTTTCTATCATGTGGATAGTCATCACCCATGAAAACACTTCCTGTAACACTTGTATCCAATGTAGCAAACCAATCTCGATTTGGATATATATGTTGAGAGCAACCACTATCCAAAAGCCATGAATCAAGCTCAGCAACAGATGCAACACAATTAGATGCAACAGTGAGAACATAATCAGATTCATCCTCTATCAATGCAACATTAGCATGAGTGTCTTTATTCCTATTTTTCAACTTAGGACAATCCTTTTTCCAATGCCCATTCTCATGACAAAAGGCACACTCATCCTTTCCTAAACTTCTTCTATTTTTAGAATTTCCTCTTGGACGAGAATGAAATTTCTTTCTACTGTTATGATTTCTCCTTTCAACTGATCTCCCTCTAACAACCAAAGCATCCGATGTAGAAGCATTATTTTGCTTATCAGCATGTCTAATTTCATGATTCATCAAAGCATATGACACTTCCTCGATCAAACTTAATTGTCTCCTTCCCATGAAGTAAGGTAGTGACCAAATGATCATATGAGTCAGGCAAAGAATTCAACAAAATCAATGCTTTATCTTCATCTTTTATGTCTTCATCTAGATTAAACAAATCAGCAATCAATTTGTTGAAAGCATCAAGGTGGTTAATCATCTTAGTACCTTCTTTGTACTTGAAATAGTACAGCCTCCTCTTCAAGTGCAGACGATTTTCAACACTTTTCGTCATGTACTTGTCTTCTAACTTCTGCCATAACTCCTTAGCCATTGTTTCTCGCATCACAAAGAACTTTTGAGGCTTAGTGAGACACAAACGAATCGTAGAGCAAGCCATCTTGTTCAACTTCTGCCAATCAGCTTCTGACATACTCTTAGGCTTTTCTTCCAAAGCTACATCTAAATCTTGTTGAGCCAACACATCTCTGACTTCACACTGCCACATTCCAAAGTTATTTGTTCCATCGAATTTCTCCACTTCGAACTTTGCATTTTGGACTATTGTTATTGCAAATCTAGAGTTCTCCTCTGTTTGTTGATCACCCATTTTCTCAAAATGGATTCGAAACCAGTGCTCTGATACCAGTTGTTGTGCTCAGTGCACCAAACTCAGAGACAATAAAACAGAGACAAAAACAGAGGAAATAGGAGTTGAACAAAGTGCAAGTTCCAGCAGCAAGCAAATATAGAAAAAACAAGAACAACACAAGCTAAAGAACACACAGGATTTATGTGGTTCGGCAAAGCCTACATCCACGGAGCAGCAAGGAGAAAGAGTTTCACTATCAAATGGTGAAGGATTACAAGATCACAACAGTAGCTCTCAAAGAGGGTTTGACGGCAAGACCCTAAGAGCATGTGCACCCATGGGTGTTTAGACTAGCTTATACTAAATTATAAACTAGTCTTTCCCAAACACACATGCAGCCAACTCTTTTTAAGCTAGGCTATACCTAAGCTAGCCTTTCCAAGAGGCTAAACTTAGCCTCACCAAAAGCTAGGCTAAAGGTACTAAATGGTGTTAAACTTGTTTGAAAACAAAATTAACAAGGTAGATTATAGACTTTAGACTTTATGGGTGGAAATACAAAAGTGATGAGAAGTCTAAATTGATGAATAGTGTCACTTTTGGAGCTTAAATTTTAGTATAGACTTTAGTTTTAGACTTTATGGATGCACATGCTCTAAAGCTCACAATTAAGACCACTCTCTCTATTTCTAAAGAGTCTCTGATGCAGCCCTTTTATAGTCTTGATCTGGCTTTTACAACAATGTCCTTAAGTCAATTATACAAATTACACATCAAGGACAATGACTAAATTAAGCCACACTTCTACATATATCTTTTCAAACTGTCATGTTGATCACATAAACATCGATCTAGCATGTCTACTATCGTTAATAATTTGTCACTTTTTCATCGATCTTTTCTACAAATTAATTGATATCCATATCAACGCCAGATTCAAAAACGTCTGCGTAAAAGCTTCTTACCTAAAGTTATAGTATTTAAGAGGATCTTCAGCAATACTTGCAAAATTAAACTAAATTTTTAATTTCTCAACTTCGTACTCAAAGATTATTATGGAGAAAATCTCATTTTTAAGAAAAGTCTAGCAATAAACTCGATGTTATATAATCGTGATTATTGCTGGATGCATGCGTCCTTCATATGTATACATATAGCCAAGCATGCATGCGTCGTTCCTGTCCTCACTTGGTATGCAGATGGGTTCGTATATTATGACTCAGTCTAACTGTAGTCACTGTTCGTAGGGTATTCTGTGTTTGTAATCTTCCCCATTAGCTAGTGAAGGCATGCTTGTGTTGTGTCCCTATGGGTTTTTGTAATTGTTCAGTAACAATTGGTTCAGTTCGGTTCCGAGTGTCCGTCATTAGGTCATATTACTGAAATCTATGGTCTAATTCAAATAAAGATAAATTATTTTCTCCGGTGTTTCCCCAGTTTGATTATGTTTAATTTAGATCAACTACTCCATGACAACTTCATATAGACAAAGAGTAAATGTAATTCTCCGATCCGAATATGCGAACCGAGAGTCTGACAACGGCATGCAACAACCAAATGTTCCAACTGCAATCCACCCAAAAAAAACTCAAGACTGAAAATACCCTCTTTATCATGACGATTTTTAACAGAGAAATAAACGGAGCAACCAAAGTGTAAGATGTGGTATAAGTACGTTGAGTGACTAAAGTGATATTTTTCAAAAGTGAGTGACTAAAGTGTTATTAGGCGAAAGCTGAGTGACTATTTGTGAATTTTTTCATATATATATATATGATTTTTCTCCACTACGGAACTCCACACTTTTAAAATTTGTGGAGTTCTAATGTCAGCTGACAAATCTGTTTAAATAATTTAATCTGACAACTAATATTGGAACTCCACAAATTTTAAAAATACCGAACTCCGTAGTGGAGAAGCGTGGAGATGGCCTATATATATATATATAGGATTAAATTCAGTTTACCCCCCTGAACTTTACACCAAACATCATGTTAGTCTCTGCACTTTCAATTTGATCAGCAATACCCTTATACTTTTCAATTTCATCAGTTTAGTCCCTCCGTCGGTCAAACTTAACGGTTTGACCGTTAAGTGATGACGTGGCATGTCCAGTCAGCTCTGATGCTGACGTGGCATGCCAAGTCATCACTTTTTATTATTTTTAAATATTTTTATTATATTTTTATTTTTATTTTTATTTTTATTTTTATTTTTTATTTTTTATTTTTTATTTTTTTATTTTTTAGAACAAGAGAGGATTATTTTTTTTATTTTTTTTTCTAAAAGATAATCAAATAATTTCACTCATACTCCCATGTGGTGACGTAAGGTTTGATTAATGTTTTAATTTAACAAAATATATTTTGTCCATAATATTTAGGTTTGGGTTCAAAGTATATATATATAAAAAGCTTACAAAATATTCATGGTTTGTTGTTTAGTCCAAATGGTTCACTCATACCCCCATGTAGTGACTTGAACCCAAGACCTTGATTTTGGGTAGTGAGTGCTCAAACACTAAGCTAACACCACTCGAACTCAGTCATAACTTGATTGTCATGTGGCAATCATGGACCCCTTTGCTGACGTGTCACGTTCTCATTGGTCAAGTGGGATCCACATAAAATGCCCAACAAAAATATTTGGAAATCCTTGCATCAGGTAGGGTTCGAAACTCGAACCTCTGGGTTGGAGGCTTGATGCTCAACCACTTAGACTAAGCAACAAACCATGAATATTTTGTAAAATTTATATATATACTTTGAACCCAAACCTAAATATTATAGACAATATATTTTGTTAATTAAAACATTAACCAAACCTTACGTCATCACATGGGAGTATGAGTGAAATCATTTTATCCTCTTTTAGAAAAAAAAAAAAAAAAAAAAACTCTCTCTTGTTCTAAAAAATAAAAAAATAAAAAAATAAAAAATAACCCTCCCTTGTTCTATAAAAAAATAAAAAAAATAAAAAAAATAAAAAAAATAAAAAATAAAAAATACAAAATACAAAATACAAAATACAAAATACAAAATACAAAATAAATAATACAAAATAAATAATAAATAATAATAAAATATAAAAATAATAAAAAGTGATGACTGGGCATGCCACGTCAGCATCAGAGCTGACTGGACATGCCACGTCATCACTTAACGGTCAAACCGTTAAGTTTGACCGACGGAGGGACTAAACTGATGAAATTGAAAAGTATATATTTACTTTAATATTGTTAGTAGGGTTTGTAATATAACGTGATGATCATCTGGTCAGGGTGACCAAAAAAATTTTGGTCATCTATCGTTGGATTAGATTTTGTTTGCTAAGATTGAAACACTTAAAATAAAGTTATTTAATCTCAGTCTTGAAATTAAATCCAACCATGCATGAGTGATCACTAATACTTTAATCATGAGGTGACCAAGTGAAGAAGTATATATATATAGACACACACACACACACAATATAAACACAGCAAAGTAAGTGGACGGTAGATAGTACGTACAACGTACATATATAACAAGGAGATCCTAGGATCGAATTACAAAGATATGATTGAGAGTTTTGTGGACTGCTCAACCAATACAAGTTTATTGATTAGCAAACATGCTAGTGAATGCTTCCATCCTAATTAGTACTCTTGCAGCAGCCGGATTATCTAGTTCTCGGTTTCGGGTCCATGCCCTCCACGTCCTCCATTTCCTCCCTTGCCTCCTCCGCCTCCTCCCTTGCCTCCTTCATTTCCTCCCTTGCCTCCTTTGTTTCCTCCATTGCCTCCTCCACCTCCTCCCTTGCCTCCTTCGTTTCCTCCCTTGCCTCCTCCACCTCCTCCCTTGCCTCCTTCGTTTCCTCCCTTGCCTCCTCCACCTCCTCCCTTGCCTCCTTCGTTTCCTCCCTTGCCTCCTCCGTTTCCTCCGTTTCCTGCATCGACTGCTCCGCTTTCTTCCTTGCCTCCTCTGTTGTATCCCCCGCGGCCATCTTACATTCAAAAATACAAAAACTATATGTTAAAAAGGAAAAGACAATCTGGCCAAAAAAAAAAAAAGGAAAAGACAAAAGATGATGTACGATATATACATTCACAATAACTAGCTCTATATATGCCTACCTCAATTAATTCACAAATTGATTGTTAAGGGAATAAAAGACACAACTTAATTAGTAATTACATAAAGCCTAAAATTAATGGAGATAATTAAGTAAGATTAACACCAAATCAACATTGAAGTAAAAATTATTGAAAAAATCAGGAGGGGCCTTGGACCCACCTGGTCTAGCTCCATTCCCTGCCTTGTAAAAATATATATTTACAACAACTAACTCTATATTTGCATGCCTCGATTAATTCAAAAATTGATTATTGTTACGGGAATAAATAGAAACTTACCAGTAGTTGGAGTGGTTGTAGTCTCGGCTAGGTCACGATGAGCTGAGGCCGCAGCAGAGATGAGGAGAACGGCAAAGACAACAAGAAGAACAGTCTTTGAGAATGCCATTTCTCACTTGATTAATTGCTTAGAGTTTTTATGTGTGAAGGTATGTAAGAGGTGATTAATTTTGGAGTGAACTTAATGAAGCTTGGCCCTCCTTATTTATAGGCACTAGCTGCAAGAGGTAGTGGCATATATGGAGAGAATACTCAGAAGAGTGAGTGATAAAAAAGAGAGAGATATATGTCAATTTGGGAGACACCTACGTTTCTAATTTGTTTTGTCTTTCTGGAATGGAAAGCATGAACGTGTTATTTATTTATCAATACCGCTTTTATTTGGTTTTGATGATTAGCTTGGCCAGTTATCAAGTAATTAATTAAGAATTGGAGTCTACGTACAGATAAGATAAGATTATCAAAGTCATTTTCCCTGCCGAGTGCCGAACTGCCGACCATCCACTTACTGCACTGCTAGCTTGACTGATATTTTTCTCGGGTAAATTAGAAAGAAGGTAAAAGAAGTTTAAATTGGTAGACTTTTCAAATTGTTGATCATAAACATGTCACTTGTCCACTATCGATGATGATTTGTCACTTTTTCATCAATCTTTTCTTCGAATAAATAGATATACCCATATCAAGGCCAGATTCAAAAACATTTGCGTAGCTTCTAACCCAAAGTTATAATATTTAAGAGGATCTTTAGCAATACTCTCAAAATTAATTAACAATAATTTTAATTTCTCAAAGTTTTTAAAAAAAAAAAACAACTAAATAAGAGACTATTTCCTAACAAACGGACAGTTCGTCATGAGAGTGCAAACTATTACCAAAATTGTTCATTTATTTGATAGAGTTGAATCACTTAACAATTTCGAATTCATTTGTTTTATTTTATTTTATGAAAAGTTCTACAGTATATTAATGTACCGATACATCAAGTAAACTAGCTCGATACAGAGGTAGACTAGTTCGAACTTGTCTACCTCTGTATCGATCGAACTAATCTACCTCTGTATCAAACTAGTCTACTTGATTAATTTAGAGCACAATATTAATTATCTATTTTGAAATGCATAGTTTAATGAAAGGAGAACTCTATGCTCTGAACTCTTCCTCTCTATATTTAGAGAGCCAAATAGTTATCTTCTAGCTATTATTGTTCATTTGCAATCCAATAGACATTTACAGAGAATTCATATCGCATTAAAACTCAATATATATATATATTACATTCGATCATATTCTCTTTGCTTCCAGTGTATATATATATATATATATATATATATATATAAAAGGTTTATATAGAGAATATAGTAAACTTTCAACATTGAAAATAAAATATTAAAATGAAGTCTATAGTATATATGTTCATCGATATGGAGCCGAATGATCTCTTATAATACTCTTGTTGCCATTGGGGTTACTAGCTTCTTCTTTTTTCATTTTTTTTTTACACAAAAGTTGTTCACTAGGTTATTTGGCGTTGAAGCTTGATATCAGCAAAAACTAATGAGAGGGTGCAATGGCAGTATGTCTATTTTATTGCACTTAGGTTTTGATGCCTCTTGGGTTCGGTTGGTAATGACATGTCTCGATGAGAATGTGAATCTCACATTGGAAAAATATGACATTGCAATACAGTTGATAAGGGTTGGGGCACGCCTCTCCAACCATTGCTAATTGTTTTCGATTGTAACGCTCAGATTAGTTTATAATGTCTTCAGTTCGGTAATCTTTCTCAGACCAAATGACTCTTTGCCCCTTTAATTATTTTATTCTTCATGAAAGTCCTAACTTTTACACTTTTAATTTTTTTGTTCACTATTACACTTTTTTTTTTGGTTCAATGGAGTGGGCCGGTCAGGAACCAGCACCCACTAAACACACACACACCAATTCGGGCTGAAGCCCACGTGGGTATCCTAACAAAGCCAAACTAATTCCCCCACTCACTGGTGCACGAACTCAAAAACCCTTCAAACCAGCTGGCCACCAAAGGCTTTTTTACCCCAAAATCCACCACACCCTAAGGTCTGGGGCCTTACGACTTTTAACCCCCGAAGCTGTCGAGTGGAGCGAGGATCAAACTCTGTTGGTTTACGGTTTAATTCGCATTCGTTTCCAACCCGACCGCTCCTGGTGGTTGTTCACTATTACACTTAAAAATTAAGAAGATACCGATAAGTAATTTTCTTCCAAATTTTTGTAAGTAGTTTATTCGAATTTTGCGTATGTGTGAGATTCATTGATGCTTCCACATAACATAAAATGTACGTCTAAATTAGCTTTTGTACGTGCATCACCCTAAGTCAAAGCAGTTGTTGATGATTTGTGTGATTAACTAATATCGCATATCATGGATTCAAGGGATGTGGCGAATATGCTCAACACTAGAAGGTTCATCTTTAACACCAGTTTATTCAAGGGAGATCTATCCAAAACAAACATGTCGGTAAAGTGGATCGATCTTCAATATTTATTTAAAGAGGGCCTCTCTTCCATTCCAGGTTCTTCCTTCAAACATATTTAATTATTTATCGTCAAGCCAATGATGTACACTAGCTGCTTGGCTTGACATGCTCTTTTTCATAGACAGACTTTTTATTGGGTTTCTGTGCCTCCAGATTTTATTTTAAATGCTATAGATCGACCTTGATTGTATTAATCTTATTACTTGATCTTAATAAAGCTTATCAGTACGTTTTCTTCAAAAAAAAAATAATAAAGAGGGAAGGATTTCAACAGGTTGAAAGTTTTAGGTCAGAAAACAATAGAAACTAGTGGACCTACAGTGCTTCTGTGTTGCATTTATCCATCAATTAATCGAGTTTAAAGTAGAAGCCTAAAGCATGCATATAGCCGCAAAAGAAGTTTGAATCGGGAGGCTATTCACACTGTCCAAGTGTCGACGTGCATCTCTGATATCTCAAGTCGGCAACTACTAAACGGTGATGACTTCTGGCTTTTTTTCATCACTATCTTTTTAGCTTTTTCGACCAAAAGAAAAAGAAAGATTTTCGGATCGAAACATGATTAATTACAGTACTGGATATGTAGCCAAGCAAAGTATACGTCCCTCCCTGCGTCACTTGTCCTAGGATATTATTGTACAGATATATAGGATTCAGTCTGACAGTAGTCGATCACTGACTCGATCACTGCATGTAGGGAATTTGGAATTTGGTATTTGGTATATTCCTATCACGTTATTTCCATATATGCTATTGCTATAATGCTATATGCATTTGTGGTCATCTTCCTCTAGTAGTGCATAGTATATATAGTGGCCAACAGAGGCCTTAGTTCTTTTTTTTATTATTGTTAGTATTAGCCATACGGCTCTTTCTGATGATAAAGTTGCATTCAAGGATAAACTCTAGCGCTTACAGTCACTCTAACTATATAGACAAACTCACAAAGTAGTTTTAGAGCAATATAACCTCTGTATATGATAAGCTTCTTTGTCATTATATATACTGTTTCGATCATTTAATGAGTACTATCAATTCCCAAACAAAATCTTCTTGGTACGTATCAGAGTTGTAAAGCTTAATTCTGACGAAGTTATAGTTTTTAGGGCACGAAAAGTACAATTATACAAAAGAAAAAAAAGGAGTGGTGAAGTTATAGTTTATATGGTTAAGAAAACAAAAAAATACAGCTACAAAGAGAAGCCTTTAGAGCAATTAGAACCAAAGAAATAAAAATTAAAGGCAAGGAGCACATTTAAGAGGACTATTCTTGCATGGGGAGAGAGAGAGAGATAGAGATAGAGAGAGAGAGAGGTCCGTCTCTAATTGCAGACCCATTCCATGCAGGACATTCAAAATTAGCCGTTAGATCAGCTCGACAGCTCATATTTTAAGAGCCTCTCTCTCTCTCTCTCTCTCTCTCTCTCTCTCTCCATGCTAAATTGCTAATCATCCAATCCTTGAGGTCACCATCTCCAATTCGATGCAAAAAAAACCTCTGCAACTCTTATAGTGTTTGGAATTACAAAAACGATCGTCAGGGTTCTAAATTTTTTAGATAAAAAAAAAGGGGTTCTAAATTTCAATGTAAGAATAATGTCAACTTATCAATGATCAATGTGGACTATAACAACTTATCTACCTTACTTGCAGAGTAAGTAATTAAAAAACCTTGAGTTATTCAACACCGTGACCTTTGTTGTTCATAATCAGTATTGAATGTGGTAAGTATCTTTAGTTACTTAATTATTAAGTAAACCTAAATGTATATCGATTAGGACTAGAAATTTTTTATGGGAGGTGCCCAGTTCGTGCCCCATAAGAGTTTGCATACACGATTTAAGAGAGAAGAAGATCTATCATGACTAATCCAAGTTAATTAGTATATACATGATTTATATTTTGTTCATCTTAACGTACATTATGCGCGCTTATATTAATCGTAATTACATTTTGTGTTCTTAGTTTGAGTACAAAACTAAATTTAGTTTTACACCCAAATACAGAAATTACTTGGAGCTGTGGCGTTTATGCAAATGAGAATGAGCGCTCATGCTCAAAGTGGTGAGCCAAACTATGAATTCAGCAAAATAAAGTGGATTATAGATAGTTCATAATATATATGAAGATCCGAGGATCGAATTACAAAGATATATATGATTGAGAGTTTTGTGGACTGCTCAACCAATACATATTAAAGCTAGTACTGCTTCCACACTAATACTCTTGCACCAGGTATGTACGCCTGCAATATAGACAACTGCAAGCATACAACTGCAGGCCATCATCGATCTAGCTAGTTCTCAGTTTCAGTCTCAAGAGCATCGGGTCCATGCCCTCCATGCCCTCCATGCCCTCCATGTCCTCCATGTCCACCATGTCCTCCATGTCCTCCATGGCCGCCATGATGGTGATCGTCTCCGTGGAAATGGTCAGTGTTGGCGTTTTCTACACTCGCAAAAAAAAAAATGTATGTTAAAAAGGAAGAAAATGAACATTCTACATTAATTATATATATATATATATATATATATATATATATTAATATATATGCTACTTCACAATAACTAGCTGTAATGAAGCTTTAGTTGATTAAGAAAAAGCGAGAAACTCACGAGTAGTTGTCTCAGCTAGGTCACGATGAGCTGAAACCTCAGCAGAGATGAGGAGAACAGCAAAGGCAAGTGCAACAAGAAGAAAAGTCTTTGAGAATGCCATCTTTCTTGATTTCTTAGAGTGTTCTGAAGGTTAGTAAGAGGTGATTGGTTTTGGAGTGAATGTCATGTAGCTTGCCCTTCCCTATTTATAGACTACTGGCCTGCAAGAGTGATCCAGTACGTGTGAGAACTGAGAAGAGTAGGTGAGTGAGTGAGCGAGAAAAATAGAAAGAGATCATTTTTTGAGACCCACGGTTTTTCTTTTTTGAAATTTTTTTCTCTCTGGAAAAGAAAGCACTAGTTTATGAAGGATGCTTTATTTGGTTTAGATCATGATAAGGTTGATAGGAGTACGTATCATGCAAGTAAGTAAGAATTTGAGTCCACATAGTCAATATACGTGTTAACTAGTTTGAAATCTTAATCGCATAAATAAGATTTCAAGGATATATGTGGAAAATTGGGTGAATTCAGTTCAGAAGAACAAAAAACAACAGGTAGAAATTAGTAGTGGACCTACAGTGTTCTGTGTACGTGTTTCCGTCGATCAATTGATTGAGTTTAAAGTCGAAGCCAAGAACATGCATTTGCATATAGCCGCAAAACGAGTTTAAATCGGGAGGCTATTCACACTGTCCATAAGTGTCGACGTGCATCTCTGCTATCTCACGTCCACAAATATCTCTTTATCTTTTTCGACCAAAAAAAAGGCTGCCAGATCGAAAAAGATTGCAGTACTGGAAACAAGATAGCATACGTCCCTCCCTGCGTCACTTGTCCTTGGACATTAGGCCATCTCCAACAAGAGGTCTATATGGAGACCTCTAGCCCTCTAGCCTAATTTATGGTCTCCAACAAGCAATTTTGAGGGGGTAAAATGGGTGGGGCCAGAGCTGTGGGGGAGCTAGAGAGCTTGAAGATGGCCCTGAGGGTGACCTCCTTGACCACGTGCTGTGCATGATTTGTCTGTGCAGGCATGTGAAGCATAATTGCAACACCATGGACATGTGTCATTCAATTAAACTAACAATGAAATGAAGGGTTGAGATTGATTTGTGTGTGACAATCTTATGGTCCCTAATTAACTAAATAAGATTATAATTTTGAAAAAGATAATATAAAATGATAAAATATTGAAAGGGCTAAACTTTAGCTCTGCTTTGCTGAAGACGGTTCTAAAATTTAGCCCTGGACTTGAATAAACAATTATATTTTAAGGGGTAAAATTTACCCTGGACCCAGTATACCCCTGCCTTACTGGAGATGGCCTTATTGTACGGATATATAGGACTCAGTCTAACTGTAGTCCCTCACTCACTGCATGTAGGCAAAACAAACCACAAGTACGTTATCTAACTGGTTGTTCATTTAGCATAGTTAAAGCTCACTTTTTGAAAATAGAAAAACAATACTACTACAAACTGATGTAGACTATCCTCGTCCTAGAAAAACAGGTTGTGCTGCTCGCCAATGCACTCAATTGCGGTGCTCACATGACAGTAGTCCAATTGAATTTTTTTTTTTTAAGAGGATCAAAGGATTTCACTTCTACAGAATGACCTCCACCAATTTGCAGGGAATGAAAAATAAAATAAATACTAAGCGAAAATCAGAGCTATATGCGGCCCCAAGTTTCGGTCTCCAAACGCACTCAGTCTCCGTAATTATTGAGCTACCCACAAGGTAGGGTCTTCGAAAAACAAAGAACCCCAAATCTCCAAGCTTACCACCTGGATCTCATACAAACCTAAACCAGATTTCATAACAAATGGAGGATAATCCCTTTGCACCTGGCACTCGAAGTGGAGGATAAACCCGAGAACCGAAATTAATCCAAACACCCCAGACGCCCAAGATCAAGGAAAGGCCAACAGTACCTCTCATGATAACAATAAAAACTGAAGTGAAAAATCTGAACAGACTAAAGAGCCCGCTAGGATACTGATGTCCGGCGGAGCAAGCCACGACCGGTGCTGGTTGAGACGCCAAAAAAGCCTCAATAGGTACCCAAGCCATGACGACTAGGGTTTGGAGAAGAGAGAGCTCTATTATTAGGTCACATGAGACTTATGAAGAGTTGGTTACTTGGGTACTTTGGTTATTTTTTCTTAGTTTTTATGTTTTAATATAGTTGAATTTGTTTATTTAGCAATGAAATCTACTTATTCTAATGAGTTTATTTTGAATCGTACAAAATTTAATTTACGATCGAGTTCATATATTTCGGAATTTTTATTAAAGGAAAGTTTAGCCCAGCCTAATTCAGAATCGTCCCTTGTAGGTACTTATGCATGGAAGGGTCAATTGACCCTTCTCAAAATAATTTTCAAAAAAAAAAAATCTATCATGTCTTATGTTTTCACTTTTATACATTGAACATATGAGATATTTAACTCATTACCCCTTCTGAAGCTTCCTCACTCTACGTTCTTAGAAGAAAAGTTGATCATCTTCTCTCTTTCTCTTTCTCTCTCTCTCTCTTTGACTTTGTTTTTCTCTTCCGTATCTATCCACAAGTATTTTTTTTCTTCTAAATATACAATGCAAAATAAATTTTTGGGCTAATAACTTTTACAATCAACTGTTTTGGATTAATTCATAGCAACATAAGTTTGACCCCTCTTAACAAGATTTCTGGATACGCCATTGCATATACATTAACATTTTTTTATTATAACGAAATAATGCAAAGAAATTACAAATTCAAAATCCAAGGACACAAAACACAAAAAAAAAATATAATACACGATCCAAACAAAAATATTATATTCAAATATAATCTATATATATAAAGCCAAAACATGAGTTTGGTTAAATTTTCAAAAACCTAACAAATGTCAATTCATACTTATATCATTTAAAATATAAAATTTTATATATCAAATGCAAAACAGTAAAATATAAAATTAAGAAATAACTGAGAACTAGACCCCACAGTCTCACACCCACTTTTGCTCATACTTGCCAACTTTTTAAATTTATTTATTTATTAGTAATTTTTTATATTTTTCTCTCATTTTATATTTGAACATCCAATTTATAAAATCAATCAACTTTTAATAAATCGGAGATAAGAATAAGAAAATTTTGCATGCACATAGTGCATATAGAAAGTCTAGTTAAGCTTAAATTAAATGATGAGGACCATTAATTTATTCAGAGGTCTCAAAAACAATCCTGGCCAACGAATAAAAGAGCATACAAAAAAATCAACATGCATCATAATAATATTAACAAACGAATGTGCAAATTGATGGACGGAGAGAGAGAGAGAGAGAGAGAGAGAGAGAGAGAGAGAGAGAGAGAGAGAGAATGTATTAGGGTTTAGTGTGATTAATTAATTATCACTTAATTACCAACCTAAGCTAATATATACTCGACTATGTTTAAATTACAATTAAAATTAAAGTACGTGGCGGGCCTGTGTCATTTACTATTACCTGCTTTCAAAAGCCAAAATTGTTACGTCGAGTCTTAAATTGTTCAATTGGTTCTTAATTAGGATTTTTCCATTTATTTATTGCACCATAAAGTCTTGCGGAAATTTGTTGGCCTCAAATTGGTGGTGCTTCCATCAATCCATTGAGAGCCTCAGAAAAACCTTGTCGATCAAACTTCGTCACTTCGTGTACATTTAGCCATGGTTCTAAAACCAAATATTGCAACTTATCTCTATTCCTATATATACATGTAAATTACATATTCACTTTAAATTGCGTGTTATTATACGTGCGCTCTCAATCTCTATTTATTTTTTCCCACCCTCGGATCCGGAGTTTGTAATATACAGTTATACACACACGCGCGCGTGTATATATATATATATATATATATATATAATTCAGCAAATTAAAGTGGATTAAAGATAGTACATAACATGGATCCGAGGATCGAATTACATAGATATGATTGAGAGTTATGTGGACTGCTCAACCAACACATACTTATTAATAAGCAAGCTAGCTAGTGCTTCCATACTAATACCCTTGCACCAGGTAAGTACATACGCCTGCAATATAGACAACTGCAGGCATACAAAGTGTCATCATCATCTAGTTCTCGGTTTCAGTCTCAAGAGCATCAGGTCCATGCCCTCCATGTCCTCCGTGTCCACCGTGTCCTCCGTGTCCACCGTGTCCTCCATGTCCTCCGTGTCCTCCATGTCCTCCGCCTCCGTGGCCGCCATGTCCATGATCGTCAGTGTTGGCATTTTCTACACTCGAAAAAAAAACCATATGTTAAAAAGGAAGAAAAGATCATGCTACATTATATATATATGCTACTTCACAATAGCTAGCTGTATATGCTTGCAAACTGAAATTTTTAGTTGATTAAGAAAGCGAGAAACTCACGAGTAGTAGTCTCAGCTAGGTCACGATGAGCTGAAACCTCAGCAGAGATGAGGAGAACAGCAAAGGCAAGTGCAACAAGAAGAAAAGTCTTTGAGATTGCCATGTTTCTTGATTGCTTAGACTGTAATAAGAGGTGATTGCACTGATTGGTTTTGGAGTGAACTTCATGTAGCTTGGCCTTCCCTATTTATAGACTCCTGGCCTACAAGAGTGATCGAGTACGTGGGAGAAGAGTCGGTGAGAGTGAGAAAAAGATAAAGAGAAATCAATTTGTGAGACCCATGCCACGGTTTTTCTTTTTTCTTTTTCTTTCTGGAAAAGAATAAGTTATTTGGTTTTGATTACGATAAGGTTGATAGGACCGGAGTACCGAGTACGTTTCAATTAAGTAAGAATTTGAGTCCACATAGTCAATAAACGTGTTACATAACAAAATATAGTTTTCACTGTACGTACTTACCAGTATATTTTTTTTGAACAAGTATTTATCAGGATATTAAGAGAACAATGTAGCCGCAATAGGAGTTTGAATTGTCAAACTTTTCACACTGTTATATTGACAAACGTTCATGCCATGTACCTACTTCTCACATGTCTCTCTACCTAGCTTTGTCGCTTTTTCTTCAATCTTTCTTACGTATATATATATATATATATTAATAGATATCCAAATCAAGGCCAGATTCAAAATCATGGGGCATGTTCAATCATTTTCTCCAAATTTTATCTAATTTATCATCAAAATAGTACCGACATTTTTCATAGTAAAAATCTCCTTTTAATATAACTTTCTCATATCAACTTATAATAATGTGTGTTTCTAAATGCATAAAATTTTGAGTAGAGAATTCTGTGAACTCTTCCTCTTTCTCTCTGCATTTAGAGAGCTAAAAAGTGATATTAATTTGGGTGTTGTTATTAATAACACACCCTAAAGTGTTAATAACACATATATTCCTCTCTCTCTCTCTCTAATGTACATACCCTAGAAAGAGATAGAGAGAAGAGGTGTGTTATTAACACTTTAGGGTGTGTTAATGAATAACAACACCCTTAATTTGAGCTATTATTGTTTGTTGGCAATCTTTAACAAAGGATTTGGTTAGAGAGCTAAAAGTGATATTTAAGCTAATATTGTTCGTTGGCGATCTTTAACAAAGGATTTGGTTAGAGAGCTAAAAGTGATATTTAAGCTAATATTGTTCGTTGGCGATCTTTAACAAAGGATTTGGTTAGAGAGCTAAAAGTGATATTTAAGCTATTATTGTTCGTTGTCGATCTTTTTTTTTTCGGACAAATGAATACTTTCATAGAAGGCAAAAGCCAAAGAGACACACCAAATAGCAGTCCGAAGGACAACTAAAGGAAGGACATATCCAAATAGTCAACAACCCACAAAGTGGAGACTAAATAAGGAAACTAAAGCAAAGAAAGAAACAACCAGCTAAAAAGAAAGAACAACAGAAGAGGAAACAAGCAAAAGCTAAAGTCGGTAGAAGCTTCGGAGAATACCCAACTTGGAGCACCCGAAGGTGCATATATTCAACCAGGATCCCATGGTGGAGGGCAAGGCAAGCGTCACGAGATAGAATATGAACCAGGAAAGACGGAGAGCGATCTTTAACAAAGGATTTGGTGATCGATGCGCACTTAGACATTAGGTTAATTATCTGGAGAAACATACCTAGTAAAATAATATGGTTAATACCTATTAGACATTAGGTTGCAAACTTATTCAAAATAAGCAGTAAAGCATTAAAAAACACAACTACTCAACTTTGTTTCTATATAAAAAAGAGCAACATGTGTATTAGCAAGAGGCTAATTCGAAGGTGGTTTGTCTCCATTTAATTGAGGAAGCTGCAAGCCCTGTTATAGACTTCAAGGAAAATGTCACATTTCGAACCTTAGGCTTTAGCAATTTAGTTCGGGTGTGAAGATACGCATGCAGCCCACTGTGATTATTTGACCAATCAACCCGATTTCTACGTGCCCTTTATGCCTAGTCATTGGGAAGAACATGAGAAATTTTTCCATGGTTCCGTGACTTCCGTCACGTCACGTGACATATGTGATTATAGTGGTCTCAATAATTTATGATTTATCTACTTAATATTTTATTACTCACTTAATATTTTATTACACAACCATCAATCTTAGTAGTCCGTCACATATGTCATGTGGCGTGACTGAACGGAATGTCGGGACCATAATTTTTTTTTTTTCGAATAACACTTGTACCCCCTCCTGTCATGATTGCGCACTCGATGAAAGAGCTTGACAATCCAGCCCGGCGGCATTGCTCTTCTTCAAAATTTGAAAAAAAAAAAAATTTAGAAAAAAAAATGGAGAGTGAGACTTCTTCTTTCATACTACTGAACTACTGTTTATCCAAGTATATACGTCCCTCCTTACGTCACTAGGTCATATAAATATGGGAAAGTATATACCCCACACGTTTGCTTTAATTGGAAAATTGGATGTTTGCTTCTAATTTGCACCTGCTCACTCCGACAGTAGGGTATGTAGTATTTGTAATCTTCCACTAGCGTCATTTTCATACACTACGATTGAAGAAATTAGTTAATTACGAAAATATCCTTTTCACTTTTGATTTTTTAATTAGAATTAGAATCCGGATATTATTTCTTTTCTAGATTTAGTCATTTGACCAAAAATCACGTAGATTTTTTTTTTTTTGTCATTTTAGGTTCGATGAGTCAGCCCTGTAAATTATACTATGCCTAAAATGTCATTTAACCTAAATATCATAACTTACGGATTAAAATTAAACATTAAACACACATTGAATTTTTCATTTGGAAATAAAACTTAAACACACATAGATTATTATTATAACTATTTTGTTTTAATTTTACCACTACATTTCATATTTCATGTGATAGAATTATTTATTAGTTTTGTTTTTTATTTCTTCATTTTTTTTTAGGGGGTAAAATCATACGATACTTTATATCAATACCAAAGAACGGTACATACATCAAATGATCAAATCCTAGGACTGAGTCCGAATTTGTTAGGGTCAGCTAAACAACTAGAAAAGAAAGCACCGTTCACTATGTCATGTTCGCTCGTTTATTAAAAAACGAGCCTACAAATGAGAACAAATCTCAAGTAACACCTAATCAAACTAGTGAACCATCAATCTCCAAAGCACTCAATTGTGGTGAAATTAAAGGTTCGTCGACTAAATGACTATGCAAAACTTGTTAACTTCTGTAGGCAACACCCAACGACTAAGTAATAGAAGAGGGTGGCAAAACACCCTCCCTAATGGCCCAAACCAGATCAATAGCCCACTCCCCGTTGACCCGGAAGAAGGCCCAAAGACCCCACCCCAAGCCCAACAAAAAACAGACCACGCATTAAGCCCAAACATGAAGCACGGCAACATCCACCGGCCAACAATCTCCGGCGGTCATCCCCTCCAGCAGCCCATAGCAGCCCTACCAAGTCTCAACGATCCCAAGACCGACGAAACTCACTTGAAGAAACAAACCCCGAACGCTGAAAGATCCGCTATCAAGCCAAAGCAGGTGATCTGATCTTGATGGAAGGTCTCCGTCACGAGCAGACTAACAACAAACAATCTCACTGCAATCCGACGAAAAGACGACGCCTAGATCCAAACAGAAAAGACGCCTAGAGCCGAGCAGCGAGATAGAGAAAAACCCTTGAGAACTGAGAACTGAGAGAAAGAGAGATCCCTCCTCTCCTAGATCCGAGCAGAAGAAGTCGATCCCCAAGGAGAGCAGCCGCCGCCGTCGGGTAGAAAGCGAAACCCTAGGGTTTCTCTAGAGATAATTTTTTTTCCCGGCCAATCCATTGGTTAATGGTTTTTTTTTTATTTCTTCATAAAAGAGTGTTTGCTTTCTTTATATATATGTTGTATGTTCTTCAATTCTTACAATTCTTTGGTTATCTTCTTCAATATCTAAAGTATGTTTCATAACATTTTCTTTCGTATATCGCAATAGATACATATTTCGTAGTTTGTTGTGGTATAGATCTTGGCTTATTTTGGCTAATCTATTGTGCTAATTTTTTTTTTGCTTTTATCAATATATATATAACAATTTGATAATTGATGCTGAAGCATATTGATTTTAAATTATATTTTTTGTCTTGTTTTTCTTATTAAATTTAAAAGGATGGACCGTGGATCAATTGTTAATTTACCTACAACTAGAAGAACCGATCCTTAATTCAAGAAAATTATTTGCTCTGCAAAAACTAAAGAGAGACTTTTTTTGCTCTGCTAGGGTTTTTTCTCTAGCCGCAAAAATTGATCTAGTATCTTGAGAGGCTTTTCCTCAATGTCGAGTGTTTCGCTAGGATTTCTTGGCGGTGGTACTGCATCTTTGTTTGAAGGAGTGGAGTATAGCGACAGTGGTTTCTTTCGTCGGTATGTTTCTTTTCCTGTGGGTTTTTGGCTCTGGTTCTTTCTTCTTTTTGCCGTGTTTATTGCTTATGGGAGAACGACAGTGGTCCCAACAACTGGTTGGGAGGTGATGGTTCCTGTGATTGGCTTACCTCATTCTTCGCTGCGCGGGCTGGTGTGCGGTGGTGGGTTTTCGGGTGCAGCGGCCTTTGGCGGTTGTGGGGGGTTGTTGCAATCATGGTGGTCTACAAGTTCTGGGGGTGGTGGATTTGATGTTGGTGGTGTTTTTGCGGATAGTTTTCGCCTGCTGCACGAGGTGGCTCACTGGCCTTCATGTGGGAGTGGGATTGTGCTACTTTCAGGTGGTGGTGGTGGATCAATGGTGGCCTTGGTTACCGGCGAAGGCACTCATGCATTGCAAACGACGACTGGAGGCTGTGGTGGGCTGCAACTACTAGGGTTACAACGACTTTGTTTAGGCCTAGGGTTTGGTTGTGGGCTTTTATTTTTTATTTTTATGTTTTAATGGTTGAAGGATCTGCAACCTCTCTTACTTAGGGAGGGTGTCGCAGATTAGTACGGTGGATCTCGTGTCTCTTTTACTTTTATTCGGGATTTGCTAGTGCTAATCTGGAAAGGGCCTAATGGTTAGAAAAGATAGGGTTATTAGGTAGCAACTTTTTTAACAGCTCCACCAGAGCAGTTGTTATGTGTAACTTTGTTGAACTTTAATGGATTTTGACATTCCTCTCAAAAAAAAAAAAAACCGATCCTCATACATAATTTACCTATAATACCTAGAACCCACTTATAAAAAAAATAATTTATCTATAAAGGTAAACTATAAACGTAAATTATTAATTTACCTAGAACCACTTTTAAAAAATTAATTTACCTACAAATGTAAATTACATACCGCTGCTACACAACTTAATTGATAATGACCTTATCTAGAAAGTTACCTACCACTATTAATTAATCAGTCATAATTTACCTATAAAAATATAGGTAATTAACTTATATGTACAATTACACTTATAGATTTGGAAACTATTAACTTTGATGAAAATTTGAATTATATGATCAATTGTAGGAATTTATTGCAGGATTAGTAATAATGGAAATTTGAATAATATACTTAATTATAAAGATTTAAATTGAATGTTGATTGATATTCTGATTATGGCACATCTCGTAAATAATTTAGAAAATATGGAAGAAAGATATCCAATGTGGCATCTATTATTTGATTTTGGACCAAATCTAATAATTCAAAACTCAATGGATCATAATGTATAAAATAAAAGTGATAAGGATGTTTAAATAATTCTCAGGGAAGGAGGTTCTTACTTTATATCGTGTAGAGTTTTTATCTCAGCCGTCAGATCAGATCATTTAAACGAATTTGATGGCTGAAATCAAAACTCGGCACGTTAAAAAGTAAGAACATCCTTAGTTGAGAAGCTCTGAAAGATGTTTATCTAAATATCTAATTCTAATTTTACTCAACTGCAATAAAGAAACAAACCTATTCATGATTGCATGGCCATGCTTAAGGATAAACTTTTGTCTAAAGTCTACACACACATGTGCAAAACATTTTAATTAGACTTTTTCTAACCTTTTTTGTTTAAAAAATCTTCGAAACTTGTGCTTTTTTAATATTATGAATGAAGTTATTCGCTAGATTACTTTGTAAAGATTATTTCCGTAAAACATCAAGAACTCAGAGTTTGGTCGTCGTATCACCATGGAGGCCTCTCGCCGGAGCGGACATGTTGCCTCTTCGAGGAGTCCGACCATAAAGGGCTCGCCTCAAGAGCAAGCAGCGGTGATGGGCGCAACTGTAGAAAGGCGTTATTCCATGGTTTTGCTACATTTGGTATGCCGGGCTTGTTTGGGTGGTGGAGAAGATGTTCTGTTGAAGAAAGACTTAGGCCGGGTCTGGCTCCAAATCTCGGGTTAGATCTGGAATTGAGTTCTGACTCTAATTGAGTTATGAATCTCGGGTCAAATCTCAGGTAGTGCTAAATGACGCTTATTATAACACATGATTTTAGTGGATACTTTTGCTATTATTATGAGACGTTCTCTAGATGCGTATTGTAATTTGGGGTTTAGGCACTATGTCTCCCTCATTGTATTCGGTTGTTTCATTAATAAATGTTTGTGGGTGACCGGGGCCCTTGTCTAAAAAAAAAAATAATCCAACATTTGAAACTGTTTTTAACAAATCTCTTGATAGCCATGTTAATGAAATTAGCAAGGATAGTTTTGGATCAACTGAAGTAGTGTGTGCTCCATATAACTCCATCAAAGCTCGAGAAGTTTGTGCTGGAGATGGTTACAATGACATTCCTTATGACTCCTTCCCACATGATATTCGTCAAATATGCTCAAATTGTGGATACACTGCTCATATATGTTCTCAGAGATCTGCTCTAAAGGTTGGAGGTCGTGCACTCTGGAGGAGGTTTGCTGATGGATTTGAGATGCGAGATGGTGGTTTTTGGTCGCAAATGGGTTTTGATAGTGGTTTAGAGGTTGTCGGCACTGGCTTTGGCGTTGGTGGCTGTGATGGTGGAGCAAGGGCTCTAGGTTTATTTAGTGTTGTTCATGGCGGAGGTGCCCGGGTGAAATTGGTGTTGTTGCATCGGTGCTTGATAAGGTACTTTTCACACACCAAAAAGATGCACAAAAATAACCTAATATTAACCCTACTATGGATATGGTAATCGTGTGTAGTATGATAAGTAGGGATCATTTCCGCTGGAGAATGAGATTCAAATGCAAATTTGACTCGATACTATACTATAATGACTCTGACAAAGTTGAGATAAATTGAAGATGTTTAAGACAAGACTACGAAATTAAACCTGCAGAAGCAGGGCAAGGTTGAGTTGCGAAGATTAAAGAGAGTTGTAAACAATGATCGGGAACAAGTTAAAGGACAACTATCCACCACTAGACAATCACACAACCATGTTATATTCCTTTATCAATTCTTACTCATGGATGAAGATATTCATAATTAGCCCAAATGCAGCGAATTTAATTGTTTTACTTTTTCTTACTAGATATGTTGTGAATGTGATGCACTAAAGACAACTTAGCTCTAACATGTAACCTAGGGTGATACACTCCTAGATTCAACACATTGTAGTCATTAAGCACAAACAAAGTCTGAATATCACAAGGCTCACAGAACTATGCTGCGTGATCCATGTAATCTAGAAGCTATTTCACATATTAACCGCAATTAATAATTGTTCCTTGTTAGCATACATGATGAGACGATCGGACATGCATACATCCTAGAACAATAGATCTTAACACATGCATCTAAGTGTGCACTCAAAGATACAAACATTAAAGATCATCAATGAATTGCCAACAAAATAACTTTCATCCATAATATAAGAAAATCCAAAGAAAGGTTATAACATAATTGTATTCATGTCTTAGGGCTTCAAGCAGCCCCCTAACTAAAGAGTTCAGCCGGACTTAGTCATGGTAAAAAGCATAGATAAATACATAAGAGAGGAGGCTTCAAAGAACAAGAAATCCCGAACAGACGACAGATCGACCGGTCGACTGTGAGCTTCGACCGGTCGGAGATGCAATTCCGTTCTTCTTTCTTTTTCTTCTCTTCTTCGTTCTCTCACCCGCAAATAGCGTTTTCTCTGAAGTCCACGAGGTCCTTTTATATGCTCTAGCAGTCCCCCGATTAACTTCTCGTTCACGAGTTCTAATCCCACAAGGAAACTTATTAAAGAATTAATAATCTCTAACAAATCCTTAATGAATTAGACTTCCTTATTCCGTCGAAAATCTCCATCTTTACGTAAAACTCCCTCTTTCTCCTCTTTGCATTAGACACACTACAAAACTCAAACACACATTAAATATTAGGTCAATCTGCAACATATTTCTACAACCTTGGTGGATCTGGTGCTCTTGCTGTGGTGCTAGGCAAAATTAGGGCAGCTTTCTACGGCTCTGGTGGTGGTGACCCTGTTGTTGGCATCAGGGTTGCCGACAGTCGCAGCATGGATGACGGCGTGATTGGGTTTGGGCTTCATCATGTTAGGGTTAAGGTTTGTGATGGCAGCATGATGTCTAAGGACACTCCCTCTACGTAAGGTAGTGTCGTAGACATAATAAGTGTCCCAAGTTTTAATTGGTTTCGGGCCTAAGACCTTTATTTTCGTAATTTTAATTTTCTTATTTCTAATTTATGGTTAAAGGATGGCGTCCCTTTTGCTGGTGTATTTTAGATAAGGACTGTTTGGATCTAACTCAAGGTGGCGGTTCTAGTGCATACGATAACGGGCGTTGGATGGTTTTGTCTCCCCGGCGAAGGATCATAGCTATGGCGTTTCCTTGGATTGATTTAATTGCAGGACCTAGTTATGGGTATGGACCGATTTCGAGCTTGGGTCATGGTTTCATGGCTTCACGGTCGGAGATGATTGCATGGATTTGTTTAAGGTTATCAGAAGTGGTTTTGATGCTGGTGGCGGCTTCAACAGTGGTGGCGGTTTCTGGTTGATAACTGTGGTGGCTAGGGTTCCTTCTTGGACTTTGGTTTTGGTGCTAGCCACCTAGCCCACTAGTTTTTATTTTATTTTTGTTTTTAATCACTGAGCCCAATGGGTCTCTCCTGCTTCTAAAGACGAGGCCCGACTGACTTAATGGAGGATCGATAACACAGAGTTCAATTTGAGTATGAGGATTTGATTTATTTTATTATTATTCTATAATTATTGTGTGTAATTGAGCGGCGAGACGTATGTACGTAAGTGTGGTGTTATGTATGGGGACGTATGTTGTCGGGCCATACGTGGTGGGTTCCTTTGTAATAGTGCGCGCTAACATATCATGATATCAAGTATTGTTTTCTTCTCGAAAAGATTTTACTTTTAATTAGACATCCTCTTGGTTGTAACTTAAAAAAGTTGCACATTTTATCTTGTCCAGTAAAAAGCCCAAAGGGAACAACTGGGTTTGGGTTGGTTTTGAGCGGCAAATCCAAATCCAATCACTATTCACCACCGTCCAGACCCTGACACCTTCTCTTCCTCTCTCCATTTATATGCAAATCGAGAACCCCAAAGATACTTCAGGAAAGTTCTATCCTCCTCTCAAATTACCAACCACAAACCCTAGCCCCAAATCCTAGTCTCTCTCTCAAGCTCTGCAGCAACAATCATGTCTCACTTTGGGAGGTCTGGCCCTCCGGACATCGCCGATACCTACTCTCTCCTCGTCCTCAACATCACCTTCCGTAAGTTCGCTCTCTGATTCGCTGGTTATGTCCCTCTATTTTATTGATTTTGAAATTTTTGTGGGGATTTCATGGTGTTAATTTATTGGTTTATCATTCTTAGGGACGAGTGCTGATGATCTGTTTCCTCTTTTCGATAAGTATGGCAAGGTGGTCGACATCTTCATTCCCAGAGACCGAAGGTTTGTTTAGATACTTCTATTTTAATTCTATATCCGCACAGATTGAGTAATCTTGAAATGGGTTAACATATGTCTATGAATGAAGAAAATTGGGGTTAAAATTAAAATCTTAAGGGTTCTTTGTGATCATATCTAAAAACCCAATTCATTGTTGTTAGTAATTCCATTTGATCATTGCTTTTCTTATTCTCTTGGATGCGGAGAAGACGTGGGAATTGAAAGCTTTTGATCTTCTGTTTGTTGCGTTCGGAGGGTAATTTAGCATTCTCTTGAAGTGGATGGCTAGGAAATTGTAGGATTTCCTATTTCCTACATTTCTTTTTGTTTTAGTTGTTTAATTACAAAATCCTTTTTTTCAAGACTGATATTTGGGTGTTTTATTGTCCTATTGCGGTTTAGGACTGGCGATTCTAGGGGCTTTGCTTTTGTGCGATACAAATATGCAGATGAGGCACAGAAAGCAGTTGAGAGGCTCGATGGTATGCTAACTTTTTTTATTATCATTACCGTACCTTTTCTCTTCTAAAAACTTGGTCTCTGTTTTTAGTTTTTCAAACTTGTGCTTGCCAATTTTATTTTACAGGAAGAGTTGTCGATGGTCGCGAGATAACTGTTCAGTTTGCAAAATATGGGCCAAATGCAGAGAGGATGTAAGTCGTACTGTTTAGTTGTATGGTTGTATGTGGTGGATTCTTGATCAGTAACGCATAGCTTGGGTTTGATTTGAATTCTATGTACATAAAGTGATCTATGAACTTCAATTGCAGTCTTACATTTGCTTTTACTACTTTTTGGGTTGAAATTTATTCGCACTATTGCATATGGGTTGCAGTTGCTGCTGAATGGTGCATCCTTTATGTGTTTTCTCCTTCCCTCCCAGTGCTTTGCTGACTATTTTGTTGAATGGGTGTACTTATTGTTGCATTATTGTTGGTCTATGATCCTAAATTATTCTTTTATTTGTGCACCGGTTCTTGTGACACAGATTGCAAGCGTTTCAATCCTACATGCGCACACACACACACACACACACACACAGATACATATGGGACAGGTTTCATTCGCTTACAACTTTTGTGTTTTGTGTAATGATGCCTATGTATACTGTAAGTTGCACTTTTCTGCTGGTATTCGCTATTTGGTATTAATGTACCATTCTCTTTTACTTTTCTCCCTTCAGTCATAAAGGAAGGATCGCTGAATCTCTACCAAAATCAAGGCATAGGTCAAGAAGTCGCAGTCCTCAGAGAAGGTTAGTTCCCACCCTTTGGTCTTTCTAAGGATTTGGGCCTTCTTACTTGATTAATCATATATTTTTAATGTGATAGCAACTGTATTTTGAACTTGACCAAGAATGTGAACATTCCTTTTTAAATAGGGATGGGAACAGATATGGCCCATTGGGTACCCACTGGGAATCCACAACTGTCAACTTCCTCCCCTCTCCTATTGGGAAGGGGAAATAGGAGATTGATGGTGACTCATGGGTACCTGCTGTTTTTTATTTTTATTTTTTTTCTCTCATCTCTAGGAACAGATGTTGGAAAACAGTGGACCTAACTGTTGCTAAGAGCTATAATGTGATGCATCTAACTCTAATTTGAATGAATGCTATGGGGAATGAATAACTCAGGCACCATGAGTATTAGTCAAATCTTCTCTTAGCGAACTTAACATTTGTTTTGTGGAGTTTTGCAGAGTTTGGCTTTAATTTGCCATTGCATGTTTATATTACATTAAACTGAATTAATGATGATTTACGAGTGAATTTGTGTTACCGACTACTTAAAATATGTCAGGTACCGTGATGACTATAGAGATCGGGACTACAGGAGGAGAAGTCGCAGTAGGAGTTGGGATAGGTATGAGCGTGACAGATACCGCCATGGGAGGGACAGAGACTACTATAGACGAAGTAGGAGCCCTAGTGCCAGTCCTGATTACTACAGGAGCAGGGGAAGAGGGCGCTATGATGATGATAGGCGGAGTCGGAGTCGGAGTCCAATTCGAAGCCGTTCTGTTGATAGGTTATAATCAATTCCAATCATTCTGTTTTATTATTTTATAATCGAATACTAGTTAATTTGATTATCTTTAATTAATTTCTGTGGTGCAGTGCATCCCCTGCTCAGCGTAGCCATACACCTCGTAGAAGCCTTTCCCCACTAAGCAGAAGCGGCAGTGCCAGCCCTGATGGGCGTGGTCGTGATCGATCCCCTGCTTCTCGAAGTGTTTCACCACGAGGTCATCCTGCTGATTCTCGAAGTCCATCCCCCCGACATTCAGATGATGTGAGTTGATGTGTATGATTTTGGTGCTTCTGGAATGACTTTCTACTGCAACGTTGGAGTATACTAAACTGGTAAATCTTGTATTTTGTAGGATTGATGTTTCTGGTTACTATGCAATACCTGGAAGCACCTCGGTATTTCTGGATGTTCTGCTGATGTCAGGGATCATTGATGACCATGCTTGTTTTTTGTCTGAACTTTGAATTGCTAGTCTCGGTAGGACTGGTTTTCCTTAGTGTTCGATGCATCTTTATTAATACGGGACAGATAGACAATTTATGCACTTCCTAGTTTGTAGGTTGGTATTACAGTATTTGCAGAGGATACTCTTATTGTAATTTCCTTAGTATGTACACCTTTCATTTTCAGTCTCTTATTCTCATTTATGAGTGTGTGATAATTTTTTTGCTGGTTCTCAGTTGGAGGACTGATTCATCATGAATTATTTCTTGGGTTTTATAGTTGTGTTCGGGAAAAGAGTGATAGAGGCAGGATAAGAGGATGTTGATTTGTAGCTGTTGATGCTGTTTCTAGTTGGTAGATGGATGGTCTTGAATGTGATGCTGTTTCTAGTTGGTAGATGGATGGTTGTGAATGAGATGCTGTTTGCTGGTTTTAGAAGTATGATTTGTTTTGCAGTCAGCTGTTTGGGCCAGTAATTTAACTGATTTTCTCCCACGAAATAAATTTTGGTAAGAATATGGTTGGCTCTTTGTATCTGGAAAGTGTTATATACTTTAGGAATTTTAATGTTTGACCTGATAATCCTCTTTGGTCTCGTTTATCTTGACAAAATTGGCCCTGAAATGGGTTGTAGTTGCTGGGATGGTCTATGAGAAGGTGATACAGTTGAATGGGTCCATAGCTGTAGTTGCTGGGATGCTGCATATGACATTGGACCTGTAACTTACATGAACCTAAAAGGATGGGAGCGGCTAGTTTGCACCAAGCTTTTAGTGTACCAGAGACGGCGTTAGTACTGTGGCTAGATAAAATTCCGTTTTTGCCCTCAAATTCGCATCTGACTGGGCGAAGAGAACAAAGAGAGATGAGTTCTGAAATTTGCATCTGATCTGGGTTTCTGGCCTTGTGCTCATAGCAGATCCGCAGAGACTGATCTGGGTCAAAGAGTACTCATAGGAAATTAATTAAATTCATGATTTTGTTTTCTGGGTCAAAGACTGATCTGAATCTCTCTGACTGTGTCAATCAAATCGTTCCCTTTTGGTGCTTCCGAATCCAATTGAGGTATTTTTCTTTCCGATTCATCCTTCGATTAATTTAATTTAATTTGTTGGTGGGTGTTGATCTTGGATCGGGGTTTGTTATTGCGCGAATTCGATTCGAATTTTTGGGTGGGTTTCGTTTGGGTCCGAAGATCTGATTTTGATGCGGGTGTTTTTCTGGGTTTTCAGGTTTGAGATTACGTGTTACCATGGCGTCGAAACACATCTTGAAGGAGCTCAAGGATTTGCAGAAGGAACCGCCTGCCTCTTGCAGTGCTGGTATTGGCTCCTTTTGCCTATCACCAAATATATGCAAAAGAAAGAATTGGAAGAACAGACGAGAGAAAAAAAAAACTTGGAAGAGTTTTCTGGGTTCAAGACTTCTCACGGGGTAGTGGGAGGGTAAAAAAGAGATTTTCTTCTCAGCAATTAACTGCCGTTAGTAATATTTCCAATTAAAATAATAGCCACCATGAAATGAACGGCTGGGATTTCGCCACCTATGCCGGTACACTAAAATCTTGGTGCAATCCAGAATTGCTCTAAAAGGATTTGTAATTGCTGTCATGGTGCAAGTTGATGCTGCACATAAGTTGGACCTGTGATTCATTGACACGGATGTGGATGCCAACAATCAACTGCGGCCACTAACAATGAAACCTTGATCGCCGGTCTCAACTTTGCAGCCACAGTAATGAGACATGGTAATAAGTTCATGGTTAATTTTGTAGGGTGTTCAAGACTTTATTTAGTCTGAACCTGTTAAAATATAATCTCTATTGCTGACCTTACATAGATCTTTTCATGGCTTTAGCTTTTAAGTGGTAGCTGACCAGTATTATGTTGGTATCATGATTATATATGTGGGTTTCTAGCTAATAACCACCTCTAACGTTAAATTCCTGTCATTTTGTGAGGGGTTTTGGTGTCTTACCAGTCGTGGCCGTGATTGTGACTGCGTAGCTATCTATCTGGCATGTGCCTTTACTAAATATCTGTCCTGATTTGTGTTTTATGCTGAAAATGGATATACTGTCACTTGTTCTTCATTTTAAAACTTAGTTAATGAGGTGGTGATCAAGTGTCAACATAATAATTGCATTGATGATCATGTGATCTGACACTCACGTATATATATTATCTCGAATTGATCTTCATTACCAGTCCTATTGCATTTCTCGTGCTACATATAATCTACTGTTTCAAATTAACCATTATCTGTCTGTTGGAAGTTTGTCATTCCAAGTATTCTTGCAATGTTTTAGAAATGGGGCAGCAATCAATTGTTGTGCATGTAAGGCTCTGCTTGCACGTAATTTGGTGCCGGGATCTACCATGCTCATTAACCCTATGTGCTCCCTGGCTATTACTGGATTGGTCCCGATGTGGCTACTAGTAAACCAAAGTTGTAGATGCTATTTTATGTGTTTTTGTCCTACAAGTGAAATTAAGTTTCTTCTATTGAGCTGCACTAGTGATTGAAAGTGATCTGGACCCTGAATGCCGCCGGGTCCTAGGTGCAACATTGTCTGCCTGGGATGCAGGTTAAACTGGTTTTGGATCCTCAGAATCAGTTTTTGTGGAGTGGGACAAGTTTATTTGCTGGAAGTTGCAAGAAACAATTGCAGAACTGAGGGAACCATTTGTATTACTCTGTTTCTTTTATTCAACTTTGCTTGAATACTCTGTTTCTTTTATGCTGGTTATGTTTGAACTTTTCCCAACTATTATCTTCCAGCATCTCGCTTTTCTCTTTTCCTCATGAATGTTGGGACGCTGCTCAACCCTACTTTAAGTATTAAATCTTTTTGATGGATCCTGTAATACTTGTGCGTGATTCCAAACCGGGTTAACAAGATGAGAATTCGAATGATGATAATTGGCCTCTAAGCTACTACAACTCCTTTCTGCACGAGAAACCACCACAAAATTTGAGACAAACCCATGTGATATATAAATTTACAGTACCATTTGAGTATTTTGAGAATCATAGCGACTTTTATCACTCCGTCAATGCAACTGTGGTTTGACTGTTCGCTGAAATTTTTTGCAGCATGTCAAACAAATAGAAGAACAAAGTGCTACTGATACCAAGCGTTGACTATTTTACTACCAAAATAAGCTTTAATTAGTTCACTTTTGTATAGATAATATATTAAAGAAAAAGTTCTTTGATAACATTACCTTTAAACATGTCTCTAGAGAGGCGAATGCAGTAGCAGATGCAATGACGAACTTAGGACATGAGATTTCGAATAATTGTATTTGGTTTGGGATGTTGCCTACTAAGGGTTCCAGTGCCCTCCGTTTCGACCAACAGAGTGTTGGTTGTTGCAGAAGGTTATTTGTTTAATTTATTGTATTTCCACACCATTAAAAGAAAAAGAAAAAAACCTTAAGGGGCCATGAGGCATGAACCCTCCAAGCTCGTTGCTAGCTCCACCCAAATTACTCCATTAATGGGCACCTTTTGCCACATATATAACGGCCATGCTTTCTTTAAAGAAGTAGGGTTTCATCTTGTCCATCTTCTCACATTTCCGTATGGTCGTATACTTAAAATTCTTATATTCACATTTTTGCCTCTATTTTTATGTATATTAGTTTCTTTTATATTTACAAAAAGCACTAGTTGGCCACAACATGCATTAATTATACAATGCACTCATATATATATATATATATATTGGTAACATGTATGCCTATAACTCTATAATTTTGTCTTATATATGCAATATATTTTTAAAATGATATTGAATTGAATGTTATCGAACATGTTTTGTCCAAAATCATTACCAAGGCTTTTGATTCATCTCTTATCTTTCTCCCTTTTTGTCATGAGACCATAGGAGCTTTAGTTATAAAGCAAAAATGTTTTAGTAACCTAGAATTTCAAGCCAATGTTTTGTCCTTGTTATTTTTTTTGTTTGTGTCAATGGGTTCCAAAAGCAGTTTCCATTGCCTCAAGCTATTGTTGGGTTTGTCTCTCTTTTTGTATTTTTTAGGCTCCTCTTGCTCTTTAGTGTTAGGGTTTCGTTTATGGGTTTGGACCGATTTCGAG
The DNA here is from genome assembly GCA_029955375.1 of Rubus parviflorus. NCBI lineage: Eukaryota > Viridiplantae > Streptophyta > Magnoliopsida > Rosales > Rosaceae > Rubus > Rubus parviflorus. Next base: position 13,339,821 of record JARGGL010000006.1, read on the forward strand.
CTTGGGTCCCTCTCTCTCCTTGTCTGTCAATTCCTCTCTCTTTTCGGTCTTCTTATTGGAGGTCAGAGAGCTTGGCTTTGCAACATTATTTATAATTGTCAATAAGTTTCTCCATGTATATTGTGTGTTCATGTGCAGATTTTTCGTTCTCAATTTATCTGGCTTAATAATACTTCATATGAATTCTGGGTAAATTCCAGTTTCTTTCCTTCATTCCATACTTTATCAGTTTGAGAGATATGCAAATTAATTGGTTCCAACTCCATCTTCTTGTCTCTCTCTCCTTCGTCCCATCACTCTGAGCAACCTGCAAATTGATCCCATCTCTCCATGCAATTGACCAAAGAAGAAAGGAAACTGAGGAAGTAAGTTAGTAGTAGAGAATTGAACTACTTTATAACGGTAATATAGCAGAGAAGTTTCGATTTGTGTTGGTTACACACTTATGGTTACATACAATAGCGTGTAATTGTAATTTACCCATTCATGCAAGAAAGAGTCATTTCTACTATTTTATATATAAAAAAAGTTAATTAGTGATTTTCATACTCCTTTATTTAAAATCTATACTTATTACAGTTGTTACTACCAACTTCTGCATGTCTCGGTATCCATACATGATATCGGACATGACTGGCTCCACACCAATGGACTGACCCCTCTCGGTCCAGAGACACATCGGGCCAATTACTGTGAGAATGAAAAACAATTTTAAGTGTTTAGTAAACTATTAATAAAAAGTGTTGTGGCTGTGTATGATCGATTAAGTAGATAGAATTCATTTAGTTATTTTATTCTTAATAAATTAAATCTCAATTGAATTCTATTTTTTTCTTTTTGTATATATTTACAATAAACATGTCTCTTTCCAATACTAATGGGTCGAAACACGGTATATATTTTATATAAATAATTAAATAAATGTCGTTGTTTACTGATTCTTAGATAATGCACAATTACTCTTGACTCATACGTACGTACACAATCTTAGCTTAAGTCATATGAATATTACATGATGGACATGTATCATTGTGGTCTGTGGAGGATCCTAGCTTACAATATTATGTAAAAAATTTAAACAATAGTATGTGTTTGATAAGAGCATAAATATGCGACATTATTATCTTATTTTCTTATATTTTTTTTAGTGAGTTCCTTGTTATTTTGAGTTATTTACTTTGTTTTTGTGTTTTGTATGTGTCTTGATGCAAAGAAGAGAAAAATAAATGAAAGAAAGGAAATCGCGCAAGCTTGGAGAATTCCTGATGTGATTAGGAGAACTCAAGATGATGGAGTCCCGGCCAAGGAAGGAAATCCTGACAAAGCAAGGAAAAGCCGAGGACATGCGCAACAATTAGAGTTCTTAAAGATAATTTTAATGACGTGGCACAATTTAAGTGGTTAAAATATTTATTTAATGTTTGACCAATTAGATAATTTCTAGATTGCTTCTCTTGTAATTCAACCTAGGTATCATAGAACATGCATCATAGTTTTGTGTCTTGTGATTACTCAAACTTTCTTCGAACATTAATGAATACAATATGTTAAATCTAGAAGTGCATCACCTTAGGTTACATATTAGGAGCTAAATTGTGTTTGTGCATTACTTACATAACATACCAAGTACGGGAAATTAATACAACTTGAGTCCATCATCTAAGATAGTTGTGAGTGTCTTCACCCGGTAATTGAGAATTAATAAGAAGAATATAATACGTTTGCATGATTTTTTTGAGGTAGATGGCTTTTCCCTAACTTGTTCCCTTAAATTGTTGTCAAACAAAAATTGCAAAGTCAACTTCTTTACTTTTCTGTTTTTGTATTCTGTTTTGTATTTCCATCTAGTTTTCACATATCAAATCAACTTCAAAATTAAACCTCTCAAACTTTGTATGCACATAGTTTAGTGAGTCTAGTATATTGTGTTAAAATTTCGTGGTCATTAGAGTAGTTTTCTGTGTAGTTTAGAGTCTTAGTTTAGATTGAGTCATAGTTTGCAATTAAATCTCAATCCTCTACGGGACCCTTGCTTTCCTATACCACCATCGATTGATTATTTAGATTGAAGGAAAAATAAATAGTTATTTTTGTGCATCTATTTTTGGTGTGAAAAGTAGCTATCAGTTTTCACACCCACACCAAATGGTTCGGAGGAATGGATTTTTGTGGGTCCCTTTACTCGACTTGATCAGTCTATGAGATATCCATGATCGATTTTTCAATCACTTGAGCGATCACCAACTGTTGAACTAATCAATATTTTCCCTTGTCAACTGTACAAATCTTCATGGAGTCTGCTCCTGTTCTTATTCTAAGTTCGCTTTCTATTTGCTAGTACTACTCGACATGAACACGAAAGGACACCAACACAAATTGCCACCCAAAGCAATTTCAAATTAGAAATAAGAGCCAAGATAGCCCAAAACAGAAACCAGCGCAGAAGAATATCAGAAAATTATATTTAACCTGCTAAGCAATAATGGCATCCATCTTTACTATTTCTCAACTACGCACTCTCGATCTCTTCTCATCTTATAACCTTTTCTTTCCTCACTGGCTTTTCAGCTTCCTCTTCTTCTTCCAAGCTTTGGAGCTTTGTCTATTTTCTGCATTGCAATCTTCTCCAAAGAATTTTCTGTTAATCTTCCAGGTTTGTTTTTTTTTTTCCTTAAGCATATTCTTTTAGAGGTTTTGAGTCAAAGTATTCTGCATTTTGTTATATACTTGATATCGCTCTTCTCATCTTCTACTTCTTCATTTACAAGTATGAGCTAAAAAACGTTTAGTTACTCTCCCAAGTGCAAGAATCATAGAATGCATGAGTCAATGAGATGAAGGAAATGAATTTTCATTTTAGATGAAGAAAGTAGATGGTTACTCTCAAGTAAGGCTATGGTATATTAACATTTCTCATACATAATGCATAGAGAAAGTTTTTGTTAAGGTAAATAAGGTCCTCGATCAATAGAGTAAATTAGGTTCTCGTTTGAGTAATTAAGTCCTAAAAGAGGTAATTGTAATGTTTTACGACTTGAGAACACATATTACCACTTCGACAACTCATATAGTAACTATAAAAAAGTCCTCGTTAAGGTAAATATATATAGTTCTCATTAGAGTAAATAAGTTCTCGTTTGAGTAATTAAGTCCTAAAAGTGGTATTTGTACGTATGAGATACGTTAACATATACTAGAATTTTCTTACTCTTAAGTATATAAATAATTTTGAAGCTATTTTGTTATTCATATTCCACATATAGCAATCAGATAACACAACAATAAGAGTAAGGTATTAATTAACTATCTATTCGCACAGTCAAGGTGCCCTTAAATTTACCAATGTGTTTTATTTTTAATTAATTCACCAATATTGTTTTATCAAATAATCTACACATTCCCCTAAAAAAAAATGATCTACACATTGACATAGCCATTAGCCAATCGTCATGGCTACCAGCATTTTTCCAGGTCCTAGATGATCAGTCATCTCAGCATATGGTGACATTTTTGACCTCCGTTTTCGACTTTCCAAGATAAATGCTATACTCAAGGGTTCTGTACGTTCATCAAATTTAATCAAATCATTAGATTCTCCGTCCACATCATTTTAGTGTAATATTTTCTCAGTAAGTGCACGACTAGTGGTACAAATTATTTGAAATGCTTTCAAATTCTTGATTGAATTATTTCCAAGTGTTTGAAGTTTACAAACTGAATTCTTTATAGTTTTGGCTAGGCCCTTGTTTTGATCCCATAGCCTAGATTCTTTAAGATTTAGTGATTCCAGTCTTGCTTGGTTTTTTAGGAAAGCATCACATTAATTTAACTTATTTGAAATGCTTTCAAATTCTTGATTGAATTATTTCCAAGTGTTTGAAGTTTACAAACTGAATTCTTTATAGTTTTGGCTAGGCCCTTGTTTTGATCCCATAGCCTAGATTCTTTAAGATTTAGTGATTCCAGTCTTGCTTGGTTTTTTAGGAAAGCATCACATTAATTTAACTAAATCTCCATCTCGAACCCTACTACCGACAGGTCAAAATCCAGTGCTAGTTGTTTAGGATCTACCAAGTGATTTTATCATCAACTTCAAATGGACCGCCACTTGGCAACTTTGCTCTTAGAGACCCTTGTGGCAAATATTGGACTGTGAAATTGGAAAAGAGGGAGGATCATTGTTTGGAAGAAGATGCATTCTGGTTTTCAGTTATATGTGATGGTAAATCACTGTTTCATGTCAAAGTCTATGATGAAAGTGGATGTAAGATGGATGTAGAAGCATCCAAGACCAAGAGAAGTGAGCATCTCACTGGTGAAAGTAGTAAGTTATAACACTATGGATTACTTCTCTACAACCAATTTTTGGTATGTGCCTATTTTCTCTAACGTCGTCCCTCTGCTCTTAAATCTTCTTTGCGTCTGGGGAGATCGAGAAGCAAAGTTGTGTTCAAATCTGAGAATGTATGCTTCAAGAAAACTGTGACAAGTGAAACAATATACCAGCCGGTACTCACTTGATCAGCTATGCGATTCTAAAATCATTTTCCCCGATGATTCCATAATAAGTGACCCAGTTTGGCTGAACGTTTCACTTAGATATTACCCATGAAGATGAAATATGTCCGAGTTTGTAGTATGGAAGTAGATGGAAGAATATAATGTCTTCGAAAAGTTGTTCTTGAAAGGCCTAAATCCTTGGTACTAGAACTGAGCACAAAATTTATGAATCATTGAAGTGAAAACACTTCTATCAATAATGTACAGTTTACGAATCATTGCTTGATAAACTCACAAACAATGGTGTCCCCTTCATTAATCCGGTTCACCTTGCAAAAGGCACGGAAACCTTTCATTATGTGAAAACAACCACGTCGATCGCAAGTGCTGAGCATTGATTTCATGTATGGATCCTGAAGCTCTATTGTATTCTTGTTCATAAGGCAATGACATTGGCTATTTTGAAGGGATTGTCTACAATTTTGAAACAGAAGTTAAGAAATACAATCCACAGACCACATGTGGAAGCATGGAAGATAGACTAAATTCATATTTACTTGAAGCGCCTAATGAACAGGAATTAAAGCTGGCTCACAGCAGCTGCAGTACTTGAATGCAATATTCACTTGTCCATTCTAAGAAAATGATGATCTTGTATTAATTAGTTATGGTTATATGTTTTCATCAGACATCATTGTAATAACTTTTCTAGAACTTATCTTATTACTAGTGTTGATTCTGGTATCTAAATTTTTGGTAACATCTATTGGTCCTTGCAGCTATCAAGGCTGAATTTGCTGACATGAAAATACATAACTCACTATGAACAATCGCAATGCTGTTATTTACCGATATTCATACATAATCTTATAGCTTAACTCACAGAACTATTGCATTCCAAGGATGAAAATGTATTATTTTGGAGGATCCTTGCAATAGTATGTGCAAAAACAAGTGGTATTTTTGCACACTCCCACACCAGATGGTTCTTTGGAGCATTCCTGAATGCATTTCTGGAGCTCACATTTGCTTGATCCAATCAGCTTATGACATGAGTGCTCTGGGATCCTCACCGCGTGTGCACGGCCGCGGACAGTTGAGGATGCCACAATTTCAACTGTCCAGAAAATCCAACAGCAGAAATATGCAAATGATTCAAGTATGAGGCAATGGACCATGAATATCGATCTAATGGTTTCGTTGAAAATCAAAACCCAATCAAGCATTTTCTTTATGCAAAAATGTCAATCGCCGGATTTTGATCCGGTGATATGGATTTCATGGCCAATGGTGACCACTAGATCGGATCTGATCCTTGAAGAACTATGATATGTATACTCAAAGTGAGCTTTATTATTGTGCCCTGGTATAAGAGTGCATCTATGTGTGTGAAACTGAGATTAAAACTAGCAGAAAAAAAAAGAATAAAACAAGAATGATAGATAATATGAGATTACACAAATCGAAAACTAATTGGCTAGGGAATTAAGAGAGAAACCTGAAACAAGAAGAAAGAAGAGGAGAGTGTAGGATGCCTTCATCTTCAGTAAAACTGAGAGGTGTAGACTCTAAAGAGAGTCTGTAGACTAAAAGCTTTGTCATTGTAAGACACAACAGTCCCTTGTTATACACGGTGCTATAGATTCTTATTAAAAAACGTTAAAGCAAAAGAAATAAAAACAGAATGTTACACACATAAACCAGCATAGAAAACTGGACAGTGTTCATCACATAAACAGAGCAATCAGTTTCAGAAAATTCGGACAAGAATGAATGTACATTAGAGATCGAACAGTTTCGAAGTTTCGAGAAAGAAAATAAAGCAAGTGTAATTGGAAAGTGTTCTCAAATCAAAGCGTCTGTTTAGGAGCCCCAGCTCCCTTTCTCTAGTACTAAAATGATAAGCTTCGTTTAAGCACATTCTTTTCTTTGCAGCTGCTTCTTAAGTCCGTGACATATGGGTAAATAAGTTCCTATAATTTTAGATTAGATGTTGATTATAGGCGCATGAATATCAATGTTCTTTGTGCAAAAGAAAAACATACTAATAGTTACAGAAAATAAAATCACCAATGGTGAGAGATTCCACCTTCGTTTACATCATGTGCAAGTGGAAAGTGATTCCCTTGTATTAATCAAAATGGTGAAAGGGCAATTTCAACTTTATTCATTCTTCAAGAAATTCAATTTACCAAGATCCAAAGTATGGCTTTCAAGCATTGGTTATCAGATCATTTTGCTAGCATTGTTTGGTCTTTTTAGACCAAAATAAAAAAAGGCATTGTTGGGTCTTTATCAAGAATCAAACTACATCTTTCAAGATTGGGTATATTATGGTTCCGTATCATTTTCCACCTACTGGGTAAAATCTTCTTCAAAATGCTGTTTGCGACCATTTGAAATCAATATTTTGTTGTTGAAAGTGATGTGCAGCTAAATCGATTGGACATTACATTTGCGACCATTTGAAATCAATAATTTGTTTTTGAAGGTGATGCGTTGCTAATCGATTGAACAATTACATGCATTTTATTTCTGTTGTCAAAGAAGACTCAAAAACAAAATAGTTGAAGGAATCAGGATGGAAAATAAATAAGACATTTGAGATATGAATTTGACTTGTGCAAAACTTGCATTATCATGAAAACAGACCAACGGATTCCTATTTCTCATGCCATCCCTAACAATCATCTTATGTAATTCAACAAAAGGAAGGATGAGCATGCCGAAAACTTCAAGTTGATCACAAGCCTTGCTACTGACTACTCAAAAGCCAGAAATGAGCAGCATTAGGAATATAGAGATGAGCAAAGTTTACCTAAAAACGCATTGACCTAATGCAAAAGACAATTTCCGGATTCGCACATAATCGTACTTCAAAACATCACATGTATCAAAAACATTAATTAACTAAACAGCAGTTCTGCAGCAAATAAAAATATCTCAAAAATTTATATGAGGACAAACTAAAGAAACATCCAATTAGTCCGGATGGTAAACAAAGCCAAGCAAATGTAGACCTAGTAACCTCCCTTAAGATCATTGACGACATCATAAGGAATTGGAGTAACAGTTTCCATGACCGCACCTTCAACCATAAAACCGGGCTTTGGACCCTTTGGCTGTCTCTTGGTGCTAATGACCTCACCCTTTGCCTTAGCCTCTGCCTTCAGCTGATCGTTCTTCACCTTCCTCAAACGGAACTCCTCAGTGCACCTTGATGGCTGCACATGCTCCACACGCACATGGATCCTCTTCCTGATAATCCGGTTACCCACCTGGTCTCATATAAAAGTATACTATGAGAAAATCTTCTAATTGTACTGGGTGAACACAGCATTCAGCATACAACATACAACAGGTGGATTTTGTAATATATAAAGTTGGGTGAACTAAAGCAGAGCATACAACTGGAATTGTGAGATAACAGGCTCATAAAGGATCATCACTATTCTGAAAACATAATTCATCTTACAGCCACTGATCGCATTGTACATAGTAACTACGGAACCAAATTACTAAACCATCATTTTCTCTAAACTCTCAAGTCTCTCACACGAGAAATAATCCTGATACTTGACTCCAACATACCTCATAGTGGTTAATATCTTACAATGATCACATCCCATCCTAGTATTACTCCACATTATTCAGCTTCAACTCAAGCTTATTCAAATCTTGCAATCTTAATTGCAGCGAGTATTATCATCACACATACCAGAAAACACAATCCAACACTTTGCAGTACCCACAGCATATTATACATCAAAAGTGAAATTAACAAGATGAAAAACAGGGCCACCTGAATTTTTTTTTTTTTAACCTCAAACATCTCAGAAATTTCCATCAAATCTACCATTTCCGCCAAATAACAACACCAAAACTAGGTTACCCAGATGTAACTAATTACTCTTAACCCAAAATAAGTGCAAAAAAACCATAATATTTCAACAATAGCCCACAAATCCATACAATCATTTTCGTACAAGCAAATCATCAAACAACTACAAAGTCCAAAATCAAACAAACTCTACAAATGAAATAATAGAAGAACAGAAAAGGTTCGAGTAAATGACCTGCTTGTTGATCTCAACTCCGATGGCTCGCTTGGTGACGTTCCAGACGCGACCGGTACGGCCGTGGTAGAACTTGTGGGGCATACCCTTGTGGATGGCACCATTGACCTTGACGTCGACGAAGTCGCCGATCTTGTAGGTCTTCAGGTAAGTTGAGAGTGGGATGTACCCCTTCTTCCTGAAGGCCCTCGAGAACAAGTCTCGGGTTCGTGATCGGAGACCATGTCCAGCCGGCATTTTGAGCTACTCACTCACTCTAGGGTTTCTGGGTTTTCTCTCTGGAGCGGCTGCTAAAGCCCTGGATATGAGAATGCAAGAGAGGCTGTGTCCGTTTGCTTTTATAGTAGCTGCCGCGTAGGGTTTCAGTGATGTTGATACTGTGGTTGCAATGTGGGCTGGGAATAGAGTGTTTTTATATAATTGTGTAAGATGAATGGCCCAAGTATAAAAAAGCCAGAAGTTGGGCCTAGTTTTGATGTTTAGGGTTGGGAATATGAACCCGAGCCCACCTTTTCTTTTTCTTTTTCTTTTTTAGTTACATCGGCCCTAAAGCCCTAACAAGAAAAACATAACAAAAAAACTAATCACCTGTAAATGAAACAAAGGATCGAGGCCTCACTAGGCCATCAATGTCATCTAAGATGGCTTGATGAACGAAAGCAGGCATAGAAGGAAGTCTGCATAATTCCCAAATCATGCTTAATGCTCTGCTTAGTGAGAATGTATGCCACTATATATATATTCCCAAGAGGATAACTAAGATAGCATAACGCGAAGGACTGAAGCAAGGATTTGACATTATAAATGAGAGTCTCAAGAGGATGTAGCTCACTAATATTGTTATGAACAAGGTTGATAAGAGTCGTAGAATCATACTCCACTTCAATATGGGTAATGTTCATCTTAACAGCAATCTGAAGTCCAGTAACAAGACCTCAAGCCTCAGCCCGAAGGACTTCACGCTGCCCAATATTCTTCACAAACCCATAACACCAAGCACCTTCATTGTCCCTAACTCCCTCAGCACCAATTGAACCTAGGGCTGGGCACAAATCCTGCAAATCCCGAACCCGAACCGGTCTCGAACCGTACCGAGGTGGGAAGAGACGGGATTGAAAGTCTCAATTTTATTGTAGCGTCCCGTCCCGTCCCATTTTGTTATTTAAATCCCGAAGTTCCATCCCGAAGTTCTATTTATTTCTATTTTTAAAACCCATAGACCCGGCCCAAACTCTCTCTTCTCTAATCTCAAACAGCCAAATTCTCTTCTCTCTCGATCCCTCTCTTTTCTGTCTCAAACTCTTTCTTCTCTCCCAAACTCTCAATCGCTCTCTTCTCTGTATTTTGGCCTGTGTTGATCTTCGTGATCTACGCCGAAGCTTCAGTGATGGAGACGAAACGCTCTGGGCATTTGCAAATCGGAAACGGCTCTAGGTGTTTTCCTTCAAGGAACCGTCATCGCCGTCGTCTAAGTGAAGACGAAAACTTGTCTCACCCTTCTTCTTTTTCAGTTTAGGTTCTTTTGCCTTCAAGGTTCGAGCTTTAGTTGCAAGAAAAGTAGCAAGTTCTCTGTCGATTTTGATTCTGTAAAGTATTTTTCAGATTTGGGATTTCGTGGATGCTATTATTATTTTGTTACAATTTTGTTATGCCCTTTTGTGCTAATTGATTAAATTGCATATTTTTACTGCAAATCATATCTAGTTTGCTTTCACCCTCAATATTTGGAATTTAGTAAATAAAAAATTCAATCATGAGGACGTAAGGAATTGAAGAAGAAAAGCATTTTGAATTTTTGATCATTATGTATTTCAGGCATTGAAATTTGTAAGGTTGAAGTTTGAATCCGTTATCCAAAAAAAAAAAAGTGCTTTAAATTCTGATCTTGTTCCGTTATGTCCCGATCCCGATCGGGTTCAGGATGGTCGGGATCAGTTTTGAAAAATAACAATCTCGTCCCATCCCGAAAATAAATTTTGAGATCAAAATCAAAATCGAGATGACCTTTATCCCAATCCGTCCCAACCCGTGCCCACCCCTAATTGATCCATGCAAATTTATAGCTAGTACCATTCACATTCAATTTAAAATGGCCAACAACACGTTTTTGCCAGCATAGAAGCTCCACTCTAGCAATATCGTTATGTGTGGTCTTTGAATTTATAGAGAAAAATAAAAATTAAAAAATCGAGTAAATAATCTTTGAGTGTAGACTTATAAGTTAATGACGCAAATCATTGATATATATTATGTTCGTTAGGACTTAGGACGTCCTTATGTCTTACTACTTTCTCCGCCATGTTTGTCTTTATGTCTTGTTATCCCTCTACACTCGAATTATGATCAAACAAATTAACGAACATAATATATTTAAGGCTTTATTGCCAAAATACCCCCTAAACTTGGTTATAATTGTCTGTTTGCACACCGAACTTGCAATTATACAAATTGACTACCTAAACTTGGCAAAAATTGTCAATTTACACCCTCATCCGTCAATTCTAACATTTTTCATCCAAATGTTGGTCATGTGTCACTCATGTGAGGGGCAATATAGTCATTTCAGGTCTAAAAAACAAATATATATTATTAATAAAAAATTCATGCAAAAAAATTAATAAAAATGATCTCATGTGAGGAGAAATAATTCATACAAAAAAAATTAAAAAATAATAAATTTTTACAAGTTTTTTTTATAAGAAATAATTTATGATAACTTAAGAATATAATTCTAAATATAATTTCTCTAAAGAAATAAATAAAAGCTTTGAAAGAAAATACATATCTTTTTTGAATATATGTTTGTATTTTTTGGCATAGAATATATATTTTTATAAAACAAACAGTTTTTTTTTAAAAAAAAAAATAGTGACAAAAATGACCATATTACCCTTCACATGAGTAGTACATGACCAATTTTTAGATGGAAAAAATTAGAATTGACGGAGAGAGTGTAAATTGACAATTTTGCCAAATTTAGGGGGTCAATTTTCCCAATTACAAATTCATGGTGCAAACTGACAATTATAGCCAAGTTCAGGGGGTATTTTGGCAATTATGCCTATATTTAATAAATATTTCTTCTTTTTTTAAGAAAACATCAACCTTAATTTATTAATGTTCAACAAGCAGTACAATAATAACATGCCCTTACGGCTAGCACATAGTCGGATCTAGCTTCCCTAATCCTTTCAGAAGCCTAGAAGCCAACAAACCTGACCAAGTTTGTTCATACTTGAACAACCCATCTTGGCTTGAAGCCTTAGAGCTCAACTCAATCCTTGAAGAACCCAAACCTAAAGCATCTGGTTGTTGTGCAACCCTAGCCATTGCCTTTGCGAGACTCAGAACTGCTAATGAGAGACCTTCCATGGCTGAGATGAGTAGTTTGGCCTTCAGTTCTTTAATTTCTTTCAACACTTGTTTATCACAATCTCCGAGTTCATGCTCGAACAAACCACAATCCCTACCAAATTCTTTGATCCTTTCAAAAATGAAATCTAAATCAACCTCCACCTCTAGCGAAAAAGCAAAATGCCAAAAAACTCTAATATATTTGACGCCAAGTATCAATCACTAGCCAGATCCTCTGAAATATATAATAATGGAAATCAAATTTGCTAAAGAATTTTTATATTTAATTTAGTACTTACAAGGATGATCTTTGAGTAGAAACGTAAAAATGGTAGAATTAAAGCTTAAAGGCGGCCGCACCGGCCTTTCTTTCTTAAAAAAATGGTATAATTAATTGTGAGACCTTTTTTGTTTTTGAGGAAAACATAAATTTCATTAAACAATCGGAAAATATACCACGAGGGGGACATAAGACCTAACCCCAAAAATGGTTACAGATACCATGAGCTTAAAAAGCCTAAACTCTAACCAATCAATCGCCTCTTTCCACATGCTACAAATAACGGACGAACCCGAGAGTCTAGATAACACCTCATAGACAACAGCCAAAAGGACAAACACCCTCAAAGGCACCATGTTCCAAACGTACTAGTCCACGTACAAGGAATGCTCGTCAGCAAATTGACCATCAAAGTAAACCGAAAATAATCCAATTCATCCCCGAGAATGACACCACGACCAAAACACCTCAAGTTGACCCAACCCTAGCTCAAATGAGTAGGGACTTATTGAACCTGACCAAAAAACAAACACCAAAAAGAAAACCCTAATACAAAACAAAAAAGAGTCGCCGCGAGTCCCTGCCCTCCACAAGATGCTAGCCCCGGAATAAACAACAACCACTGACCCTTTTGACATATATGGCCACTTGATAACCAACTTATCGTCGTTGACTGGCCATCCAATTATCTCATACATCACACCATACCCACAGTCCAAACTCAGATCCCAAGCCCGTAGTGTCACCAGCCGCCACCCTCCTCCAAAAATCCAACCGAACTTCCAGACTCCGCCAAACCACTGCCCAAAACCACCGCTGCACAAACACCACCAACCTGGAATCCTCAACCTCCTCCCATATTGATATATCCCATCATCCTTGAACCAATCCACGGTTGTCCACCAATCACCACCGCCCCCTCGAAAAGGATCAGACCCATCAGACTTCCACCGCCCATCCCACCTCGAAACAAAAAGTCTCAGATCTGAAGGCTGAGCGATCCTAGCAGCGAAAAATAACCACCACTGAATAACCCGCCTCCAACCCAAAACCAAACGCCTTAAGCCAGCAAACAAATCCGCCATGACTGCTACCGAAAAGAATAGCCAAACAGCCTCGGGGAAGACGATCCTCGCATAGCAACTCTAACGTACCCTAGCAAACCAGTAGAAGAAACAAACCAAAAGCCAGTCCGACTGCACCCTTTACACGCCGACAAGGCATGGCGTCGTTGCTGGCGCGCGCAGGAGAGCCGCTGGACAAGCCACAACCTAACTTTTGTGAAAACCAAACCCTAGCGCGTGAGGCGCATACCAGACTTCTTGAATGATTTTGAGTTAAAAAGGATATCACTCTTTCTTCTGAGGTTGATTACTTGATTATAGTGTTTAGTGTTATTTTTTTACCAATTTGTAGACACTTTAATTGTGAGACCTTGAACTGTTCTAAGTCTGTAAACTCTTTTCTTTGATCAAAATTAAAAGAAAAGAAATTGCAATCCCTCTTGTCGTTTTGTTTTTTGGACGATAAATGAGATTTCATTTAAGACCACAAAAGTGGTAACCCTAATACAATTGGACCCAAAAACTGGGCAGCCCAAAATTGAAAAAATACATGGAAAAACAAAACAAACCTAAAGGCCCAAATCAAAACAAAACCCTAGCAAGTAATAAGGCAAGCCGGAGACCCCAACAGCCGCCACCCATCGCCACCCATCGTCACCGCCAAACCTGCCGCCACACCCGCCGGGAAAACTTGTTCCGATGACCAAAAATCGACCTAAAACTAATAGATCTACATCAAAAAGCCTCAAAATCACCCAATCCAAACAAAATCGAACCCTAATCTCCAACTCCCAACTCTGATCGACAAGAAGAAACTCCACTGCAAAACAAACAACGAAACTAAAGTCGTCGAAAACCACCATGGAACCTGACGAAGGTGTCGGTACGAAGACCGGAGACTCTGCTCGAAACACCTCCATTTTACCAAAAGCATCGGAATGCGTTATAGTGCGACAACGAGATTCCGCCTCGGGAAACCACCCAAGGTCGTCGATCTGTAGAAGGGGAAGAAGAAATCCGATGAGGCATGCAAAGCTTGATTCAAAGGTTTCAAGGTTGTAGATCCAAAACAGATCTGGGAGAGAGGAAGAGGATAAATCCGAAAAAAAAGAAAAAGAAGACCGCCGCCGGAGAGACAAACGGCGCCGTCAAGAGGACAGACAAAGCCGTCAAGAAGGCGGACTGAGCCGCTAGTAGCTAAGACACGCCACCGACTCTCAAGGTGGTTGCTCAGAGAAGGAGAGAAGAGTCTAGAGAGAAGGAGGACCCTCTCTCAGTTTTTTGCTTTCACTAATCTTTTCTTTCTTAATCCCTCTTGTCGTTTAGACATGGAAGAATCAACAAAGAACCCATGGTGAGAAAGGGATCAAAGTGTTTCAATCTCGTCATCAAGTTCACCAAAATATGAGAAAAATCGTAATTAATTTCTATTTGAACTGCATGAAAATGGTCATTATAGCTAGAAGAAAATCTGCGGGTCATATGGAACAAATCACCCAAAAGTTCAGTTAGCAAATTCCTCGTCTCTGCCTAGTTAGCAAGTTCTAATATTTAATTCTGCATTTGATATTTGCGCAGATAATAAAAAAGAAAAAGAAAAAAAGGCTAAAGATCGATATATAAAAAAAAAAACCCATATCCGTTCTGATTTAGGGTTTCTATTTGACCTGCATGAACAATCTCCAATCCCCATATCCTTTGTTCTAATTTCTAATTTCTTCTTTCTATTTAGGGTTTTCATCAATATATTTATATAGAGTAAAGAGTGTTTCTATTGGGACCTCCAAATTTGCTCACTTGACCTCACTCCATTATGAATTATTAAATGACATTTATAACCTCCTATAAAATGACTATTAAGGACAATAATTATACCAAAAAAATATTATGTTTATTTTCTCTAGAGTTTCCAATTCAAATAATATTAGATTGCACTATTTATTATTTTCCTCATCTATTTTCATTTTCCAATTTCACTACATACTCATTAAAACATTTATATATATTTAATAAGAATTAAAACTATGATAGATCATGTGACATAAAAATTTGTATCATTTGTTGAACGCATATTGGTGATAGAGAACAAAAGAAATTCTACTATGACCTAAATCTAAGTCTATCCATTATATTTGCAAAAAAAAAAAGCTAGCAATTAAAAAATATATATAAAATATTTAATCATGAGGTACAAAAAATAGAGGAAAAAAATAAACAGTAAGAATAAATGATTACTCTTTTTTTTATTGCACAGCTAAAAGAAAAAAGAATAGTTAAAAAAACAAAGAATAGTTCATGCTAAAACATTTTCTTGTTGATTAGAAATTAATTTTTGAAACCTAATACCTTGTGTTTGATTTTTTTTATTGGATAAGAGATTTATGTTGTCTGATTTAGGAATGAACATTTAATTAAGATATATAGAGTAATTATGTCATTGAAATAGCTAAGTTTTTTTATTTTAAATATGAAAGTTTTTTGCAAATTATATGAGTGAGGTTATTTGAGGAAGTTTAATGAGGTTTAGTGAGTAAAATTTAGTATTTGAAAATTTATTAGGAGGTGTAAAAAGTACAGAAGTCAAGTAAGTAAATTTAGAGGTTCCAATAGAAAAACTCTAGAGTAAATTTTATTTTATTTTGAAAGGGAGGAAAATGTAAACATTTCGATAGTAAATTTATTAAAAAGGTATGGAATATCAATGAAGAATTAAATATACTGTATAAAAGAGTAACATTAATAGTTTTACAAAGTTTTATCATGGCAAAATATATTGACATGGAATGCCACATCATATTAAGGCCTCAAAACTTAGGCTTTAATTAAGGCTCCCTAGTATTACCCAACCCTTTAGGTCAATGAAAACTTGTAAATCAATCTAAATTCAGTTGTCACTTTTGGAAGAGACATGGATTATTACAAATGATATTACAGCCCAATCTAATCATATTGACTTTATGGGAGTTTGATTCATGGTTATGAGAATGTCCATACCAATTAATGAGGAAAATGACGCCTCTTGCGGGTAACTTGAATTCGTAAGTATATAAATGGTGGTGTTATTCATTGAAAATACATGTCCATTTAATAAATGGAAAATAATTCTTCTTCTGTTGTTGGTGTAGTTGCCACGATAAAGGAGCGGATCTACATTATGATACCTCGAATTCCACGTTAGTAATGCCATGCGTTCAAAAAATTAGAGTATTTAAATAAGAAATTTAGAGTCTACAAATAATTCAACTTATTCTTTTGGACGATGACTTGGATTGTTAAGCGAAGACGACCTCCATCAAATCACCCCTTTATATAAGGTAAACTGCTGGTAAAGATCTTTTAGAAGACCTTGTTAAAGACTAGTCTCTTCTTTTGGCCAGGACCTTGGTGAAGACTTGGAATTTATAGCTAGGACAATAACGACCACATAGCTAGCTAGGGACCATATCCAACCATGCTTTCCTTGGCCTTTATTCTTTTCTTTTGCTTTCAGAATTGCATATAATTCCAAAGACTCTACTGCTTTTGGTCGATCATCGATCTCTTCAGATTCCACCATGGTCCATATGACCCTTAACTCCCATTATTTTCTTCCATACGTACGCTGCATTTCTATATTAATTCCCAGTAGACTTCAGAGATTTTTTGGTCGTCTTTCAATCATAACAGTGAGATCGATCCTCCTTTCTACACGACACCTTTGATCTTGATTTGTCAATCAGACGGTTCTAAACCCACTAGAATAGGTTCCCTCTCACCCACAAATTATATATCTCAGTACCATATGTGCTCGTTGCTTTTATCTTGTAATGCATAGATGCCTCCTTAATTTTCCCACCAAAATGTTTGACAAAACAAGAAAACGAAATTGACTGCTACGATCAGTTCCCAGCTAGATAGATTATTAAAGTGTAAAACACTCCTAGAATGTATATGTATTACGTACGGTAATTAAAATTTTCAACCTTCCTCTTTTCGCATTATATAAGAGTTGCTCATATGGAAAATATGCAATGCTATTCTAGTTTCTCTCCCATTCAAAGCTCTACCTCACCCTAGCCTCTATTTCCAACAATGGCTGCCAAGACCCTCCAAAACTTGAGTTCCCACTACGCCATTCTCTTTACTCTTCTCTTCCTCTTAACCCTCGTCGGTGCAGGCGAACACCACCGCTTCTCGAGATCCTTGTCCCGAGCCAAACACGGCCTAAAGAAAGAGAAACTGAGCCATCTCCGGTTCTTCTTCCACGACATAGTCAGCGGCCGCAGCCCGACAGCCATTCGGGTCGCCGAGGCACCCACGACCAAAAACTCCTCCACGGGATTCGGGGCGGTGGTGATGATGGACGACCCGTTGACTGCCGGGCCGGAGCTGGGCTCCAAGCTAGTGGGAAAAGCCCAAGGGATTTACGCCTCGGCTTCGCAGACCGAGATAGGGTTTTTGATGGTGTTGAACTATGCTTTTGTGGAAGGGAAGTATAATGGGAGCACTCTGAGCGTGTTGGGGCGGAACACGGTGTTCTCGACCGTGAGGGAGATGCCGATAGTCGGCGGTAGCGGGCTTTTCCGGTTTGCTCGTGGGTATGCTCGTGCCAGGACTCACAAGTTTGATTTGAACACTGGGGATGCTGTTGTGGAGTATAATGTCTATGTCCTCCATTATTGATCTCCTCTGTTGGTTAATTTACTCTTTTTTTTGGGTGTACGTATGAGCCGTTCAATATATTAAGTGAGAGGTGTTGGGATATATCATGATTCATGAGGGACCATTATGAGATGTAAACAATGAGTCTCTAGCTTGCAATTGGACATGTATTTGAGATTATGAGAATCGTCTGCAAATCATACTTAATAGTACTCTACTCTGCACTGAAATTTATTTTTCCATCCGAAATATGACTCACATTAATGTCATCTTGTTTTTTTTTTTTTTTTTTTGGACGAATCATTAATGTCATCTTGTTAGTATATATTATATAACACCTCATATGTTATATTACATAGTGGAATGATCCAACAGGCCAAGAGTAACTTTTGTAAACCTTTTTTTAACTTCCCTGTATGAGGATAATGGAAAGAAAAAAAAAAAAAAAACTTGAGGAAAGAGTCATCTAGCACAGCGAGATCAGACCAGCAGGAGGAAAAGGCGGAGGGCATGGCAAACCGTCGCGGGACAAAACATGGACCAGGGAGGACGGCGGTCTATCAATCCAGACAGCCGGGCACGTCCTCCGCACACTAAGCGACGCAACATGGTGAGCTGCGTTGTTTGCTTTTCTGGGAATCCAAGACCAAGATGTTGGCCTGCAAGGTGGAGGAGCTGCACGGATCCGATTAATCACAGGGATTATCCTCCAATCCTTCTCGGAGTCGATACCATTGATGCCCTTCACAAGATCCTGGCAGTCAGACTCAATTTGGACAGAGAGATGGTGGTGCTTTCGAGCTAGGGAGAGAGCAAGAAGAGCAGCCCGTGCTTCGGCTTCACTGGCGGAGCTTGCGGAGCAGCAACAAGAGGCGCCATCAATAAGAGATCCTTGGTCATCTCTAACAACCACACCAAGACCAGCAAGGTGTGTATTACAAGACCAAGCTGCGTCAAAATTGATTTTGATGGTGCCAGTGGGTGGTTTTTTCCAAGAGGTTTGATGGTTTTGGGAAGTATGGTTGTTGATTTGGTTTTGGGAATTATGGTTGTGAACATGGTTTTGGATTTGTGAGAGGTGAAAGACTGGTGGATTGGAATGGTTTAGAGCTTGGGTGTATTGGTATTGTGTGGGCGGAGGGTTATTGTGAGGGTAGTGAGTTATGGCAGGGTCATGGAGAATTTGTTGATTGAAATGGAGGGGTTGGGTGGAGGGATTTTGGCCGGAAGAGGGATGGGGGAGGGAAGAGATTTGTACGGAGAGGGTAGTTGATGTGGGATGGTTTGTGGTGACTGGACTCTGAAAAATTCGAGAGTTGGTGGGAGGTTGAGGTTGATTGAGATGCAAAAGTTGTGAGAAAGAAGAGGTGAGGTTTGGTATGTTTGAGATTGTTGGGGAACAAAAGTTTATGGGGTTGTTGACAAGAAGAGACGGAGTGGAGGGTTGAGGATTTTGAGGGGGAAAACAGCTGAAATTTATATGAGACTCTTGACTCTTGCTGTGAACTGTTGCATTCAGGAACTCCAGGGCAGCATTTTCAGCACGGGAGGCAATGATTTGGGGCTGAGAGGAGGTGGCTTGATAGAGAAGCTGGCATCTATTTTTCCATAATTCCCAGCAAATGAAGGAAATAATGGTAAGACAGTTGACTTGAACCATTTTATGTGGGCCTGCAAGCTTTAGAATTTGTTCAAACCATCTGTCAATAGATGTAATTTGTTGAGTGTTGATTTTGTAATTCAGAGAACAAGAGAACCATGTGCAGATAGCATTTGGGCAAAGCAATAAAATGTGTTCTATTGTTTCTGGGGCTTGGCTACAGATTGGGCAAAGAGGTGACATGACAATCTTTCTCTGGAAAAGGTTTTGGTAAGTAGACAGGGCATTGTTTACACATTGCCAAAGAAAGTGTTTTATCTTAGGTAGGGTCTGAATTGACCAGATAGCTTTCCAAACACAAGGGTGCACTCTATGGGAGGAGTGGCTCATATGACCAGAGGGTTTAAAATTCAGAGAATGAAAAAGATTATACCCAGATTTAACTGTGTATGCACCATTTTTTGTGGCTGGCCAGATTAGCCTGTCATTTACCTGAGTATCACTGAACAGTTGCATTTCAATAGCCGCTTTGTCTGGCGCTGAGATTAGCCCACTGATCGGTTGCAAGTTCCAAGAGTACTCGTCCCAATCGATCAGGTTTGAGACTTTGGTGGGGGCGGATTGGGGAATAGGCGATATAGGGCGAATGTAACCCACCTCAGAGTTTAAGATCCATTTATCCCTCCAGATATCATTGGAGCAGCCATTGCCCACCATCCATCTAGCTCCTTCTTCAATAAGGGCCTTACCTTCCAACAAGCTACTCCAAGCCCACGAAGCCCTCGATCCTTTCCCCGCTTGTAGGACAGTTGTATGGGGGAAATAAATCCCTTTAATTATCTTTGCCCAGAAAGAGTTTGGCTCAATGTGAAGCCTCCAAACTTGCTTTGCAAGGAGGGCAGTGTTGAAATCGCCAAGGTTTCTAAATCCCATGCCGCCATCAGATTTTGGTAGGCCTAGATACTCCCAGCTTTTCCAATGGATTTTACTTTCTTCCTTCTTTTGACCACACCAAAAGTTTGCTATAACTGCATCAATTTCCTTGCACAGTGTTGATGGGAATTTAAAACAGTGCATTGGGTAGTTAGGAACAGCTAGTGCAACTGATTTGATTAATACCTCTCTGCCTGCAGTAGAGAGGGTACCCATCTTCCAGCCCTGAATTTTGTCCTTGAGCCTGTCTTTGATGAAGGACAAAGAAGCTTTTTTTGAGCGACCCCAAACAGTTGGAAGCCCCAGATAATTTCCTGGATTAGAGGTCAATGGCACATTTAGGATCTCCCTTAGGTTGTCGATCAGAAGAGCTGGGGTGCTTGGAGTGCAAAAAAGACTTGACTTTTCCAAATTTACGCGCTGCCCCGAAGCATCACAATAGGTGTTTATCACCTTCATCAGTTCCACACAGTCCTCCTCTGTCGCCCTTAGAAAAAACAGTGAATCATCGGCAAAGAAAAGGTGAGTAAGTGCAGGTGTGAACCTGCTTAGGTAGATGCCGTGAATGTTACCCCTATCACAAGCTTGTTGAAGTAGAGATAAGAATACCTCAGCCGTGAATGTTACCCCTAAACCCTAAACCCTAAGTTTTTTTTTTCTTTCCTTTTGTTGTGGTCTGTTTTCTTTAGTCTGCAGTTTCTCTTTTTCCCGTGCTTTACTAGTCTTGCCTCTTATTTGAGCTTGTGACTTAGAAAGCCTTGCTGTTGTTTTCCTGGGCCTGTTCTCTTTCCAGGTCTTGTTGGTCCTTTTGGGCCTTTATGAAGTTTTCTCTCCGTCCAAAAAAAAAAAAAAAAAGGATAATGGAGATGAAAAAAAAAAGACTCCCCTTTCCTCTCTCCTCCTACTTCCCACACTCTCCTTTTCTATTTTATTATTTTTTCATTTCTCATTTTTCTATTGTTCCCAAACTGCCCCAACTTTCCCTCATCTCTCTCTTCCCCTCCCCGTTCCCACATCTCTCTCTTCTTCGTTTCCAGTTCCCAATCTGGCAGTTAATTATCAAATTTTCCCCTCTAAGCTCTTCTTCGTTCTGTTCTTCTTATCTCTGGCGGCAGCTCCGGATTCCTTTGGGAGCTTCTTTCCGGCCTTGGGCTTCTTCTCGGCAGGAGCTTTCTCGGCGACGGTGTGGGTTTCTTCTTCGATTTGCTTTTGGTAATGATAAATGAGAATGAATGATGCTTTCAATTAAGGGCTCAAATAGATAGATTATCGACGGTGTTGGATTGCCTTTTTCTTTTTTTGACTTAGGCATGATCGGGGACGAAGGAAAGTCGCCTGAGGACGTTGAAAAGCTTGACTTGCAGCTTCAATCCGTTGAGCTTCACCTGCTCCTTGACCATTGCTCCACGCGTTCACCTGCTCCTCCACTTTCTGGTTCTTCATATACAAAATTCTGCAATTTGAATCTCAATCAATAATAACCCAAGCCACTCCACCAGAACTTGCAAATCACCATCATCAACCTGCAATTCAATCTCAATCCATTACTATGGACACCCAAGGCTGCAACACCCCACCACCCTGTGCCTCACCTGCAATTGCCGAGCTGCCAATAACACCCACCGTGCTTCAATCAAAGTCATGGCAATCCTCTGCAATCCACAACTCCAGTTCTCTCACCCAAGCTCACATGAGCCACCGTGAACCTTCAATTACAACCACCCAAAGCCTTCGAGCTCCTCATCAGCTCGTGTTCAACCCATAACCAGATTTCAATTTCGACCTGAATATCCTCACCGGAGCCCCAAACTCCAGAATGTCATTTTTCCTCTTCTCTTCGGTGCAACCACAACAACCACAACAACAATCGTCACTCTTTCAAACCCTAAATCTCTTTCAGAAAACTCAACAATCCCCAAATCCCTTTAAGCAAACGTAGCAGTTAGAACTGGGGAAATAACAGGGCCGGCCCTTGGGCAAGACATACAAGACCTGGGTCTATGGCCCCTGACCCAATTGGCCAAAAAAAAAATTATATTATCCAGTCCAAATAAATAAATAAAAAATTCACGAGTATTATTTTAATCAGCATGTGCAACCGACTTGCTAGCTTCTTGAGGTCTTTTTTATTCTTTTTGGTTTTTGAGAAAGTGGCTCATTGTCTCTCTTTGCGGCTTTGCCCAAAACTAGATAGCCCCAAAAGAAAAAAAAAATTGTAGTCTCTTCTTCTCTCTTTTACGACCCAAAGGTAATTTTATATTTTTATTGCTATATGTCTAAATTATGGATTAATTTATTTATTTTCTGAATTTGGTTGTTGGATACTTGGATTTTGAGTTCAAACATAGTACTGCAATAGTATCTATTTAGCTATTCTATTGCTAATTCGCTATATGTGAATTACATATATGTTTGAGATTTTTTTTTTCCGAGCAATCGAGCACGAGAATTTACTTCGCCTTGACCCCCAAATTCTCAGGGCCGGCCTTGGGAAATAGGAGGAGAGAGTTGAGATGGGAAGAAGAGATGAAACAAAGGCTAACGGGATTAGTAGCTGTTAAAGCTGAGTAGATAGAAGGAGACAGATGCCAAGCTTTGATAGGGAGACAGGGAAGGAGACAGGGTTTTGGGGAAAGAGGATTTGAAGCTGGTAAGGGAAGGGAATTGGGTGGGATGAGAAGAAGAGAGAGATGTGGGAACTGGGAACTGGGAAGGGAAGAGAGAGATGTGGGAACGTGCAGGTAGATGAGGAAAAGTTGGGGCAATTTGGGAACAATAGAAAAATGAGAAATGAAGAAATAATAAAATAGAAAGGGGGAGTGTGGGAAGTAGGAAGAGAGAGAAAAGGGGAGTGTGAAAATCACTCCAAAAAAAAAAGGGTCGATGGATGCAATTACCCAACTATTGAGTACATTTTTAGTGTTGATTTCCTTGCAACGTCTCAAGATTCGAGTAATAGTCCATGCATGTAATCTCACCCAAAAAAATATATCAATGAATTAACATGAAAACTTAACAACAATTAGACTATTAGAATACACGTTTATGAATTTTAGTGTTTTATGATGGGGGAGGGAGATTTGAAGTTTAAGACCTCATCTACACTTGTGAAAATAAATACCATTGCACCAACGGTTTAATTGGGTTAGTTTCAAAATTGATTTATTTTTAATTTTCAATTGTCATTTTGGTTTACAGCTGGATGCTGAGGTATGTTGCTTTGACCTAGTTTTTTCTTTTCACTACAATAATGTTGGGCAAAGGACACCATTTAATTGTTGGGAGTGTCTACGGTACTTGGGAGTACCAAAACTCCCTCCATCCGACGCTCCACATTCGAGGGGGGGGGGGGGCCTTTTGGGTTTGTGGGATTGAGGAGAAGTCCTCTAATCCAAGGGTAGGAAATTAGGGAGTTTGAGTGCTCCCAAGCACTCTAGAACTTCCGTCATTTGTTGGTGTCCAATAGAGGGGTGGTTTTTCCCCAAAAGTCACCAATTTGTCACATTGGTAACTAATAAAGGGGTTTTGGGGAAAAGTCACCCCTAATGTGGCAAATTCTATTGGACACCAACAAATTTGTTCAGCCGACTAATTACACGTCATTAATTGTTATAATTAATCTCAAATCCTAAACAAACCTAACAAAATTACTACAGATCGACCAAAGTGCGGTGAAATTAACAAAGTTATTAATAAGTTATAACAATTTACAACTCCTTTTACAGTCATGTGGGTAACCGTTTGGTTATCCAAAATGGTGATACTTAATAGACAAATACAGAGCATCGGATAGAGCTGAAATGATAAAACTTGAAATCCAACTGCTAAATGGTTTTCGATTTGACTAAACTTTTGTAGGAATCATATTTAAGAGATATCTATAACACATGTGGTTCGGATCGTCAAGTTTTATTTTTTAAAGTGAAAAAAACATGTATATATGTATACATATTCAAAGGATTGTACTCCACATGCCACTTATAATAAAGGGAAATTATCGTGAACAATATCTAATCTAAGGGTTGTACATCACTTTGGTATCTGATATTTAAAAACTATCACATTAATACCTGACCTTTCAAACCCAATCCAACTTTGGTACACACCGTCAATAACTTCGTTTAAGCCATGCTCACGTGACTTTTTTTCATGGGCATTTTCGTCTCTCCATGTATTAACCCAGTTTTTTTTTGTTCTCTCTCTCTCTCCTTCTTCTTCTTTCTTCTTCCCCTCCAACCCAATTCCTCCTCTTTCTCCTTCTTCTTCCTCCTTCTTTCTCCTTCTTCTCCTTTTTGGCTCCTCTAACCCAATCTCTCTCTCTCTCTCTCTCTCTCTCTCTCTCTCTCTCTCTCTCTCTCTCTCTCTCTCTCTCTCTCTCTCTCTCTCTCTCTCTCTCCTTCTTCATCCTCCTTTCTCCTTCTCTCCTTCTCCTTCTTCCTCATTCTTCTCCTTTTTGGTTGTGTGAAGGAGAGAAGAAGAAGGATAGAGAGATAGAGAGAAGGGGGAGGAAGAAGGAGAGAGAGAGAGAGAACAAAAAAAAAATCTGGGTTAATACATGAAATGAAAATGCCCATGGAACAAAGCCACGTGGGCATGGTTTAAACAGAGTTATTGACGATGTGTACCGAAATTGGGTCGGATTTTAAAGATCAAGTACTAATGTAATAGTTTTTAAATATCGGGTACCAAAGTGATATACAACTCTTAGGTTGGATACTATTCACGATAAAAGCCCTATAATAAATTTTGACTATAAATTAACAAAGGGTAAAAACTTCAAATGATACATGATTGAACTATCACGAAATGCACTTTTTGATACTCACAAATGTTTAGGAAGTATGGTGGTATCTGAACTAGTACGTCGTTACCTATTTTGGTACCTCCGTCAATTTCAAGGTATTACCATACTCACTATACATTTTTTTGTACCAAAAAGTGCATCTCATAATAGTTCAGGTACCATTTGAGAATTTTACCCATTAACAAAATAGTAGATGGACTTGTGCGATCAGCTGTCGCAACTATTATGTCACAATGATAATGCCATCCACTAGCTTCCTTTCACTTTACTTCACACCTCCTTTTATATACATGCCAACATTAAACAAAGCCACTTCGATCATTTCCCACACCATGACCAAAAGGTCCAAAACCCTCTCAATACTCGCCTCTACTTTCCTCATTTCCCTCACCACTTTCTTCTTCACGATCCATGCCACTGCAAAATCCTCAACCTCCTCCCAGAACCCATCTCCATCATCACTTAGGCTCATGCAAGAGAAATTAAGCCACCTCCACTTCTACTTCCATGACATCGCCAGCGGCCCGAACCCAACTGCCATCTGGGTCGTCCGAGCACCCACGTCTAACAAATCTCCGACGATGTTTGGCTCCGTAGCGATGATCGACGATGCCTTAACCATCGGCCCCAAAAGGAGCTCCAAAGTTGTGGGAAGAGCTCAAGGGTTCTATGCATCTGCCTCACAAAGTGAAAATGCTTTGATAGTGGTCATGAACTTGGCTTTCTTAGAAGGCAAGTATAATGGAAGCAGTCTTAGTGTTTTGGGACGAAACCCTGTGGTTGAAACTGTAAGAGAGATGCCTATAATCGGTGGAGGTGGACTTTTTCGGTTTGCTCGTGGTTATGTTCAGGCCAAGACTCTCAGGTTCAATGCAACAACTGGAGATGCTGTTGTTGAATATAATGTGTTTGTGATCCATTATTGACTAGCTTGTTGTTCTTGCCCCTTAATTGAATTGTTTAATTTTCTGTCCGGACACGAATATGCTTCCTCATGTGTTGTTAGTGAAGTGTGGTAGGTGGAGAGCCATTGGTTTTTTATATCAATATGTATGTTGGATTGTTAAGTATGCATGGCCTACGAACGAGTTTTGACTTTTGACTGGTCATCGTAAAAATCAATATGTATGTAGAGATCAATCGATCAAATTAATTGTGCATAATAGACACCTAGTACGTTATTTGGTTACTACTTTTGAAATATATATATATATATATATAACCAATGTCGTAGCCAGAAATATTAGTCAGGGGTCAGGACTTAAATAATAATTAAACTACACAAAAATCAAACATCATCAAATAACAAAAAATAAATTCATAAATCGTTACGATACTAAAATATAACAAATCCCTCCAAAACAATTAACTGAACTAAGACATGCCATATAAAGAAGCAGCTCGGTAGTAGTCTCTGTAAAATGATCATTCAACTCTTGGAGTTGCAGAGTTTTTTTTTTTTCGATAGGGCTTGAAGTTGCAGATTGCAACTTGCACAAAACGGCGTAGAACAGTAGAAAAACAATATAAAAATATATATGTGAATGTGGAATAATCATTGATTAATTGTTCAATAAATAAAATATATTTTATTTCCATCATAGTGGACTAGTGGAGCCGTGCTACAATTAAAGAGTGTTTAATCATTGTTTTTTTATTACTTTCTTTTGTCAGATGGGAGAAATTTCATATTATAATATAATATATCTAATAAAATATTATATACTTCAACCAATTAAAAAAATTGAGGAGGGTAAATTGACCCCCTCGCCCCATAGTGCCTACGCCCTTGTATATAACTACTTATCATTTCAGAAGCCTTCAGAAAAATTATGAACAAATTGAAGTTTGTAAGTCTTTTAACTCTAACAAAAGTTCCAAAAGATCTCATAGATCATTATGGAAGAGCCCAAAAGTCAGAAATTTCGTTATGAGCTTGAAAATAATATAAAAAAAAAAAAATAATTTTTAAACTAACTTGTAGTCTTCCTTGTGTTTTTTGGGAACAAATTTGCTGCTCACCTCTATTTTGTTGCCATGTGTCCCTAAACTCTAAACCAGGGTTATATATTTATTTTTTATCTTTTATATTTTCTTTTCCTAACCATAGACACATGACTTGGGGTTTGGGGTTTAGGGGTTGAGGGTTTGGGGTTTAGGGTTTAGGGTTTGGGATTTAGGGTTTGGGGTTTAAGGTTTAGGGTTTAGGGTTTGGGGTTTGGGGGTTTGGGGGTTTGGGGTTTGGGGTTTGGGGTTTGGGGTTTGGGGTTTGGGGTTTGGGGTTTGGGGTTTGGGGTTTGGAGTTTAGGGTTTAGTGTTTCGAAAAAAAAATATAAAATATAAATGTTTAAGTGTTTAACCATGGTTTTGGGTATAGGACACATGGCAACAAAATAGAGGTGGGCAAATGCTCACCCTAACCATGGGTGGGCAGCAAA
Source organism: Rubus parviflorus (assembly GCA_029955375.1). Lineage (NCBI taxonomy): Eukaryota > Viridiplantae > Streptophyta > Magnoliopsida > Rosales > Rosaceae > Rubus > Rubus parviflorus. The sequence continues at coordinate 13,367,511 of JARGGL010000006.1, forward strand.
TTTGCTCCCGTTTTTTTTTTGTGTCTTTTAATCTTCAATAAAAAACAAAAGAGAAGGCTTCCAAGTTCCAACACTCTAAAAGTACCCAATTAGTTTCCTTGTAGTCAATACGCTTTGCGCATCACTCATGCAAATGAAAGTTTTTTCAATGAGACCGTCACATGTGTGACGGGTGACATGCCTCATTTATTGGCTAATGTTGCATAAAAAACTATTAGATGAATAAAAAACTATTTTTTGACCAATCATTGAGACCCGTCACACATGTGACGGGCTCACTGAAAAATCCCTCCACGCAAATAATCTAAATTTTTTTGGAAAATGAAAATGTTCATAGAATCCGTGTATTGTAGATCGAAATGTGTTTATCGTAAGTTAAAAAGGCTTTAGAAAATCCATGAACAAATTGAAGTTTGCAAGTCTTTTAGCTCTAAACCGAGGTTTCTGAAGTTGTCTTAGGATCATTATAAAAGAGTCCAAAAATCAAAAATTTCTTTACGAGCTTGAAAAATAATATTAAAATAAATTGTTATAGTAATTTTTATTCGTTGGCCCAAGCCTTTCTTGTTTATTTCTATTAATTTTCAAAAAAAAAAAGTGAAGGCTTCCAGAACTTTAAAAATACCCAAATTAGTTTCCTTGCTGTCAATACACTTTGCTTATCACTCATGCAAATAATCTCAAAATATTTTGAAAAATGAAAATAGGCTTTAGAAAATCATAAACAAATTGAAGTTTGTAAGCTTTTAGCTATAATCGAGGATTCAGAAGTTCTCTTAGGATCATTATAGAAGAGCCCAAAAGTCAAAAATTTCTTTACGAGCTTGAAAAATAATATTAAAAAAAAATTGTTATAGTAACTTTTGCTGACGAATTAGTAATGGGTACAAGACTATTTTGTTTATTTCTATTAAATTTTAATAAAAAATAAAAGTGAAGGCTTCCGAAACTTTAAATATATCCAAATTAGTTTCTTTGTGGTCAATTCGCTTTACTTATCACTCGTGCAAATAATCTCAAAATATTTTGGAAAATTAAAATTTTTCATAGAAATCGTGTATTATAGAAATGAGTTTTTTTCTAAGTTAAAAAGGCTTTAGAAAAACCATGAAAAAATTAAACTTTGTAAGTCTTTTAGCTCTAACCGAGATTCCAAAAGTTCTCTTAGGATCATTATATATAAAAGAGTACAAAAGTTGGAAATTTTTTTACGAGCTTGAAAAATAATATTAAAAAAATGTTAGAGTAACTGTTCTTTGTCGGCACAAGTCTTCTTTGTTTATTTCTTTTAATTTTCAATAAAAAATAAAAGTGAAGGTTTTCGGCACTCTAAAAATACCCGAATTAGTTTTCCTCCTGTCAATAGGTTTTCCTTATCACTCGTGCAAATAATATTAAAATATTTTGAAAAATAAAAATTTTCATAGAAACCGTGTATTAAATAAATGAGTTTATCCTAAAAGGCTTCAGAAAAACTATGAACAAATTGAAGTTTGTAAGTCTTTTAGCTCTAACCGATGTTTCAAAAGTTCTCTTAGGATCGTTATTAAAAAGTCTCTTTTTCAAAAAAATAAAATATTAAAAAGCCCAAAAGTTGAAAATTTCTTTACGAAGTTGAAAAATAATATTAAAAAAATTGTTAGAGTAACTGTTGCCGACAACTTATTCGCCGGCACAAGTCTTCATTGTCTATTTCTTTTATTGTTCAATAAAAAAAATAAAAGTGAAAGCTTCAAACACTCTAAAAATACCCGAATTAGTTTCCTTGCGGTCAATATGCTCTCCTTATCACTCGTGCAAATAATCTCAAAATATTTTGGAAAATAAAATTTTTCATATAAACTGTGTATTATAGAAATGAGATTTTTGTAAGTTAAAAAGGCTTCAGATGAAATATGAACAAATTGAAGTTTGTAAGGCTTTTAACTCTAACCGTGGTTCCAGAAGTTCTCTTAGGATCATTATAGAAGAGCCCAAAAGTCAGAAATTTCTTTACGAGCTAGGAAATAATATAAAAAAAATTCTTAGAGTAAGTTGTGCCGACAAATAGTTCGTCAGAACAAGTATTTCTTGTTTTTTTTGTCTTTTAATTTTCAATAAAAAATAAAAGAGAATACTTCCAACACTCTAAAAATTACCCAATTAGGCAATTAGTTTCATTGCACTCAATACACTTTGGTTATCACTCGTGCAAATAATATCAAAATATTTGGAAAATTAAAAAATTTCATAGAATCCATGTGTTATAGAAATGAGTTTTTCCTAAATTAAAAAGGCTTTAGAAAAACCATGAACAAATTGAAGTTTGTAAGTTTTTTAGATCTAACCGAAGTTCTAGAAGTTCTCTTAAGATCATCATAGAAGAGCCCAAAATTTGGAAATTTCTTTACGAACTCGGAAAAAAAAAAATCTTAGATTAACTTGTGCCGACGAATAGTTCGTTGGAGCCAGTATTCCTTGTTTTTTTTGTCTTTTAATTTTCAATAAAAAATAGAGAAAATTTGATTGTAGTATAGAAATCATGCTCTATTTTGGATACAATCCGGACAAATATTTCTTTTCTAATCGCGGTCTAGTGACTCACATGCCATATATGATTTTTTTCCTTTTCAATTTTATCTAACTAATTTTGTTATTTTAGATACCTGTTATACCCTTTTGTAATAAATGATGATAAATTGTTATCTTAATTAACCGAATTAATTAAAGTCAAACAAAATTTTATAAAAATAAATAAATTTATTATATTTTATAAACAAGGTTTTGTAAATTTATTCTTTTTTCATCAAAGTTAATTATTTGTGCATTAATTAATATAAATTCCTTATATATTGTTTTCAACACTCTAACATCTCAAACTTCATTCTTCATATTGAAAATCTTTTTCTTCATCTCTTTCCTGTTCCATGGCCATCTTTTTTTCAACACATTATCTCTTTCTTTCTTTCTTCTTCCATGGTCATATTTTCTCTCATACCTATGTTGTTGATGTGTGTAAGGGCAAAATATTTGCTATTGGCTATTTCCTATTTGACAAAACCTCTTCCCTTGTATTAGCAATTCTTTTGTATCATTGCTAGTTTGTTTTAGGGATTAGAAGTCGTGGCTTAGGTTGTTCTTACTCGAGATGGTTCGTGAAGACGTCTTTCTTATCCGGTCTTTTCTCCGGACTTCGATCATTAGTCATCGAAGGTTTCGTTCAAGCATCTCAAGGTATGACTCATGCATATGCACATGCACTTCATTGTCATTTTGTCTTCCTTGTTGTCCTAGGTTTATCTAGGATGTTTTCCTTTCACTTATGATGTGAATCACATAAGTATAGGATGCTTGATTGCCACACTTGTGTCTTGTATCACAAGTTTCGAGTTTATGATGTTAGGTTTGCTAGATCTTCTTATAGATTTGTTTTGATTAGCATTCCTTTATGTTTAAGGCTGTTTTATGCTTTGCGATCGATCGTCACTGTTCATACGATCGATCGCACCACGTGGCAATTATGTCCGTTGGTTTTATGACCGTTGCATTTCAAAAATATGTCCGTTGGGACTTTCTGTGCGATCGATCGCACGACATTCTGCGATCGATCGCAATTAAGGGTTTTCACTTCCAGACGGTTCTGTCTCTTCATTTTACACTATGCGATCGATCGCATAATGTCGTGCGATCGATCGCAAATGCCCCTGGGATGTTTTCTATAAATAGAACCCTTTTGTTTCATTTCGGTCAACTCTTTCCCCATAGTCGAAAATACACTTTGAGAGAGTTCTTTGGTATTGTGAGTGATCCTAGTTCCATGTTGTAGGTTCCTCACCTTAATCTCCATCTATAATCCATTGCTAAACTCTTTGATTTGCATTTATATGCTAGTTTAGCCTATGTTTAGGATTTAGGAGATTCTATTCGATTCTAGCAATTGTTCCATGTTGAATTGCTGAATTGAATGATTGAATCATTAGTTTCAATCTTCTTTGTTGTTTGTTTGTTTAGCTAATGATCCTTGTGATTAGTTAAACAAACCCTTGAATCATATTCAAGGCATTTCAATTCGGTTTGGTTAATGCAAGCAATTGTTCCTTGTTGAATTGCTTGTGTTAATTGAATTGAATTCATTCATTCATACACACACACACTTGCATAGTCGGTGTCTTGCAGTTGGAGGATTCACGCCGGTGAAGTTCGATCAATTGGAGAAGCTTGAGGTGGGAGCACTTGAAGAAGCAAATGGAAGCTACACAAGGTTAGAGCTGCCACTAGTCATAGGGTTGATAGTGTAGAGTTTGGGACGGAGTTTCCCCCTTGTACGTGTTGCCGTTTGGCGTTTTCTTAGTGTTACACAAGAGCGTGGGGTACGGCTCCCCTCCGGTTTTCCTCTAGAGGTAGAGGTTCCGGGTGACCATATTGTGTGTTGCTTGTGTGATTGTTGATATCTATTGTATTGTGCTTAATTGATTAACATATTGTGTGCTTGTTCATATATAGATATATATAGTCCGTGGTGTGCTAGTTTGATGCACACTTTGGGATTCTAGGTTGTACAATTGATTGTGCTTGTTGCATATATATTTGTTATCAATTGTGTATTGCTTGTGCAATGGTTAAAACCTAGGTTGTTCATTGTGAAGCATATTTGTATTGCTTCCTATTGTTGTTTGTAGGAGAGTTAAGTTTTAATTTGTTGAAAGTTGTGTATACTCTCCGATTAGTGTTTAGGACGACTATACCGTTGTTGGGACAATCCGGTACACCGGAATTTCAATGTGGCTTCTCCTCTATTACTTCTTTTAATATAGAATCGATTGTGGTGTTAGTCAACCTTTATCATAGAATTAATTGGGAATTTTTGTTTCCCATTCATATGTCATATATGTAGGTAAGATTTCAGAAGAAGATTGGTGATCTGATCTACGTTTTTTTCTGCTTCATATGTCTAGGTAAAATAAAATATTATTTAGACTTAATAGCCAAAATGCCCCCTAAATTTGGTCATAATTGTCAATTTACACCCCAAACTTGTAATTGAGGAAATTAACCCCCTGAACTTTGTAAAAATAGTCAATTTGCATCCCCTCCGTCAATTCCAACGTTTTCCATCCAAATGGCTGACATGTGACATGCACGTGAGGGGCAATATGGTCTTTTTACGCTTTGTTATAATTAAAAGAAGGGAAGAATTGAAAAGTGCAACTAGGGGGATTAGAACCACCACCCTTGTGGTTCCCAAGCATACACCAAACCAACTCAGCTATCCCAAACTTCAATGTCATTATCTCATAATAAGACATATAACATATATTGAGCTTCCCAAGCAAAACTGTCACACCCCCAGACCCGAGCCCAATATTATAAGGGAATATGGGTCTCGAATCTGCGGTGTGAGTTGAGGAAACTTCTTTCCTCCTTAAAAGAAGTATGAAAATAATAATAATTACAATAAATTGTGAATAAACATATGGATAATACTTATGTTACTGAAATAAAATCGTTATTTTACATGTACTTTATTAACTTCAAAAATAAAAGCATCAACAAAGAAAACCATGCTTATTTTACGGAAAGCATTGGTAGAAAACGTCTGTTATTTATTACAATACGATCTTCCCATCCCATGACATCTACTTCTCTCCTGAAAATAAGAAATGTGTAGCATCATGAGTTACACAACCCAGTAAGCACAGATAGCCAACACATATTAACGTTCTTAAAAACTTATCATAACTGACTAACAAGAACATATTAATTAATTTAATTAGTTCTACCACATATCATGCTTTCATAGAATTAATAGATCAAGGGTCTCTCTGAAGTGAATATTTTGGATTTACTGGTAATAGAACATAAACCGTAATATAACGGGACAAGCCGCAGCACACCCGGTCCTTAATACCGAGCATGTATACTCAAGGATCCTTAATACCCTAGTAGTATAGTAGTGCACTACCTGAAGGGACTAGAGCCCACAGCTAACTCTGAACGACAAAATTCCGTTCTTACCAGAAATTCACTCAAGCACGAGATTAACTATCTCTTGGCCTCGTAACTTCTTAATCACTAGTAAGATTAACGTAATAAAAGTTTGGTACAAAATAGGTACCGTAGTGTTCTAATTACATATAACTTGCAGCAAATAACCATATGTAGATAGATGAGAAAAGCTCATAAGCTATATACGTGTCTTAGGTAAAATTAGAACATACCAACAAGTATATAAGCACATAATCAATAAAGCAAGTAATTGCAATAATCAAGAATATATGTGCATATATAAGGAGAATTAAGAAGACACAAAATAAAAATTGTAATCTTTATTAGTGTCAGTAGTCCACTTTGTAAGAATGAGCTGGTTATATCCTTGGTTCCATGTCATGGGAAACATCTCTTTGATGTTCATATGGTCCTCAAAGTTATCATGAATCATCAAGGTTCATTGTCCAAATGTCCAATTCATATATAATTCCCTTCAATTGCGATTTAACCAAGGTAACACTATGTCATAGAGTCCTTAACTGTCATATCAATAGAGTGAAAATTTGTGTTTAACTCAGGATGATTAAGCTCCAAAGTTTACATTAATTCCCGACAACTTTGAATCCTAGAATTAGCTTATTTTAAGCTCTATTGCAAGAATTATTTTGTTGTGTACGTGTTACCGTTAGTCCTCAAACTTTCCAGTTCAAGAGTTCATGTTACTAGCTTCGTTTTGGTATAAAATACAAAAAAAATGGTTCACAAACGACTGAACTATGTACGTTTAAAGTTATGGACGTGTTTAAAGTTTCCGGCGAGTTTGGCCGGGAAAAATCTTAAAAGCTTTGAGGTTTCAAAGGTTTTTTATGCTTAAAAATTCATATAAAACATACCTATAGTCTATGAAACCCTTTAGATATTAAAAATATGCAGTTTAGTTGACAAAACAAGAAGAAAATTAAAATTCGCAATTTTTCGATGACCGGAGAACTCAAGAACAGCCGGATTCTGAAAATTTTCCAGAAAATATAGAATCTTGTCTTAGCCATAACTTACTCATTCCTTAACCTTTTTTAGTGATTCAAAAGGCTAAATTGAAGTATTTTTAACGTAGAATCCATATAATTAACCAGAAGCAACAAATAATTAAGTTTTATACACGGAAATTGAAGGTTACAGAGGCAACGTTTCCATTTCTTTCTTTTTCTTTTTGTTTCGAACTTGATTAATCAATTAATCAAAGCTTAAAAGAAAGAGAATATATGAAGGTTTCTCATGTACTTACCTAGAGCAAACAGGTTGGTGATTTCCAAACTAGACTCCAAGTGTCAGACTCAAGGAAAGACCGTACGTGACTGCTCTTCTTCCTTAAAATTTGGGTGTTTAAAAATTGGTTTGGACTCTCTCTGGATTATTTTGGTGTGTGATAATCTAACTGATCAGTTGTTTAAATAGACTAAAGCCAAAGTGTTACAGTTGAAATCCCACTTGAGTAGGCCTTGTCGTCTTTAATTATTGGTTTGAGATATGTTAATTAATAAGCAAGTTGATGATCTCCTTAATTATCCAAACAAAATGCTATACAGTTCTACAATTGCAATCATGCTCTCAATAGTTGTACGTAGTCAATTAACCACATAATATAATTCCAGCAATCATTCTAGCTTAGAAGTACAATATGTAATTACCTGAGTACTAACAATAATTCAAAACATGTGTAAGGAGTGTAAAAAGAAAGTAATCATATGATTATGAGAACTTCTGTGTGCGTATTAGAATTCCAACTCATGTGGAATTTCTAATTTAATTTATTGGTCCAAAATATGCATGAGAATACGTTGTAAAACATCGTAATTCCCTAAATGGTTTTAGGTAACGTGGAGCAATCTAAAACTTATGGGACCCTATAATCGACTACTGTTTAAATAAAAAGGTTCGGGTTATTACAAAAACATTATCTTCGAATTCCAATTATATCTTATATATGAATAATACAATATATACGTATAATATATTTTATGTTTAAGTAAATATGCAATCAACCACAATACTGAAAGTAAATAACAAAGCAAATAGCACAGGAATAGATCGTATCTTTATTAATGAATATGTGCCTCTATATATAGAGAAACACAAAGGGTACAATCCATATCTCAATAGGACTTCTATTCAATATGTAATCCATATGCTATACTAACTAGATACTCCTAGGTTGACTAGGCACACACAAAGTAGGTTTCCTTCAACACTCCCCCTTGTGGCGTCAACACTAGGTGGTGCTCCTCGCGTTGTCTCATTAAAAACCTTGCCAAGTAACAAAAACCCAGTGGGATAAAAATAACCTTAGTCGAAGGGAAAAAGAGTACAACACACCCTTCACATTTGGAAACTTTGCATGGACACTAGACTCCCCATGAAGTCTGCGTCTCCCCCTGATTTCCACAATCATGGGAGGTCAGATAACTTAAGCAAACCAATGTTTTTCACATGCTTCTCAAATGTGGATTTAGGCAGTGATTTGGTAAACAAATCTGCTGCATTATCCTCAGAACGGACTTGATTAACTTCAATTTTGAGGAACTTCTGCTGTTGCTGATTATAGAAGAACTTAGGCGATATATGCTTGGTGTTGTCGCCCTTGACGAAACCTTGCTTCATTTGTTCAATGCAAGCAGCATTATCCTCATAAATGCATGTAGGTTCATCTGTGGTTGACCTCAAACCACAAGTACTTCTTATATGTGTAGATATGGATCTCAACCATATACACTCACGAACCGCTTCATGGAGAGCAATAATCTCTGCATGGTTCGAAGAAGTGGAAACAAGGGTCTGTTTAGTAGACCTCCAAGATATCGCGGTGTTACCCATGGTAAAGACATAACCAGTTTAGGAACGACCTTTATATGGGTCACAGAGGTACCCAGCATCAGCAAAGCCAACCAAGACATCACAAGGTGTTTGGGAAAAAGGGGCAGCAACTTTTCTGCCCGTCGGTCGACCGGTCGCCGACAATGTGTCGACCGGTCGCCGGTCGACGGCAGGCACGGGTTCTTCACCCATTTTGCCATATTTTCGAGACTCTCTGTAGGGAAAGAACAAGCCCATATCAATCGTGCCCTTTAAGTAACGAAAGATAGTTTTTATGCCAGTCCAATGACGTTGTGTGGGCGCAGAGCTAAATCTAGCTAACAAGTTAACAGCAAAGGAGATATCGGGTCTTATACACTGTGCCAAGTACAATAATGCGCCTATTGCACTTAGGTACGTTACCTCAGCCTCTAAAACGTCTTCGCCATCATCCCTTGGGCGAAACGGATCATTCTTTGGATCTAGACTGCGACCAATCATGGGAGTGCTAACAGGATGGACTTTATCCATATTAAATCTCCTGAGCATCTTTTGGGTATAAGCTGATTGATGAATCAGAATCCCACTACTACGGTGCTCAAGTTCTAGACCGAGACAAAATCGTGTTTTCCCAAGATCTTTCATCTCAAACTCAGATTTCAAGTAGTCAGCGGTTTCTCTTAGTTCATCAAGAGTGCCTATAAGGTTCATGTCATCGACATAAACAGCTACTATTGCAAATCCGGAACTTGTTCTCTTAATAAATACGCAGGGGCATAATTCATTGTTCACATACCCTCTTCCAATCAAGTAGTCACTTAGACGGGTATACCACATCCGTCCGGATTGTTTCAATCCATATAGTGAGCGTTTTAATCTTATTGCAAACGCGCTCCGTGGTCTGGAGCCACTTGACTTGGGTAACTGAAGCCCATCAGGGACCTTCATATAAATTTCCGTATCTAGATCCCCATAGAGATACGCTGTGACCACATCCATAAGCTGCATATTCAGTTTTTCGGAAACTACCAAACTGATAAGGTAGCGGAACGTTATAACGTTCATTACGGGAGAGTACGTCTCCTCGTAGTCGATTCCAGGGCGTTGTGAGAAGCCTTGCGCCACAAGGCGAGCTTTATATCTTATAATCTCGTTTCTCTTATTACGCTTTCTAACAAAGACCCATTTGTATCCAACAGGTTTTATTCCAGAAGGTATTGGCACAACAGGCCCGAATACCGTTCTCTTTGTTAGTGAGTCTAACTCAGCCTGGATCGCATCTTTCCATTTAGGCCAATCAGCTCTACGTTGACATTCATCAACAGAGCGAGGTTCAATATCATCAGTCTCAATCAACTCTCGTGCACAAGCATATGCAAACACATCATCAATGATGATGGAGTTTCTATCCCACGTCCCATGTATACTAGTATAATGAATCGAGATCTCTACATTCTCACGGGTAGGTTCTGACATTGGAGCGTCCTCCAATGATGTCTCTTGGACATAACCATAATCCGGAATGTTTTCATGGGACGGATTTTGAGTATCAATGATGAGAGGGTTATTAGGTGCCATCGCAGCCCATTTCCTAGGGCGCGAATCCCTCGAACCTGGTGGCCTCCCACGCTTCCTTAGCGGAGCCACGGCCTGAGCCACATCACCACCATTACTGGTAGTGGCGCCACCAGCTCTCCCTCCTATAGGGTTAGCTGCAGTAGCGACTTTGAGTCCAAGTCCTTGTTCAGGTACTTGCATCCTTGCAGGTACATTTGCAGCTGGTATATGAGATCTAGTCACTTTAGCAATATTAGAGAAAGCGTCAGGAAGAGAGTCTGCGACTTTCTGAAGATCTATAATTCTACGCACTTCTATTTCTCTTTGTGCAGAAGGGGGATCATGATGAGACAGAGTGGGGACAGGCCATGACAATTCTTGTCGTTCCTGTTGAATGTGTACATTCTTATCTCCCTCGAACGACGGGAAGACTGTCTCATCAAAGTGACAATCCGCAAATCTTGCGGTAAATAGATCGCATGTCAAGTGTTCTACATAGCGGATTAAGGTTGGTGACTCAAAACCAACATAAATGCACATTCGTCTCTGAGGACCCATTTTAATACGCAGTGGCGGCGTAATAGGCACATAGACAGCGCACCCAAATATGCGTAAGTGCGAGATGCTTGGCTCGTACCTAGTCACTAGCTGTTGCGCAGAAAAGGGTTGGGTGGCTGTGGGTCTCAGACGAATTAGCATAACTGCATGCAATACTGCGTGTCCCCAGACAGAGAGAGGAAGATTGGTGCGCATTACCAATGTCCTTGTTACCATTTGTATTCTTTTAATGGTGGCCTCTGCAAGACCATTCTAGGTATGCACATGCGGAACTGGATGCTCAACATCCATTCCAATAGACATGCAGTAGTCATCGAAAGTTTTCGATGTAAACTCGCCAGCATTATCAAGCCTGATTGATTTGATGGGATGATCCGGGTAGTGAGCCCGCAGACGAATTATCTGTGCTAGGAGTTTAGCATAAGCAGCATTACGAGTGGACAACAGCGTGACATGTGACCAACATGTCGACGCATCAACCGACACCATAAAATATTTAAATGGTCCGCTTGGTGGTTGAATAGGTCCACAAATATCCCCTTGGATTCTCTGTAAGAATGGAAGAAGTACTTTAGAATCCTTTGCATAGGACGGTCTTGGTCCTAGTTTCCCTAAGGAACAAGTTTTGCAAAAAGAGCTTTTGGCTTTGGAAGCTTCAGAAGAATAGGAGGCATCCTGATGAGTTTTCGAATCAGGGTTTTTCTCAGAAGGAAATCGCAAATCGTCGACCGGTCGCCGGAAATGTGTCGACCTGTCGCCAAAGCTTCTGGAAGTTGTCGACCGGTCGCCGACTATTGGTCGACCGGTCGCCGACTATTGGTCGACCGGTCGCCGACTATTGGTCGACCGGTCGCCGACTATTGGTCGACCGGTCGCCGACTATTGGTCGACCGGTCGCCGACTATTGGTCGACCGGTCGCCGAAGCTTTTGTCCGATTTTTTATTGCCTCTGGAAATCGTCGACCGGTCGCCGGGACTATGTCGACCGGTCGCCGGGACGGCAGAAGTATCACTTTCCTCTCCTTGGATCAATTTTTGATCCTTGCTTCGATGAGCTCTATAGAATGGATGTTCGTGTGAGGTTTTCAATATACGGATCATCATATCACGACCAGGATGTCCCAGCCTGTTGTGCCAAAGCCAATATGTGTCTGAATCCAAGAGGTCATTCCTAATGACATTGTTTGATTCAATAGCTCGGATAGTGGTAGCATATAACCCACTAGAGAGACACATAAGCTTCTCTAAGATGCGTTTTCTTCCGCAGTCATTAGAGGTAATGCAAAGGAATTCTCTTCCATTCTCATCATGCGTTTCAGCATGGAATCCATTGGTTCTTATATCTTTGAAGCTCAACAGAGTTATATTTCCTCTTGGAGCATAGAGAGCATTGGTGACATCAATTAGGGTGCCATTAGGCAAGAGGAATTGGGCATGTCCCCTTCCTTGCACAAGGTTAGATGGTCCTACCATCGTAGTCACAGAGGAATATGATGGCATCATATCTAAAAACAATTGCCTATGACGCAATATAGTATGCGTGGTTCCGCTATCTGTGAGACATTCAAGTTCTCCGGAATTCATTCCTAAATAAGAAAGCTCATAATTAAAATTGAGTATAGCAAGCAACTCCAAATTTTATTAAAGATATAAACCGAATGAATTACATCCAAAGTTCCAACTTGGTCTTTAACCAATAACTAAATCAACATTACAATGGAAAATAAAGGACTTAAGCGAAATCGGGAGTTTCATCACTCTTTCCAGCTTTAAAGTCTTCAACCCTCAATTTGACGTTATCTTCGTCATCCTCTTTTTCAATGTTGTGAGCTTCTATGGCTTCGCGATACGCTTTGTATGCATTAGCTACATTCGGAGTGGCTCTACATATCTTGGACCAATATCCAGTTTTTTCACACCTAAAGCACAAAGACGTTTGATCGGAATCCTTTGATTGAGAAGTGTTGTTCACGCGTGGTGCACTCCTCTTGAGTGGCACGGCATTAGCACCTGTTGCTTGCTTAAAACCGGCGGCACCATGTCCCCTTGGGCGGCCTCCTCGGCCTCCCCTTCACCTACTTTGGGGACTACCTTCTTAAGCAGGGCGATCATATGGACCAGGACGTCCAGAGTTGTCCCTAGGATTAGGGTTTCACCCGCGGCGGCCTCTCTTTGGGGCGCCATTATAATGGGTCTCCAGAACTTGTTTTGTTCCCACGGGCCTCGCATTATAATTTTTCACAAGTATCTTCTCGTGCTTTTCAGCAACAGAGAGAGCAGAGATAAGCTCATGAAATCTTGTGATCCGTTTATTCTGCACTTCAATACGATAGTTCTTTGCAACTACCAAGTCAGAGACGGGAAAGGTAGAGAGGGTTTTCTCAATCAACATCGCATCAGTTATGTTCTTCTCATAGAATCCCATGAGAGATTTGATGCGGAGTGCTTCCGAGTTAAACTCTAGGACTGAGGCATAATCACAGAAGCGTAGTAGTTGCCACTTCACCTCTAGTTCAGGAAGCAGGGATTCGCGAACGTTGCCAAACCGCTCTTCGAGTGCAACCCATAGTGTTCTGGGATTTTCCTCATTGAGGTACTCGGATTGTAGAGATTCATCCATATGACGAATCATCAAGATGATAGCTTTGGCATTCTTAGTCTCTAAAGCATCAGCGGTGGCTTGTGCTGTAGCAGCAGCAGCAGCAGCAGCGGCGGCGGCGGTAGTTTGTGGTCCTTCCACAGGTGCGGCGGCAGGTGCAGCTGCAGGGGGCTCACGGATTGCAGAGATGCTTCCTTGAGCTTTCAGGTGGTTGCGTACATCGCGAACCCACTTATGGTATCCTATGCCCGTAGAATCCAAAGGTGCGAAGTCCAACTTGTTCAGGTTATTTACCATCTGAAACAATAAGAGAATTGAGGTTAGTTTTCGGAGCATAAACTTCTTCTACGAAAACAGATATGGTTTCTGAGCTATGCTCCCAAGAAACGTTTTCCATGTATTGGATTTAGGTGAAACTTTAGTGTAGTATGGCCATAACCCTAAAACTTTTCGGTAGCTCTACCCGGATACACCAAGATACATAATAAGAGATGTCGGTGTGAGCAAGCTCCCTTAATACCACTTATCTCAAATCACATACCTAGACATACCCGAGTAGGTGAGCCTAGTAGGAATTAAGTTATGAACCATAGGTCGTTTCTTCTCTACGGATTCCTCATCCGGAGGTAAATCATTCAATGAACTCCTCGTTCAAGGTCTCTTCTCTCTACGGATTCCTCATCCGGAGTGTTAGCTCGAATCCCCATAATTCAAGCGATATGAAGCTCGATCACTCCCCTAATGCTTCTCATAGTTTGGATAAGTTCGGTTTCAAGAATCCCACGTTATAGAAAGGTGGGAGGTAGAGGAGGGATTTTGGAAGTCCCTTGAGAAAAAGAAGGTGAATTTAAATTCATCAAAGCAGCAACGTTTATAAAAACTTACTTGGTATTCTTTTTCTTTGAGTCTTGAGTCTTGAAATCTTGAACCTTGAAGTTCGAGAAGATAGTGTAGATATCCGGCAAGGGGGAAGATCGGTGTGCTGGTGTGTTGGCGGCAGCAAAGGTGGCCGGCAGCAGTAAGGGTGGCCGGCAGTTGAAGAATACGGTAGACCTAGGGTTAGGGTTCTAGGGTTTTCAATCTCAGGGCTTAGAGGTTCGTGCTGATAACGTGTTTAAGTAAATATGCAATCAACCACAATACTGAAAGTAAATAACAAAGCAAATAGCACAGGAATAGATCGTATCTTTATTAATGAATAGGTGCCTCTATATATAGAGAAACACAAAGGGTACAATCCATATCTCAATAGGACTTCTATTCAATATGTAATCCATATGTTGTACTAACTAGATACTCCTAGGTTGACTAGGCACACACAAAGTAGGTTTCCTTCAACATTTTATACATTTATTAATTATTTATTTTTTAATATATATCATTAATAAATATTATTAAATATCACATATAATTTAAAATATCTTAATAAAATTATTTTTTTCATATTTAATTATTATATAATAAAAATTTAAATAGGTTGTTATTATTAACACACACAACATTATTATTAACACACCCTTTTGTGTTTTTTAATTTATTTTTACTATGTAAATAATTAATAATACTCTTACATTGTTGGAAAAATTGTCTTAATAATGCAAAAGTATGTTAATAACAATTTTTTTAAAATAAAATTATTTTATAAATTTAATATTTTTTTTAATATTTGATTTAATGTATTTTGTATATAATTGTTTCTTTTAAATTATTTTTTAAAATTATTCAAATTGTATATATGATATTTAATGATATTATTAATGATATATATTAAAAAAAAAAAAATTAATAAATGTATAAAATATATTATACGTATATATTGTATTATTCACATATAAGATATAATTGGAATTCGAAGAGAATGTTTTGCTTGGGAAGCTCAATATATGTTATATGTCTTATTATGAGATAATGACATTGAAGTTTGGAATAGCTGAGTTGGTTTGGTAGTTCGAATCCCCTTAGTTGCACTTTTCAATTCTTATTTTCTTTTAATTATAACAAATTGTAAAAAGACCATATTGCCCCTCACGTGCAAGTCACATGTCAGCCATTTGGATGGAAAACGTTGGAATTGACGGAGGGGGTGCAAATTGGCTATTTTTACAAAGTTCAGGGGGTTAATTTCCTCAATTACAAGTTTGGAGTGTAAATTGACAATTATAGCCAAGTTTATGGGGCGTTTTGGCTATTAAGCCTATTATTTAATACCTACTATAAGGATATTCAATGGAAGCAATATTGTTTGTGTTGATACCCGTATACTACATACCACCAAGTATAATCAACATACTCTTAGCGGGCCCACATGACGTGTGGGACCCCGTCCATGACATGCGGGACCTAGCTTGACACCCGAGCTACCTCACCATGGTGGAAGCCGACCAAGACCTCGCCGGGAGGCGTCCCTACCATGCTCGCCAAAAGGGTTCGCGACAAGCACTTTGTTACACTAGCATCCCACATGGGAAATGTATAATAGTGAGGGAGCTTCCTTATCTATAAAGGAGCCCTCTCCCTCTTAGTCATGGATCCCTAGTCTGATCCATGAGCTTGTTATCCCATCACATGGACTTGTACTTCTCTATCAGACATACTAGTGGAATTGCCTGGAGAGGTGAACCACTATACATCTTGTGTCATCCTTGCATGCACAACACTTAGTCTCTACACTAAACACTCGTACTGTTGTCTAGGCCGACAGGCCATGCATCAACAATTGGTGCCGTCTGTGGGCTTCCGAGCAAAAGGTCATCTTGCTCGGCCATGAATGCAAGCTAGCTTGCCCAAGCGTCCATGTCGCTTGCCCGCCCAAGCGTCCATGACCTTGCTCGCCCGAGCATCCATGTCGCTTGCCCACCTTACCCGCCCACTTTGCTCGCCCGTGACCCTTGGTCAATCATCCGCCCGTGCAGCGAGTCACCTCACTACATCCGGGCAGTGGCAAATTACATGGGCGTCTACTCTCTCGGTCGGTCAACCAGGCATGATTAATTCATCTCTTTCATTAAGTTCATTCATTCACTGCATCGCCCACTTCAAAATGATCAGCTCGATCCATTCCTACTCTACACGGCCGATCATGGGTCATGGTTCAAAGAATAATCCAGAACAGAGCAACTGCTCTGGACACCCGGCCGGCCTTTTTCGCTCGGGTCATTCTCTCTGCTCGCCCAGCCCACTCGGAGAGCTTCGCTCTGCACATCTTGGACCATCTACTCTGGACACCCGGTCGGCAACCCAACCAGACATCAGCTTCATCTCGTCCGAGCTTCACGGCCACTCGACCGATTTCTGCTCTAGCCCATGCACCCGCATCAGCTCTCGATCACTCACCAAGGCTCTCGCCCTCTTGCTCGCTCCCTATCAGCTGCAAACTTCAAGCTTCAAGCTCCCTCTTCCATGCCTCTCGCACGCCCAGAAATCGTCCCGCTCAGTCATCACCTCGGCCGGCATGGCAACTACTCGGCCGACATGGCACCATCGACCCATCGAACCCAGAACCCAGAACCTCTCGGAACCGTCCGGTCACAGAGCTCTCGGCCGAGTACTCCCAGATCTCGTCCGAGCCCGCCTTTCGATCGAACGAACCTAGCTCTCACTCCAGCTCAAAATCCTCTCTCGCCCGTGCGTGATCGACACCACCAAATTCTCGCCCTGGATCTTTCAACTTTGGCTCCCCCGATGGTCTCAAATCACTGGCGACCCGAGCGCAATAATCCGGGCAATTGGTGCTCGATCCCAGTAACGCACGAGCAATACAAAAAATGGGGAAGGATTACTCTCTACACCCAACTTCTCTGATCAGCTACCTCTCTGATCAACTCTCGCCCGAGCTCCCTACTCTCGGATCAGCTCCATCTCTGGGCTCCTCTATCCAAGAGTTTAACAAAAAAGACAAAGGGAGCAGACATGTTACGAAGGGCACATGCACGTGCAATAGCATGACTCTCCTTTCAACAGTCGCACTTCAAACCAGATAAGTATTCTTTCACTTGAAGCTACATTGCTATGACACGTTTCCTATACTGTCAACTGAGCATGCTTTATCATTATATTATTGTCACCAAAGCATGCTTCCACTAGCATCTGACAACACTTATAAATATCATTGTGCATGTGTCACGTATGTATGCCTCACATGTCTATAGTTACCATGCAGACATGCCTACTTCCCATACCAATTATGTTTCCATTACCACTTGTTCTGCAAACATGTGACACATCAAGCATGTGATACAACGTAGCACTGTAGCAGCATGCACGAGCATATAATCTAAGCATGAACAACTTCAATAGGAATATACATGCTCACTCTTATACATGTCAAGCATGACCGAGTATGTCTACAATTACAATTAAGCATGCCTATGTCTTTGACTATGCTTACCCGAATATGCCTATCAATTCAGCATATTATATTATCTATTCCGAGCATGTCCAGACATGTATATAGATGACAGAATATAATCATGTGCTTAGCTTTAGTGGTTAAGTTATCACCTGAATGCCCTTATATAAGTTTATATTTGTTTCAAGGCTCATTGCACACTTACGGTTGCAAACTTGAAATCACAATAACAGTATAAACATAGCATGCATGATAACTGCAATTTCACAAGCTCACATGGCTTCCGAGCATGCCAAACATTCAAAACACTTACTTTATCAAGCTAAAGCACTTTCATAATTTTTACATACATGTGTACTAATCATTTACTTCATTTTGGAGGATTTTTCGATCGCTTTAACCGAGCATGTTTTTGGTTCGCTACACCATGACGCTTCACTCTACCGAATATGTCACCCGCTCGGACAACTCCAAAATTCATACGATACTTATGCCTCTTCCTATCGGCTCCAGATAAGTGCTCACACTTACGCTCTTTTACTTAGAGCTAACAACATGCTTTAATACTTCTAAGCATGCCTACAATATGTGACAATACCTGCTAAATTATGTTCACAATATGCTCATGCACCATGACATATTACACATATAAGCATCTGTTATACGCATGCCTACATTTAATTACACTCCAATTAAATGCTTACATATATGCATCATTCCCAATACTTAATGGAACATGGAATTCTTCAGACATTGTTGTTCCAACAATTGCATTCCTTTCATGTACCATTAATGTAATCACTAAGGGACATGGGGGACTACCGCTCCTCACACATGCATACATTGTTACGCCCACCTTGCGCATAGCGTACAACACGCTCACACATAGTAAACTCGCTCGGATTTACTCCGACACACTTTTACTTGACTCAGTCCAAGTAACTACAATACTATTACAAGTGATCGTTCGGGCATGACCTCAATGCACGAGTTTCCGACTCTCTTCAATGCTCGGATATACTTTGTAAATGTTGACTTATTTTTAGTACAACATTGGATTATTCAAACCATTGTCTCCATCTTATTATATCCATCGGATACTAATTACCAAGATGGAACAAACTTAATCCCTTTCCTCGTTTCCCTAAAAATAAGTCAAAATATTTCCCCTCACGGGCGAGATATACAATTCCCTTCAAAGGATTAAGTCTCACACCCGTGCGAGCCCCATAGCTCTTCAGTTATGGTAATTAAGCCTCGCACCCGTGCGAGCCCTATAGCTCTTCAGCTATGGTACTTAAGCCTTGCACCCGTGCGAGCATCGTATCTAAAAACCATATGTTTGGTTTTCAGCTACGGGATTCACGCCTCGCACTTGTGCGAGGACTATGGCTTTTCAGCTATAGGCCCCAAGCCTCGCGCCATCGCGAGCCAACGAGCTTTTCAGCTCTCGGTATCCTCGAATACCCATCTCGCGTCCGCGTGATCAAGTGCTTTTCGGCACTCAGGCTTTTCAGCTCAGTAATCCCACGGGACCAACACTCACGCGCACTCGGCCGAGTGCGCCTTAGAGTAGCATAAGCTATTCAGCTATGCACCCCCTCGGATATACTTTCGCATTCGTGCGAACAAAATCGGTTCGAACCTTACGGCCGTACGAGCCTATTTGCATCTGTGCAACTGTCATACTTAGAGCCACAGAAACTCGTAAGGAGACATCCGCAGACGTGCGGTGAATATAGCTATTGCGCATCACAGCTACTAGGCCCGTGTATCCTATCGTATACACGTTTTAAAGGCCGCCTAGTCAATTCATCCTTTCCGACTTCCGTCATGCGGAACTTGGGGGACTCCCGGGGCTAGTCAAACAGGGTCACTATATCCTTCGCATATAGTTCACGGCCGCCTAGTCTATTCGTTCATCCTTGACTTTCATTAAATTGAGACTTGGGGGACTCCAGGGGCTAGGTAACTCAGGGCTGCTATATCTCACGGATATAGCCCACAGCCAAACTCAAGGCTACCGTACCTTTCGGCTACGGCAAACTGCCACTTACAAACCCGCCCGAGATATTCTTACTCGGGTCTAAGGGTACATCCCGTCTAAACACTTGGTAGGGGTTTAACCCGCACGGGACTACCACCGCGCATACTAAAACCCGGACGGGACAAGTCATGCTTGTCCCGAACGATGTTTGCGCGCGCCTTTACGACATCTTCGAGTTCCACACTCACGCTCTCACTTGCATTAATGGAAAATTGAATTCTTCTATCAGCTACTGTTGTTCCAACAGTTGAATTCTTTTCACATTCCATTAATGCACTCAAAAGGGCTATTACTCGCTTGAAACTCGCGTCTTTCCGACAAACAAGCTTTTCGGAACTACGTCGCATATGCACTTCACATGCATATCAAACTTGCACTCTACAATACATGCGTACATGCATCATTATGCACCTTACATTTAATATATCCACGATATATTACTTGTACATTTGACTTTTACGTCACATTTGATTGCCTCGCGTGATTGATTTGCACTTAATTATAGTGCAAATTGCCTTCCTAATCACGGGAATCAAGCTACTCCAAAAGCCGTTTGTCGCATTTAACTTGTGTTTTAATGTTTTTAGGTCATTCAAGTGAGTTGAGGTAATTCGGGGCAAAAGATACATTTTCGGGACCAAAAGGAGCATTCCCGAGAAAAAGACGAAAGTCAACCGAAGTCAACCGGGCCCACACATGGTCAACTCCGAGGTCAAACCCGAAGGCATCTGTGAGATCTCGAATTTTAAAGTTGGTCAAATTTTATTTTTGAGGTCACAATTAGAAAGTACACGTCAGTACGAGTTCGTAGCCACGAAGAACGCGAAAATCGGAGTTGTAACGAAGAAGTTATAGGCATTAGAAGTTTAGTGGCAGTTTCGTAATTTTTGGAACTTCGTTTACTATAAATAGACACTTCCATTTCCGGAAACTAGACATTTCTGGAAAGTTTCCATTTCTGGAAACCGACCCAAAAGGGCAGCAAACCCATTTGGTCGCCGGAGCTTCACCGCTTCGCCACCGTCACATCCGACCACCTATGACCATGAAACCGGTCCCAAATGATTCGTCTCTAACCCCTCTACAAGTCTGTACCCACCTCTCACCCTATCATTTACCACACACGGAGAATCGAAGCTAGAAAGATTCGACTCTTTCCGGCCTATTTTCTAAATTCCGGCCAACTCCGGCCAAATTGGGAGGGGATACTTATTGGGCTTTGTTTATCTTGGAAAACCCTACAAAACCCCTAAAGACCCGATGTAAATCTCTTCCTCTTGTCGCCGAATTTTAGATCGGAACGTTTTGGACCTCCGCCGGCTTATTCTTCAAATTCCGGCCAAACCGTTGCTTATTTGGGGAAACCCGAAGGTATAAAGTTGTTAGTCTCTTCAAGAGCTTTCTTTTGGCTATAACTTTGTAGATTTTGGTTAAGGTTGAGTTCTGGCCACCTCCTGCCACCTCCGGCCACCGTGGCTCCGCCGTGAGCAGCGGTGATTTTAGGTTTTTTATTCGTTTTGGTTTAATTTGTTTTATTTAAGTTGTGTAAGTGTTAAGTAGTGATCGAACGTATTTGTTTGGTTTGATTTTGTCTAGTATCGAAGTTTGTGGAGCTTGATTTGGATTTGAATTCTCGAATGAGACTTGACGTGAAGTGGAGCTAACGTAAAACTAGTATTGTGCGGAATCAAGGTAGGGGGATCTTGGGGAACCTTTTTAATTGATTTGTTTGCTTGCGATGTTTGAGCAAATGCTTGTTTGATATACGGTGATTGATATTTTATATGCAAGCATAATTATATGTTTAAATGCATATTACCAATGATATATTTGATGATGCATCATGACATATAGAAGGATACATCGGTGGGAATGAATTTGTTTATGATTTGAGAATGGTGGATGGATATGAAAAGAATGAAATATATGGGAAATAGATTTTGTGTAGTTGAGTCTGACTCGTAGGAACCAGATTTCATGTGGGCTAATAGAGCTGTGCGGAACTGGAGATCGAGGTTGGACAAGATGACTAGCAAAATGGATATGTGGGTTGAATTGTTACGGGTGTTAGATCATATATTGAAACATTTAGGGTCACCCCCGGTTGGTAAAATACACGGTATGGGACGTGTAGACTCTGCTTGTTTTGTTATATGGACTAACGAGTAGATAAGTGAAGCTCATTTGACATTCATGCATCAATTTCACTGTAGTTATTTTAGTCATAATGTGTTTTCAAAAGGTTTTTGTCCCTACTGAGCAGCGAGGACGAAAGCTCACCCCTACAATAGGTTTGTTTTTCAGGTACAACTTACGAGTTTCGGAAAGTTTAGACAAGACGAGAGTGAGTTAGAACGTAGAAGAAGGTGTAATTTCTCTTTGTAAGGTTTTGTTTTTACTTTTTAACGCTCACACCTCGGATTCGGATTTAGGTGCTTAAACTCCACCGACACCGGGTCTGGGGCGTGACAGCATCACATTTCAAATCCATTCATGAGCTTCCCAAGCCCACAAGGAGAGCCCACTTTGTTTGTTGATATATTTTGGGGGGGAAAATCAAATTCAAAGTAGAGGCAAGGCATTTAATGCTCAAGCTACCATTTTTGTCTCTTAGCCTAGCCCCAAATCTGATCTTATGGTCCCCAATTTCTGTCCCTATTGTCTTACACACCATCTTGTCCCTTAGCCTTCCATCCACTTGTGTAGCATCTTAATTATGGACCCTTGGATCATTTCTCTTGCATCAAAGCCCTTCATTTAGCATCATACATATACTTAGCACCTTCCCTTGCTGGAGACCAGATCCCATTCCACAATCAACCACCCCATTCCACAATAATCTACCAAGAACACCAAGAACACCAAGAAACTGTCCAGATTTGTTCTTCCATTTTCACCACCTTCCACCCCTCAAATCACTTTCCTTCCTTCACGAAAGTTGTTCCTAAGACATCCATTTATCTTAGGAACTAACTTTCACCACCATTCCACCATCATTCCACCACGTTTCAAGCTCCACAGCTGGAAATTCGTCAAGAACACAAGGAATTCGGACACTTGGAGAAGAAGAAGCTTGGTAGTGAAGAGGAGTTCAAGAGGGGGCTGTCATCTACACTTGGAGTCACCAAGGAGCTGCTGGCCATCATCCCTTGAGACTTTCTTAACCCTACTCTAGTTATTCTTTGTATTCATGTTTCCATTCTTGACAATATTGATGTATTTCATAAGTATGTGTGAGTAGTCCTTTAGATTGGGGGCTAGGGTTGTGTGCCCTAGCCCATGATGATGTATTGATGAACCTTAATGTTTATCTATGTTGATTGAAAGATGAACATGTTCTTTGTCAATTTAATCATGTTTGATGCTTGTTATTGAATAAGACTAATTCTTGAGCATGTGTTGAACTTGTATTGTGTGAGATTGTTTAGATTAGTCACCTTAACAATCTTGGACAATTGACATTTGAGCATGATGAGTATGAGCATGAAGCTTTCCTTGTTTGAATTCCTAGTTTTAAAGTCTTTTGCCTTACTTGATTAACTTGGGAACCTTAACACGGCTTAGGTTAATTGAGTAGGAGTTCAAGTTGTTAAGAATAGCACAATTTGGCACGAGAGGATGATTGAGACTTGGTCTTAGAACCATAACATGGCTAAGATACGGAATTTGGTTCGTTAATTAATCAACATTGCATATTCATTAGGTTTGAGAGTCATCGGATTGGGTTAGAGTTAACCCGAAACCCCAATCACCTTCATCACTTGATCACAATCACACCTTTGTTGGGCTTGTCACCTCAACAACATTTAAACTATCAAGCACAATCACTTGTGCATTTACTTGTTTGCCTAGTTTAGTATGGTTACTTTAGGTCACTGTTTTGGTCACTAGTCACTCAAGAGTGACACCCCTTTGAACACTACACTTGCATGTTGCACATACTCACTTCTAAGTACATAGCCCATTTCTTGTCACACCACTTCTAGTGCTAATACATCTTGGTTGCATTGTATCGCCTATAGGGATCTTGGGCCTTCCAATCCCTTGGGTACGACATTCCCCCGGTCATTAATCTATACTTTCACCACCACACTTTGACGACACGTCAGTGATCCATATGTATCTCACATGTTTTTCTCTATTTGGCAGGAACTCTATACAGCTTGCTCGTATCTCCTTTTGGCAACGACATGGCATGCTTACTTGGCGAGATCGACTTGGCGCGGCTCTTCTTCCTTGAGGACTTGGGGGACTATGACATATAGGACCCTCGCCCGTATGTCACTTATACTTGGCAACATCAGAAATAGAACTCCTCAACCAAGAAGACCCTCTTCTTCCTCGAGGACTTGGGGGACTTGTTGATACCCGTATACTACATACCACCAAGTATAATCAACATACTCTTAGCGGGCCCACATGACGTGTGGGACCCCGTCCATGACATGCTGGACCTAGCTTGACACCCGAGCTACCTCACCATGGTGGAAGCCGACCAAGACCTCGCCGGGAGGCGTCCCTACCATGCTCGCCAAAAGGGTTTGCGACAAGCACTTTGTTACACTAGCATCCCACATGGGAAATGTATAATAGTGAGGGAGCTTCCTTATCTATAAAGGAGCCCTCTCCCTCTTAGTCATGGATCCCTAGTCTGATCCATGAGCTTGTTATCCCATCACATGGGCTTGTACTTCTCTATCAGACATACTAGTGGACATTCCAAGTGGACGTAGCCTCTCCTCACTGGAGAGGTGAACCACTATACATCTTGTGTCATCCTTGCATGCACAACACTTAGTATCTACACTAAACACTCGTACTGTTGTCTAGGCCGACAGGCCATGCATCAACAGTTTGAAATTTTTTTAATCCTTTCTACCATGTAATGTAGGTATAATTATATGTATAATCATGAATCATATAATCTTGCAAAGTGGTATATTCAAGTTTGTATATATCTCTATGTGAGGTTACATTTCTCTCTCTCTATCTCTTCTTATATTTTTTTTTACCTTTTAATTAGGTATGAATCTATCAGTCCCGTTTACCTACTCAGTCAAATATTTGCTCAGTCATGCTCAACTACCTTTGGATTTAATCCAAAGGTGGAGAATGATGGTACTTTTTAAAATATTTCTTTTATTTTGTTTTTACTTTATCAATTAAAAATCTTCTAATTTATTATCAAAACCTAAACGATCTAGACCAACTTCCCTAAAACTAAAACCCAGCCGACCCCGTCACCGGACCCATCGCCGGACCAGTCGCCGACGCCGTCACCGTCGCCGTCGTCGGACCTGTCGCCGTTGCTGGTTGTTAAGGTGGGTTATGAGTTTTTTTTTTTTGGTTGTGGTATGAGTTAGAGACTTCCATTCTACTGGTAATTTTAGGGGATTATGATATTGGGATTCTCTTTAGTAGCAGTGAGTAGCAGTAGGGTATTATGATATTGATTAGAGAACTGGTGATCATTGGCATATTTTGATTTCGACCAAATTGTTATTGTACAGTGAATATGGCATGTTCATTAGCTTTTTAAAGAAAATTTTGTAAACTTGTGTTAATATGGCATGTTCGTTAACCCACTGCAAAGAAAATTTTCTATCTGACTTAGTGTTATTCTTATAGTGATTGATTAAAATTGCATGTGTTTTTCCTTTTTCAACAAAATTTCTTTGGTGCTTTATTGCATATGTGATGTTTGTTTGAAAAATTAAGTTTGTTTGAAAAATTAAATTTGTTTGATTTCTTCTTGTAGTTTTGTGGGTATCATGGAAATGGAACATGCATCGGAGGAATTAATGGATATTTCCTAGAAGAGAAACTCAGATGTCTTATATTCCTGAAGTTGAAGATGATATGAAACCAAAAGTGGGGCACCAATTCAAGTCATTGGATGACACATACATGTGCTACAATGGTTATGCATATAAGGCATGATTTAGTGTCAGGAAAGGTAAGGAGACAAAGAAGAACGGAGTGATCCATTGGAAAGAATTTATTTGTTCCAAGGAAGGGGAAACTGATGAGACATGGAGGGAAAAAAAAGAGGAGTTTAAACTTGAAGAAAGAGAACGAGGGAATACCCGAACATGTTGCCAAGCGAAATTGACCGTCAGTTATGATGGGTCAAATTATGTGGTCAAAACTTTCATTGAGGAACATACTCATCCTCCTACAACACCGAGCAGAGTTCATTTGTTAAGATCAAAACGTAGTGTTTCTACTGCAAAAAAGAATTTGATCCAAGATTTAAGAAGTGTGGACATTCCTATATATCAACAATTTGAAATATTAGAGACACAAGCTAGTGGGCATGAAAATGTTGGGAGCACAGAAAGAGATTTAAGAAACTCGTTGCGTGATGATAGAGAGAAAGTCAAGGGCCATGATGTGAAAATTTTATATGAACACTTCAAATCTGAGCAAGAAAAGGATCCAGAATTCTATTTTGAGTTTCATACAGATGAAGATAAAAGGCTAGTAAGATGGTTCTGGGTTGATTCAATTGCAAAGAAGGCATACTCATATTTTGGTGATGTGGTTGTATTTGATACAACATACAACACCAATCGCTATAGGATGATATTTGCCCCAATAGTAGGTGTCAATCACCATGGGCAAACCACTGTTTTCGGATGTGCTCTTTTGAGCGATGAAACTTTTGATTCATTTGTTTGGCTATTGAAAACATGGCTTGGAGCAATGCCGAAGGGTGCCCCAAATGTTATTATCACCGATCAAGATCAGGCTATGACAAAGGCGATAACTCATATTTTGCCAAACACATTTCACAGATATTGTGTGTGGCATATTATGAAGAAATTTCAAGACAAAATGAGTGCGGTTTTTATGCGAGATTACTATGAACTTTTCAAATCATGTATATGGAATTCCGAGTCTCCAGAAGAATTTGAAAATAGATGGTTTGAAGCTTTAGAGAAAAGTCAACAGACAGGTAATGAATGGTTCAAAAAAATGTTTGAATTGCGTAGCACATGGATTCCTGCATATGTGAACAAATACTTTTCGGCAGGCATGTCGAGCAGTCAAAGAGTAGAATCCGCACATGCATTCTCTAAGCGTTATTGTGATAAAGAGAACTCTTTGATGGATTTTGTCACTCGTTTTAATAGGGCACTTGCTCATCAGAGACATGAAGAATTGATTGAAGACCATCGAGATTTGAACGAGACACCTAATTTGAGGTTAATTAGGGATGCCAATGGAGACCCAGATGGCTCATTTGTATACCAAGAAGTACTTTCAGCATTTTCAAACTCAGCTTCATGATAGTAATAGTGATATTTTAAATGTTGAATCGGAGGAAGACAATTGTTGTCTCTACAAAACTCAAAGAGTGTTTGCTGAAAACTCTCGGATGCGGACGCTTGTGCATGATAAGGTGTCAGATGAATAAAAAAATTGTGAATCAACAACCTTGCTATATTCGTCTACTGCAATACTCAGTCAAATACTAAATTATGAATCAACAACCACTGTCAATAACCTACTGCTACAAAACACATGGATTACTCTATATCTCAAGCAAATATAATCCCAAAATCATAATCCCCTAAAACTACCAGTAGAATGGAAGTCTCTAATTCATAGCACGACCAAAAAAAAAACTCATACCACACTTTTGAAGGAAGAGACAGAAGAGGAGGTGGAGGGCAACCCGTTTTTGGATCGCCGGACGGCCGGACGGAAGCAGCGATGGTGACAGGGACGGCAGGTTTGATTTTAGGGATTGGGTCGGTGGAGAAGTACAGGTCGAGGAGAAGAAAGTTGGTCTGGATCGTTTATGATTTGATAATAAATTAGAAGATTTTTAATTGATAAAGTAAAAACAAAATAAAAGAAATATTTTAAAGAGTACCATCATTCTCCACCTTTGGATTAAATCCAAAGGTAGTTGAGCATGACTGAGCAAATATTTGACTGAGTAGGCCGGTGAACGGGACTGTTAATATGTACATATTGCTTAATTTATTTTGTACCTTTTGTTTAGATTGGTGATATAATCTTTTTTTTTCTGCTTCATATGTGTAGTTAAATTTAGTAATTACTACCTACTATACATATTTAATATCTACTATATAGGTATTCAATAGAAGTAATAATTTTTTTTTATCATTTTCTGTATATTAAGTTGTTTGATGCCATGGAGTTTTTGTTATTTTTTTGACTTGCATCTTAGATATATTGGTTTCATGCTAACACATTTAGTTTTATATGGTAAAAAATTATCCAATGATGAATTGTATAGATTTTAGATATTTGAAAATTAAAATTTAAAATTTAAAATTTAGCTAAAATTATTTTCTAATTAGTAAATTTTGAATTGATTCTCTTATTTAATTATATGGGCAAAATGGATGGATACAAATAGTAAATGGATCGCAATTAACAAAAAAACATGCGTGGACTGCATCTAATTTTTATATAAAAAATTGAACTTGAATTGAAAAACCTCAAAAAAATAAAAGAGAAGGCTTCCAACACTCTATAAGTACCCAATTAGTTTCCTTGCGGTCAATACCCTTTGCTTATCACTCTTGCAAATAATCTCAAAATATTTTAGAAAATGAAAATTTTCGTATAATCCGTGTGTTATAGTAATGTGTTTTTCGTAAGTTAAAAAGGCACGAAAAAATGAGTTACCCACCTACAACCATCGACCATAAAAATTTTAACAAAAAAAAATTATAAATTAATTGAACTAGTGACACTAAAAAATGAACTTATAACCTATTATTTCTTGCATCGCTTCTACATCAAGCTTGCAGAAAGCAACTCCCGAGGATCAAGACCGAGTCTTGTAGCAACGTCATCCCATATGCAAAAGTGCATTCCAAAGGCATCACGTTAGGATTTACCTAATTAAAGAACCTGAACATGGCTAAGGAATACAATCCTTGCAAGTGATTCATAGAGTCCACTAGTAAGTAATCGGCCGGCAACATAAGACTATGTGACATTAGCAATAAAATACGCCCTAAGTAAAGCCTATGTGACCAGACAGCCCAACACCACCCACCGTACCAAACCCTAGGAAACCATCAAATCGAAACCCAGCCAACCTTCAGACTTTGGAAACTTGAGGCGAACGATTAAACTATGGCCTCACATAAAATTAGCACGTAACATGCAGACAAATTTCTTTTTCAGGTACATAATCATTGTAATCATTTCCGCTTAAAAAAATATAGTTTCTTAAAACTTTATGCAAGTGGACTATTTATGTCTAACTTTTTTCTTTGTTATGAGTAGCACTCCGTCTTTTATTATAGTCTAGGAAGCATTGACAACTACACCGACACAGTGATACGCCAAATTTAAAAAAATTAGGACACAACAAGTTATTGATACGACAATTAAAATAATATATAATATTTAAAGTTTAATATGAAAAATAATTTAAATACAAAAAAATGCCATAACCTACTACAAAATTGTTGGAGAGTGGAGATTCCACATAAAAAAAGTAACAAAATAAAGTATAACTTATAAGTGGGTGACTTACTCTTAATTGCACCTAAGTCTTTTGTGATAAAACTCAACATCTAATAGGTGTTTAAGTTGAGACAATATCGGTGCAGTAGTGAACCACGAGCCATGTTTGTTGCTATTTAACATGGTATCAAACTGGGTCCCTCTCCAATCATGTCGCTTATGTTATTGGACTTGAGTTATTGTGTCCTTTGAACTGACTGAAAATTGTTTGCACGTGGAGATCTAAAACAAGGGGTCTTCAATGGGCAGGGTTGGCCCAGCCCTACCCAAAATTATAGGCTTGGGCCGGGACAGGCTTTTGCCAAAAATTTCAAGCCTGAGCCCTGTTCAACCTGGCCAGGGCTGGGCAGGTTTTTTTTAAAAAAAAATTCAAAATTTATTTCTTTTTATCGATAAAACTTTTTTTTTGTAATAAAAACAATTATAAAATCTACTATAAATATTTTTTTGTAATAATAACAAATCTATTAATAAAATTTAATATAAATTATTAATGGACGGGCTTGGGCTGGGCTTATAAGGTCGGGCTGGGCGGGCTTCACATAATCTTAAGCAGATTGTGCTTTAGGCAGGGCCTGGGTTTTGAACCCTTTGCCCTAACCATGGCTTATGCCCAACGGGCTGGGCCGAAATTGGTTATACTTCGGGCAAATTTCGGCCCAGGCGGGCGCCCATGAGATTTTAGACCCGCGTGCCAAATGATGACCCTTACCTATAACTATGTTGCATGTGAGGTGGCGTGTTGGAGAGTGGAGATCCCACATCAGAAAAGTGACAAAAAAATATAGCTTATAAATGAGTGGCGTACTCTTAATTTCACCGAGATATTTTGTGATAAAACCTAACACCCAATAGGTGGTTAAGTCGGGACAATATCGGTGCAGTAGTGAGCCACATTTGTCGTTGTTTAACAAAAATAATATAAAATGATAATTGGAATATCAATTCCATAACCAAAATAAAAAATAAAAAATTCAAAACATAAAAGTTTTGATGAATTATCGACCAACATACCAAATTAGCTTAACAAAATAGTCATAGAAAAATCATAAAAATCAAAGGACACATAATTCAAATATAAATTATATGAACTGTATAAAGAAAAAAACATTATCTCATGTTCTAATCCACCTCAATGCCCCTACTCAATTTATTTTATAAATTAAAAAGTGTCAAAGGAGTGTCAATTATATTGGAGTCATTATCCTATACTTATTGGATTATCTCATGTTCTAATCTATGCATATATCATTGGATTCCAAGTTTGATATATATATATATGTCTAATTTATGCATATATCAATTATAAATTAAAAACCTAATTTAGTACCTGAATTATTGCGAAAAGTATTTTTTGGTACCTACAATTTTTTTTACCCAAAATGATAATTGAACTATTGTGCCAATACATCCGTTAATTTGGTCGTTAAGTATGGTCAAATTATGTACCATTTTGGGTAACAACGCAGTAGTTCATGTACCATTTTGGGTAATAAAAAAATTTGTATGTACCAAAAAATACATTTCGCAATGTTTAGGTATCAAATTAGGTTTTTACCTCAGTCCAATTATGTAGCATTTCTCATCCAAATATGCGTCACGTAGGCAAACTTAACGACCAAGTTAACGGAAGTACAATTTTGGATAACGGTGCAATAGTTCAAGTACCATTTTGGGTGGTAAAAAATTTGTAGGTACAAAAAAAAAATCTTTTACAATTGTTTAGGTACCAAATAAGGTTTTTACCCTATCCTATAATACCAACACAACGGGATGTTTTATCCAACACAAATACGATGTTTTTTTTTGGGTCATTAAAGCCCATATCGGTAAATCTCCGTTTTTGTTTTTAATTTTTTCCGTCTAGCCTGATTTCCTGAAACAGTGAAACTACGCCCTCTGTTATAACCTATGAAGCACGGAAACGGAAACGGGTACGAGGATACGATAAGATACGATACGAGGAAACGACAAATCTTAAAATTTATAGGATACGATACGGCAAGGAAACGTGAATAAAATAATATATAATTATATATAAATAATGAAAAAAATAAAACATTAAACATTATATCAAATAAGTTGAGTTTTGTAACCAAAAAAAAAAATTTGAGTTTTGCTATGTAAACCAAAAAACAAAAAAGTTGAGTTTGCTATGAATTTGACTACCAACTTTAACGTACATCTGCTCTCCCACTTCAAATTTTAATATTTTTTTATGTTTGGATTTCACAACTCTTCCAAAATTACCCTCGTCTTCCTCAATCTTAATCAACTCTCTTCTCTCCCCGAGACTCTCTTCTCTCTCTGGCTCTGCCTTCATCTATACCCAAAATTTCAAGACTGCGATCTCTCTTTCAGTTTAACATTTAACCACAAAAAAACTTGCAATAAAGATTCACAATCTGAGTCTGCCTTCATCTATACCCAAAATTCCAAGATTGGCAATCTCTCTTTCAATTTTACATTTCCCCTTGATTCACCGACTTCCGAGCACAGCCGCGACCAACTGCCACCACAGATGGGTTCGCCACTCTCCGGCGAGAAAAACCCAGGCATCCGCGTCCCCGTCTGAGATCCACTTTCTCTCCTCTGCGTCGCCCCGTATCCCATTAAATAACAGAAAACGTTTCCAACTTTGGATGCGGCGTTTCGGCTGCGTTTCCATCTCACCGTTCATGGGATACACGTTTCACACCGTTTCCGCCACGTTTCGTACCCGATTCCGGTATCGGTACGGGGAATCGACAGTTTTATGCGTTTCCATGCTTCATAGGTTATAACAGACGTGGGCTTCTCAAATTTGTTCCGTTCGTTTGTTTAGTCTACCGAGCGAGAAAGATCTTCATTCTAATTCAAACTTAGGTATGCAATTTTAAGCATTTGAGGTATGTGTTCCTCTACTTTGAATTTCTCAGTTATATTTGCCTAATACAGAATAGGCTGCTCTGCATGATTTGAATTTTTCCTTTAATGAGCTTTTTTATTTGAATTTGTGTCCTTTGAGAGGTTCGTGCCCCTTCATTTGTTTATCGTGGTATAATCTGTTCAATTCTTTGGAGAATTGGGCATTTGAGTTGTGTTTTGTTGGGTTGTCTGTTTGAGGAGGATCGATTTGTTTATCGTGGTATAATCTGTTCAATTATTTTTTTTATAGCATTTTTTAGGGCTCTGGTACTATTTGTCTTTCTTGTGCTTGATATTCACTAGTTGAAACTTTGGTTTCTAGCTTTAATTTTTGATTTTGGGTCTTTGATTTTCAAGTTATACAAGCTCAAGGTTCTCTTATATGGTTGATAACATCAAAAACCCCTTGCATTTCTTTTGGGGGTTTTTGCTTTATTATTTATATAGTGCTGGTCTTATGTGAGGCAATTCGTACTGTTTGTCAGTAACAATCTCGTACTGACAACGCATTCTCTTTGGCAAGAGGAGGCCTATCAAAAGGTGAGGTGCCTGACGGTGCCTGATTTGTTCGATTACATTTGATATAAGATCATAAAGAAACTGAAGGTTCAGTTTTGGGCTTATTAGGAATTAATTAACTGCTGTAACAACAAGAGATAATGGTACTGAAGGAGTAGTATGTAACTATGTAAGACAGTAAGAATACATTGTTTAGTTGTAGAAAACAATACATAGGAATACATTATTCAGAAGAAAATGCTGTCCACTTGGGAAAGTGGGTAATTAACCTTTTTTTTGGTAAAAACCTCAATAATTAACATCCCATAGTCTTTACAGCTTCCCTAGATTGAGAAGCAGCGTGTGAGTTTGTGCGTGCGCGAATTGGCCGCCTGGGAATGGGGACGAGAGAGGTGTATGAAGAGAAGTTACGGAGTGGGAATCTGCACCATGATCCTACGATGAATCCCGGCCTTGGCTCCCCTCGCTGCCCGCGCTGTCTCTCTCTTCTTGACCATGATTCAGTACTGACCCATAAGTCCATCACCCAGATTACTTGTTTGACGATTTGATTTTCTGCCTATTTTTCTGTTCGAAACTGACTTTCTGTGTTTTGTTACTATTCAGGACAAGGGTGAATGGACTATCACTCCTGTTCTTCATGACGCCACTGCTGTTGTAAGTTTCTCTCTTTTTATCTACTAGTTAAATTCCCCGAGGTCCCAATTTCTGTCAGTTTACCATCATTTTTTCAGTTACTAGCTATAGCAAACTTAGTCTTTTAGCGTGGCCTTTTTTTTTTTTTTTTTTTGAGTTTTCATGGGTTTGATATGGGAGATGGATTAAAAACACTTTTTGATTAGTCTACAGCTTTGAATTCTGAACATTAAAGATTTACATCACTTAAATAATGAACTCTGAGATCTTGACTGTGCTCCTTGATTAGGAATTGTATACTTGGTGTTTGCTATGAAATCCTCTAAAATTATATGTTTAGAAAATGTTGTGGCTATTGTCCCAATGTCCTTATGCTTGTAACAATGCACCAGCCTGCCAAATACATGAACAATTGGACTTAAACCCTCTGTGAATAGTTCAATCATCTTATAAAAGGAGAATTGAAATGCAGTTGTGTTGTTAGGGTTACTAGTCTATGTGTATGGAGTATGGACAGAGGTCATGTTTGAGTCTAATATTTAGGAGTTGTGATAGTCCTACCAAAACTTGGTTATATAGAGGCTTCTTGTATGCTGATGATTAAACCTTTCTGATATTTACTGTTTGAATAGGCTGGCTCAGGTATTGGTGGAATGCTTAGTGCAATTCATGGCTTCAATACAGGTATGCATTGTCTCTTTGTCTTCAGAAACTATGTGCTTATTTGTGCAACTTTCTTAATGTTACTTGATTGCAGGGATACCGTACCTTCAGAATCGCTTGAAAGGACCAAAGTGGCTTCCTTTCTTAGTTGGGGTAGATGTCATATGCTTGTGTATTCCAGTTTTTTTAACCTGCAATGCACACCTTGTCATATTTTTATTTACCTTAAGTTTCTTACATTAGTATGTGCACCAGTCTAACTAACATTTATTTTTATTTTTTATTTTTTATAAAAACTTTAATCACAGCTTCCTCCGCTGCTACTGATTTCGGGTGCCAGTGCTGCATTTGGAGGTATGAATCGTGCCCTTTCTTCATGGGTTAAAGAAGTCTAAATTAGTTTTGGCATGTTATAAATTCTCTATACATTCCCCTTGGCTTCTGCTCTCTTTTCTCAGTCAAATGGTTGCGAATTTAGCAACCATGCACTGATTAGCTACTGCAAAGTTAGAAGAGATTCTTGACTTGTTTGGTTGTACCAATTTTTTTAGACTCATGGGCATATAGTATCTTTTCCTCCATATCTGAGTATTGTTTTGAATCTTTTTAGTTTCAGTGCAACTTGGTGTTCCTATGATATTATAAAACCAGCATGCCCACTCATATTTTAATTTAGGCATCTTGAAGAGACTATATTAAAATTAGGGTCCCAGTTTAAATCCCAATAAAAGGAACAAAAGGATTTAGTATTTCCTATTTATGAAGTTATTCAGTGAATCTACAATGACATATTTTGTGCCCGTGCTGGCTGTTA
Organism: Rubus parviflorus; assembly: GCA_029955375.1. Taxonomy (NCBI): domain Eukaryota; kingdom Viridiplantae; phylum Streptophyta; class Magnoliopsida; order Rosales; family Rosaceae; genus Rubus; species Rubus parviflorus. Next base: position 13,402,495 of record JARGGL010000006.1, read on the forward strand.
CCCTGACCTCATATGCAATCCACACAGTATATTTTACTGCTCAAACACCACCACAGTACCCTTTCTAATTTTCAACTATTAGTATCATGAACATTACCTTCTGCTATAATTGAAGTTCTTGCTGTAAAATACATGATAAAGACTTTCAATTATAAGAGTCCAATCGTAGTATTCATTGTTACTCAGGCACATAGATATCATGGATTACATTTTCTAGGCCATTATGCTTGACTTATGCCGTGCTCAGACAGATGATCCCACTGAGATTTCCATTTGTGTTTAATTTTATTCCATAGAATGAGTTAAAGATTGAACCTTTAGCTTCTACCTTACCTATTTCCGTTACCTTTTGAAACTGATCATGATTGATGACAGGCTGCTATAGTTTCTTACAAATAAAGATCAACAACAAAACCTGTCATCAACATATTGGTGCGCTGTAATTGAATGTCAATTGTTATTTAAAATTTGATATGTTGTTGCTACACACATCTCTTATAACCATAGCAACCTGAGAGCTTTTCACTTTGCATGATGTAATTTTCAATTGTCTGAATTAGTTGTACATATTGTGAACCAGTCTTTTGATTGTATAATGTTGAATGAGTTGTTATAATCTTCATATATTCAACCCATTAAGAAGAACGGTCCTTTCCTTGTAGGTCCAAACAGTGGACACATATTTCCCACTAGCTCTGCTACAGTACCTCGTTGCCCAACAAGGTAAGAAATATGTCAAACAGTGAATTTTCAAATATTTCTGACCTTGTTGGGCAACGCGGTACTGTAGCAGAGCTGTTTGGACCTATGGGGTATTTCCCTTAATAAAAATTCTTGGCTTTGCGATTGCATGCTAAAATTATTTCTTGACTGTATAAAACCACTGAAACTAGCCTTCTGTCTCAAAAGGTTCTTGTGATAAAACTTTGACAGTGGATCACTTGATTTGGGGCTTTATAATGATGTATGGTCCACTGTTCCTCTATCTTTTTACACTTCAGGGGGTAGTGATAGGGCCCTTGTTGTTTGAGTAATTTCATGGGCCATGCTTCCTTAGTTCTAAAAAATAGGAAGCTAATTGGTTTGAAGTTCATCTAGTATTGGGGTATGCAAGTCTTCTCCTTTCACTTTTAATCGGGAACTTGCAGTGATTAAGTCACCCAGCAGAACCCCATCAAAGAGTAGGTAGGGCCTTAAAGTATAGGATTCAATGATTTTCTTAAATAGTAGTAATTGAATTTGCAATATTTATCCAGCCTCACATTCTGTTCACTTGCTTTCTATGTTTTGTTTGCAATAAAATTTCTGTCTTCAGTTTTGGTTGCATATTGTTGAACTTGATATTAATATGGAGTTTTGTAGGGTATGCACTTCCAAAGTTTGCTCAACTCACTGTGACTTCATATTATGCGACCTCAAGTGCTTCACATTACGGGATTTCGCTTCTTACTCGACATATTGAAGAGACTCACACTTCTCGCTCTCAGCAAGAAAGACTCAGATGATTTCTTGCAGGTGCACATATTAAAGAATCTACTTCAATTTTGTAACTGATGTTATATACATGTAATTCTAGATGCATGAACTTGTATATGGTTTAGATTGTTCTTCAATCTTCACTTATTCCAATAGACCTTGAATAATCTGTTTTAAATTTTAATGAATAAAATTAGTATCTCAAGATGATTTTATACTATTGCCTGCAGTTTTCATTATTTTGTCTGAGGTGTTTGATAATGTGAAAATTGACTGGAGAAATTGTCCTCACACCACATAATCTCATCATGAAGAATTGCTAGTGTGCTATACCCATTGATTGTGACTGTGACAGCATAATGTGATTTAGGAATTCAAGGGCAATTCATAAAAAAAAAACAAAAAGAAAAAAAAAATAGGCTAAGGACCACAATTTGCTATTACCTTTGGAAATCAACTGTAGATCTGTTGTAGATCTGAGAAACAGATCTACCTTGAGTTAATTATTGTTGATTGTGACTTTGCTTAATAGCTGATTTAGGACTGATTCCTAGGGATTTAGTTAACATTAGAAGGCTAAATAGCTTGTTTAGACTATTACAACCGGTATAAGTCAAGATTTGAATTAGAAGAGAAAGAAGAAAACAAATGAGTTTCATCTGAAGCCTGCATATAGTTTTTTTTCAAATCCATTTCATTGATATTATTTTTTAGAAATAGTTCTTTTCACAATTTTTAGGCTTTTTGTCAACTGCAAATCCTTTTCTTCGAAATCACTGCATCCAAACGGAGCGGAAGTGAGTTCTGGTTTCTGAGGATTATGTTCAAATTCAGTTGTGAATAGCACATTAGTACATTACAAGTTCCTATATGTAGCAAAGCAGGCCCACCTTTGAAGTAGTTGAGGCATCATAAAGTACAGGTCTATGCAAGCCACGAATTGGCATATGTTGTCCTTGCAGACAATGTTCAGCTCTGATCAGTGGGCATCATAAAACGTAAAGCAGTAGTGTTTAAAAACCTGGAGGGATGAGTAGAGAGTTACTTCAACAATGGGGACCTCAAAAAGGTGAGGATGAGAAGATTACTTACTGGTCTATAGTCAGTTGATTGCTTTTGTTTGGTAGGATGAGTTATTGACTTGCTTGAGGATGGTAGAGTCGAACTCTAGTACTACAGTTTTATACCATTGAGTTCTTATAAGGTACACTATGTATCAATGTGTTGATGAAGATCAGCTTTATGTAGTGGTAGATTCACTTCATGCGATGATAGACAGCTCCCCACGGTGTTTGTCTACGACTGCATGAAATTTATTTACCACAGCATGAAGCTAAGCTGCATGAAGAGGATGCACATTAAAGTAGTGGTTTGGCACCAAGATTGTCCCAGGAAAGATTCTGGGTTCAACTTCCCTAGGAAGTGTGTGTGTAAACTGACGTCCTCCGATAAAAAAAAACTACTCGGGACTTTTTCTGAACACTGATTGCAAGTGGTATCAACAGCCAAGACAGAAGCTGATTTACCTCATATGTTGTTAAGTTCTTTGCATGGTACAATTTCCTAGTAGAAAAGTTTTGAGAAAGAAAAAGAGAGAGAGAGAGAGAGAGAGAGAGAGCGGGCACCAAACTGAACCTACGGATCCAACCAAGCTCATAAACCCTGTTTGGCATTCATTGCAAATGCTATTCTACCAACTACCGTACAACTACTGTAAAGTTCTCCTTTAGGTTAAAACCTAAGAATTAAGTAGGGATTTTTATTTGTAGCTTAAGCCTGTTAGCTAACTCTACTATTTTACTTGTGTCCTAAGATAACTAGAGTGTAGAAATCATGGACTTTTCTTACCGACGATTTAAGATGGGGCAAGATCCGATCCATTTCAAAAATGTCTCTTAATCCATTTATCTTAATTAGGTTCATATTTGACTGATGTATCTATCATGAAATAAATTTTGGTGGGATTAATGAGATAAATTTGATTCAACATGGTAGGAAAAAGAAAAAAAATTAATCTCCATACAACAAAAAAAGGCTTTATGAACTCTCTCCATAAACTCTAGGGTTTCGTGCCTACCCGACGGCGGCGGTGGTGGCTCTCTTATGGGCCTATGTTTCCTCTTGCTCAGATCTAGCAGAGGGGTTCTTTGGCCTTCCTCTGAGTTACCACAGAGTTTATCCTTCTCGTTTTTGGCCAGGTCGGATTGGGTGGTGTCCATCTCCCCTTTTTCTGCAGCTGAGGATTGTGGTGGGGTTTGCAGTGGTGTGGCGACGCTTTCTGGGTTATTTGTTGCAATTTCAGTTCGAGTCGGAGTACTAGCGCTGCTTCCTAACGTGGAAAACAATTTTTTTGTTCTGGCTATGGTTTTTCTACAGGTGGATCTCTAGGAGTCTGGTTCTTATTCAAGTAGGTCGCAGGCTTTCAAACTTCCTCCCTGATGTTGGCCGGTTTCGACTTTGGTCTAAGCTTGGTTGATCTCAACATGGATGGCTGGAGAGGGCGGCCGTCGGATCTAGGTGAGACTTGAATTCGGGTATGTGCTGGTCAGGCAGTTTAGTCCAACTGGACTACACCCTAGTGCACAAGATGAACTAGTTTCCTACAAGAAGAGACAAAAAAAAAATGGGGGAAAGTGAATCCTTTCATATCTCAAGGGATTCATTTTTGGATCCGGATCCTCTCCTTGGCATAAGATTATCCTTGGTTGTCCTTGACTTTTAATCTGGATTATCCATTGAAAATCCAACGGCTCCAGATATAACACCTCAGTAAATTAACTCTAAAACTTATTAAATTAGATAGTTGAATGCAAACACCGTTTGCATAAGGACATCAATTTATCTCTCTCTCCTACTTCTTATACTAGTATAGATCTCCCACTTTTTCCCAATCACTGCAATAAACGAATCGACCTAGAAAAATATAGGCTAATTGCATTTTCACAATCAGGTGTTTGGTCAGATTCCAATTCCTTCATCCAGATTTTCAAACTCCCAAAATCTCCAAACTCTTATCTTTTTTGACACTTCAGTTCTGTTTTTTTTGTTGTTTTTTTATCGCAACTGCATCACCTTCTTTCTTATTCTTTTTTGGCTTAATTACCAAAACACCCCCTAAAAACTTGGTTATAATTGTCAGATTGCACTCCGAACTTGCAATTGCGAAAATTAACCCCTTGAATTTGGCAAAAATTGTCAATTTACACTCCCTCCGTCAATTTTAACATTTTTCATCCAAATGTTAGTCATGTGCCACTCATGTGAGGGGCAATATAGTCATTTCAGGTATAAAAAATAAATATATATTATTAATAAAAAAATTAATAAAAATGATCTTTCATGTGAGGAGAAATAATTCATGCAAAAAAATTAATAAATAATAATTTCTGACAAGTTTTTTTTTAAAAGAAACAATTTATGATAAGTTAAGAATATAATTCTAAATATAATCTCTCTAGAGAAAGAAATAAAAGTTTTGAAAGAAAATAAATATCTTTTTTGAATATATATTTGTATTTTTTGGCATAGAATATATATTTGCTTTAAAACAAACAATTTAAAAAAAAAAAATTAGTGACCAAAATGATCACATTGCCCCTCACATTATCAATATTTGGATGGAAAAAGTTAGAATTGACGGAGAGGGTATAAATTGACAATTTTTGCCAAGTTTAGGGAGTTAATTTTCACAATTGCAAGTTCGAGATGTAAATTGACAATTACAGCCAAGTTCATGGAGTATTTTGACAATTATGTTTTTTTTTCCCTTCTCTTTTTCTTCAGGTTTTTAGTTCCCTAAAATGCTTTTTTTGGTCAACCAAGAATGAGTTTCCATGAATTAAAAAAAAAAAAGAGTTTCTATGGAATCACAACCCAGAAAGAGTTGGGTTGTTAATTTACAGATGTTTCATTATTCTTTTAGTTGCAGATCGATAGAGAAAAGAAAAAATACATTAGTGAGAGAAGAGGTCGAAACATTGAGTGAGGAGAATGATTTAAAGAAAGAAAGAAAGAAAAAAGATGCAATATTGCAATGCAGAACTGCAGAAGAAATGAGGAGACTTTGAGACGGTGAACTGAAGAAATGGATATGGAGGAAAAGGAGGAGGAGAGAGAAACTTGCATACGGCGTTTGCATTCAATTGTCTATTTAATAAGTTTTAAAGTTAATTTGCTGAGGTGTAATACTTGGAGCATTTGGATTTTCAATAAATGGTCCAGATTAGAAGTCAAGGACAGCCAAGGATAGTCCTATGCCAAGGAGAGGATCCGGATCCTTCCATTTTTCTCATTGTTACTCTGCATTAATTATAAGGGTTTTTTTTCAGCAACAGTGTCTGAACTCTTGTGCTTCGGCCAAAATGATACCCAACTTTTAAAAAGAGTCAATGTGGTACCTGGACTCTAAATTTCTTATCAACATCATACTTCCGTCAAATTTTTGTTAAAAACCCACGTGTCGGTCACGTGGGGGTATTAATTTTTTTTTTTTTTTCTGTTCCATCCCTCCTTTTTTTTTTTTCTTTTTTTTTTTTTTCTTTTCTTTCTTTCTCCTTCCCCGCACAAACTCTCTGTCTCTCTCTTGCCTCACTGTTGCCGTCGAGGCTCCAAGCTCCCGCCACCATCACACAACACCGCCCTTACGGAGCAGACGGTGCCCCGACTCCGGCGAGCCAAGTCCAGACCACTGCGTCGCCTTCGTACTCAGGCGGGATCCGACCCGAGAAAAAGTTGCCGCCCAAATGCAAGTGACGGAGGTTGGTCATCTGGGTCACTGACACCGGCAAGTCTCCGGTCAAGTTGTTGTTGTAGAGGTCCAGAACATGGAGGCTAGTGAGCTTGGAGAGTTCAGGCGGGATTGAGGGAACGTGCGGTAAAAAACGTTGTTGGAGAGATTGAGGAGTCGGAGCCCCGAGAGAGCCGAGATCTCAGGCGGGATGGGACCCGACAACTGGTTGTCGGCGAGGGTAAGTCCGGGTCGGCGGTGATGGAGGCCTTGAGAGAGAAGAGGGCGCGGTAGGCGGACATTGGGTGTGGGGGTGTGGATAGTAATCGGTGGGGTGTGGATAAAGAGTGGTGGAGGTGGAGGAGGAGGAGAAAGAAAGAAAGAGTGGTGGAGGTGAATAGTAGTCGGGGCACCGTCTGCTCCGTTTAGTAGGGGCGGTGTTGTGTGATGGTGGCCGGAGCTTGGAGCCTCGACGGCAACAGTGAGGCAAGGGAGAGACAGAGAGTTTGTGCGGGGAAGGAGAAAGAAAGAAAAGAAAAAAAGAAAAAGAAAAGGAGGGATGGAGCAGAAAAAAAAAATTAATACCCCCACGTGACCGACACGTGGGTTTTTAACTGAGAGTTAACAAAAATTTAACAGAAGTATGATGTTGATAAGAAATTTAGAATCCAGGTACAACATTGACTCTTTTTAAAAGTTGGGTATCATTTTGGCCGGGGCACAAGAGTTCAGACACTATTGCTGAAAAAAACCCTAATTATAAATTTTATGATTGTTTTTCCAACCTTACCAAACATTGGAATCGAAAATTCATGAAAATTTTAATTTTTCTAGCTTATAGAAAAACAAACAAAATGATTTTCCTTCTGCGAACTAAATGATGTCTTAATATTTTTCATATAAAAAATTATTGTCTTGTCTACATTCTAAAGGTATTAATGAATACAATTTGAGATTTAAGTAAAGATAAGGAAACATTGTAAAAAGGATAAAGGAGTGTGCAGGTGCCTCTTTTAAGTTTAACTAAAGCAACAAATTTTGACAGATTTGACCTTTCAAGTAAAAATTTGGGAAAACTTAAAATAAATAATGAAAAATAGTCTCATCCAAACTCATCCAATTTTTACTTATTACACATTATATTTTCATAATTCAACCATTCATCTTTTAAATCACACTCTAAAAATCATCTATGCAAAAATTTAATCAAATTGGAGATCGTTTGATCATCCAACTATATCAAACAAATGAACGGTTGTAATGAGAATGTTAACTTTCACCGAAACCGTCCATTTTTTTTTATATAATTGGATGATCAAACGATCTCCAATTTGATTAAATTTTTGTATAGATGATCTTTAGAGGGTGATTTAAAATATGAATGGTTGGATTATGAAAATACGAAGCCGAATATACGCAAAATTGGATAGTTTGGATGGACTCATCCAAACTCATTTGGATATGGAATTGGAAAGTATTGCCTAAGGATACGTTGGAAAGTATTTTTGTTTTGTTTTTTTTATATATATAAATAAATGAATTCATCAAATAATGTAGAGAAAAATTGGGATGAACTAGTTAGAGCACCTTTCAACATCACTGAGCACTGGAAATTTTGTGAAATTGTTTTTCTTACCATGTTGTAATTGTCTTTTTATACAAGACATAAATGTGATGAGCAGTACAAGCTAGCTCTAGAAAACATGCTATCAATTAATGTTCTTTTTTCTTCTCTTAATGCTCTATTCTTATTATTGCTCTTTTGATGCTTTCAATCACGCATAATCAACTAAATATCTTGACCTAGACCTGTCAATAGACCAGATTTTGATCCGGATCTGTGATTATTAGATGAGTTTAGATTAAAAATTTGATCTGTTAATCTGTTAATGGTCCGGATCCGTTAATCCGTTTACTTAACGTATCGGATACGGATTTAGGTTGAACCGGTCTGTTAATAACTCCGTCCGTATTTTTAATAATAAAATACTATTTTATAAAATATAAAAGAATAAATATATATTATGACAAAACTTTTGCAGAAGACTAAAGTCTTAGTTTAAGTTTTTAAATCCAAATCTGTTTTGTTGGAATAAATATATCACTGTTGAAGTATTGTTTTGGAAATTTAGTATTTTGGTTACTTTAGTTTATTTTTCTAATGAATATTTTAGTTATGTAATTCAAAATTTGCTATCATTTAGGTTTAATGTTTTATCAAAGTTTTTATTGGGTATCATGATATATAAAAATTTAATATTTTTATTTAAAGTTTAATAATACTTGATATAATTAATGAATATGACTAGTGAACCGGATGTCCGTTAATCCGCCGGATACGGATTTGGATTGGCTTATCAATGATCCGCCGGGTTATCGGATCGGATTGGGTTGAAATTTTTTTATTGCTAAACGGATTCGGATCTAAGTCAATCCGCTCTAAACCCGGTCCATTGACAGGTCTACCCTAACCAGGTTGCTGTAGTGGCTTGTATTTCCAAGGTTGATATTTTAGCATTAGACCAGAGATATTAAAATTACTGTTTCAAAGGGCAAAATGGACTTATCCCTTAGAAAAAGAAGGGTTATTTTGTTATTGGATCACCTCCTTGACAGTTAATTATAAAGTTACCGAGTATATATATATATATATTTTCTTTTGGCATTTTGTAGAATGGGCAGAATTATTAGATAGGAATTTCTTGAAAGAGTTTTCTCAGTATGGTTTCAAGACAAAATCTCCACCTAACTGACATGGAATTTAAATTGGAACAGCTCATTGCCAATTCTTTTTTTCTGAGGTGACTGGCTTATTTAATTTGGATCTTTGCGTATCTATATTAGCTTGCATTGCTGCAACAAATTAATGCTTAGGGTTACTGTAAATGGTCCTGAGATTTCTTCATAATATATCTGTTCTGCAAAACAATGTTTTGTTCATATGCTAATGAATAATCTATTTCTTGTCTTGCACTTAAAAGAGTCCCTATCCAATAATGGAAAACTGGTTTAAAGTGCAAGTTACACAGTGCATAAAAGTGGATCCTTGTAAAAGTGGTGTAATGTGATAGTTATGATTTAAACTAATAATGGGCATCTTCCAAAAATGGTTCAAATAAGTTGGAGAAGGAATTATCAGGACAATGAAAGGAAACTTTTCCAAAGAGTTAATCTAATTGGGGGATAATTATATTGCAAAGTGATTAAGCAACATGGCATTTAGGTTCAACTTGCTTGGTCCACAAGCAAAGCCATGCTCACAGAGAACATGAATTAGGGTAATGCAATCTGTCATCAGCTCCTCTCTAAGATCTTGGGATTGAAATAATTTCTTTTCACTTAACCTAGCTTTGTGTTTGAGGTTTTCACTCTTTCATATTCTTAACTTGTTTTAATTAACATTGTTCGACTTGCAATATGAGTTGTGTATTATAAATTCCAAGAGTTCGATCTCTTATTTCTTCGTAAATATATTTTACCCGGCTCTTGTAGGTTAACTTATGTAATTCCCTGGCTTAATTTCATGCTTTCAAAAATAAAACAAAACACTAGAAACAACCAAGCTCGCAGACAAGTGTTCCGCAGTACAATTTTCTCCATAATGTACGTTTTGCAAGAGATTGAGACAAAACACAAATCCCGACATCATAGCAGTAAACAATATTATAGCAGGACATACATATTTATGATCATGAGTTCTGGAGGTTGTTTGAGATTCATTGAGTTAAGTCCATTATATCAAAGCTAGACAGAAATTCTGACCCAAGTTGAGTTGTCACATGCAATAACAGATGTGATTAATAAAACTCCATACAGTACTATTGCCATACACGTACTCTAACTGAATTATTGTTGAAAGAGAAAAATGCATGCATGCTCTTCATTCTTCTGCACCCATCAGGAAAAAACTCCGTAAATTTCACACCTAAAACTAAGCCACCTAACATCTTTCTCTCTTTCATCTAACATAAAAGCAAAGGTACAATTAAAAGAGGGAAAATAAAGATGGGAGTGTAACTACCATCTTCAATCATATGTTCCTTCAAGCTAGTCTCACTCTTATAGAGCAAAGGGGGACACATGCTTTTCCGAAGGATTGTCTTTGCCATTTTAAAGCCATGAAAGTTTTGCTCCTATTCATCTTTGAATGATGAAAAATGTGTTTCTAACAAGGCACATACAAGTGACCCCATATTGGATTCCTAGCTAGTTGTAGACCCTCATCAACTTAGTATATCACTACCTAGCTCCATCATGCATGTTTATCACTTTATATTTCGAAATTTGAATGAGACCCCCCATTCATCTCATTCTTTTTCAATCTGTTATATTGGGCAGTAAAAAAAAACCCCAAAAAGAAAAGTAAAACTTCTGTTCTGCCTCAATCATTCATTGAGTAGAAACAAGACATAGCTTAAAAGATTGATAGCTGGGCTCACATACATAGAGATAAACCCCTCTCTCTTTCTCTCTCTTTCTCTCTCTTTCTCAATTTGCAATGAAAATAAGTGAGAAAAATATGAATTAATTCCATGGACATATCATTTTCTTTCTGCATTATGAGGCAGAAGCTAGCAAGCTAGATAGCAGAAGACAGTAGTCATCAAACCTTATCATCTGTGATGAAAGTGTTGCACTGAATCAAATTGCGCCTCTCTCAACACCCCACCTGTCTAGACAAAAACTATGGATATATGCACACGTGTGTATGTTCAAAAGCCCATGCACCCCTAACTGATACCATATATTCCTCACACGTGTGGGAAACCAGATGAGAAGTCTCAAGGAAGGGACAAGAGATGTTGCTGTGTGAACACCATGCTTTGCTGCATCTATTTTTTTCTTTCAAAAAATCGTGAAACCAAAACGAAAACTTCATCATCAAAATAAGGCTAATAAGCCTGTTCTACATCAATACCCAAAATTGCTAATGTGGTTGGTTACCTTTAATTGCTGCTTAATAAATGAAAACGAAAAATTACAATTATTATATTTTAGATTCAAACTTTCTGGTAATAACAAAGAACCATGAAGATGACTGGAAAGAAAAGAGGGTTCAGATCAAATTACATACACCATCCCATGTTGGTCAAAATTCAAACACATAATGAATTTCATCATTTACATACTGATGAATCAAAATACCAAAAGATTATATTTAGTTAATTCCCAAGATTTCCTAATAGTTGATATATGGTCTCACCGTTTGGATTACTTCCAGAAGATTAAGATATATATAATTCAATTAATTCTCAACATGATGAGAGAAAAATCTCAAATTCTTTGTCCCTAAGATGGATCCAATAATTAATTAATTAATTAATTATTACAGATGAAGATCTAGACTCACATGGTCTTGCTGCACACTCGATTCATACACGTACCGACTTTGAGAATTACCAGACCCACCAACAACAACCGGCTTCATTTCTTCTCCGGCGAACAACGGCGTCACCATCGGGTTCATCAACGAACGGTCACGATTGAAACTAGGGTTAGCAGACGGGATCCGCCACAAGCCAAGAGGGCTCCCGTTTATGGGCGCGGATTGAGTGCCGTAAGATCCACCGGAGCTTCCGTAGAACCTAGGACTGGCAGTGGTAGTACTAGAACTATAGTTACTATTCCAGGAAGGATAAGTGGGATGATGAGCGGAGCCGAGGCGGCTGTAATTCATCAAACCGTACACGTGTGCAGCATCGTGAGACACCAGCCCTCCATGCACCATAGCCGACTGGAGATGCTCGCGTTTGGCGTGCTGCCGCTCTCTTTTGTGCGCGTTTTGGTGGCCGCCGAGGGCTTGGCTGGTCGGGAAGTTTCTGCAGCAGTAATGGCACTCGAATCTCCGGCTGCTCTCGCTGCCGTTTTCGGTGTTGCTCTTGCTTATGTTGGTGTTGTTGGCGTTTCTGTTGTCCTCGTCTTCTTTTCCGTTCTCACACACATTGTTGTCGAGTACTGAGTCCGACTCGTGGTTGGGGTCGCCGCCGGCCCCGAATTCGATGCCGAAGAGCCTAATGCCCTTTTCTTTGTTGACCGGAGGAGCCGGGCGGATAAAGGGCAGCTGAGAGAAGGATTCCACGTTCATGAAGTCTTGTGTTTCCCTCTCAATCTTCTCCATGAAATTGGAGAGTAAGGTTAGTAGCTAGCACTGGTTTTCTGGGGGGTGCAATAAGAAAAAAGGAGGGGGCAGTGAGAAAATGAAGGAGGAGAGAATTGGAGAGAATGGGAAGGGAGAGGAGTAGTAGTCAGATATGTGGGGGTGAGAAGGGAAGGGATGGAGTGGGGCCTATAAAAGGGGTGAGAACTGAGGAGTAGGACTGTGATTCATGGACAATTGGGGAGGCTATGACCCATCTGAGAGTGAAGGCCTGACAAGGCCACACAACACAAAGTTTGAGATCGACTAGCTTAATTAGCTTCGCTTTGGCTTCTCAAAGCACCACCCTTGCTAGCTTCCTTTCACTTATTTTTGGTTTTGCTAGGGGGAAACTGGGAAAGTTTATTATTACATCCCTTAACTCTTCATAATTTTGAATCTAACCCCTTGTGTGATCTAACAACTCAAGGAAGGTGATCAGTACTCATCAATCAAACAATTATGCTTATATCCCAATTTGATAATAAAGATGACTGTACTTAATGAAATCAATAATTAATTAATGATGGTAGTGTAACAGTTATGATGATGGGGATGTCATTTTATGATGGAAATGATGGATGCATAAGTTTGAGATGCATCAATCTCATAAGGAAACTCAAAAACTCAAATAAGTAATTAATTAAGAGGTTGAAAGAGCTAGGGCACTCTATATAGGGTAAGGTTGTAGCTATAGAGTAAGGAATATAAAGTAATTAGCTAGCTAGATTGGATTGATAACTACCAAGTACTTCCTAAATAATTTTAATTCCATTACCAAATTGGGAAATAGAAATTTAAACCAGGAACCACTTGATTAGTTAATCAGCTAGCCTAGCTAGCTCGATCGATTATGCAGGCTAATAGATGGCTTAGCCTCTAAATAACTACATTAAGAAATTCTCTTGTAGTTTATTTTGTACTAATTTAGGGTATAAAGTTAGAAATTTCATCACATTAAAACAATTCTCTAAATTCCTAACTCTTCTTTGGTTACACGCACATTGAATCAATCCTAATCAATTGTCCATCATCTCTAAACACGATCATCTAATACAATGCCAAATCCCATGCGTAACTCCACCTTGAAATTTAATTCATCGATCGGCTGCAACTCCACCTCAAAACTGATCATACCACCTTAATTAAAATGCCCTTTGCAAATTGAGAAGTTTCTCACTCAATACCAACTAATATTGTGCAAGTTATTTGGTGTGGGACAATTGTACGTATTTGATCTAGATATCTCAAACATGAATTTCCTTCCCCAATTGTACTAACTAGTTAAAAAATAGGGCCGACCATCTTTATTATTGAGTTGATGGATCTGAGGATTGGTGTTTCAAGTTGAAGTAACTAGAAATTAATATATCATTGTTTGCGTACCACTTTCAAGTTATTAGTGCAGCTATTTTCTTCTTTTTCTGTCCCGCAAATATAACACATGCAAATGTAGCATTCAGTAATGCTAATATTATAATTAATTAAGCAGATCATTCAACTAGTAAAAACTTAAATTGACGCTGGCCCGAGACATTGAGGAAATTAAGAGAAACTTCTAATCTAAGATGATATTGATTGATTGATTGTTGTTGACAAAGTCATCGTACGCATTTAATCATTTGACACTAAAGTGCCAATTTTGTTTTAATTATGAGTTTAACTACTTAAAATAGAAGGAATAGTGAAAGACTGAAAGATAATATCAATCATTCTGCGTGTCGCTTGGGTTTTAACAATTTATGCTTCTTTGCAAATTAATAATTATGCAAACCAGTTGTTTATATATGGTGTCTAGTTCGATCCCTACAACTTCAACAATCATACTTGTCTTTTTGCAGCAAGGACAAATCAATCATTACACCGCATGGAAGTTTTTTACCTCCACATTTTGAGATGGAATGATCTTATAGAATATTCAACATAAAAAGTAAAATTAGGTAGAGAAAGCTAAATATTGAATACTAATTAGCTAGATTCAGTGAGTAAATTAACTTTATTAGAGTCATTTAGTTATTTAGTCCAACTAACTTGTAGGAAGTATTTCTCAACGCATTAACTTATAAGAGCATCTCGAATGGTACTTCCTATTTATTCATCAAATTTATTTAAAAATAACTAAAAATTAAATTAGAAGCTATTTTTAGGGAGTCATAAAAATCTTACTTGATCCAACCAAGCTCAATTATAAGGAGCCACAATTTATTATTCTCTTTTAAATGTAATATTTTAATTTCATAATTATAGAAAACTTATTTACAAACACATCATAAAATAAAAGATTTGTAATTTTATATAAATAATTAATTTAATTAATGGATTAGGTCATTAGGAGTCCCTAGGAGCCACTCTCTCTCCTCACATATTTAAGAGCTCTTAGCGATTTTTCTACTTTAGAAACGTAGTAGGGAGAATGGTTGGAGCGTTTTTTCTTTTTAAGATTCTTCTTAAATTTTGTCTAAAAAACTCAAATAGAGAGCACAATGAAGATGCTCTAAAAATTAGCTCTAATTAATCATCTCTTTCTTCAGAACTAAAATTCCTTAACTATTTCGCTTAGATTTTTGTGCAGCGTTCTTCTTCTCAGAAAAAAAGATAAAAGAAAGAAAGAATGAACTACAGATATGGTTTCCCTTAACACTGCAGTTCCCACTGTATAACTTCTTAATAGGAATGCCAAATACAATGAACTACCTAGCTCCTAGCGGCCGATCATTAGCTATCTAAATTATCAGTTTATCTATAAAAATAACTTTAAAATTCGCTCTTGGTTGAATTTTCAAAAGTTCTGAAAATACATTTTGTTTATTAATACGATAAAAAACAAAAACAAAAATCAAACAAAAAAGATGAAATAGTAAACTTTTATTCTTAAAATAAAAAAACCAAATAGACACAGAACAATTTACTCACGGAATTGCATAATTCGTTCAAAGAGACTAGTATGCAACTTACATCCAACATTTAGATTCAAAAGAAATTGCATATGTATTAGTTAATTTATAATATTTCACTCATTAACCTAATTTGAGGAGCAGCAATTCCATAAGTAATACTCGAGGTATGGGGTGGTTTAGATCATCAACCTGCTTTGTCTGCTTTATCTGCTTATCCCGAATAAAAGTTAATAATTAGCTTTATCTGCTTATAATGCAGTGCATGCACAGTATACCAAAATTTCAGAAGACACTTTTCTTTTCTCTTTTTTTTTTTTTTTTTTTTTTTTTCTGTGCGATCTGTCTCTTCCTCTCATTTGCATGTACGTGGTACCCATCAGTCACCATGGCACCTCCGTAGTAAGTTTACTTTGTAAAAGTCTGGAAGTGAAAGAAATGACCCTACCAGCTCATAGCTTTGTTGCTCTCTCTCTCTCTCTCTCTCTCTCTCTCTCTCTCTCTCTCTCTCTCTCTCTCTCTCTCTCTCTCCAGGACCAGGGTGTACTAGTAGTTGGTGTTGGTTCTTTATAGCTTTGTTGGCTGTTTTATATCTGTTGCAGGGATTCTGTAAAAAGTGGTCCTATGAACAAGGGTATTAGCAGATCGATTACACAAAAGGAAAGCATGTAATTATATTACGATGGCCAGACGCTTCCCGTTTTAGTTCTATGAGAAAGACTGTGATTCATTATATAATTCTATTTTATTTGGATGAGTTTTATACAGGAATGATTAATTTTTTATAGTAATTTAGAATTAATTTCAATTTTAATTAAATTTTTGAAAAATTGATCTTTAATTATGTCATCAATTAAAGACCATAAAAATGGACAATTCCGACCACCAAAGTCTTAAACTAAGGTTAGGGTGTATGTTTCTTAAAGTGTGTGTTGACTTCCTTACTTACCTAGTTACCAACTTACTAAGGCTCATATTTTTGGTAACATCACATGCATTGTGATTCCATGATCCAACAATTGGTGTTTTAGACTTTTAGGTCTCATTTCAATGATCATCACTCTCAGTGTTTACAAAATTTATGTAATTGTCTAGATATGAACACATAAACATAAAAACATCATGAAATAATTTTGATGATAACCAAATGGCGAAATGATTTTAAAAAAAAAACTTTATTTTCATACACAATATCGACCCCCAAAAAGAAAAATATGGCAAAAGATGGTTCAAAGTACTAAATTTGACAAGAAGTCATAATTTTGAGGACATAGCTAATTTATTTGCTGCGCTTCCTTTTTAAATATTGTTATGGGTAATTATTATTATACATAAAAAATAATAATAAAATTAGGGAATAGAAATATCTTACTATCAATAAAATTACGGTTTTTATCAAAAAAAGAAGAAGCATGTTTTATTTAAATTAGTTGGTCTAATTGTATTTTTCTCCAAAATCCAAAAATTTAAAAATTTAAAAAAATAAAAAGATCCAGCCAGCTTTTTCTCGAAGCTTTCTTTCGTATGTTCTCGCTTTAACCAGTTCAACATTAACGCCCCCCCTTCTTTACACAAGACGTACTTGTTTCTTTTAGAATCGACTCAGGGAATGGTGACCACTTCGTTGTTGTTATATATAAATAAAGAGGGTTTTAAGGCTTCTGATGAATGTCTGTAACTGTGGAGTTACATAGTTTACTCAGAAATAGTAACTACGTACGTACCTGATAAATTTTCTTTTTGACAGTACTCTCTCTCTCTCTCTCTCTCTCTCTCTGTGCCAAAAATCCAGTACTCTGCTTTCATATTCGTGCATGCAGCATGCTTGACTCGCTTTGCAATTATTTCCAGCCCCAACTCCAACTGCCTCTCTCTTCTTTCATAATTCCACCCCTCTTTTCAATCCCATGACAAATCACTATCTGCCTCCCCTTGTTTCTCTCTCTAGCTCTCATATATATATATATATATATATATATATATGTATAATTTCTATGGTTTTGGTTTTTTGTTTGAATGGAATGGAAGGTACCTGTAAACTGCGTGATTGATTATCATATATAGCATAGCATATTTTGCACCCATCTCAAGGTGGACCCGTTTTATCCCCAAGTTTAACATGCCATGCCAATGTGATCTCCTTCTCTCTAAACCCTAACAACGATAAAATGGCCGGTAACAGCAACCCTTCATCCACATAAGCTTCGTCTTTGCCATTAAAGTCATAGTCATACAAGACTTTGGGGAGGGGACCATGTTAATTGGGTTAAATGCAACTGCACCACTAGCTACTTGTATCGTATGGAATGGATGGATATTGGACCCTGCAATTGTAAAGCAAGTAAGATGAATTAGATATGTATGATCGATCTGATGCGAACCCAAGCTAAGCTAGCTAGACCTTTGCCTCATGAAGTGGCAACGTCTCATGGCGACGTCTCATAACTCTAAGGGAGACACACCTTTATTAATTTGATATCATTGCATTTTGGTGAAACCCTTCTATAAGAAGCTTGTGATGATGAAACTTGAAAAGGAGGGTTGTAGTCAATCTAAGAGTTTACTGAATTTAGATAAAACTACTAGCAGGTTGTCGAAATTTACAGCCATAAATAAGACCTAGGAGAGGTGAAAGTCGTTTCATTTTTTGCCTATATTAATTGACACAAATACCCTTGAGAACCCAAACCACAAGTTTCCCATCTAGGTTATAGGTTTCAAGTCCAAGGGTACGGGTCATGGGTCTCTAGTTAGGATATGGGTTCAGGCTGAGTCTCGGGTCTCAAATTTGTGGTCCAAGTTTGAGTATTGGGTTCTAGTTGATAAAGTAATTTGAGCGTCACAACCAAAACCAATTGACAATAGCTGGAGAGACCCAAATCCTTATAAACACATTTGCAAGGTCCATTTCTCCAATGTTGGACAACACTCCACATTCTCACACGCCCTCGCATGTATAGCGAATTTTCAAGTCATACACGTGGACAACTTATATTGGGTGACGTGGAACACGTGTGGTCACTTGGCTTCACACGTGGGCGAACCTCCAGCTCTAATATCATGATAAAGTAATTTGGGCGTCACAACCAAAACCAATTGGCAATGGTTGGAGAGGCCTAAATCTTTATAAACACATTTGCAAGTACATTTCTCCAATGTGGGACAACACTCCACATTCTCACACTAGTCCCATGTTCAGGATTTTACGATATCAATATCATATCTTAATAATTTTACGTTCTAGGATTTTAGTACATTCCGAGTTTGAGTGTCAAGGTACAAGTCTTGGCTTTAAGCTCCTAAGTCTTATTTATGGCTGTAAATTTTGACACGGCCCGACCTGATCCCATAGAACAACTCCAAACCTTCATGAATTAAAATGGGTTGATAGAACCCGCACGAATACAAAATGGGTCAATTGTGGGTCAACCCGCCAAGACACGATTAATAAATGGATGGCTCTCGGGTCAACCTGCCAACTAATGACAAATAACCTACTAAAAACATTTATTTTATTAAAAGGGTCGTGTCAAGTAACATGCATACACAATCCGTTAAAAATCAATCAGTTTCAAGTGTACATGGTTGTTTTTTTTTTTTTTCGCTTATAAAGTAAGTCATATGTAAAGAACTATGGTGATGCTTTTTGTGTAATCATATGTCTTGCATTCATTTAGCCTAATTGGGTCAGCCAATTCCTTTATATTAGTCAAATGGGTCAACTCAAGTACAAACCGACACAACTTGTTTGATAAAACAGTTGAGCGGGTCGGATCAGCTAACCCATTTAATAAACAAGTTGGGTTTTCGTTTGGATTTTTCAACACATGCATTTATTATTAGTGTATATTTGTATATTTTGACACAATTAATACCTTAACACGACCTGAACCCGACACGTCACGACCCAACGACACTCCTAATCTTAGGGTTTAGGTTTCAAGTCCCACTGAGTTCTAGGTCTTGCAGTCTCAAGTTCAAATTTTGAATCCTAATTAAGTCTCGAAGTGCGATGTTTGCAGGTCGGGTCAAGCAATCTGTTTAATAAACAAGTTGGGTTTTCGTTTGGATTTTTCAACACCCGCATTTATTAAGAATACGTGTATATATATTTGCATATTTCAACACAAGTATTAACACCTTAATACGACCTGAACCGGACACAGCACGACCCACCTACACCCCTAGTCTTAGGGTCTAGGTTTCAAGTCCCACTGAGGTCTAGGTCTTGTAGTCTCAAGTTCGAATTTTGTGTCCTAAGTCTCGAAGTGCGATCTTCGTTTCCCATATTCTCGAATCCAAGTTCCTAATCCGGATTCTGGTTCCAAAAGAACATGTTAGTGTGAGCTTATCCATGCAGTTATGCACCATTCGAATATGAATTCATTTTCTGCTGAGGACCAGTCAATTAAAATTGTGAAAAATGGATGGAACATTCTTACCTTTTAGTTTGGTTTTAGCTTGGGATTAATTGTACATTCCATTCTTGAAATTAATTGGATGAACCACAATGCTCATTCACATTTTTGTGTGTAAATCACTAAAATCCAACATTTTTTCCCCATGGATAGCTTAGAGGCAATGATATAATTATGGAACCAAACCAACAACATGTGACCATGAAAGACACCAACAAATGGGTCACCATCCTAAGAAACCCTAATTCTCTTTAAATAGTAACTAAGGATCCTCTCTCTCTCTCTCTCTCTCTCTCTCTCTCTCTCTCTCGTTCTTCTCTAGCAGCAGCTAGCCGCGTTGTGAATTGTCTGTAGTGGCACTAAGAGCTATAGAGAAGGGTCACTATCTCGTTGTTCCTCATCTCTCTTTCCCATTAGGTGGCTGGAATGCGACGTTGCCTGAGAACTCCTGTACGTCTTTGGGCCTCATCCCCACTTTGCTCTAGCTCTTTCAATTCATATGTAACCATCCATCCTTCTGCAACATATGTGCTGCCATGTATATATGTATGTATGGACCAAATGGATAGAGATCGACATACGTAGAGATGGTCATCATGTGTGTCCCTTCAAACAAGGCTTGTTTGGATGCGACGCTCGGTATTTTTGTCATTGTCATTCTTCAACTTTGATGCTTACATCCAACAATTTTCAATTCGTCATAATGTCTATATATGTATGTTTTCAAGTCAGATTAATTATTCAGGGTTTCCATATATATATATATATATATTTTAAAAGGTTCATATATATTCATATGGAGCTTTAGGAATCCTGCCGACAACAAGAAAATTTGAGAATAAAACGTCAGTTTTTTTTTTCCATTATGTAAAAATAAAAAAGATGTATTTTGAATTATGTAAAAAGGGTCGACAATAATAAAATTGTGCCTTTTGAATAGAGTTTTTGGTGTCCATTTTTATTTTTTTTTACAATTCTATTGTCGACCCTTTCTACATTTTTTTGCCATTTTGAATGGTTGTTGCTCTAATAAGATTCAACCACAAAGCTGATTGAGTGACGCACTAAACACTAGGGATCGTAGCGGTCACCAAGTCAACAATTATCAAAAGTCACTAGCTACGACGACTAGAAAAATAGTAGAAGATCTACAATTTCTTGCTAACAAATTTTCACCCTAATAAGTAATTCATGCTGACACCTCTCACAACCACCATACGTGTAAGGATAAAAAGGGGTGAGCTCTACTAGGAAAAGGTATATTGGACCGTCAAACTATATCGATCGGAAATAAACTAGAAATTAGAAATTGAGAGACACCACGTACCCAAGATCGCGTCGCCACATACTAGGTATAGCAAAACGACAGCCAAAGATGACTCTGGAACTCTTAATTAACCTTGCGACTCAGGGTTTCTCTCATGGTTGAGACTTTGAGAGATCAGACTCACAAAATTTCAAAAAGTTAAATCTTTTCACTATTTTTGTAGTATTAGTTGAATAAATTGTTAATTACTTTCACTATTTGATATTTGATCTCATTCATTATTTAGAATTTAGGGTTTAACTCGATATTTGTTCCTATTCATCATTTAAAGTTTAGGGTTTAAACTCGAGATTTAGTCTCATTTATTGCTTAGCGTTTAGGATTTAGTTACGATAATTAACCCTAAATGCACACTCTAGCTAGCAAGTCTACCACAAAATAGTCAATCCAAAATTCTCTAGTATTGCTACATGGTATATCCAATATACGTTGGCAGTACTTCAAAATTTAACTCGAACACTTTTTAACTTTAAGTACTATGTACTTTTTCGTTTTGCTGGAAATTTCAACGTACTACTGTAGCTCTAGAAATTTCAACGTTTGGAAAAGCACTGGTTTTGGTAAATTATTATGTACCGTATTGAATCATTTATAAGTCAGGCGTACATGTCTGTCATATTAATTCATGTCCAAGAAACACGTGTCTCATGATTGTTAGCTGTTGATATAAAATCTCTGCAGTTGAGTCCAGAGGATTCGAGCTAGCATGCAGCTGCTGGATAATGATGATGAAGTGAAAAAGGGAAAGGGAAGGGGAAGCAAAACATTCCTGTTTACATCTTCTTTCATCAATCACATGTGACTTCACATTCTAAGCTACAAATCAAAACCAAATTTAATATTTTGGAAAAAGAAATATTCAAATTGGCATGCAGAAGCAAACAGAACCCAGGAATGTGGTTGCAAAAATTTAAAGAAGAAACCAGTGCAAGTGGCAATGAGAAGATGATATCAGAAGCCCCACTTTAAAATTTGAAAGGATATATAAAACAAAAACAAATATATATATTATACACATATATAACAAAACTGTATATAACATGCATTGGAACCAAGTCTGGCGCTACGAACATGAATATGATGGATGGTGGGCTTTAATCTTTTCTTTTCTTTTCTTTTTCTACTTGTAAGAGCCATAACTGTCATTATAAGGATGGCTCTTTTGAACTCTCCTTGAATTAAAAGCTTGATGGGTATGATATCATTGTTGTCTCTGAAACTAGATGGGAGGGGGGTTTGGACCACCAGAAGGGCATCTTTTCAGATGTTGCATTGACAATTTGTGGGGGCATCTTTTAATTATGTGAAATCCTAGGTCCCTTTCCCCTTTTATTTTGTAAATTGATATGTCATAGTGTCATATATGCAAGTTTTTTTTGGCTTAAATATATACATATCTATATATATGATTCAGTAAGCTCCAGCACAGATCTTAAGGAATTAACTTCATGAATCAGAACCCTAGCTGCATCCATCTGCTTCCTCTCTGCTGTTGAATTACCTAGCTAGACAAGCCTTGGCTAGTGAGACAATGAAACTTCCAAGCTAATTAATGAAGGTAAAATAGTGAGATGAAATTACTTAATTACATGTATGTCAATTGATATGTTTTCACTTTTCACCAGTAATAAGGGGTTACAATGCAATCAGTCTGTAAATGAGGTTAAAACCCAGGAATGTGGGATTTTTCCCAAGACAACTTCAACCGACCATATTACATCTAGTAACCCATTTACTTCTTCAAGTAGTTGCCCGGCCATCTTTAGCAAAACTCGATCACTTTTGTAGAGCGAAAATCATGAACCACACCTTTAGCATCACATTCAAACAAGAAGAAAATCCAGAATCTGATTAATGGAGGCCATGCCCACAAACTAAAACTCAAAGGTTTCAGTCTATGTAGGGTTTAGGATTTAGCGTAGGTAATGCTGGAGAGAGGTATATATGACTTTAACTATGTACCAATATCACATTGCTCATTTCTTAATTAATTACCACGGCGCCAACATTACTGGACTCCTCTACCGAATAAAATCAACACTAATTAGCTAAAGGAGTTCGACCAAAACAAAAAAGCTAAAGGAGGAAGTACATCTGAAGGAATCTTAGATGGCTTTTGAGAGCTCCTATGATTACCTGAAGCGTTAACTTGGACCAATCACTTTGAAATTACATGCCAATTGATATGTTTTCTCCAATAAAGAATATATAAAAAAATCACTTTCCTTGAAAATCAGTTTACCATCATAATAGAAGAGATAGAGAAAAAAACATTGCTCTTTCCATTGCATAGGTACATTGGTAGCATATATGCCATGATTTTGAAAAATGATTAAAATGTGAATGATAACTTATAAATGATTTCTTATAAATGATTTATTTTTTCAACTTCACAGAGTTTAATTGGATTTAACAATTAAACTCTAATCCATATAGTAGAGTCTCTATTTAAATTTTTTTAGTTATTTTAGAGAACATGTTTAACTTTTCAGTTATTTTAGCACTTGTATCAGCCTCCTATGTATCTCTCTACTTTAGTTTTTAACTATATGACCTCTAAATATAGAAAGAGAGACGAGGCTCTCTATTATTTTTGTTAATTTAAAACATTCATTCTTAGTTATTTTGTTTAATTATTAAAAAATTATATAAATTCAAAATTAGCTAAAATAGAGAGCATTGGTGCTGTGGTGCATACGTATTTTCAAATTGACTAGCCAAAATAGCTTTTTAGCTATCTTAGCTAAAATTTGGTTAAAACTAGCTACTCTTGCTAAAGATGATCTTAAGTGCCTACTATATATAGCATTTCCAACAATAAAAGTTATTTTTATTTGCTAAAATGCTTTAAAGTTAAATATAGCTAGCAAATTTTTGACTTCTACTCCAGAAATTTAGCTATGTAGTAGTCAAATTGAAAAAAAAAAGTTGCAACTTTTAAAAAAACGTTGAAGCATTTGGCTTTTAGTTATTTTTTTCTCTTCGATCTCTAACTAAATATAGCTAGAGATTTTGTCAAATGTTAAATTTTACTTTCATTTGGTTATTCTATTGGAGTGGTAAATTGTCTCAATAATTAGTCAATTTTTAAATTTATTTTAAAATGGCTAGTTTGTTGGAGATGCTAGTATTAGTTGACAATATACTAGCGTTGATTATTTAGTTGACAAGAACTAAAGAATATTGCTAACACGAATGATCCGGCTGCTCTTTAATTGACATAAAAACATGCATGTTTAATTGTTTAGTTATTTTCAAATTAAAGATATTCTTTCTTCATTTGTTTTTTTTTTCCTTTGTTTTACAAACATATATGTATATCGAGTTCAAATTTTCGTTTTATGAGCATGTATAAAAAAAAACTAGTTTGATTTGAAGTTATGGTTTTAGTCTTGAACTTTTGGTTCATGAGATATCTGTATCAACTTAATATGACACTGTTTATAAATAAATCGTGTACCATGAAGTTATATGTGATGTGATCGATCTAAACAAATCACATTAAAATTAACGAATAAAAGACTTTCGGATTCAAAATAGAGAGAGAGAGAGAGAGAGAGAGAGAGAGAGAGAGAGAGAGAGAGAGAGAGAGAGAGAGAGAGAGAGAGAGACTATGTATTCGCATTTCTATATATGTTGTGTGAGTGACATTAATATCACGACATCTGAATTTGGTAGTTGCAAGTTAACGACGATCACATGAATAATGTTCCCCCTATTTACTTCAATCACTGGAAAATTGGTCCACATCTTTAAAATAAGATGTTGACATAAGAGACCTTCTTCAACCATCTTTTCCTATTTCGCTTTCATTTTTTTTTTGTCAAAGTATTTAGTTTTCATTTTAACCAACGTTTTAATTAAAGTATTTATTCAAGCAAAAGAGAAAATAATAGAAGTGTCATGACAGTGAAGTCATTACTTCATCAAACCATTTGAGGCAACACGTACACAAGCACACTAAAATAATTCTTCTAGTATGTAAAATTCGAATTCTTCTTTTTGCGTAGAGATTGCAATATGTTTATGTGTTTATCTCTCTCAATTTTCATCCAGTAACGTATTCTCTACATTATTTTACTTGTAAAATGTATTTATTAGTTTGTAGAGTCAAAAGATCAGATGCAGTAGACAAGAAAATCTTTTCTTGATTGACGAAAAGATCATTGTTCATGATACATATCATTACAATTAGTGGCGGAGGCAGAAAAAACTTTCTATATATGGGAGCGATCATTGATAGAAAAATTTTAAATCTCATAAATATCAACTATAATGAAAGGCTTAATTGCCAAAACACCCCCTAAACTTGGCAATAATTGTCAGTTTGCACCCGAACTTGCAATTGTGGAAATTGACTCCCTGAACTTGGCAAAAATTGTCAATTTACACCTCCTCCGTCAATTCTAATATTTTTCATCCAAATGTTGGTCATGTGCCACTCATGTGAGGGGCAATATAGTCATTTCAAGTCTAAAAAAACGAATATATATTATTAATAAAAAATTCATACAAAAAATTAATAAAAATGATATCTCATGTGAGGAGAAATAATTCATACAAAAATAATAATAAATAATAATTTATGACAAGTTTGTTTTATAAGAAACAATTTAGGATAAGTTGAGAATATAATTCTAATATTTCAAAATATATATATATAATTCTAAATATAATCTCTCCAGAGAAATAAATAAAAGCTTTGAAAGAAAATAAATATCTTTTTTGAATATATGTTTGTATTTTTTGACATAGAATATATATTTGTTTTAACAAACAATTTTTAAAAAAAAATAGTGACCAAAATGACTATATTGCCCCTCACATGAGTGACACATGATCAACATTTGGATGAAAAAAATTAGAATTGACAGAGGGGTGTAAATTGACAATTTTTGCCAAGTTTAGGGGGTCAATTTCCGCAATTGCAAGTTTATTGTGCAAATTGATAATTATAGGCAAATTCAGGAGGTGTTTTGGCAATTATGCCATAATGAAAGGATGAAGAGAATTTTCAGGAATAGTTTGTATATATATAGAGAACAAAAGATATAAAACAAAATCATATATTGAGATAATTATGGGGGTTAATGTGACAACCCGAATTTTAAATTTCTTATTTTTAAGTCGAAAAATATTTTCGAGGAATTTTTAAATAGCTCTTGAAAATTATTTGATTTTTTTTAGTTGGTCAAATTTTTATTCGTTACTTAGCTACTAAGTTATATGTGGATATGATCGTTCATGTCTATCTCTTCTTTACTTAGTGATTAAGTTATATGTGGTATGATCGTTTGAGTTTATCCAAAACCATGTAGATAGAATTGTTTGAGCTTATCCAAAACTATGTGGATAAGATTGTTTGAACTTATCCACAACCGTATTATTATATTATATTTCTTTCTTAGCGGCCAAGAAATGTACTACTATAAATAGGCCGGATCGTATCATTTTTTCTTCATAAATTTTTCGAGAGACTCTCTCTCTCTTCACTTTCTCTCTCTAGTTTCTCTCTCTAAAAACTTCTGCGGATTATAACTTTTGATCCGTAGCTCCAAATTAGAATCCGTGAAAACTTTTGAATTCGTCTCGACACCATTTTTCTATCCGTAGAGGTTTAAGTGAGATCAAACGGTTATTTTTAGAAGACTCGTATTAGGAGGCTCGTAATATCGTTGTTATGCTCGGCTCGGTAATTCTCGGAATCGAGGTGAGTGGGTTATGTAATGTGTTCTAAATTTCTCATTCTATTTCTAAAATCTCTCTCTTTTTCAAGTGAAGCATGTTTATTTGTGAAATATATTATGTGGAAGTATTGATTGAGGTTATTCATGGAACATGAGAACTTCTTGATTGGTTATGTCGAAGTAAGGATGTGACACACGGAGCTATAGGACGAGGATGTCATTAGGTGGCCGTGGGGATCACTAAATTGAAGGATAACCATGATATGAAGGGACGATGTGATGTGATATGAGGAATTGGATTATTATTGTGTGTGTGTAAAACAGCATAGCTTCACTGACATATTACATTATCTACTCACTGAGCGCGTTGTTTTGCTCACCCATCTATCTCTAATATTTTTTTTACAGAGAATTACAGAGTATGATGAGCCTAGAACGACGAGCTTAGATCGAAGTGTTTTATTTGTAAATTTGTAAATGATTTTGTTATTTTTAATAGATCAGAGTTGCGCAGCGAAAACTTATTTTCTTGTATTTTATTTTATTTTTACTTTTTAAACCCTCACACCTCGGATTCGGATTTAGGTGCCTAAAATCCACCGATACCGGGTCCGGGGCGTGACAGTTAATTCCTTTGTTTTAGGCAGTCCTCTATTATTAATAATATATGAGGGTCTCATACCTTACCCTCCTTTCAAAAAAAAAATTAATAGGGTAAACATTCCCCTCTTGGCGTTGGCTCTGCCAATGATTATTATCGAAGTACAATCAATATACATAGTTTTTATTTTTTGGTTACATTGGAGGGATTCGAACTTCTGACCTAACCTAATCAACATACATAGTTATTATTAAGTGGCCAAAATAAGAATTTTGCACATTTAATTTTGATAATGACAAGATATTTCTTCGTGGGAGTAGCACGTCAGCACCTTCACACCCACAATTCGAATTTTTGATTTCTTGTCCTCTCCTTTCCTGTAAATAAATAAATTAAAAAAGACATGTATTTCATTCATAGTACGTGTCCACTTGAATGTTGACAGATGTGTGTTCTTTTTTTTTAGTGACAATTGAGCAGAACACACCACCGACATAGAACACCGAATCTACAAATTAATTTTCATATACATTTAAACCTCTATAAATTAATAGCCTTGATAAAATAATTTAGCGAATATCTATAATCGATTAATTAATTTATCGATTAATTAATAACTTATTAATTTATCAAGGTATTCTTTATTTTCTTAAATATATATTGTACATTGTATTTAGTTTCTCATTTTACAAACTAACAATTATATGTATTCGTTTAACCAAGTAAAATTCATGAACATTTAAGTGTTTAACCAAACAAAAATAGATTGCACATTGTTTAATGTACTACATTATTCTATTTTATGACCATTTAACCAAATAAAAACTCTATTTCAAGAACACCGGCCAAAACTTCTTACCATGTTAAGAAAAGTTAGAGATGAGATCCAAGGTGACATCAATTTCAAGAAGAAACAAACAATGATTGAGTCATATTTTAGGAAAGCCTCATAGTCGAATCATAAGCACTATGTATCAGGAAATTATTAATTTATATATTACATGGGACCTAAATGAACTTTTTTATAATGTATTATCTTACAAATTTAGCGAATTATTAATTTAACACTTTATCCCCAAGTCGGGACAGGCCAAAAATATTATTTAACCGAGGTTATTAATTTATCGGTTATTAAATTATCGAGGTTCTACTATAGTAGTCATCTTACTTGTACTAAGAGCATCTCTAATGGGCTCCCTATTTGAGCTCCTAAGACAAAATTCAAGGAGAAACTAATAAAAAAAAATACTTCAACCATATTCTCTACTACGCTCCTATAATAGAAAAATCACTAGGAGCTCTTAAATTTGAGGAGAGATAATGTGGCTACTAGTGCATTAATTAAACTAATTATCTATTTAAAATTATAAATATTTTATTTTATGATTTGTTTCCGAATAAGTTTGCCATAACTATGAAATTAAAATATTACATTTAAAAGAAAATAATAAATTATGACTCCCTAAAGTTTTGAGCATGGTTGGAGTAAGACGTTTGTGGCTCCTTCAAAGTAGCTCATAATTAAGAATTAAGAGATTTCCAAAAAAATCAAAAAAATAAAATGCCTAGCCGTCTCGCTCTGCTAGGGTTGATAGAGCGCCTCCCTTGGCAGCTCAGCACCCTTCTCCATCACCGATGGAGTTCACCTCTAGTTTCTCCTTTGGAGATGTGCATTTCGAGTACGACCCTCGTTGTCTCATCTCTTTGCCTTCCGGTTGTGGTCGGCTTTCAGTTTGCTTTGTTGAAGGCTCTGTGTGTGGCAAGGTCTAGAGGTTTCGGGGTTCAGGATCGTGTTCCTGATCTTGGTGAGGATCTGTGTCACCTTTTGCAGCCAAGGAGGATTTGAGATAGTGGTGGTTCAATCGGATCATGGGGTTCAAAATCGATGGCCCCTCCTTTCAACTTCGGTGGAGTCTCTGGTTGGGTTCGTTGTGGTGTGGCTCAAGTTTGGGAAGGTCCAGATCCAGTCGCCCTCCACTTTTCAGTGGTTGGCGCTCGTAGATCGAGCCTCCCTTCTTCGATCCTGTCTGTTTTCTTGGCACTCAGGGCGGGTCCTAATCCATTGCGGCTTTCTCGGGGTAGGGTGGTTCGATATTGGTGAGGTTCTCTTTGCCGGATATCATTTAGGTCTTTGTTGTGGCATGTGTTAGGGGTTGGAGCTGTGATTAGGTGTTGGTCACCATGGTTGTTTTCGGCTGATTTGGGTGTAATTGGTTGCTGTGGTTTCCGAGTTTGAGATCCGGGTGGATGTTGGATCCGGATTTGGGATCCGGGTCGCACATATTGTTGGAATGGAAGTCAAGTCTCCTTGGAATCTGGTTACCAGTCTATTGCTGCTCTTGGTGTTGGGATTCAGATACTTGGTGCTGGTCAAATAGAGTACGTTTGCTATGCTACGCTCTAGGTGGGACGTTTTTCCAATTTCGGCGAATATTTGTTTTTTATCGTCAAATTTCGCATTGGAATTGTGTGATATTTCATACTGCCACCGGCCACCTTGTTAACATTGTCATTGCAAGATTAAAAGACACAGTGTGTATCGTTTCGATAACATCTCGTATCTAGTTATATTCTAGTTCTTTTCTTATCAGATGTACTTGTGCACTTGTCATGTATTTTGCTTTTATTTTTCAATGTTTTTATGCATTGTTGCATTGTCATCATCAATTTCTATTAATAAAGTTTTTGTCGTTTCCTCTAAAAAAAAGTAGCTCATAATTTAACTTTTAGCTATTATTTTAACAAATTTGATAATAAAAAAAAATAGGAAGCACCATTAGAGATGCTCTAATAGCAATACAATAACATATCATTCGCCACATAATCTCCTTATAAATTATTTACATACACTCATCTAATTTAGTTCACTCATTTATTTTTAACAAAACATGAATACTAACCCATAATTTAGTAAAACTAGAAATGCCAACACACCAGATGGGTGTGTGGCGGTTGGTGTTTTTTGCTATTGTTTTTTTATTTTTTTATTAATCATTATTTTTTTTTGACATTTTTGTTTTTGATGATTAAAACATTATCAATGGTTATTCAACTCCTTAACGGTTATAAAGGTTAAAAAAAATTAATTATGGTTAACAAAAGATCCTCTATTATAACTGAGGAGTTTTCAAGTTATAAAAAAAAAATCCTCTATTTATAATAGTATAGTATAGATAAATTAACATGGAGAACAAATTTAGTAAGTCTAGTATTTCTATTTTAAATTTTAAACTGAAATCGAGGAAAAAAATCTCTTTTCTTTTTCTTTTATTGGAATTAACTTGTGCAACTTGACTTCTCATCATGTTTTTGCATTTGTTGGTGAATGGTGTACTTATTTGAGGAACCCCACATATGGATGAGAAAGAAGTTTAAGTCCATGCATTTTTAGTAGGCCATAGTACTTGCCCTAAATATCGATCATTCATGTTTCATAACCAATTGCAATGCTCTCTTCTCTCTATGCTTCGGCATTCTCATCAAAGTGGTCCTAAACCTGTAATAATAGTTACTCCTATTCATATGCCTTGTGTTTTTATCTTCTTTTGCACCACTTCTCCACACAAAAACCCAGCTTGACTTTTTCTCTCCAATGCTATGAACTAGTGTAGTAACTAGTAAGACAGTAGGGCCCTTGATAGGAAGGTTTGCTACCCAAACGCCAGAGGATCCAATATTGAATCAAATCTAGTACACAGTTATAACTAGAAACATAAATACTAGTGTCCCCCATAATTAGTTGCCTATAACTAGTTATAGATACCTTTCTTTTCAAAAGATTTCCTATTTATTTTTCTTCGAGAGGAAGTTGGAACAGTAGTAGCCAATTCTTGTTGCTTATTCTCATCTGCTGTGGGAGATATGCCATTGGGTTCCTTGTCTAAATTACCATGTTCTTTTTCTAACCATGTGTATAAAAGCACAAATCCTAATTAATATCAATTCATCTTTTTAGGGAGTCCTATTTTTTTGGCCAATCAGCGAGTCTTTTTTTTTTTGAGAACTAGATAAACTTTTATTCAATACTTAAGAGCATTACACTTGTGGGATAGTCCAGTTATGGATAATAACACCACAACTTACCACCCAATCAGCGAGTCCTACTCTTGGAGAATATTTGAAAAACTTCACCAACGTACATTGAAATGGACACGTGTCACATTGCAATTTTCCTTGTAAAGTTGTAAGCATGCTTAAGGAGCAAAGCACTTCTCAGTAACTGAACATGTCACAACCAAAAACGTGTTTTACCAAGTAATGTCTTGATAAAGCCCATCTTAATGATTTAGAAATAAAAATATTTAAGACTATCCAACATGTTGCATGTTCTTAAACAGTTTGATCAAAACTGGAAAAGCGAGCAATCAAGAGCTTCAAAAAATTTACATGATACATCAGAACAATCTTTTTTCGGATTTAATGATTCCTAAGAGCGAATTAGTCCTTTGACGATCATTGTGCACCTGTATTCCTTTTCTTGTGTTATAGGAGTAATAAAAAGTAAAATCCTTTTCACATTGGCAGTCGTAAATTTTGGACACCTTATTTAGTAACTTTTACCTGATGTACCACAATTCTATTGCCCTAACCATCTTGTTATGAGAAACTTCAAGCAGCAATGGATGAGTTCATCTCATTGAGAATGCGGTAGTAAGTGTTGTGATCTGATGTGTCTCTGAAGCCAGGAATGAAGTCTGTAAAGAATCTAAGGACTGCAGCTAAATGTTGCGAGTCATTGGAAGTAAATGCTGCCTCAAGAAACAGTGAAGCTCTGACAGTATTGACCTGAAAATTTTAAAGATACAAAATCAAGCATTCTGAAAATGTGCAAGAAAACTAAGAACTTTTCCTTTCAGCAAAAATAGTTAGGAAATTGATTTCGCAGGGGAAACCTAAGCTGCCTATCCTCTTCTGGAAGAGACATAGAATATGCTTGGTAACCTTTAAAAAACAAGCAATGGACCAAATACATAATACATCCTAAGATTTTGGAAAATTACTGCAAATGAGATAACTGATAAAAAGAAGAATGAAGAAACACGTATACGCATGGAAAAGATGCAGCAATAATAACAATCTTCCCATATTTTGAAGAAAGCGTCAGCTTCTAATACTACGAACAAGGAAAACTTTGTCGCATCAATCACTTAACAAAATTTAAACAGGTTTAGCAGTCACAAAAGCAAGAGCCAGGGAGTTGATGGAAGAAAAACACAGCAAGATCCAGGTAAAATAAAAAGAAGCCGCAAAGATCAACAGAAAAAATATATGACAACTAAATTGAAAAGTATATTGATATAAATGTAAATCCTTTTTTTTTTTCTCAAATTCCAACGTGGGAATTACCTTATACTTCCGTGCATAGCGTAATGCTTCAAGGTAATATCCATCTTGCACTAGTAACAGAACATAGTCCTCATGTAAAGAGAGCTGCCTTAGCATATCCAAACCCAACTTCCTTGTTCGGGAATTCTGACGGCCAGACTCTAGGAGTTGCATTGCTACTTCTTTAGAAGGTTCAAGAATCTGCTATGAAAGAGTTTTCACCGTCAACATCAGAACAAGCAAAAATAGCACGATATTCCAAGCACGTAATTATAAAAGGCACGTATATGACACCTTGTTTAAGACAAACAACCCAAGTTCTGCATATCGCTCACTGCGTGCTAGCAATTGGATGGTCAGGACATAGAGATTAGGATGGACTTCAACCTTTTCCAAATTAGCGCTGCAACAGGAAAACAAATAAATAAAGAAAAGAACTGGGATCATTCCCTTTTCTGGACCTAATATTATTTAGACATTTCTAAACCAGGTCTTGTTCTCCCTCCCATCTCATAAAAACAAAAAAAAAAAATTCTTGTTCCAGGTACTCTAGCCCCATGGGACTGAACAAAGCCAGCAACTGTTAACTTGATATCAACATGGTTCCCAAGGATTTGATGCTCTCATTTCTTTATATATAAAATTTTGATGTTACTCAGAAATTCTGGTCAAAGAAAAAAAAAAAGTATAAATAATCCATAGACTTCTGTAAATATATAACTTATGAAGTTGAACAAGTAGCAATTTTTAATAGAAGTATACAGTGAAAATATTTGAGCAACTGATGTGACAGCAGTAGGGGAAAGATAAAGAGAGAAAAAGAAGCAGGAAAGAAAATGAACAAAAGGGGGGGTGGGGGAACTATGGTTTCAAATTCAATACTCCCTATTCATGTCTGCCAAAATAGTTGCACCATGACCATTTTTAGAGAAAAATCAAAATCAAATCACTAATTATATCCCTGATCAACTGAGTTTCCCAACAAACCACTAAAATCAGCATAAAGTATCAAAGAATTACAGGATGTCTTCTGCAGTCCTCCACTATCCATCACAAACTTAATATACATGTGTAAAAGATTTGCACCTTTCCAGAACATTTTACTGTGGAATACAACATTAACGCACTTAGAAGGAACAATCAGCCAGCTGATCAAACTCTAGGTGCTTTACTCCTCAAATTTTAATCAACCACATCAGCTGATATTATATATATTATGTACATAATAAATAATAAAATAAAATTAAAAAGCCTAAATTCTTAATTCATTAGAACTGTTTAGACCGACAAACAATGCATATCAGGCCAAGACTCTTTTACCTAGGCTCAGTTAGCATTGAATTCAAGGCCCAGAATCATTTAACGACTCATAAAAATATGGCGTACCTGCGAAGAAACTCAACAATGATGGCAACCAAATAAGAAGGTTCTCCAACCATCTCTTCCTCTACAGAAGCAAACACAAAACTGTACATTTCATCAGGTGAAATTGCTGGAGAGGTAAGTTGAGAATCTTGCTGCTCAGAAAGATTAATATCCAATGGGTTGTTAACCAATGAAGAGCGAACTTCAGATGCAGAAGTTTCAGCACCGGTTAACTTCCCTCTGTCTATTTTACTATCAAAAAATTGAAAGCCAGCATCCTCCTCAGAGTCCGAATTAGAAAAAGTTAAAAATTTATTAGGCGATTCACTGTCCACTCCAGCAGAAGATTCATACTTCCTGGATTTTCCAACTGCATCTACTCTACTGGCAGATGCATCAGCACTTGATTCAGGACCACTTGTGTGTGGCACACCAGAAGTTAATGTCTTCCCAGATTTGGTTCCCTTAAGATAGTTTCCTGTCTTAATAGAGTGAGAATAAGAGGAAACTAAAACATCTATCGCCCTAGCAACTGTGGACACAGGTCTCCGTTCTAGAATAACAGTGCGTGCTATTGACAAGCACAACTGCTTAGCCTGAAAAGGAAGTGGATAAATCTATAACAAAAAGTAATTAAGCATTTCGGACTAAAGAAGGCAAGAGAACGCTACAAGAAAATGATACCATTCCACTAGAAATTACAAACCAAAAGTATTTTCCTTTTAACAGCAATAACAATATTTACTTGGAAAACTGGTCTTGCAATCATAAATGATCCCACAAAAAGAAAAATGCACAAAGAATCATATAATTACATGTTGTAATCAGATGCCCCATAAAAAATCAAGTAAAATAATAATCATACTGAAACAAAAAAAGAGTTCTACCTTATTGGCCTCCATCTTTCGCCGCTGCAAGAATTCTAGAACTGATGGTACTTCTGAGCTACTGGCAGAAATTGCCTACAAGCACATACACACACACACACAGATATATTAATGCAAGAAAAACAACTGGTTTTGTTTCTTTTCTTTTGTATTGATATGTAACGCACGAAGAGTCTTGCTAATAAAAGATGCAGAAGAGAATGAAAGGAAACTTGCCTCAAGATCTAAATGGATCTTCCACAAGAGTTGATTAGAAACAGCAAATATGAGGTCAGGAACAAGAAATGTCCAGTCATCTCCGTAGATGATTGCTTCATGATCACTTATAACATTCACTTCTGAACTTTCAATATCTTCCCTATTTGGTCGCAGGGAAGAAGAATTGGACCTGGGGAAACCCCTGAATAGTAGAGGAAGTGGTGCAGATATGGGTGCTCGAGAATCTGCATATATATCATACAGTATAACAACCTTCGCATCAACTTGATGCACAAGCAGTACATTATCAACCACACTCACAGCAACCTTGCTTGAATAAATAGGCAAAGAACCCTGCAAAGTACGACATCATTATGTAGAAGAATTATACACTTTGTACTATGAATAAAATTGAATAGTGGTCATATGAATCCAAGTTTATCTTATAAATGCACTGAAACTATATCTCACAAATATCACTCACCCCAGACTTAACAGTACTTAAATGAAAGATTTCCAACAATGAGATTCAGTCACAAAGATTTTTTTTTTCCCGCAAATCCTTCAACCTGAGAGTTTTTGGGATCTTTTTATTTATTTATCTGTACTACTATTAAAAGAATAGCTTTCGTCAATCACAACTGACAAAATGGACATTGATAACCCCAAAGACTAAAAAACTTTTAAAAACAGTTTACTCATCAGGACGGAAATGTCTAAACGAAGAGTTAAAACAAAAATAAAAGCTACACCAAAACTCATTTCAATTACCCACCTCCAGAACCATTGGGTGTGTGACATTTTCGAGTTTTGATAAATGAGAACACTTTAAGGAAAGCAATATATTGACGAGGAGGCCAGCTCAAGTTGCGGAGTAGCAGAAAGAAGACAACTAATGGGAAATAATATAAAGAAACTGACTTTTAAGGAACAATAGTTTACACTCATGCAATTCATCTCTTCATTAAAACTATACACATCATGAATATTCCACTAGTAATTTAGCCTTGCTAGCATCCTTAATTCAAATATCAATTAAAGGGATATATACAAAATACTTGTCAAAAAGCAACAACAAATGATTGTCTAAGGTCTAATGGATACATGTAGTATCCAAGGTACATCAGTCATACACGCAATATAGATATAGCTCACTATAACAAAACCATGCTACAGAGCTTATCACCAATTGGTTGAAATATCAAACGTAAAGTGGACAGAAATATTTTAAACACAGAATGAACACAAAAGTTACCTGTTGTACCACCACATCGCGGTAAAACCTATAAGAATGGAGGAGCATTGCAATCCTATCAACTTGCAGGCAATATATTCTACCATAGCTGAAAAAGAAAAGAGTAAACGTTGAATGTAATTTGCAAAATAATATATAGCAAGAGAGAAACAATATGATGAAAGCATACACGGTGACGATGAAAATATCTTCAGCAGCTAGAACAGGCTTATTGTTAGCCTCAGATTTAGCCATTGCCATCTCAAACTTTGGCAAACGAATAATCCCTGCAGATGAAAGCTACAGACAAGAAGTAGCAAATGTGTCAGACTATGTAAACAAAATGCACAGCATGCCATTACAAGCAACTACAATCAATAACCAAGTTAAACAAAACAATTACGTTGTAAACACCAGAGAATCTACACTTTTTCAAAAAGAAAGAATTAAACCTTTAATTTGTTCTAGAAAATGAAACCTATATGCAATATTTCTCACCAGTATGATGTACAGAGACTGAAAAATTCATAATCACAATTAATTGCTAGCACATAAATTATAATTATTACCAACTAAAAAAGAAATGAAAGAACATGTCTTTGGAGTAAGGCTATGGTATGTTAACATTTCTCATACATAACGAGGAGAGTAAATAAGGTCCTCATTAGAGTAAATTAGGTTCTCGTTTGAGTAACTGAGTCATAAAAGTGGTAATTGTAATATTTTACAACTTGACGACACATATTACAACTTCGACAACACATGTGGTAACTACGAAAAAACCCTCATTAAGGTAAATAAGGTCCTCATTAGAGTAAAAAGGTTCTCATTTGAGTAATTAAGTCCTAAAACTTGTAATTGTACGTATGAGATACGTTAACATACACTAGAATTTTCTCATGTCTTTGATCACTTCTGATTTTGAAAGTAAATACTAAATATTCCAAGTTGAAGAGTGATAAATAAGAAAGAAACAGCCATGTAGATGTCAAGGCAGTGAAACAGTATGAGACACCATCCCCTAGACTATGTATTTGCTTTTCATTATTATACCAGAAAATGTTTCAGAGGAATACTAGTACTGTGTATTGCCTTTTTCCTACAACGAAGCTACTATTCATTCACTTGGTCATTCATCTAAACATCATATTATATTTAAAGCTCACAAGCAAGTACAAAGTGTGTGGGATTCGATATAATCTGGTGTACATTTAAGGTTCAAGAAAATAGAACTAGGGAATTGCTTTTGTATTTCTCTGAGATTTCCATAATTGGAGCAGACAAGGACAGTACTTTTAAATGAACAACTCAAGCTATCTAAAATTCTATAACCGAAAAAAATAAATAAATAAAGGGAAAATCTTCCACTTTTCTTTAACATATGCTTCCAAGAACATAAGCTGGCTGTGCCAACCCATTTGAAATCAATTTATAAATAATTCCCGATGAGTTACAACAGACATTAGTTCCACATCCATGTTTTTAATACACCAAGACAGCAACTTAAGGTATTTGAACAAGATTAACCATAATATCAGTGGCACACATACCTGAAAACCGGTAAAGGTTTTGCACTGCATTCCAGAAGCAAGAAGAACCAAGCGACTTTCATGTGTATAAACATACCAACTCACATTCAATTTTCTTGTCTCAACCAATTGAAGTGATTTTGACTGAGAATTGTAAGAAAATAAGTCCAGCCCACTGAGATTGAACTCCAGATTAGCAAAGTGAGTTTCTTGGCACAAACAAATGTGAAAGAGAAAAAGGTAGAAAAAAATTAGTTATTATAAAGATAATTGCACTAGAGAGTTTTCATAACATGCTCAATATCATGTCCATCAAATCCCAAGCTTGAGAAAACACCCAACCCCAACCCCACCCTCAGCCTAAAAGTCAGGCATGGGGTCACAACAAATAAAAAGTTTCCTAACCATGCAGGGTCTGCCCCATATGCTTCCAAAAAAAAAAAGGTCATATTTTCGCTCAAACAGCAAATAGATACAGGAACACACTAATAAATACAGATTTCAAGTAATGTAATTCATATATTTACATGAAACATGTTGAAAAGCATCTCCTTACCTGGTCTTTATAAAAACAATATCACACAATGGGCAATCTGTCCAAAAGAACCCCAGTATACTCTCTGACTCTGACTTGTACCTCTGACTAAAAGTTTCTCCACTCCCTCTATCCCACAATTGTATCTCATGATCAGATCTTTGGACTGCTATAAACTTCGCGTCTAAGGAATATCGAATAGATATGATGGGCCCTTCACTAAGTGAATCAATGGTAGGAGCAACAATAGGATCAAAAGGAACAGTCTTCCAACAGAAGACCTATATGAAAAGAAAAATAAAAGGACACGGAAAAGGAAAAAAGAACCGCATTGGATCAATTAGAATGGAATTACAAACTTCAGATATTTAATGAAAGGGTTAATACATGTTTCTCATTTTCTTGAAAAAAAAAATGAAAACAAAAGGGTTCATGAACTTTAACCACAATCATACCTGATCTGATGTTGGGGAAAGCAGCAATTTATTTCCGTCATCATAAAATAAACCCCTAGATCCAGGTACGTTGCATCTTAGGGGGAGATATGGAATATAAACATGTGACAGAGCACCAGACCCACTCAAACCACTACTCGGCTGTGAACTTGATGCTTTTCCAGACATAGCGTTAATGGATATTCAGAATTTTGATTAGTAACGGAAGATTTAGCAAGTACTTCTGCAAATAATCCTAAACCAGCTCATTGGCAAGTACTTCTGCAGATAGTCCCAACTCAGGGTCATTCACTTTAACAATACTTTTAATGGAACAGTATGAAAGTGAATAATACTTTTTACTACAGACATGAAAAACTTCTTCCAGTGTGCTTCCAACTACTGCCTCCAAGCACTGAAGACCGCACTCCAGACTCAAGCTTTTCCTCGCAGCTATATTGAAGCATAATGAGGAGTCAAATGCAATTTGTGCTAGAAGATGACAGAAAAAAACTGCCCAAGACTTCAATAAATCTAATAAAGTATGAAATCAGTACCACGTTTTGCATGCAACTCTTCAATGCAAGAAATTCCTTCAAGCACATATCACGTTCAACTTGTGGAACCTTTGCTGCAACACAACCTCCGTAGTCTCTCGCCTACGAGGAAAAGATATATTTAAGCTACTGCACCATGGTACAGTCTGTATAATATAACCAAGAAAAAAGGTGAGTGATTTTCACACTCTACTTTTCTCTACTTGTGCTGCTCCTTTTTCTTTTGATTTTTCATATTTTTCTTCCTTCTTTTTTTTGTACATCCAAATTGACACTTGGAACTAAGATAAGAAAGGATTTTAAACACAAAAATAAAGGTAATTTCTAATTTCAAATAATAGAAACATTCAAAGTCATTCAAAGATAGAGGAAAGTCACTTCCCAAAAGATTATACGAGCATGATGTTAACTATAATAACTTTAGAAGGTATTGTAGTTATTTCTTTTCCACATGATCTCTCTTCTTTTACACAAGCATGATGTAGAATTTATGATATAGTAATTCTGGAACCAAGGTTCTCCCCTTCAGCAACGTCTCCTGCCTGATCGTATTACACCTATTCAGCATGAAAAGTATACGATTCCATTACCAGAATCTTTTCTCCTTATACTCCACTGTTTAACAATTTCATTAAACGGGATTAAGTAGATGCAAATTCTACATTGTAAATTTCATGCTCTACGTTAGGGCAAATCTTCTGAGATCACAATACGCAGAAACTTCACCATTCATCAAACATCTAAGCCCGAAATTTAACATTGTTTATGTGCCCAGGGTAACAAAAGTTTTTGTACAGCTTCTTTCAACCCCTAAAACGAATACACCAAATTAACAATTTAACAGCATCACCGCCCAAAACGTTCAATATACACCTTGTAGGTCAACATTTAATTGCGATTGAATCAATATTGCAGAGAAATGTACGGACCTGAGCTGCACAACTCACTAAAATACGCTGAAGCCTGGACGCGGATTGCTTTTCTTTCATATCCACCGAACTGTGAAACAAACAGCACAATGAAAATTCACAAGAACGGGTAACGATTTCAACTCAAGAACCTCAAGCAACAACTGAAAAACCTCAATTAAACCCTAAGAACAATTCGTTCTAATTTTAGAATTAGAAAAAGAAAATTACAAAAAAAAAATTATATTCCTCGTTACAGCGTCAGATGATCAAGAAGAAGAAATGAGAATCGGAGAAAGTTACCTGGTAAAGTGACCATTGTGAGCTTTCGATGTATCTATGGACGGACGATTAGGATTGAGAACAATAAAATGCAGACTGTGAATTTATGTTTTAGCGCCGGGAAGAAAGTAACCGCACCTAACAGTCGTCGTGTCAACAAATTGCGGGTTGACACGGATTGGGTCGAGTGAAGTGTTAAGTAATAAGTATTCAGGTCGAGCATTATTGGATCGGGTCCATGACGGAATTTGCAAAAAGACGATGGTATTTTTTTAGAAAACTTACCAATTAGATTAATTTTTCAAAAAATTTGTCTTTTTGGACAATTATATTTTTGAATCAATTACATATAAGGTCACTTTTGATTTAGACAAAAAAAAAAATTATGTTCTCTGGGGACTATTCTGTTAAATTGGAAGAAGATTATGGATAGTTTTGGCTCATGTTCGCTGTTACATATTCATAGGGAGCGAAATATGGCTGCTGTTTGGCTAAAAGAAGTGTTGACAATGATCTTGGCTTATGTGTGCTGCAAGTTATGCTTGAGTTTGTGACTTCTACTATCCTAGATGATAGTGAGACTGCGATCGATCCGTGCAGCCCCTGCTGCTATTTAGCTTTGTTTCTTTGTTGTTTCTGGGCCTTTTAGCCCCCTTCATACCAAAATAAAAAATAAAAAATTCATGTTTGGTGATTTTATTCTTTTTAAAGTCATTCAATATTAACCCATGGGGTTTGGTCTAGCGAAAATTGGCTAATTCTTGCAAGTTTGGCGAATGTTAGTTACTATGAGGTTGAGCGTTCGATCATCCGCTTGTGAAAAACACCCTTTGGGGAGAGGTTTACCGTTAACAATCCTGGCTCGGAGTGGTAGCTCACTGGCCACCATTTTAAATCGAAACCGGAAAGTCATTCAATATTTTTATTCTTCATAAAGCCACCAAAATAAATAGTAATCATGAATTGAAAACCTAAAAAATAGATTCAGTAACCTGAATCCAACCTAAGAAACCGAAGATCCTCAACCAAAACCAGACTGCATCCATGTCACGACCGCTATCACCCCACCACTACAAGCCACCAATACTAGACACACACAAACCAACAGGGCCCAAACCGACCTCGACAGATAGAAGACGACACATGAAACTAGAACCTCAGAGAAAGAAGACTTGCACAAGATCCTACCATTGCCAAAAGTATGGCCTAGATTACCTTGAGGTGCACAAAGTGAGCAGCGAGGGGCAAAACTTTAGCAAACGCATTTGTAAAGAAAGCGACATCCCTCTTTGAGATAAAGGTTTTTTTTTTAATAATAATGTTTTTGTTTAAGGGAAACGTAAATAACAAGAGAGAATGAGCAGAGAATATGATGTATTTCATTAATGAATAATGGCCTCTATATATAGAGAAGTACAAAATACAATCTGTATTGATGTAGGAAATCTATTCTAAATACAATCCATACTCTAGAAGGATAAACCTATTCTAAAGTCCTAGTTGGACAAGGCACACAATAATGATATCCTGAAACACTCCCCCTTGTGTCTGTCACAACTAGGTGATGCTTTCCATGTTGCCTCATTAAAAACCTTGTCAAGTAACAATAAAACCCAGTGGGAAAAAATAACCTTGGTCGAAGGGAAAAAGAGTACAACGCACCCTTCACATTTGTAAGTGACATGTATGTGCCAGACTCCCCCTCATGTCTGCACCTCCCCCTGATTCCTACAATCATGAGAGCTCAGATAACTTAAGCATACCAATGCTTTTAACATATTTTTTAAATGTAGACTTAGGTAAAGACTTAGTAAATAAATCTGCCACATTCTAGGGATAAAATAAGCCCAAATCGATTGTACCCTTTAGGTATCGAAATATTGTCTTTATGCCACTTCAATGGCGTTGCGTGGGCGCAGAGCTAAATCTAGCTAACAAGTTAACAACAAAAGAGATGTCTGGTCTAGTGCATTGAGCTAAGTATAATAATGCGCTTATTGCACTTAGATATGGCACTTCGGCCCCTAGAATTTCTTCGTCATCATCTTTTGGACGAAATGGATTCTTCTTTGGATCTAGGGTTTGACCGATCATGAGAGTGTTAACTGGATGTACTTTGTCCATGTTAAACTTTCTTAACATCTTATGGACATAAGCCGATTGGTGGATTGATATTCTACTATCTCGGTGCTCTAGCTCAAGGCCTAGAAACCGAGTTTCCCAAGATCTTTCATCTCAAATTCAGATTTCAAATACATAACAGTATCTCTCAGTTCTTCGAGAGTGCCAATTAAATTCATGTCATCTATATAGACAGCAATAATTACAAATCCGGAACTTGTTCTCTTTATAAACACGCATGGGCATAAATCATTA
Source organism: Rubus parviflorus (assembly GCA_029955375.1). Taxonomy (NCBI): domain Eukaryota; kingdom Viridiplantae; phylum Streptophyta; class Magnoliopsida; order Rosales; family Rosaceae; genus Rubus; species Rubus parviflorus. The sequence continues at coordinate 13,445,390 of JARGGL010000006.1, forward strand.
TTTATATATCCCTTCCCAATCAAATAGTCACTTGATTCGGGTAATTGAAGTCCATCAGGCACCTTCATATATATATATATATATATATATATATCTGAATCTAGATCGCCATAGAGATATGTTGTAACCACATTCATAAGCTGCATGTCAAGTTTTTGTGGAAATTACCAAACTGACAAGGTATCGGAATGTAATAACATCCCTCACGGGAGAATATGTCTCCTCGTAGTCAATCCCAAGGCGTTGCGAGAAACCTTGCGCCACGAGGCAAGTCTTATATCTCAAGACTTCTTTCTTCTCTTTACGCTTTCTAACAAAGACTCATTTATGTCCAACAGGCTTTACACTTGGGGCGTTAGCACTACGTACCCAAATACCTTTTTCTTTGTTAGTGAATCTAGTTTAGTCGGGATTGCTTCTTTCCATTTAGGTCAATATGCTCTACGTTGACATTCTTCAACAGAGCGTGGTTCGATGTCATCATGCTCTATAGTCTCTTGAGCAATACATCATCAAGAATTTCGTCTCAAGCATGCATGCATTCATCGAGATTTTTCTATTCTCTGAAGTTTGTTCAATCATTGAGGCGTCCCCCAATTGATTCATGGACATAACTATAATCAGAGATAATCTCATGAGACGGGTTTCAGGTATTGATGATGAATGGATTAGGCTGTGCCAAACTCGCTTCCTTCCTTTGGCGAGTATCCATCGAACCAAGTGGTCTCACCCTCTTCCTTTAGGGAACCACGGCCTCAACCACACCTCCACTATGTGTGGTTGTGGCACCATTATTGGCGCCATATCCCATCTTCCTTTAGAGGATTTCCAACCTTGCAGGCACGTTTGCAGCTGGTATATGTGATCTCGTCACTTTATCAATATCAGAAAACATATAATGCATCGAATCTACTACGTTCTGAAGATTGTGTATTCTACGCACTTCACTATCACATTGTGCAGTTCGGGGATCAAGATGAGACAGAATGGGGACAGACCACGACAATTTCTGTTGTTCCTGTTGAACATTCTTGTTCTTATCTCCCCCTAACGACGGGAAGACTATCTCATCAAAGTGACAATCCGCAAATCTAGCGGTAAAGAGATCGTCTGTCAAGGATCCCAAGTAGCGGGCAATAATTGGAGATTCGTTACCAACATAAATACTTAAACGCCTCTAATGACCCAATTGGGTGCGCTGTGAGGACGCAATTGGCACATAAATTGTACAACCAAAAAATGCGTAAATGTGAGACATCCGGCTCATATCCAGTTACCATTTGGTACGCATAAATCGGTTGATTGGTAGTGAGTCTGAAACGAATAAGTAGAGCTGCATGCAATATTGCATAACCCTAAGCAGATAATGGGAGATTGGTGCGCATAACCAATGCCCAAGCGACCATTTGAAGTCTATTAATGGTGGCTTCTGCGAGACCATTTTGTGTATACACATGGGGTATGAGATGCTCAACATCAATCTCAATAGACATGCAATAATCATCAACTGTCTGTGATGTAAACTCTCTAGCATTGTCAAGACGTAGTTGACTTAATAGGATGATCTAGGTGGTGAGCCCTTAAGCGTATAATTTGTGCTAGAAGTTTAGTATAAGTAGCATTGTGTGTGGACAATAAATCGACATGTGACCAGCGTGTCGATGTATCCACCAAAATCATAAAATGTCTGAAAAGTTCGCAATATGGTTAGATGTGTCCACAAATATCTCCTTCGATACGATGTAAGAATGGAATAATTTCTTTTGTGTCCTTAGCATAGGATGGTCTTGATCCTAATTTGTCTAAGGAACATGCTTTGCAAAATGAGCCCTTGGCCATGAAGGATGCAGAAGCATAAGAGGTATCATGATCAAGTCTGGAATCAGGATTAGAGGGGGAAGTAACAATCATTGTTGTGTGATCGATCGTCGAGGGATGCGATCGATCACAACCTCTTCAAGTGATTGCCTCTGAGGTGATGATGACTAATGAACTTGGTATGAACATTGAGAAGTTTGAAACGCAATCTGATTGTTGTTCCACCAAGAGTTAGGCTGAGGGCACCATCCATAATCATATGCAGGTGCATAAGAATGAGTCCAAGGCTGGTTTGCTTGAAATCCTCTCTAATATTGCATTCTTGGACATGTTTCCTCTGAATGGTTAGCCATGTGACACACAGAGCACACATAGAATCTCTGCATTATGGAAACCAAAAATAAAAACTAAGTTAGTAATATAAACAAAATAACAAAAACTAAACACAAACAAAAATAGATACACAATTAAAATAACAATCCCCGGCAACGGCGCCAAAATTGATAAGGTATTTTCAAGCACCAAAATAGGCACCTAAAAATAACTCAATTAAACCCTGCAATCACAATGGTTAGTCGATGGTAGTATAAGAAAGCAAGGGTGTCTCCCGCAGAGGATTGTATGTTAATTGCTAATCTATGACTCTAAATATACTATAACGACTCTATACTGACCTAAATAGAAAGACTCTAAATATACTATAACGACTCTATACTGACCACAGTGGGTGAACCCAAGAATTATCCATAATCTAATATATAGAGTGTAGAATGGTCAATCAAGAAATAGTAAAAAGAAAAACAAATAAGCAATGACATTATTGGTGTTATGAAAATTTAACCTCCTAAACCTTGTTTGCTGAATTAATACTGATACTAATATTTTTTTTTGTTCGAATAAGACATACATACCAAATATCCACACACCCGATGGGTGTTCTCGTGGGGGGGGGGAGTGGAGGTAGTTACCTGAAGAGTGGGTAGTTATGCAAATTTTTTATTTTTTATAATTTTTTTATTTGTAGTTTGTCGTTTTTACCCTTTTTTATTAGGGTTTTTATCACATATAGTACCTGAACTATTTCTCAATTATATACTTGGTACCTGAACTTTAATTTTTGTCACAAGTAGTACCTAAAGTTTCAATTTTTGTCACAAGTAGTACCCAAAGTTTTTTATTTCATCTCTTTTGGTACCTAAGACCGATTTTTGTGATATTATATGCGCGTGTTAAAAAAAAAAGCTAAAATGGAAAACTTTGGATACTATTTGTGACAAAAATTGAAAACTTTGGGTACTACTTATGACAAAAATTGAAAACTTTGGGTACTACTTGTGACAAAAATTGAATTTCAGGTACCATTTAGGATGAACTCGAAGAGTTCGGGTACTGGTTGTGATTAAAAGTGAAGTTAAGGTACTATGTATATAATTGAGATAAAGTTCAGGTACCATTTGTGATAAAAACCCTTTTGATTAATTGGTTTATAAAGTATTTTAATATATAAGGGGCATTAACGTTAAAAAAACCGTTATGATTGACAAACTCTCTTCTCGTAAATATAGTCTATAGATATACCTAATTAACTAATGGATATATACCTAATTAACTAATGGAAGTCAATTCCGAATTCGACACCTAATTTCCCTTTCCCATTTGATGAAAGTGATCATAATTTTTCTTCTTTTTTCATGTACCTAAACTTAGGGCTGTCAATTTTGACACGACCCGATAACACAACTCGAAATTTGCACGAAATCAAACGAGTTGAACCCGCACGATTAAAAAATGGATCATTTACGAGTCAACCCACCAAGACATGTTTGATAAACTTGTGGGTTTAGGGTCAACCCGCTAACTCGCAAATCACCCTCTTAACCCGTTTATTTTATTATTCAGGTCAAAATTCAAGAAATTTCAAGTGATTATATGTTTGTATGATTTTTTTTCTTTATACTTTTAGTGTAAGTCATACACAAAAATCTATAGTAATAATTCTTGTGATGTCATATGTCATGCATTTTATAGTCTAAAATTAGTTAAATGAGTCAACCAAACTCTTTTGCATGTGTGAAATTGATCAACTGGTATTTAAATTGGCACTACTATTTTACTAAATGGGTTATGCGGGTCGGGTCGGGTTAGGTCGGATTTGGGTTTGCATATTCTAACACGTTTAGTATCTTAACACGACATAAACCCAACACGACACGACACATTGACAACCCTACCTAAACTCCTAATTCTCTCCTAAAGCAGTTATAATCAACTACTTTAAAGTAATGTACGTAATGGATTACTTTAAAGGGTGGTAGAATGGTCATTGTTGTATATAACTACAATAGTAGTTTGAAACAAAAATAAAAAATCTTATTAAACAAAAAAATTATTAACAAAAAAGAACTCAAACAAAAGTAATTTTTTATAAATAAAAATAAAACATGAAAAAAAAAAAGACATTTGCCAAGTACTCGTATTAGTTTCTTGCATGGGGTATCAAGATAATCCATAATTTAATTTTTTGGTTACAATAATTCATAATTTAATAGTAATCCATGATTGCATCATCTTCCTTTTAAATCCTTTAAAGTTTTGTTGGACCAACCTGTTTTAATTTTTTTTTTTTGGAAGATTCCAACCTGTTTTAATTGATAGCTTCTCACTATTAAAGGGTTTGTAATGATGTAATCAATGTAACTAGCTAGCCACTTTTGATGAGTTCTGACCATAGACAACCACTATCAGGGCCGTCCCGATACAAAATGAGGCTTTCCTACTTAATTTTTTTTTCTTCTTATGTTTTAGTGTTTAAGCAAAGTTCTAAATTTTATGGAGTTAAAAGGAGATATATGAAGTTTGCTGGAGTAATACAACCTTTCAAAATATATGATGGTCAAAGTTCCTACTTCCTAGTAGACATATTCAGTACTAAAACAAATAGAAATTAATGTAATAAATATATGATAGTCAAAGAGCAATACAACATTTCAAAATTCCAACCGAAAAGAAAAAGAACAATAATTCAAACCAAAAAGGATAAAGAATAATAGACCCTGACTTTATTAACTACAAAAGTTGGGACTTGAGGCCTTGACGGACTTAGAACAGAGAATAGAATTGAGATTGAGAAATAAGAACAGAAGAAATGAGAGCAATATATTTTTATTTGTCAGTGATTTAAATAGATATAAAAAAAGAAAAATATTACCGTTTGAGTTTTTTCCTTACATATAAAACCAAAACGACAAAGTCTATTTTCACTTCCTGATAAAATGCGCGTTTTTGAGGAAAACACAGAAACTTTATTAATTAATAACGGATTACAATCCTTAGCATGAACATCCTAAAAAGGAGCAATACAGACCACACAAGAGGCCTAATCGATGATTCTAAATCTATTTTCACTTAACTTAACAATAAGGAAAAAAAATCCCACTAGGGCCAATTTAACAATAATTTTTTTGATATTTGCAAAAAACACTACTGCCTTTTAAATTGTCAATATTTCATGAAATTGCCATCGCATTTAAAAAGTTTTTTTTGGTATCAAAGAAATGGTCAAATGGAGTGTCAATCCATTAATAGGGAAAGAGACGCTAAATTACACAGTGACCCACCCGTTGTGGGTCTGTCAGAATCGAGTCACTACCTAAATAACTAAGTGAGATCGCCTTTGATAGACGTACCTCCAAGTAACCAAAGTAATATGACACTAATAGGACTATAAAAGAACAAGTCAAAATCGATACCCAATTTATTCATTATCCAATAGGAGCACCCTATGTAGAGGAGATATCCTCAGGGATACCTACAGACTTAGTCTATTGAAATAAAACATAAAAAGAAAAAACCTAGCAACAAAACCCGCCCTGCAGGCCCACCAATAAGCCACCCCAAGTAGTGGGGCCCATAACTATTAAGAAAGAAGGTGGAAATCCTAGCAATCCATTTTCGTCATCACCGCCCGCGTTAGCAACACCTGATGCCGCCTCACCTTAACCATGGGCAACACCCAAAATTAACGTCGCACCAATTGACCTCCCTACATGAGGGATGTACAACCTCATAGGCAGAACCACTCAAGGAAAAAAAAATTTGGATTTCGAGGAAATATCTACGATCCAAAAAATAGAAATATATATCGACAGAAATATTGAGGAAATATCGATATCGGTAAATGTTCGAGAAAAATCATGGAAATTTGGAGAAAAACATGGAAAATTTAAATAAAACTCTATGAGATGTTTATTTAATCAATTATTAACTTCATTTCAAAAGAAAATATTGAGCAAACTTCATTCCATAATGACTTGTAGTGATTAAGGGTGAATTAGTATGTGCTGAGTTGTTAACAAACAACAATTCTTGAATTTGACAGAATACATGTTAATTCTTTTATGATTAATTACGAGTGACCAAGAAAATAAATTATAAAAATAAATGCTTAGTGATCGATATTGAGTAATCACATACCTAATTTTTGTACTACAAAATTAGAGAATGAAAAATATTTAGAGTAAAGAAATGAAGTGTGAAAGTAGAAAGAAAGTGTAGTGAATACATTAAAATATTTCATATTTATAGAGTTAAATTTTGAAAGTTAGTTGAAAATTATTTGAATGAGAAGTGTAGGTGAATTTAAAAAATTATAAGTTGGTTAGCAATTAATAATTATTTACTAATTTTACAGCTTCAATGAAATAGTAGTTATATACAATAAAACATATTATGAATATCAAGGAGCTAATACAGAAGGCTTGGTGGGATGCTGGCTTATTTCCTTGGGGGAACAACTTTGAACCATGGGAAGTATGAGGTTTTAGCTTGAGCCCAATGGCGATTTTTTTCGATTTTTTGGTCCGTGAAACCACTACACCAACGCATACCAAATAATCATGGAACCCTTTCTCCACCACTGCACCCATTAAAGCCATAGTAATCACCGTCAACTCAAACTAAAAACGCTTTAGGTATATATAGCAAGCCACCACCACTAGCGCCACAATTGGACTTTACCAGAAGCCCAACACCAGAGCTGCCAATGTAAACACCATGCCATAGCCAAAAACTGAGATCAACACCACCAAAACGAGTAACACTTTCCATATCCATCACCAACAGGGATCGCACGACATCCTCCTCAACCTAGCAAGATTCTGCAACTATCAAATAATCTTCATTGAGAAGCTCGCCGAAGAAAAGGGATACGAAGCCAAACCTTATAAGTGTTATGTAGGAAAAACTACCCCTATTACCGAAATATGAACCAGAGGAGAGTGAGGTCCCCGATCCCTTGTCCAATAGTGTGCCGCAGCAGTCAGGAAAACCTATCGGAGCTTTACGAGAGAGAAAAAACCTAGAGCCCATAAAAGTGAAAAGAAAAAAAGTAGTATCGCATTTAGAAAGTTATTGTCTAGAAAAGCTACTGAATCTAACACAAATATATTGATTCCGATACGTAAAAGCTACCAACCCCCCTCCAATGTAGTCCGATCATCAATATACCAAACGTCAAGTCCACCTTATCCATACTTAGAGCTAGATCCAACCAAGGCCCAACCCCAGACACAAGAGATGGACAACCCATGTCGAATGCTCGGTCCATGCCTAGCCGCCCACCTTTCAAGTGGTAGGAAACCATCTCCGACAACAAGCAACCCATTTTGCTCATTAGCATAAACTAAAACCCACGACCAATAGACCAAAATTGGGAATACAACAAATTTTGACCACACTAATTAACCCTTTAGCGATACAACATAAATGACAGAGAGAAACTATGTACTCACCCTAGTTAGTAATATACGGGACGGGAATTAAACGTTAAAAATACGTACGTGTATAATTCGTGAACTTTTAGTGAAAAATACTTTTAAAAATTTCGGTCATAAAATACGGAAACGGCAAATTATAAAATTCGATACGTACGTGTTTAAAACGGGATGTAGTGAAAAATACGGACGGAAAAATTCGGACGAAAAAATACGGACGGAAAAATACGGACATACATATATTAATATATGTCAATTATAGTACTTATATATAATAAATATGACTTCTAAAACATAATTTTTGAAAAAAATCAAGTAATTTAATAACTGAAAATTATAAGCAAGAATAATTCGAGAATAATACGGGAATAATTCGGAAATAATTCGGGAATAATTCGAAATAATTCGGAAAGATAATTTGCAATAAAAAAATGTTGACGTTTTTTTCAACCGAATAATTCGGCAATCCGAATTATTCGCGAATAATTCGGTTGACTTGAAAAAAATGCGAATTTTTCTGAATATTTGAGTTTTATACGGAAAATGGACGTTTTTTTCAAAAATTCGTACGTACGCAAATAATTCGCGAATAATACGCGAATTAACTAACTAGGGTACTCACTGAATAGATCAATATCATAAAATCATGGGACCCATATTGGGTTAGCTAAGCCTTAACACCATGTATTGCAGGACGGGCTCTGATCGATAACATTGGAGCCCGACCAGTAAACTAGATGATGACATAGTGACCACACTCTGTGTTGAAACACGGGCAGTCCTAGAACCTAACGTACAACTTCACCCCATTTCTTTCTTTCCCAGTCAATTGATGCTTAATACATTTGGTTAGTGTCCGCTTGTATAGTGCTAAGTATATTGTTATATGCTAACAAAAAATAATCATATAGTTATTCCTGTAATACAAATGTTAGAAACTCCCATATATTATATATGTGATAATGAAAAATATGATCAGAAAGAAAATAGGATGGAAGAAAATTCAAAAAGTTACATGTAGAGACAAAATAGAGATAATGAGCTCGTTTGAGATTGTTTTTGTACGAGTGTTTTTGATACGTAATTTTTTCATCGGAGCGGTTTTGTTTGAAGCACATAAATTTTATTTTATTTTATTGTAAAAGAACTTGAATTGTTTAAATGTTAGGAGGAAGCACAATAAGTGCTTCTTGAAAAATTACCAACAGTACTATTTGCATCCTCGGATCCTCCTCCTTTTGGCCTTTTTGGGGTGTCATTTACTTATCCTAGGGTAATTTTTTCACACAATTGGAAACTAGTTTCATATTGGTACACTTGCACTTGTACCCATGAGCCGATGGTCCCACCCAATCAGCGTCCCTAGCACACGACTCCTGTGACTCTGTGAGTCTTGCTCCCTAAAAAAAATAAAAATAAAAAAAAACAAAAACAAAAACAAAAACAAAAACAAAAAATACACTGTGAGTCTATGCTCGCTCAAAAAAAAAAGCAAAATAATAAAAACAAAAAATACAGAGAAAAAACATAGCCCCACCATTCCAGCCAGCCTTTTACTCAGCAACAGCTACTGTACCAAATTCACTCTCTCTCTAACTACTTCTTCTTTCTGTAAGTATATGAGAGAGAGAGAGAGAGAGAGAGAGCAGAGCAGAGGAGCCTTTCTTACTCTGTCTGAAAAAGTTGGATTGAGAAATGCTGTTTGCTTTTGATGATGGGCATCCCTTCCAAGGCAAGCAAGAAAAGCTGAACTCAATTTATTGGTAAAATAGAAGAAAAAAAGCTCAGATATCTCTCTCCCTCACTCACTCAAAGCGTCTCTCAGATCCGTTTATCTTCGATTCCCAAGAAGATCTCTGTGTAAAGCTCGCTTTTCTCTGCGCATTACTCCGTTTGGTACATGCAATGCTCCTCCGATTCTGATTACAGGTACAGTTTCTGGACTCTTTATTCGCTTAAGGCGCTGTTTGGTTACTGAGAAACCGGAGCCTCGTTTGGTTAGTTGTGGTCCGGAAAATTGGAAGCTCCAATTAGTAGCTAGTTTTATACAGCTTATGTTGAATTGAATGGGTTTTTCTTTCTCTCTTTGCTTAATTTAGCAACGTAACTATTGTGACTTCTGCATTTTCTCCTCCCTTGGAAATTGTAGCAATGGAGTTTTGATATTTATAGTTCCAGTTCTGCTATATGTTTAGTTTGGAAATTGATGAGGTAAACTTAGCTAATCCAAGGACTGGCTAGGAGTTTGTATTTTTCGGTTTTCCCTTCGTTGTGTTCTCAACAGAGGGATTTGCATCCCCTACAATTTCTTTTTTATCTTTTGCCTATGTTTTTCTTGGCAACCAAACAAAGTACTAGCGGATGTTAATTAAAGTACTCAAAACGGAACTTGTCACTTCAATCTGGCTGGTAAAGAAATCACTTCTGTTAGAATTTAAGTATGGCATTAGAGCAAGAACCTCATTTTTTTTTTGTTTTCCAATTCAAAGTATAGGTGCTTATGTATTCCTTTATTTGCTTTTAACCAAACAAGCGTAAAACCCTCATATTGAAGAATTCAGAAGTTGAAAGTGTCACCACTCACCGATTGATGCTGAAGTAGAATTTGTTCTCGTTGTGCTGAAGGATTGACCTCCAGTGGTAATGGCGTCAAAACATGGTTCACGATCGAAAAAATTAGGTTCTAGCAGTTCAAGAGCCGCTAATTCTCCTTCATCTTCGACTACTTCGTCTTCAAAACAATATTTGGAAACATCTATTGAAGCTCAGAGCTCTCCTGCATCTTCTTCAGCTCGAAGTAAGCCGCAGTACTTTTACTCTGAAAGTTTACCACAAAATGTAGAAAGATCAAAAGAAAATGTCACAGTGACGGTCCGCTTTCGTCCACTCAGGTGCGATTCACTATTATGAGTGTACTTCACTTATAAAGTTTCTTGAGCAGTTAATAAGTTGGCTGTTGTCTATGTCTGGTGTAGCCCAAGGGAAATTCGTCAAGGAGAAGAAATTGCATGGTATGCAGATGGAGAAACTATTCTGCGGAATGAGCATAATCCATCAATAGCTTATGCATACGGTATTCTATCCACTTTCTCTTACTTATATTCTCATAATTTGCTTAACTTGTGTGGAGGAGAAATTAGTAAACCAAAGCTTAATGATTGAGGTTTAATGTATATGTAGTGGAAAATACTTGAGTAAATATATATTTTCTATTTAAGTTCCCAAAGAATGAGTTGAATGCGACTTCCAAGCTGTTAACCTTGATATGGATGGTGGAGATGCATTGAGTTCTCACTCACTGTGCATCTCAGCTGTCCATTTATAAGAAATCCTAACTAGAGAATAACTCTGTGATAAAGGCCATAGCACATCAAAAGTAAATGCACAATAGTTTCACCCTTAATTTTCTACATGATTTTTCTGCCTCATTTTTCTCTTTATTCCATGTACTAGATCGGGTGTTCGGCCCTACAACAACAACACGCCATGTCTATGATGTTGCTGCTCAGCATGTTGTTAGTGGTGCTATGGAAGGAGTCAACGGTAAAGAGCCTAGACTTTTTGGCGTGGTCAACTTAGAATTCTGCATTGTTTTCAGTTTAATTACATGTTGTAGAATTTTCTGAAGTATAGTTTCATCGGCATTACCTTCTTCCCAGGAAATGTGTTTTTAACCTATTATTGCAAGCAAAAATCTTACCCCAACTATCTTGTCAGCTTAACTACTGAATTACATAGGAACTTAGGAAGTACGAAAATTGAGATCTGATATTATTGTGTGGCCCGTTCTTTTTATTTTTGTTATTTTTTTATCTCACTTTTGTTTCACCTACATTCTCAAATTAATTAGAGCACCTAACTTTTAGTCAATAGTTTCCTGAATTTTTTGAGTGCCATTCATTAAAGCCATTTGACCTTTTCATTTATTTTCATCATTATATTTTCACCAAATCTGTCTTGATTAAGTTGGAAGATGTGATATAACATGTACATACATGAAGCCATTAAAAAATATAAATCAATGTTGCACCTGTTATCGACACCTAATTAATGTCATATGATGACCTTTTACCTCAGTCACTTATGCAATAGCATTCTGAGGACTTCCCGCTTTAATCCCACATTCTTATTGACTAGGTTGCTGGACCTTGCTGAACAATGCTAGAGGGTTGAGAGTGCATTTTTAATGCTCAGTTGCTGAAGTATAGTTGTAATTGGTGAATAGTGAATGTGGGTAATAGAGTCTTGGGACTTGGGACTTAATGGTTTGTTGCATATTGTCTTGGGACTTGGGACTTAATAGTGAAACGCTGGAACCATTAGTTTTGGGTGGACTCTAGGAGTCATAAGCTGACCAATCCTTCCTCATTCTGGGTAACAGTTTCTTCTCCCATCTCGAAAATTTGGGATCTTCTGTTTGTGAAGCCATGCAAATTTGACTAGAGAACCTATTCGGATGTACAACACCATATCGTTTCTACATCAGTTTTCATTCCTAGGCAACCAATGCTTTCCCCGTCAAGACTGCCAAACTCTGCTAACTAAGAGAGTAACTTGCACATTTAGGTTGTTTGAATAGGCAAGGCAACCAGTTGGTGAACTGATTGAAGTTATTAGCACTTTGCACTAAAAGTTCAAGGAATTGTACTATTTTTCCTGGATTGTTTATTTATTTTGTTTATGATTTCTTCATGACAGGTACAATTTTTGCATATGGGGTCACCAGCAGCGGGAAGACCCACACTATGCATGTGAGAAAAAAATATTTATGCTCATTATCATCTTTTATACATAGTATAACTGGTTAATATGCATCGTGCATCTCTGTTTCTTCATAATTTCTCATAAAAGTATATACATTGTGGGATTATTAATTAATGTGGTTAGATCTAAAAAGACTATCAATGTGCTTTTGTTCGTCCTACTAATTCAGGGTGATCAAAGGTCGCCTGGAATTATACCACTGGCAGTGAAAGATGCGTTTAGCATCATCCAAGAGGTACTTTATAAACAATACTAACTTCTTGTAACTTCTATAGCTTTTCTCAGTATAGTAATTATTCATTATGGTTTTTGTCTTTTCCAGACTCCAAACCGTGAGTTTCTTCTTCGTGTGTCATACTTGGAGATCTATAATGAGGTAACATTTTTTGCCTTCTCATTTCTCTCTGGCTTACTTATGACTGTTGTTGTTCGGAGACCTATATTGAGTTACAGAGTTCTGGAATGCTCAACTTTCTACTAGCATTGGTTGCACCTTTTAATTTACCTTACTATCCTTTAAGGTCTGTTTCATTCCAGGTTGTTAATGACTTGTTGAATCCAGCAGGACAGAATCTACGAATTAGAGAGGATGCCCAGGTGCTTTTTTCATTTTCTGATCTCTGTTTAGTTGCGATCATCTTCATAGATTACTGTTCTACATATGATGATAGTTGCTATCATCTTTCTAAATGCTTCGATCACATCATTAATCATATGTTTTCTTGTTTCATGATGAATTTGATAATTGATATGCATGGTGAGTTGGAGATGATTCTGAGTAATAATAGGGGGTGGAAGTGGACGAGTTTTGGGATAGAGTGCATTATGGGCTTAAGTTACTGTTATTTAAGGACTTTTCCTTCTCTTCTATTATGTCTAATCTGTTAGTTGCTGGGAAGTTGGGCTGGCTTCTTGTGTTTTCTAGTTAGTCTCTGTGTGTGTGTGTGTCTGGATTTATTTTTATTTTTTCTCTTTCGTTCTCAGCTCTAGGCCATGGATTCCTTGTCCACTCCTTGTATTGTTATCTTCTTTTCTTCTCAAGCAAAAAAGAGTCTCTTATATTACCTTCTTTGTTCCGGAATCCGGAAGCAGGTGCCAATAGAGGGTAGAGAAGTTTCCTGTGGCAGTCCCTTTTCTGTTTCACTTTTTTTATTAAATCTCTGATTAGTTATGTTATGTTACTCTCCTAGTTTGTAGTGCATTGGACCTTGAAATTCTTCTAGTAAGATTAGCATTTTGTATGTCTTTTCTTCAGCCTTCAATCTTACAAGAAGCTTTCTTTAGCATGGGAATAGCTTCCTTCATCACTCTTGCTTTTAAATAAATATTTTCAAGATTGCTAGGTAGCTCTTCCCAATTAGCATACTGGTGGAATCAAAGACAAATATTTGTTATCTAAATGTAAATGTAGAAGTGGCTAATTGGAGGCTATGACTAGGTAAAAACAAAGTGGCCTTGAATTTGGATCAGAGAGACAATGTAAAACACAGAGTGGACTTTATAGCACAAGGCTCAATGTGTTGGTAGTTTTTAAGACGAGCTAATCTATGTGACGGTGTGGCTGAGCCCAAAGTCTGCACTGGATGAACTTCTGTTATGTATCTCTCTTTCTTTAATAGATCATCATCTATGGTGAAAACATATGCAATTCCTCATGTCGGTTGAGGTGTTTCTGTTTCTCCTATCCTATTGAGTTCCACTGGGGCACTGTCGTAAAGTTGTTAGATTCTCAGTGACAGGAGAACTTTATAAGTTGGGTAATTTCCAGTGTGACATTGTGAAGTGAATCAATACTGGGGCAGACATTTAGATGATTTTTTGCAGCCTTTCAGGATTCATTTTGAGCCATGTCTTACAACGGTGAAGGTACGATCCAATTGATTGGTTGTGGCATCAGATTAAGGCCTTAGGAGAAAAAGGTTTTGTCTTTTTTCCTTTTCGAGCTGATGGCTGGGACTGGGGCACCAGGTGTCAACTTAGAACCTGAGGCCTAGCTTGGGTGCAAGATCTCTTGTTGACTCAGAGCTTGAGAACTTTGCTTGTCGGTTTACATGCAAGATCTGATCTCTTGTTGGAGCTTAAACTCTGTTGGCTCAAGGTTTATGGTGTAAACTCTGTTGACAAATCTAACATGACTGAAGACACCACACAATACTTTATCATCAACTTTTGTATCGAGTCTGTTGAATTTATTATCTAGGCTTGCTTTCCAACTGTTAAGAATGTCTTCTTTATTGCTAAATTGATGGCTGTAGGGTACCTTTGTTGATGGAATAAAGGAAGAAGTAGTACTATCCCCTGCTCATGCCCTATCGCTTATAGCAGCTGGAGAAGGTAAAAGAACATAAATCATATTTTGTGACTATGGTTGAGTAGCTTAAATTACTGAATCTTGTTCCTTTGTCTAGTTGATAATTGAATTGATCATGCTGGGTGTTTTTTTTTCCTTCAAATTTTGAAATTCCCTGTTCCTTTTTTCTGAGAGCAAGTTGAAGTGCATGAGTTTGTGCATTCTTTAATGTGTGTATGAATAAAAGTAAAATACCTCCCCTAATTTTCAAAAAACTGAATTCTCAAAGAACAGTAGCAAAGGAAGATAGGACAATGTGCTTGTGTATACAGCTAACCAAATGATAAATGAATTGCTGATGGAACTGATATTTAGTTGAAAAGGTTCACCTATTATTAGGGATTACAGCTTCTCACTGAAGAATGTGATGAGGATATAGGAGTATATGGTCCTACGGATTGTATGGAATATATATTGTAAGATGATTAAGAAGATGATGTTCAATAACGTATTTGATAAACAAAATATGAGATGTATCTCGAAACAAAAAGAAAACTAAATCAAGTAAACTCTGTTTAGCAGAAATATTGGTAGACGATAAACTAAGTCAGCAACTATTGTTTTATATTGCCAACCTAATGTCATTTGCTGTCTGTGTAATAGAGATCCTTCAATTTTGGAGTTACAATGTCATTGCATGTTTGGGGAGGGTTAGCTGGACGTAGTCTTACGTCTTCACAGTACTTTGGGAGATGCTTTTCTTGTTTTGAACCTAGAACATGTACGTCACAAATGGGGTAACCTCACCATTGGCCAAGGCTCACTATCTTCAACAAATATATAAGTAATAAAAGATAAGAAATTAATATGGTTAAGATAGATTTGTTTCAAACACTAATCTTGTAATTTGTTCAGTTGACTAGATGATTGTTAAATTTTTATCCCTATGTTGCTTTCATGATATCTCGTTTCATTTTGTGATTAAATTTTAATTGTTTCCAACAACAGAGCACAGGCATGTTGGATCAACAAATTTCAATTTACTTAGTAGCAGGAGCCACACTATATTTACACTGGTAATTTTTTTTATCCTCATATAGCATGCTGTAAGTGATTGATTTTAGTAATTCTGTTTTTTTCTTTTTCCTCTTTAATTTTCTAACTAAATGAAACTACTAATGTTTATCACTTTTTAATGACTTTTGATATATTTGTATGCCTACTTTGTCATCAGACAATAGAGAGTAGCCCATGTGGGGAAAATAGTGAAGGTGAAGCTGTAAATCTGTCGCAGTTGGTAAGTATTCAACATCAAGGACTGACACTTGTATCTATCTATTGTTGGCCAAAAAAAAAAGATACTTGTGTCTATCATTCTTGGTTTGACATGTTTACTATCTTTCTTGGTTACAATTGGAATCTATTCAGCCTTTATATTTTTTCAATATTGAGGATACATTTATGACTCTTTTGATTCTTACTTATATGTGCAGAACCTCATTGATCTGGCTGGTTCTGAGAGCTCAAAAGCTGAAACTACTGGTGTCAGACGAAAAGAAGGATCCTATATAAATAAAAGTCTGCTAACTCTAGGAACTGTGAGGCCTCAAGTGCTGTTTTAAGCCAATAAGTTTGAAATACAGTATTAGATTGTCCTTTGTGTCCTTTCAATCTATGATTATTGTACCCAATATACTTATTTTGGGATATTAATTTCTATTATATAGGTTATATCAAAGTTGACAGATGGGAGGGCTACTCATATACCATACAGGGATTCTAAACTGACCAGACTTCTTCAATCTTCGCTAAGCGGTCATGGGCGTGTATCTGTATGGTTTCCCCTATCTATATGGAACCTCCATGCCATTTATCTGGATGACAATTATTATTTCAAGTTTTCAATTACTTCTTGCAAAGAAAGCTTTGTATTAGTTGATTTATTTACTTTTATTGTCCACAATTACAGCTCATCTGCACTGTTACTCCTTCATCAAGCAGTTCAGAAGAGACGCATAATACATTGAAGTTTGCGCACCGGGCAAAGCATATTGAAATTCAAGCAGCACAAAACAAGGTATGCTTATTTATTTATTTTCTTTAAACTGTTGGTATTAATTTTTTTTTTTGAATATTTTCATTAGTTTTTCTTACCTGACATAATTTTATTAAACCTGCAGATTATTGATGAGAAGTCACTTATCAAGAAATATCAAAATGAGATTCGTAGTTTAAAGGAAGAGTTAGAACAGTTGAAGAAGGGTATTGTTACAGTTCCTCAACTAAAAGATGCTGGCGAAAATGATATTCTGCTCCTAAAACAAAAGGTGCATTTCAACTCCTCTACTGGTTGGTCTCAGGGTTATTTTGGGGACTGCAACAGTTCTGATATTCTGCTCCTAAAACTCTTGGTCACTTTTGAAGAAATCACACTTGAATGAAATGCTAAATCGTGATTAAAATCTACAAGGAAAACTACACTAATATTACTTTTATCTCAGTCGGCACAACCCTCTAAATCAAATATGACTAGTTTTGAGATGTTTCTTTTCTTTTCTTCTGAAGTTTACTTAATTCATTGTTATTAGTCTCTTTAATATCATTGGGTCCGTAGTAAAGGCCTCTTGAGCCCTATCCTTCATAAAGGGGAATGAATCCTCTTGTATAGTACTAAAAGACAATTTGTCATTCAATTAATGCGGAATTTGTTCTAGTAAAAGCGATTATATTCATACATAGTATATTTCTGAAAAGTCGATCTTTTGTGACTTGAACCATTTTTTGCTCTGATGTCGTGTAAAGTTAGAAGATGGTAAATTCAAACTGCAGTCAAGATTGGAACAAGAAGAAGAAGCCAAAGCTGCTTTGTTAGGAAGAATCCAAAGGTTGACAAAGTTGATTTTGGTTTCCACCAAAGCAACACAGCCATCAAGGTTTCCTCACCGACCTGGTCTTAGAAGAAGACATTCCTTTGGGGAAGAGGAGGTTGGACTGTGTTTCCCTAAGATTTCTGTCTGCTGATGATTGTTTAGTTGCTTTCATTTTTTTGTTTTTTTTTTTGTTTTTTGGATATGATTGTTCACTCTATTTGATATGATTGTTCTAATTGTGTAAAAACTTACAGCTTGCATATCTACCATACAAAAGGCGGGACTTGATTTTAGAGGATGAAAATATTGACTTGTTTGTTCCTCCTCTTGAGGGGAATACTGAAACTACTGATGA
Source organism: Rubus parviflorus (assembly GCA_029955375.1). Lineage (NCBI taxonomy): Eukaryota > Viridiplantae > Streptophyta > Magnoliopsida > Rosales > Rosaceae > Rubus > Rubus parviflorus. The sequence goes on from JARGGL010000006.1 coordinate 13,463,258, forward strand.
TACACTGAAGGAGGAAAAGAAGACTCGGAAGCATGGACTGTTAAACTGGTTAAAGCTACGGGTACGTGCCATTTGGTTGTTAGAAGTCTGGTCCTTTCTTAAGGTTGATTATTAGAAATTTATATCATGCTGATTATCAATTCACCAATAGAAAATTTAGAAAATATGGAACTTGGTCTGGGTTTTATCTTGTGTCAACACGTCAATCCAGAGTGACGTGTTCTTTTCTTATTAGCTGTTTCGTCTTTTTCCACATCAGAATAGTTTGTAATGAATAAAACATAGAGGTGCCTTGATTTTGGAGTATGTTATAATATTATAATATGAAATTTGGTAAGCTGGGGGTTTCTGAATACCTTCTTAACCTTTAGCTTGATGCATGAAGACTTGTGCTCCTTATGTTGAGCCTGACAGCCCAAGATGATAATGCATCAGACTTTTCATTTTGTATTCTTCGTAGATTTATTTTCCATGTTTTGCATTTTGGATCAGAAACGTGATAGTGGTGGCGGCACATTGACAAGCACTAGTGATAAATCCAGTGGAATGAAATCTACTAGTACACCATCAACACCTCAAGCAGAAAATGGTAATTTTCACGCTGAATCGAGGCTTTCCCATTCTCTACTTACAGAGAGCTCTCCATCTGCTGATCTTTTGTCTGATGCTATAGAGGATAGAGAGGTACCTCAGGATAAATTCCTGGGACAAGAGACTCCTATGGTATGTAATTCTTTTTCCTAGAGTATGTTACCTTGTACTTGGGCCAGTATATAAACTATATTTTGTGATACCTGAGCGTTCATATGAGATGATTTCTCCCACACTTCTATTCTATTACATCAAGAATGAAATCAAAAATACTAATACAATCACCCTAATATAAGAATCCTACAACAACTAAATTACAAAACTATCGTTCTTTACTGAATATAAATCACATTCACGTTTACATCTCTATAATTCGAAGTAGCTTTTACTTTCATCATCCTGAATATTGAAAATGTATCAAGATTATTGTCTTCTTTCACCTGCCCAGGGAATGAGAAGGCCTTGAAGCAGAAAATGCAAAAAAACTTGCCTTCTATATCTCTTTTGCTAGTGTTAGCTGGTTGGCAAGAGTTCCTTGCCTTCTTTTCTTAACCAGGAAGTATGACGCTACCAGCTTGGCACAAGAATCCTCCATTACCATCTTATGGCCCCTACGAAACATTTCTGGCATCTCTAGTACCAAATATTGCTCTCAATGCGCATGCTGATGAGTGATAATAAATATTAATGCCAGTTTTGAAGATGTGCTGACATTTATAATTGCTAGGACTGAAAAACATAAAGAGCAAAGAGAAAAATAGGTGACTGCTCAGCATATTCACAGAATGTGCTTGGAAATGAATACTATTCCTTTCTGAAAGGAGTTTTCCATTGCTCCTTTCATTTGTGAAAGTATCAAATTTCTTTTCCGTAAATATTTGATGATCAAGTTTACATGATGAGATGTGTCAAATTACTTGCAGATACTCTCTGTGTGGTCCCAATGATTAAATTTCTGTATCTCAAGTTTATTTATTTGTTTGTTTCTTGATTAAATTGCCAGACCAGCATAAAATCAATTGATCAGATCGATCTATTAAGAGAGCAGCAAAAAATTTTGTCTGGAGAGGTAGCACTCCATTCAAGTGCACTGAAGCGGTTGTCTGAGGAGGCTGCAAGAAACCCCCAGAAGGACGGAATAAATGTAATTGTCTTACTTCCTTACCATCTGAATGTTGTTGATTTTCATTGGCTACAAAAAAATGTTGTTGATTTCTGTGAGACCTTCAATTTCATGATTGTTCTGTAATTAAGATGGAGATGCGAAAGTTAAAAGATGAAATCAAGGCAAAGAATGAACAAATAGCTCTGCTGGAAAAGAAAATTGCCGAATCGTCAATTGTTTCGCTCACGAAAATGGATCAAATGGAAATATCCCACGTAAGTTTTGATTTCCTTATTATTTTTCCTTCAAAAAGAAAAAAGTTAATGCTGTTTTTGGTTAATGACCTTTATTAGGAGTTTTTCCGTTTTTGGTTAATTCAACTTGATACTGTCTTGTGGTTTATGCTGCAGTCTATTGCCGAAGTGATGGCGCAATTGAATGAGAAGTCCTTCGAACTTGAGGTGATAAAGACTTGATACATCTTGATCGTAATGAACTAAAATATATGGCATGATTCATAATTTCGTAAGTTATAACCAACTAGAAAATCACATTCGTATTTTGGTAAGTGAGGAGGATAACAATCATCTTTAAAACTTGGTCTTTAATGAAACAAAGGTGGACCCTCCGCATATAAAGAAAGAAGTCCATGACCTTACAACCTATGTAGATTTTTATTCTATAAAGCACTAGACTTCCTACACGCGCTGTGCGCGTGCAAAAGCCGCGCTCGTTGGTGCAAAAGCCACGCTCGTTGGTGCGAAATGTTCATCAAGCGGCTTTTGCAAGCGCTCGTTATGCGAAATATTCATATTTTTATTTCCGATTATCAAAAGTTGGTTGATTTTATAAAATGAATGTTCTAATATAAAATGAGAAAAAAAATATATAAAAAATACAAATCATTAAATAAATTTGGCAAGTGGGCAAGTGGGTGTGGGACCTCCACATCATTAATTTATTTCTCGATTTTATATTTTACTGTTTTGCCCTTTATATATAAAATTTTATATTTTAGATGATGTAAGTATGAATGGGCATTTGTTGGGTTTTTAAAAATTTAACTAAACTCATGTTTTGGCTTTATATATAGCCTCCGGATCATGGGACACATATTTTGACATATATTTTTACTCCTCCCCAGATCTAACGGTTCCATGTCATTTACCAAAACTAAGCAGAACCGTTAAATTTGGGGAGGAGTAAAAATATGTGTCAAAATATGTGTCCCATGATCCGAACCCTTATATATATAGATGATTGTTATTGTTACATGTTTTCTATTTTAAAATTTATTCGATGCCCAGAGGACTCTTGTGATACACACTAGAAGCATTTGAATTCCATGGGATGTCCAAAAGACCCCCATCGATAACTGGTCCATTACCCTCTTTGGATATCTCTGTTGGTGTTGCTTCAGTTTCCATTTTACACAGTTTTTGAAATTTTACAAATTGCAATTAAAATATCAAAGAAATGCAAAAGTCAACGGAAGTTTTCTCGACCCGAGTTCCAGTGCATTCCGTTGAGTGTTGTATCATTATTTTCATTCCAGGTTAAAGCTGCTGATAATCGTATAATTCAAGAGCAGCTAGAACAAAAGGTACAGGAATCACGTAAATAAATTTCTTATTATTTCATCTTGAAATGAGACTTCAGAGGTCAGGGCGACATATAACTTTATTTTACCTTGTTATCAGATGTGTGAATGCAAAGAATTGCAGGAAACAGTTGCCTCCATGAAACAGCAGCTCTCTGAGGCACTAGAATTTAGAAATTTGAGTCCAATAATCGGTTCTCAAAGTGATTCAAGAAGGTTGCACGAGGAAGAGAATGCCGTTTTGAATGACACAAATGAAGTTTTCCCTTCAGATAAGCAGGTTTGCTCTTCTTGTGGTCTCTGAGTATTTGTAGTTTGCAAATTCAAACTGCCCCCAACACAATGTGTATGTTAGAAAATAGGGTGCAATTAGTCATGATGTAAGTCCTCCAAATGATTCTGTTGATTCATGCAGAAACCATCCATGTTTACAAACAAAACTGAAACTGACAGGTTCAGGAAAACCATCTATAGTGAAGAGGTTATTATTTCTAAGAGAAACTCCTTTCAACAATTTTGTGAATGAAATCACAGGTTATAGTTTCCCATGGAAAGTTCCACTCTGATCAAATTCATGTCTATTGTTCTCTTATTTATTTATTATTGTTATTATTATTATTTTTTTTTTGGGTTAGCAGTTTCAAATTGGTCAAGCAATATATAAATTGAATTCTTGCTGTTTTCTCTTTAACTAGGCGCTGGAGATTGAAGAACTGAAGCAGAAGGTGGCTGAAATGACCGAGTCAAAAGAACAACTAGAACTTCGGAACCAGAAACTGGTGGAGGAGAGTTCATATGCCAAAGGTTTAGCCTCAGCTGCTGCTGTTGAGCTCAAGGCATTATCAGAGGAAGTTGCCAAACTCATGAACCATAATGAGAGACTAGCTGCTGAGCTGGCCGCTTCTAAGAACTCCCCCACCCAGCGTCGAAGTGGTAACACACTCCGGAATGGTCGGAGAGAGAGTCACATCAAACAGAATGACCATGGTGGGCCTGTCTCAGAAATGAAGAGAGAACTGGCCATGAGTAAGGAGAGAGAGCTTTCATATGAGGCTGCTCTTACGGAGAAGGAAAAAAGAGAGGCGGAGCTTCAAAGAAGGGTTGAGGAATCCAAGCAAAGAGAAGCATACTTGGAAAATGAACTCGCTAACATGTGGGTTCTTGTGGCTAAGTTGAAAAAATCTCATGGAGCTGAAACTGATGCTTCAGAATCAACAAGAGAGACTAGTGTAACTGATGGCTTGGGGGGATGGTAATAGGGTTTCAAGAGGAGCCAACACTAATAAGCCTTCTAGTAAGATTGGTTTGTGGGAAAGGTGTAAAGATGTGTGTTTTGTCTTGCAAGGGTTCTTGTTTGTGTATAATACAAAATTAGGGCTTTTCTTTTCGTTCTCTGCAACGGTTTCATGTTTGTTTATAACGAATTAGGGATTTTTGTTTTACACTGCTGATTCAAATGTATTCTCCAAATCTGGTTTCCGGGTGCTCAATGTTTTGCAGGCAATGTTTGTAGAGGCATATTGGAAAGTAATATCAATTTCGCATGTGCATTTATGCGGGTGTTCTACAATACTCCGCAGTACCAATACTCCCCACCCCATGTGCCATTCACGTGGCTTTTAAATGAAAGAAAAAAGAGAGGAGAAACCGGCTGTACAACTACTCGGTTACCACGAGAAGAAAAAAAAACTTTAACCCACCATTTGAGCTAAACAGGAATGATCATTGCAGCTTTTTATGCTGTGTCTCAGTTACCAGTCTGCCACTGCATTTGCGCCTCTTTACCCTCTGGTTAGGTGTTCACAGGCTAAGCTAAGCTTATCGAAACCAACCATAGAGGATAACAAGGCAGCAGTCACCATTCATACTAGGGCAGGAAGTTCATGACCACCCGGGAGTATTGGTACTGCGGAGTATTGTAGAACACCCGGGAAGTTCATGACCAACATGCTTCTCTCTCGCAAGTTGCAAGCAGTTTGTCATAAGAGATGGGGAGAGGGGAAACATAGAGTGACAATGTGTAGCTCTTGGGCTGGTAACCATTAAGCTTTGGCAATCCTTAATGGTTTGAAGTTTGCCAGCAGGAAGGATATCGAAAATTGGAAGTTGAGAGTGACACAGGCACACAGCGAATGTTATTGCTGCTCTTAACAGCTCTGAAAGACACCTCAATATGGAAGGCCATATATTTGATGAAATCAAATCTTTACAGGAGATTTTTGATGTAATTTCTTGGAAGGAAGCTCGCTCACCATGACTAGAAGAATGCTTAGCTGCTGACTTGGATGTTTGATGTAAAGAGAGTGAGGTGGTGATCACCCTTAGCTCTCAGTCGTTCTTTGTATCTTTGTTCACTTAATAATATTCTTCCTTAGCCTTAAAAAAATTGGGAACCAGCACACCTCTCATCACAATAAGGAAAATCTAATTACCACACAGTCACTTGAATATCGGTAAACCAAATAGAAATTTGGCATTCACACTTTTACGATAAGAGAGCGCTTTAATGACAATTGGATTTCCAGAGTTATATTTGTGAGTTTACTTAAGTGCATATGTCATGGTCTTTTGAGCTTAACTACGCACAAGAAATATGATTCTATAGGATAAATGTGGTCTTGGACTATCTGTTGGACAAGATTTAGGATCACAATTTTAAATCCATTAAATCGTTGAAAATCCAATTACCATATAATAACATGGAAATTGTAAAACAAAAATTAAATTGTCACATAATCATTTTCTCAAATAGAGCGGCCACCGATTGATGAATTGAATGACATTTACATAACTTAGCTACCGAAAAGAAATGACATTTTCTTCAATCAATGGGGTGGTCGGGCGGGATGCTTGTTTCATGATCAAATCAATCTTAGCTTGTGCCTTTTGTATTCCTTTTTTTAGTACAATACATAAGCAAAAACATAATTTTAATTGAAACAATAATCCTTCAAATGCAAAACCAAAATGATAAACATCCGTGATGATGCACTTTAGGATCATGCTGATAAATCCGTGAAGATCACATCTAAATACTTCAGATAGGCCATCTAAATCACATCACAATCCTAAACTCGTAATAATCTACATTGCTTGTTTTATTTTTTTCGTGTCTTACAAATATTTACCTCAAGTTAAATTATGTTTTCACATGTATGGTCTATCTATTGTCTAACGATTTTAACATTTCAACTTTTCAAGACATAACATTATCAAGAATCTGATTGTCATACAATAACTGAGTTTTCGGAAAGTTATATAGTAAATCGACCTTGTCGGTTTTCCGATCGTCATGTTAACATATGACAATTGGATTTTTAATATTTTATGAAGTTATAATGCTTGCTTTTTTTTTTTTAGGAAATAATGCTTACTTGTTTGATATAATTAAATTGTTATAGGGATTGTGGCAAATGGTGTGAGTGATGTAAGTATCATCTTCTTTTAAATTATGAACAAGATTTTAGAATTGCAATCTTAAACTCATAATCATCTACATTGTTTGTCATTTAATTTCATGTCTTTCAAATATTTACTCAAGTTAAATTATGTTTTCACATGTATGGTCTACCTATTGTCTAACGATTTTAACATTTCAAGACATAACATTGTCAAGAATCTGATTGTCAGCCATATGATATATCACATTGTGGGTCGTATCATCTTCTGTGGCTACATTGTCTACTACACAAATAAGATGATCAAGCACCACCAGTATGATGAATACATGTCTATTTGGATGCTATCAATCTCTACATCAATTTGGTCGCGACTAGTCGACTACTAATAGCTGAGAAGATATGTAAATCGACCGTTTTTCTGATTGAAATGTAAATATATGACCATTGGATTTTTAATATTTTACGAAATTATAATGCTTACATGTTGGATATACTCGACTCGCTTTAGGGAACATGACAAATGGTGTGAGTAATGTAGATGTCATCTTCTTTTAAATTATAGACAAGATGTTGGAATCACAATCCTAAATTCGTAATCATCTATATTGTTTGTCATTTTGATTTCGTGTCTTATACATATTTATCTCACGTAAAATTATATTTTGGGCTAAATTCAATTTACTACCCTATACTTTACACTCAAAATCAATTCAGTCCCTGTACTTTCAATTTCATCAAAAACACCCTTATACTTTATAGATTTGATCAATGTCATCCAATTGTTAAATTTGAGATTTCTGATGAGGGCATTTTCGTCATTTTCTTCATAAACCCTAAACAAAATAACTCTATTTATTATATTATTAGAAATAAAATAAAATAATTTCATACATTGAAAGTTAGCATTATTTTATTTTTTTCATGCTAACTTTCAATTTATGAAATTATTTTATTTTTTTCTATTAATAATAAATTATTTATTTTATTTTATTCTGGTATATAACTCTATATATAATTGAAATAAAATATTTTATTTTATTTCTACTAATAATAAATTATTTATTTTATTTCATTGCCGTATCGTATATGACCCTATATAAATATTTTATTTGTACTCTCGTACTAATAAAATATTTATTATTATTACTACTAAAATAAATAAGAATACAATAAAATAAAATATTTATTATTATTAGATATAATAAAATAATTTATTATTAGTAGAAAAAAAAAATTCATAAATTGAAAGTTAGCATTAAGAAAATAATGCTAACTTACAATTTATGAAATTTTTTTATTTTATTTATACTAATAAATTATTTTATTTTATTTCTATTAATAATAATAAATATTTTTTTTCAATGCTAACTTACAATATAATAAATTATTTTATTTTATTTCCATTAATAATAAATTATTTTATTTTATTTCCATTAATAATAAATTATTTTATTTTATTTCTACTATTAATAAATTATTTAATTATATCTACTAATAATAAATATGAAATGACGAAAATACCCTCCAAAAAAAGCTCAAATCTGATGGTTGGATGACATTGATCAAATTTATAGAGTACAAGGGTATAACTGATGAAATTGAAAGTATAGGGACTGAACTGATTTTGAGTGTAAAGTATAGGGTAGTAAACTGAAATTAACCCTTATATTTTCATGTGTATGGTCTACTCCTTCATCTATTGATTTACACATAACGAAAAATATTTCAAGCTCCAATATTGTCGAGAATCTGATTGTCATATAGAAACTTGGTTTCCGGAAAGTTTTATGGTAAATCGACTCTATGGCTTTTCCGATAAATAGACAATCGGCATGCATAGTTTTCCGATAAGTTAGCACCTGTATGACAATTGGATTTGCATAAGTTTTAATTTTGTATGTTTTTGTGTACATCTCTAATTGTCTTGTGAGCTTCAATACAATCAAAAATGGTGTATGAGTATCATAATTAAATGTCGTCTTTGGTTATCTTTGTACAAGATTAGGATCATATTACACTAAATTGATCATCAAGAAAATTGTTTATTATTTTGGTTCATGTGTTATAACATTAATTTGAACTAAACTGGTGAACATAGACAACGACCCTAAATATGCTAGAAATTCCATAACCTAAATTTAGGGGTTTGGGATTAGCTTAGGAGAAAAGGCAACTTATAAACACCAAGCACATAGAGGTAACTTATTAAACTGTGGAAGGCTTGACTTATGCCTAGTACGAGTCCATACTGACTTAATCGTCAGAGAGTCATTTGTAGGTACCATACTGGTATCTAAGTACTTAATTAAGGCATCAGTACAATACCGATATTTGAGGCAACAATGCTTAAGTTAGTGACTGTGTATCCAATTTCCAATCACATTTTTCGAGAATCCGATTGCCATATAGCAATGGTAAATCGACGTCACAATTTTTCCGATGGTATAGTTAAAGTAGAGTAATTGAATTTTAAATAAATTTTGTATTGATCATGCTTATTAATTGGTACGTACGTCATGTTTTAGTAACATGACAAAGGTTGTGATCAACACAAATGTCTTCTTTTAACTTATAACTTATGCCATACAATATTTTCGTTTTCGATAAACATAATCGTATCTAAATCGACATCATAACCACAGTATTCGGTTCTCTTTTGAATGAGATTTAAGATTATTATATAGCCTAATCATCATATATAGGTTCATGGTTTACCATTACACATTATTGGAGTATATAAGAGATAGTTTAAGATTGATTATATCACTAAACAAGCATCCAACAACCCATCACCATGAGGAAAATGTGATTCCCATATAGTATTAGAGTTTTAGAAAATGTGAATAATCAATTGACGTACAAAATTTTCCGATAAGAATATGCCTGTCTGGCAATTGGATTTTGTTAAGTTTGTGATAATTCTTCTTTGCATAATTCTTAACAAAACTATAACTAAGCAGCTCACGTATAAGATCAACATCAACGTATATAAAGTTAAGGTGCAAAACCTTAACTGTCTTGTTGACAATACCAACAAAATAATGCCAACACCTAAGATAATAGTACCAAAATCAATGGTAGCGACGAAGGAAGATGGTGTTGTTTCTCTTCAAGGTTGCCCGGCGAGAAGGACGATTGATTCTTGAGGTACAAGTGCCTCTTTCTGCTCAGTTCCCATTATTTATTCCCAGCAAATGGAAGTCAGCTCACAAATACTCCCTGTGAAGCTATGCTTGTGTCAACAAGAGTGGGCCTTGTGACTCGAAAATTTGAAGAATGCTGACGGTAATCCCAGTAGCGAACCCTCTGGACGAACCCCATAACATCATATTGCTTCTTCTGCCATAGGGAGATAGGAGCAAAGCCATGGAACTGTATGATTATGGAGCTTTTTTTTGGACGAAGTATGATTATGGAACTGAATCTAGGGGCTTGGTTTCAGAAATGAGAGACAATAAAAAGAAAACCCATTCTAACAGGTCATCCGGTCATCCATCCTCATGCATAAGATTAATCCAACGGCCTACAATAGTCTAAAACTTGGGAGTTTCCATACTCCCAAGTATTGTAGAATTTTCGGCATTTATGATGCTGTCAAGCTTTGTCAATCTTCTCTGTGTGTGTGTGTTCATGTGGTGGGGCCGTGTGGGTCTATCGACTCATTAAAATTAGTAATCCCATTGACCATTGTCATCATTGAACTGCTTTTGAACCATGTAGTATGCTCCGCAAGGACTCGAAGTTCTGGGGTTAAAAGAAAAACGAAAAGAGAATATAAATAATGAGAAATAAGGGTGAAGGAAAAAAGATTTCCAGTGCCAGGATTCGAACCTGGAAGGTATTTAAATTTTCCATAGCATTGTGCTACACCGGATTTATTATTCAAGTATGGTTTTATTTATTTAAGTATGGTTCAAAATACATTTAAATAATACAATTAAGACAAAAAGAATTCCGGTGCCAGGATTCGAACCTGGAAGGTATTCAAATTTTCCATAGCATTGTGCTACACCGGATTTATTATTCGAGTATGGTTTTATTTATTTAAATATGGTTTAAAATATATTTAAATAATACAATTAAGACAAAAGGAATTCCAGTGCCAAGATTTGAACCTGGAAGGTATTCAAATTTTTCATAGCATTGTGCTACACCGGATTTATTATTGAAGAATGGTTTTATTTATTATTTATTGGTTATACAAGGATGAGAACGATAAGCACAAAACATGGTTGGCAAAAAGAATTTCTAGTGCTAGGATTCAAACCTGGAAACAAATAAACTTTAGCGTGTACTCTACACCGGATTTGTTGTTGTGTACGTTTTTTTTAAACATTGAAAAATCTGTCATAATGATAAACTAGAGAGACCTCATGAGCGGCATATCAATAAAGGTGAGTAAATTTGTTCAAAAATAAAAAATAAAGTCATAAAGGTGAGTAAATAGAAAGAGAAAAAAAGAGGGTGAAGTTGTTCTTCTCCTCTTCATTTATATTCAATTCCAAGTAGGCAAAGTTTTTTTTTTAACTATTAAATTTAAAAATAAAAATAAATCATATATATATATATATATATATTAAAAAAAAAACCATTTTATATTAGCAAGATCAATTTAGGGTTTTTTCATCCCCAAATATTTAAGAATAAAGATGTGAAATATTATTATTATTTTTAATATAATTTATTGTCATGTAGGTAGTTTTATTAATAATTAAAAAAAAATTATATTCAAAAAAGTAATTTAATTTTTTATTATATTAAAAATAATTTATTATTTTTTAAATACAATTTATTTTAATTTTAATTTTAATTTTTAATTATAAAACTAAATTATATTAAAAAATAATAATAATTTTTCGCATCTTTAATCTTGACTGTTTGGGGATAAAAATCCTAATTTGATTATGTTAATATAAATCTAATTTAAATTATAAATTTGATAAAAACCTTAATGTATTTTTATTTTTAAATTTAAATTGACTTGGAATTGCATATAAATGAAATGAATGTTTTGCCCATACTCTAATCATCAAATTAGTACCATGTAGGTGCCATGTAAGCAATTTAACGGAATATTTAACGGAGGTGCTATACGGGTTTAACAAAACATTAGTTCAAGTACCACCAAATTCTTTATAAAAATTTAGGTACAAAAAACTGCATTTGACCATAGTCCAGACACCATATGAAGATTTTGCTCAAGAATATATTGACATGCCGCGCTGGAGTGTGTATGTACGTGTTTTAGACTTATTGAACTACACACTCGAAGGTTTATATCATATCATTCTTGAAATATGCTTATAGTTGATGCTAATTAATTAGTGTAAGAGTACCCATACAAGATAAAATCGAGAGGAAGCCAAAGAAGAATCCTCCTAACTTAATTTTTTTATTTTTTATTTTTATTCAAAGTGAGAGAAATTCAAACTTGAGACCTCTGTCAATATTTTGTTGGATAAATATGCCTTATCCAGTAGACCAAATCATAGTTGGCTTGACAATAATGGACGTATGGTAACTGAATTACTTGTGCCTGGAAAAAAGGTCTTGACGACAATCGCAAGACCTCCCATTAACGGCTAGGCTAAGACCACCAGAACCACTAAAACTATGTAGTCGTTTTCTTCCCCACCAACGCATGAGGCTAAGTAAGAAGTGAAAGTACGTGCGTGGAAAAATTTGTTTCTTTATTGTTGTTATCTTTCCAATTTACATCATAATATTGTTATCTTTCCAACTTATTGACAAGTTCATCGATGTGGAAAAAACTTAGGTCTGAACTCTTTCTTATTTGTATACATTCAGTAGTATAGTTCCATGATTTGTACCGTTTGTTTTTTAAATTAACATTTAAAGATTATATTTGCAAAAAAAATCATTCAATATGAAAATCGTTAACTCATCTAACTATATAAACAAATGGACCATGGTGTCGATTTTGGGCCCAATACTTTTGAAGAAGAAAACGGTGAGATGAGCAAGACTTGAATTCTCATTTTCCAAATCTTGATTAAGGTTACTTAAATTGATGCTATATGTATTTCTTTAGAGCAACTCCAATGGTAGTGCCAAAACTCAAGTGTATGTCAAACCTATTTTGACACTGTTCATGTAGCTAAACCATCATCTCCAATAATGGGTGTCAGACCCAGGTGTCAAACCATCCTCAACACCTCTCTCTTTCATGCATTAGCATAACTAGTTTCTGCGGAGCCCGTCCAAAAATTATGGCACTAGACTGATTTCAATATTTGGTTTGGCACTGGAGCTATTTTGGCACTGAGTTTGCATGGTTGGAAATGAAAAAACTACTTTGGGTGCCAAATTAAATATGGGTTTGACCCCAACCATTAGAGATGCTCTTAGGGTGAGGGGTTAGGTGAGGGAGGAACTGATGCTCAAGCTTGCCTCAGCGCATGCAGGAAGTTGTGTGTGAGTGTGTGTGTGTTCATTTACAGTCGAGAATGATGATTAACAAACTGACAGAGTTGGTAATTGAACTGATATAAACAATGAACTTGAACATAATAGAACTTAGAAGGGTTCAATTCATCTCCTTACTCTCCTGTTTATAATTGGAAAACAATCGTGGAACACAAAATCAATATTTTTAATGGCCTCTTTTTTTGTCTGGTAATTTTGATAAAATTATTTGTACCACATTCACTGATCATATTCATATTTCTGCCTAAAAATGACGATCGCATAAAAACTGACTTAATAGCAAAATATTTTCAAAAAGGTAATTAACTAGGCAAATAAAGATTATTTGCATGATATTTGATAACTCAAACTTGATTCATCTACCTCCAGAAAACCCATACAAATTTGTTTAGTAAAACAAAATACAAATCCAATATCTAACATGGAGTAGATCGATCCCAGATCAGCTTGGAATTGATCACAACCCTAGTTTGAGTTCCAAATCTAAATCATGCTTCTTCTGGGGAGTATTCACTTCCTCCCCTTTTCTCTTATAATGAGGTCTCTTGGGAACAAGTGACTCAGACACTGTTCCTTCTGAATCCGAGTCTGCAGCTGCTTTGTCCCTCCATTCTTCAAGAAAATCTCTTGGTTTACCCTCTCGGGGCTTCTCTGGCTCTGACGTCCTTCTAAGGTGGACTACCTGATTGACCTCACCGGATTGGAACGATGAGGGACCAGCAGCCAGCTGCTGCGGGTTCCTGAGGGAGCCCATAGCATCAGCTATTCTCCTCATCACCTTCCTATGAACGCCGCGGTGGGCATTCTGGTGCCCTCCTAGAGCCTGACCATTGCGGAAGGTTTTCTCGCAATGGCGGCACCTATAAACCTCTCCAGGGATTGAGGTTGCCGTGCTGTTAACTGAGTTTGCTTCACTGCTTGGTGCCATGGTAGCTAGGGTTTGACGAAAACAAGGGGAAATGATATATATATATATATATATCAGAGAAAGAGAGAAAACGAGCTTGCTAGGGTTCGATGAAAACAAGGGAAACTGAGATTAATGGAGAAGAAAGAAAAAGATGAAACCAGAGAGAGAATTTGGAGATGGGTTGGGAGCACTTAGAAGAAGATGGGTTGGTTCAATTTGTATTCACTTTAAACATTAATGCGAGCAGATTCTCTAAGTGAAAGAAGACAGATTTTCTCTGCTCACTTCTCACCAAACCTTATCTATCTTTCTTTCAAAAGGGCGAGTAAGAGACGGAATTGATTCTTGAGCCTAAGCAAAAGTTAAAAAACCTAAGGATGCTGTGTAAACATGAGAGTTTTGCTTTATAACGCATTCACACACGGTTGAGATTATATCCCTTTTCTGGAACTGAGAAAAGCAACGAAGCTACGAGACGAATAAGTAAAGTAATAGAGTGAAACGTTTAAGAGGTGATTAGGTTTACCATAAATTCTCCAAGTGGTGTTTAAAAAATGCCACAGTCGCTGCATGCTCGACGAATCTGCTGCTAAGCACCATTCACCTTAAGGTAGCCAGTTCAGTTGCCCATGGTTTAACTAGTCAATTGAACTGGTTTTTGTTTCTGGGTTTGGTTTTAGCTGGATGCGAGCCAACTTCTACATATTGTCTACTTGCCTTGAATGCTATTTGTCCTTATTATACTATAAATTAAATTTGAACAAGCAATTTTACAACCGTAGAGTGCAACCCAGAAAAAAGCCATTAATGTTAGAATAGTATAAACAATAAGAAATCTCATTGAATCCCTTAGGACTCTGGCCGAGTTAAAGATTGTTGTAAATTGGGAGGGGCATGACTCATGAGAAAGCCAAGAGGAGAAATGAAAATTTTGCTGGTAATTTTTTTTTTATCAACTTAGAAACTTTCATTAAATGCTTGGTCAATTACAACCATAGGGGTTAAGGTGGCCTCATTAAAAAATTTGTTGGTAATTTTAATCGAAAGTTTTCATATTTTTTCTTCTAATATTCATTTCTTTGAATATGAAAAAAAAAGCTGAAAAAGAGGAAAATAGACAAATGAAAGAGTGTTGGTTCACAATTTTTTTTTAAGACCCATATATATCAATATATTGAAAAACTACCATACTTGTTCAATATCTATCAGAGAACTTGACATGAATTTTCCTCTTGATAAGGAAATTTAAAATGGAAACTATTTGTCGAGTATATACGGATAGCGTACAGGCTTACTTCAAGTATTGAAACATTCGATTTCCAACTTTTGGAGCATTAAATTTTTTGTCAACGACCGCATTTTGTCCGATATCAATATAACGCACGTGAAGCACCTGTGACATAGCAGTGCCGCAAAATTTTGCACTATATTAACGTATTGACAAACTACCATACCTGTTCAATATCTATCAGAGAACTTGACATGAATTTTCCTCTTGATAAGGAAATTTAAAATGGAAACTATTTGTTGAGTATGTACGGATAACGTACAAGCTAACTTCGAGTATTGAAACATTCAATTTCCAACTTTTGGAGCATTAAATTTTTTGTCAACGACCGCATTTTGTCCGATATCAATATAACGCATGTGAAGCACCTGCGACATAGTAGTAGCCGCAAAATTTTGCACTATACTCACAGTTTTTCCTTTGGTGACAATTAGCATTATTTCAATTTCGTAATGATTTGAATGATATTATTATGCGCGAAGTACCCTTAATTACGCACCAAATACAGGAAGACTTGCTCATCGCAAATGTGAGCTTCTGTGACGATATTGTTTGTCGATCCCTAACTATTGTCACTCTTGTTAACCAAAATCTATAGGGAAAATTTATAGATAAAGAGAAGGTGAGCTGAATGAACAAGTACTTGTACTATTAATCTTTCAGCCACCGAAAATATAGAAACAGCAATATATTTTCTCATACAAACAAGATCTAGTTTATTTGTTCCATGATGCATGCCTTACAATTGGAAATTTTGATTATATATGGATCTAGGAGACATCGATCATCATTCATTAGTAAGCAATAAGCATCCCTCCCAGCTGGAGCCTGGAGACAACAACAAATGCAACGAAACTGATAGATAATTAATTAGGAAAACCACACTGTCATAGTACTGTGGTTATTAATTTGCTACATTACTATCCTTAATTCCTTATATAGATACCTATTAGATCAGACAGTACTAAGTGCAACTCCAAAGCTTCAGACTCGATCACATACCTAATTTGAGTTCCAAGTTCAAGTTCTCCTCAATCTTCTCTTGAACAATTGGATCAGTATAAATGAGCTTCCATTCCTTGAGAAAATCTATTGTTCTACCTCCTCGAGCCATCTCAGGCTCTGTCAACCTTTCAGGGGTAAGCTCATGACCTAGAATGGCTTCAATAGATGGCACTCGAGCTGCGACAGAGGGAGATGAGGAATTACCTGGAAACTGTTTCCTATAGGTTGCCAGGATCTGTTTTAGCGTCTTCATCATCCCTTTGTCAAGGCCGCGGTGGGCATTCTGGTGCCCACCGAGAGCGTGACCATTGCTGAAGGATTTAGGGCAGTGGAGACATTTGAAGTGATTTTTAGGGGGAGAGTTAGCCGTGCTATCCTCAGAGTTGGTTTTGCAGCTGGGAGCCATAGCTGGTATTAGAGAAAAAGATGAGAGAGTGCTAGTTGGGTTGGGAGTGAAGATAGGAAGGTTCTCAATTTATATTAACTTAAACATTAATTAATGCAATTAGATACTGTCCATCAGTGGAGACAGATTTTTTGATCTCAAACCTTATTTTTGTTGCTTTAAGAGGGACTTGAGCAAACTGGCCGGATAATCCAAGAGGGGTTTGGTTTCAACGCTAGCTTTTTCACTGAGACAGTTCAGATTAAGTCCCTTTTCTGAAACTGAGAAAATACAATCGAATCTTCTGTTTCTTTTTCCTCTCATCACATGCTAGCTAGGTCGATCAGTGATATGTATACAACTGTTATGCATGCATGTAAGAAATTATACATGTATGAATCAAATGCAGAAACATTAAACCAGTAATTTGAAAAACTTGTACATATTCTTAGATGAATCAAAGCCTGTCATCAGCCTTCATGCCATACAATTGTAACTTTAAACAATTAAAGTAAACATATTTAAAAACAATATAAAAATTTCAAATAATTCTCGATCTTTCATCTAAAATACCCCCACGTCCGATTTCTAATATATTACACTATTTTGCTATCCTCTATTATGTTTGCACAAACTCATAGTTTGTGTTCCATCTAGTATTTACAAAAGAGAAAAGGAAATTAAAGCTAGCATAAGATCATATCTATAGAGAATTTCTACTGCGAAATTTGTTATTCATTTAAAGTGCCACTACATGACAACATTTAGTCGTTGCACGGTTGCATTATATTTGACATTAATATTTATATACGTAAAGCTTATCATATAAAAATAGACCCCACACATTAGCCGCAACATTTTAAAACTTATCACGAGTTTTTCATTAGGCAATACGAATCATTATGATTGTAATTATTTTAAAGTTTGTCTGACATTTTTTATTTTTTGTGTATGTGAAGGAAATCGTTCGTTTTCTCTTGGGAGTTGGGATTATGGGAACTTCTTTAACTTCACACTCTAATGTTTTCCTAGACTGTAAAAGTAATGATCTTGTTGTTTTGAAACATTCACAAAAAGAGTGGGCGATGACAATCTTATAGTGTGAATATAGGGCTTTCTTTCTAACCACCCTTTACCCAAATTCTCAAGGACAAGCTCTATTGATATCTACAGGGAAAAAAAAAAGTCTACAGGGCAAAAGCGTAGGAGATCGAATGCTTCAAGATAGGTAGGGAAGACTATAAACAGAAACGGCCGGCCGTTTAGTGTTTCAGTACGTTTTGATTTACTCGTTTCCTTTACTCCTTTGTTGCCCACCAAAAAAAGGTGCCAGTAAATTAATGCATGCAGAAAGCTAACATGTACAGATAGAGCTATCTTCGTAGCATGTTTTCGAGTGTCAGGAATTCTCTTCAAAGTATCTAATCTGATAGAACAAAATTAGGAAAGAGCACTCCGGGGGAGTTATAGAGGTAATTAATTCAACCAGTAAGAAAAGTTGATTGTAAAAACTGGACGCAACTATTATTGGTGATTAAAGGCGCTAGTAAAAGCGTCAACAGTCAGTACACTGAGTACAGTACAAGAAAAAAGTCAAATCGTCAACAGTTCAGTACGTACTCCAATTATTATCACATATTACAGTTTTAGATACAACTCCAGATCGTCAGATTCATCCAGTTCAAGCAATACATCCGGCGCAGCCCCGGTTGCTACTGTGAGCTCGGCACTCGGCATCACTTTCAGAACCTTAATTCTGTTGTTTCCAGAGATGGATCCCTCAGCCGGAGCTACCCAGCTGACGGGTTCTGGTGATGTCACCCCATCGCGAAGAGCTTTTTGCATGCGAACCAAACGAGCACAGAACTCGTTTCTTTCTGTCCGGTGAGAGTTCTGATGGCCTACTAAGGCCCGAACGGTAGCGAAGGCCCTGAAACAGCTACTGCAGATGTGAAGGTTGAGGCTTGAGGGCTGGAAGCTGGAGGTCATGTATGGGGCTAGGACAGAGGAAATGGGGTATGTGAATGGCAATCTGTTGGGATTGTTTGAGCTTTGAGTAGAGTTGGATGAGGAGCTGAACATTTTGGGAAAATGGATGGAGAGAAAGAAGAAAGCAAGAAGATAATTAGGGGGGAGATCTGTGGGGCTTAATTTGCTAGCTATAGCAACAAGAGGGACTAGAGGAGGGTATAAATATTGGGAATTGGGGTGAATTTGGAGACAGGAGGGGTGAGATCTGAGGGTGAATTTTGAATTAAAGGGGGTGTACGTGTTGAAAACTTTGAAAGGAAAATGGAAATTGAAGATGAGGTTAGGTTTTAGATTTAGGGTTTGAAGCAACGTGGAAGGAGTTTGAGGCGAAATGGAGAGACTTGTAGAGAGTACTGCATGGAAAGGACTATTTGGTCCAAGACACGTGGGTCGTGGGGTGGGTTTGATACTTTGATTGATGTTAAGCAGACTAATTAACCGGGGTTAATTAAGAGAACTCTCCGATCTATTTTGGAAGTTTACAACATCATACATGTACGAATTAGGTTTGTACGTTCTAGCTAGCTAGTTATATGAAACACCAATTTTAAGAGAGCAGCTAGCTGTAGAAAATATTTAATCTAATGATTACTATATATATATATATATAAATGAAAATAATGCCATATTTAAAGGCTATTTTAACTTAAGTAATTGATATGTCTAATTAAGAACAATTTTTTGTTTTGTTTCCCTTGTTTTTGAGGTTCAAGATGGGATGCTCAACCGGGAGGACATAGAACTGAAACCCTAGGCATTAGAATAAGAGTTAATAGAATAATTCTGAAAAATACAATCCATGAACCAATCAGGCCCGGTCTTTCCGCTCTAATCAAAAGAACAAATTGATCATTAATTTGTTACTAATTTTTTCTTAAAGCTAGCTCATCAGTATTATAAATTATTCAATATCACTCGATCATAGATAGATTTTATTTTAAAACTAAAGATCGGGGATAGGAGAAGAAGAAGCCTCCCTATCACTCCATTTAATTAAAATAAGAGGATGAACAATAGGAGGACCAAAACCAAAACCAAAACCTCCCAAAAAAATAAACAGATACAAACAAATTAACAAAAATGAAATTGACTTCACTTACAACGACGCTATTATAATGCACTAAAAGAAAAGGTGGAGGCACAACCCACCACACAAATTCAGAAGACGACGTGTCATAATTTGCCAAAGTATTAGCTATCTTATTTCCTTCCCGAAAAATATATATGAGAAATTCTAAACTGCATTTGAGAAATCTAATATAAACAATTAAACTAACGGACTTGATCATGGACAAATATTTTGTATCAAATTAACTGTATGACATAGCTCAAGTTAATTATTATTTTTACATCGTGTCATATTTCTACTCAAGGATATAGTGAGACTGAAACCTCATCATCATCATCTTGTTAGAGGGTTATCTCGCATATTAACCGACATAAATCTAACCATATTATTGCTTAATAGTGCCACATAAGGATGGATCGAGCCACCTTGAGACCAAGTGGGTCTTGACCTTAATGAAAATTTTCAAAAATTATGAAATTAATTAGTATGCTTTCGACTATCACAAACTATATATACTTGTTCAATCTCGATCCATCAGAATCTGCAATAAAGTTTCTCTCAATAAGTAAACTAAAGTAGTCTTTTGTTGGGTATAAATGGATGGGAAGGTATTCTATGCACGGAACGTGCACATGCACGTAGCGCTGAGGTGCGCTGAGGTGCACACGATCATGATTTCCGTAAATAGATATACATTACTACTTTACTAGCTAGAGTGAAACATTATGTAACTTTTGGAGCATTAGTTTCTTAGTCGGCAATTGCATAATGTCTGATATATATAACCTTACATGCCACACACAGGACAGCTTATGCATCACAAAATGTGAGTCTTGTGATGATGTCCTCGTTAATAATTGTCTATCTTCTAACCAAAATCTGAAGGCCGAAGCTTTTGTGGATAGAGTCCGAGAATTAGTACGTTGAAGTATTTCTCTATCAGCTATAGAGAATCAATTTATGTACTTGATGAAATTAAGGGTTTTTATCACATATAATATCTGAATTATTTCTCAATTATATACTTGGTATCTGAACTTTACTTTTTGTCACAAGTAGTACCAAAAGTTTTCAATTTCATCTTTTATGGTACCTAAGGCCTAAGGCTAACTTCGTTGATCTCTCCTGCAAATATATGCGCGTGAAAACGCGTGTTCCTAAGAAAGGAGGCTAAAATGGACATTTCAAATAATTTTTGGGGAGCATTTTAAACATTTCTCCCTAATGGGAATCTTGGGGCGATAGGATGAAGTTGACCCTTCTCACTTTGGTCAATTCCCCCTCAATTTGTCTTCATCAGTTCATAGTGCAGACCCAAAGCAAGGGTTTCGGGTACCAAATCGAAATCACCAGTGATATTTGCTGATTTCATTACTTTTTTACTTCAAAACAAGAACTTGATTCCCAAATTGCAGAAAAGGTCACTAATGGCCACATTTTGGATGACACTTTAGAGTCTCTGGAGATTCCCAATAACAATCTCCAGAGTGCTTTTTGGAGGCACCTATTGCTTTTTGAATCTTGATGTTAGATTTGTTGGCTTTATGTACATGTCTGCTGCTCCAAGTCAACATCAGCCACAAGGTAAATCTCAGATGGCTGCTACTCCAAGTCAACATCAGTCCCAAACTCAATCTCAAGTGGCCGCTGCTCGAAGTCAACCTCAGAAGAAAACTAAACAAGTAGAGGTAAATTCAATACTCATCATATCAATTTTTAACATTGTGCCTCAATTAACATGATGAAATACTCATTCTTGAAAAAAAAAACATTGTCAAATTAGCAGAGACTAAATGGTGCATATCCCAAAGCACAAGAGGAGCCTCAAATAACATAAAGTCATCTGCCAAACAAGGAAATCCTACACAAGTGCAAAAATTGTAGGTAATACTTTAATTTATGCAAATTTTTAACCATTGATTGTGTTGTGAACAATGATTATGTGAGATGAGAAAATGTTGAGTGTGTTGTGAACAATAAGTTTTCCTTTTTCTTTAGCCGCCCTCCGAAATAGGTAAATGTGTAATGGTCAAGTGTTTAATTACAGGTGCACAGGGTTCCAAAGAGGCCAAGAGAAACTGTTGTTGCCTCACAAGCAAGTCAAACATCATCATCAAGACCAGTGCCAATGATTGAATATTCATCCACTGGAGCGAAGAAGCAAAGAGCATTCAAGCAATGGAAGTTATGAATGACTTCTGTGATTGAAACAAGAAGTTGTCATTCATATGATCTTTTTGTGTAATATACCAGCTTAAGAAATTAGATTATCATAGAAAATTTGCTATGATTGGTTGGAAATGGTCTATATTTTGTGATGGACAATGTTTTATTGATATGTATTTTGTGATCGAAGATGACTTGATTCAAACTTAATGACATCCATTATTCACATACAAGACTTTGAGAATTTTTTTTGGAGCCAATCTATACTGCAATAGTAATTAAGGTATGCAAATGCTGTTAGTTTTTTTGGCATTACATGTCTGGAACCAGTGGAGGGAAAGTGGGATAATTTTTAGCTAATTTTTAAGATAGAAAAAGGTTGAGATCGAGCAGTATGATGATATGGAGGCAAAGTGGGAAATTTTCCCTCCCAATGAGTCAATTGGAGGGAAACGGGTACATTTGGTTGGTTTAATGGATGGAAACTGATGGTCATCATTGCTATAGGGGTCAATTCGTCATTTTATCACAAACTTGAGAACACGTGATATATTTGCTGAAGAGATCACCAAAGTTGGCCTTAGATGTCACAAGAGATGAAACTGAAAACTTTAGGTACTATTTGTAACAAAAAGTAAAATTCATGTATCCAGTATATAATTGAGAAATAGTTTAGGTACTATATGTGATAAAAATCTTAAAATTAAGAGTTTTTTTTATCACAAATGGTACTTGAACTTTACCTCAATTATATGCATAGTACCTGAACTTCACTTTTGATCACAACCAGTACCCGAACTCTTCGAGTTTATCCTAAATGGTACATGAACTTCAATTTTTGTCACTAGTAGTACCCAAAGTTTTCAATTTTTGTCACTAGTAGTACCCAAAGTTTTCAATTTTTGTCACAAGTAGTACCCAAAGTTTTTCATTTTAGTTTTTTTTTTAACACGCGCCCTCACAGGCATATAATATCACAAAAATGGCTTGAAATCCTCTGTCCCCGATACCCTGTCTCCATCCCTGTCTCCCTATCAAATATTGCCACGTGTCCCTCACAATCTACTCAGCTTAACACTCCTTAACCAACTACTAACCCCCGTTAAACTAACTCTAACTCTTCTAACTTATTTTATTAAAAAGTTAAACTCAATATTTTATTAAAAAACTAAAAAGTTGAACCCATGATTCGTCTTTTTTCTTCCTCTCTCTCTCTCTCTGCAACTCCTCCGCCATAAGAAATAAAAACGGCATTCTTCCTCTGTCATCACTTCACCACCAAGCACCAACAAAGAGATGTTTTATATCTCAATAATCATAAACAAAAACTGAAGTGTTTCGTTTTGTTTCCTCTTTGGTGGTCTGGTTTTTCCAGGCCTTTGTGCCTTTCTGGAGCTTGGTTCCTTAATGATTAAGTTCATTTCCAAAAAAAATACAAGTGGATGAAGATGATTTAATAACTAATATGTTTCAAAGCAAGAATCATGTCCTCTCTCTCTCGGCTTCATGAAATCATGTCCTCTCTCTCTCTGTGTCCCATACCAAGATCTTAGTTTCAGAGCAGATGAATCAAATCCATGAAAGAACAGTTTTTATTTCACTATAATCAAATTCGGTTGAGCCACAGAGATGAACAAATTAGGAAGGATCTTTTGTTTCTGATGGTGGAGGAGTTGCAGAGAGAGAGAGACCAAGGTAAAGAGAGAGGAAGAGTGGAAGACAAAGGAAGAAAAAAGACGAATCATGGGTTTAACTTTTCAGTTTTTTAATAAAATATTGAGTTTAACTTTTTAATAAAATAAGTTAGTAGAGTAGAGTTAGTTTAACAGAGGTTAGTAGCTGGTTAAGGAATGTTAAGCTGAGTAGATTGTGAGGGACACGTGGCAATATTTGATAGGGAGACAGGGATGGAGACAGGGTATCGGGGACAGAGGATTTCAAGCCCACAAAAATCGGCCTTAGGTACCAAAAGAGATGAAATCAAAAACTTTGGGTACTACTTGTGACAAAAATTGAAACTTTGGGTACTACTTGTGACAAAAATTGAAACTTTGGGTATTACTTGTGACAAAAATTAAAGTTCAGGTACCAAATATATAATTGAGAAATAGTTCAGGTACTATATGTGATAAAAACCCTAAAATTAATTAAGAGCCAATTTCTTTTCTCATACAAACAAGATCTAGTTTATTTATTAATTAATTACATGATGCATGTCTTACACTTGGATTTTGTGAATATGTACGGATTGATGAAGACAAGGATTGGTCTTAGAGAAGAGAGAAAAAGGTGAAAGGTTAAATTTATATTAACGGAAAGATTAATGCAATACTGTCAATTAATCTGTTCACAAATCTTGTCTATCTTGCTTTACAAGGGCGAGCAAGGACTTTTGCCCGTTCAGATAATCCAAGAGGGTTTCGTTTCAACGCTTTTTCTTTGAGACAGTTCAGATTAATTAAGTCCATTTTCTGAAACTAAGAAACTACTTGGTATCTCTCAATTGTTTTTTTTTATACTATACAATAAGTAGTAGACGATGGAAAATTAATAGTTACCAAAACAAGGAAAACTAACTCTAGGCTTCCCGTGAAGCATCTACCAGCGGCGGTGTTCGCTCTCTAGGGCTGCTGCTATTGGTTTTCAGTCATGGCACAGTTTAAGATTATCACTTGGAACTGCCGGGGTTTAGTAAATACTGAAACTCAAGCAGCTTTGGTTACTCTTGTTCGGAACAAACGACCTAGTATTCTTTTTTTGTCTGAAACCCTAGCGTCTGCTGATCTCCTTGAGCGCTTGCGGGTTAGGATGAGGTTTGATGGTTGCATCGCTGTTCCCTGGGAGCCGCCTGAGTCCAGGGGTTTGGCTTTACTCTGGCTCAATGAGGTCCCGGTGCGTCTGCGGAATTATTCCCATCGTCATATTGACGTGGAAGTGGGGGCGTTGGGCTCTCTGACGATTTCATGCTTCACAGGCGTCTATGGATTTGCTTCTAATGGGGCACGAGTTTTAACTTGGGCTCTTCTTCGCACACTGGCTGCTCAATCTTCTCTACCTTGGTTGGTGGCTGGGGATTTCAATGAAATCTTAAGCAATGCTGACAAGTCTGGTGGTCCTCTTCGGGGCAGGGTTCCCATGACTCGATTTCGTGAAGCTTTGGTGGACTGCCGACTCTCTGATATGGGGTTCATTGGTTCTCGGTTCACCTGGTCAAATCGATTCACTAAGGAACGCTTGGATCGTGGTTGCTGTACATCTTCTTGGCGAGAATTGTTTCCTTGCTCTCGGGTTGTTACGCTCCCTCCAAATAAATCTGATCACAATCCCATTTTAGTGGAAGTCAATGCAGATTTTTCTTTTCATATTAAGCAACCTCGTCGCTTCCGTTTTGAGGAGATGTGGGTTCAGCATAAGGATTGTCCTGCAGTTATCGAACAAGGCATGGCTCTTCCGACTGTGGGAGAACCAATGAAACAAGTGTGGTTGAAGATTAATTCTACAGGTAAGTTGCTTATGGAATGGCATTTAGGTGTTTTTCAGCAGAGGCAGGTTGAGATGAAGTTGGTACAAGATAAGCTAGACACTTTGATGCGGCTTCCTTTTGCTCCTGATCAGTATGACGAACAGAAGGCTCTTCATCTTCGCTACAACGAACTACTCTCCTTAGATGAGACTTATTGGAGACAGCGGTCTAAAGTTTTGTGGTTAAAAGATGGGGACCGTAATTCAGCTTTTTTCCATCGGCGTGCTTCCAACCGTAGAAGCCGTAACAAGATTAAAGGTCTTAATGATGCAGCTGGTATTTGGCAAACTAGTCCAGATAGTATCTCGGCGACTCTACTTCAGTATTATGAAAATATATTCAAATCTGAGGGTTCTGATTTGGGTGCTTTGGAGACAGTTTTGGAGTCGGTCCATTCTTGTGTTTCTTCTGATATGAATTTGATTCTTCTTGCTCCTTACACTGATGAGGAAATTAAAAGGGCTTTGTTCCAAATGCATCCTTCCAAATCTCCTGGTCCTGATGGCATGTCTCCATTTTTTTTCAAAAAGTTTTGGCATGTTGTGCATCAAGATGTTTGCTTGGCTGTGAGGACGTTTCTCACTACTGGACAGATTTATAATGAGTCAAATTTTACACATCTCACTCTCATACCTAAAGTGAAAGAGCCGAAAGATGCAACAGAATTACGACCGATTGCTCTCTGTAATGTGGTTTACAAAATTGCTTCCAAAGTTCTAGCTAATAGATTGAAGGTGATTCTCCCTAGCATTATCTCTCCCCTCCAATTTGCTTTTGTTCCAAGTCGGTTGATTTCAGACAATACTCTTGTGGCAACTGAAGCGGCTCATTTTATGAATAAGCTGAGAAGTACTAGTGGTGGTTTCTTCTCCCTTAAGCTTGATATTAGTAAAGCCTATGATCGTCTGGAATGGAATTTTTTGGAAGCCATTATGGTTAAGTTGGGTTTTGCTAGGCAGTGGATTGATATTGTTATGTGTTCAGTCAAATTAGTGAGCTATTCAATTGTTGTCAATGGGCATCCTACGGGTTATATTGTTCCGTCACGGGGGATTCGTCAAGGGGATCCGCTTTCTCCATATTTATTTTTATTATGTGCTGAAGGGCTTTCTTCTTTGATTTCCTGTTCTGTTTCTCGGGGAGGTTTGAAAGGCCTTGTGATGTGTCCAGGAGCTCCGGTTCTTCACCACTTGTTATTTGCAGATGATAGCTTCTTATTTGGAGAAGCTACAGAGGAGGAATGTCGAGGTTATCGTGGTATCCTCAATCTCTATGAACGTGCTTCTGGTCAGAAGATTAATCTTCACAAGAGTAGTGTAGTATTTAGCGGAAATGTGGTTCCCGATCTTCAAGTGCATTTGTCTGCTATTTTGGAGGTCAAATGTGTGCAAGAGCATGATTTATATCTTGGTTTACCGTTGCTTGTTGGTAGGTCTAAAACTGCCAGATTTGCTTACCTCAAGGATCGACTCACCAAGAAACTTGTTAGTTGGCGCACGAAGATTCTTAGTGCTGCTGGCAAAGAGATTTTGATTAAAGTGGTGGCTCAAGCAATACCTCTTTATGTGATGAATTGCTATATGCTTCCTAAAGGTCTTTGTGATGACTTACATCAACTGTGTGCTCAATTTTTTTGGGGTGGCACTGAGGACAAGAAAAAGATACATTGGCGATCTTGGGATCGAATCTGTTTATCTAAGGCTGAGGGAGGTTTAGGTTTCAAAAATCTTCATGCTTATAATCTTGCTATGCTTGCAAAACAAGGTTGGAGGTTGCTTTCGAATCCTACTTCTCTTATTGCTAGACTTTATAAAGCTCTTTATTTTCCTGAGGGTTCTTTTTTGGACGCTGTTATGGGTAATGCCCCATCATTTTCTTGGCGGAGTATTATGGAGGCTCGCCCTGTATTGGAGGCTGGAGTATTATGGAAAGTGGGCTCTGGTACTTTTATAAATATATGGAAGGATAATTGGATTCCTAATGTTGCTGCATCTTCTCTTATTAAGCCTGCCGGCTGTCCCCATGAAAGTGTTGTTGATTTGATTAATCCCAGGACGCGACAATGGAATGCTAGATTACTTCAAGCTCTCTTTTCACAGGAGATCGTGGAGGCTATTGTTTGTATTTCTCTGAGTCTTCGAAATCTTCGTGATCGTGTTACTTGGAAACTAGATAAGAAAGGTTTTTTTTTTTCAGTGAAAACAACCTACTGGATTGCTCGAGATCATGTTCTTGGAGATTTCTTAGCAACTTCTTCCCGTGGTGATCCTTTTGCCTTGCTTTGGAAAACTTTATGGAATGCTAAGGTTCCAGGTAAGGTCTCTATTTGTGTATGGCGGGCATGTCATAATTTACTTCCAACTAGAGAGAAGCTTTTCACTAAAGGTTATACTGGTGACATGAATTGCTTGTTGTGTCCTCATCGCTTGGAGAGTGTTGGTCATGTTTTATGTGACTGTCCTACAGCTCGAGCTTTATTTTCTGGAGTTCCTTTTTCTCTTCACATTGAGTTCACTTCTTCTTTCAATTTCAAGGAGTGGATGCTTGATCAAGCAACTTTATTGACTTCTGGGAATTTTGCTTCTTTGGAGTTTGTGGAAGAATCGTAATGATAAGCTTTGGAATAATGTAGTGAAGCCTGCACATGTGCTTGTCTCTTCATGTATGGCTTGGTATGAAGATTTTCTTCAAGCCTCTCAAACTGTACAATTATCCTCTGTTCGGATTAAACAAAAAGCACAATTATGGTGCGCTCCTTCTCCTGGTTTGCTGAAACTCAATGTGGATGGGGCTTTTCTTAATTCTCTAACTTTTGGGGGAGTTGGAGGTGTTGTTCAAAATGAGAAGGGCTTCACAGCAGCAGATTGAGCTTTTGGCTATCAAGGATGGCATTGAGTTTCTTCAGGCTATGGAGGTGGAAACAGCAGTGGTTCATAGTGATTGTCTTCTGGCAGTTCAAGTTATTCTCTCTTCTGAGGAGGATTTGTCTCCTCTTGGTAACCTTATTGAAGATATCAAAGTTTTGCTCAAGGCTTCTCCTGGTATCTTCCTTCAACATGCTAATCGTACTACTAATCATGTAGCTCATAGGCTAGCTCAATTCAGTTTTGATTCCAATGTTCATGTTGAATGGTTCTCTCATGCTCCAGAATTCATTCTGGATGCCCTCTATTACGATTGTAATCGTATTTAACTTCAATAATATTTCTTTCTTTCAAAAAAAAAAAAAAGTAGTAGACGATGCATCTATGATATATATAAAACTATGCATACTATAATTCAGTTGGTAAAAGCAACTAGGCTACTTTAATTAAAAAAAACTAGGCTACTTAATTATATGATCCAATACATAAAATAGCAGAGTGAAATATTTTAATTAATTAGAGTGACTAGATGAATATGAGAATTAAAATTGTAGTTAACTGGTTAATTATTACTTTATTACTTGCAAAAATTAAAATAATATATTTAAAAATATTAAGAATAATAAATTTTTTTGGATTAATTCTGAATTTTTTTTTTGAAGATGAGATTTTATTTATTAATGATGATGATTATACATTGAGGGGGACAAAGAGCCTAAATCTCGTGTAGACTTACAAATATCCTCGTAGAGAACATCTTCAATAATTAGGGTTGTCAATGGGTCGGGTCGTGTCATGTCGGGTTCGGGTCGTGTCAAGGTATAAATGTGTTGGAATATGCAAACCCAAACCCGACCCATTTAATAAACGTGTCGGAGAATCCAAACCCAAACCCAAACCCAACCCATTTATTAAACAGGTTACCCGACCCAACCTGTATAACTCATTTAGTAAAATAGTTGTGCCAAAATAAATAATAATTGATCAATTTCACACATATAAAAGAGTTTGGTCGACCCATTTAACTAATTTTAGGTTATAAAATGCACGACATATGATTTCACAAGAATTATCACTATAGTCTATTGTGTATGACTTACACTAAGTAGAAAAAAAAATACCATACATGTATATAAACACGTGAAATTTCTTGAATTTTGACATAATATAATAAAATAAACGGGTTATGCGGGTGATTTGCGAGTTGGCGGGTTGAAACCCACCCGTTTATTAAACGTGTCTTGGTGGGTTGACCAACAAATGACCCATTTTTTATTTGTGTGGGTTCAACCAGTTTTATTTCGTGCAGGTTTCGAGTCGTGTTATCGGGTCATGTCAAAATTGACAGCCTATCAATAATAGAGGGCGTCTCGTCTAACCACGAATCATCAATGGAACTAAGATTAGCAAGATGTGCCAAATGGTGAGCACACCATTTGCTTCTCGGTAAATATGTCGAAAGTTAGCAGAGGAGAAAGCAGACATATACTCCTTACTATCCTGAATCTTTAATCAACATAGTACTCCACTTCCATTCTAACCTATATTCTCCACTATCTTCCTACCCGAGCCTCTATCATGCATATTTACTCACACTCGTACGTAGTTTGTCTTCCATTTAGTATTTACAAAAGGGCAAAAGGAAAAGCATAACATCATTTGCAATATAGATAAGCTTACGTCTAATGTTAAGATCATGTGTTAGATATAGAATTTGATTGTGGGTAAAAATACCCTTTAACTGATAACATTTTGTCGGATATGGACATATAACAACTTTGCTCGAGTAAAACATTATACGACTTTTGGAGGATTAATTTTATTGTCAGCACGTTGTCGCATTATGTCTAATATTAATATCTAACACACGTGAAGAGTATCATATAAAAGTAGACCCCCACACATTAGTCGGAATATTTTGCAACATGTGTTTTCTTCTTTTAGCAATATATACTTACAATTTTTTATTTGTGATAGAAATGACTGGTATTTATAGTTGAGAAGTTTGTATTATGTTGAGAAAACACATGCTCTGCTACGGTTTGGACCTAGCGGCGGCGTTTTTCGTCTTGCCGAGTATAGAGGGCCTTGTGTCCTGGTTTTCCTTCGCGTGTTCGGCTCTGTGGTGGTCTTGTTGTGAAGGTTTTCTCCAGTTTTCGTTGGTGTGCTAGTTCCTTCTGGCTCTTGTTTTGTTGTTGCCTTGGTGGGTGTTTCGACAAAGCCTGAAGGGTTGGGTGTCTGGCTACTGAATTCGGAGGTTGGAGATAAGGGTTGGTCAGCAAGTTTGATCGGGATCGACTAGGCTTTGCTGGCTTGGGCGTGGACTTTGACGTCATTAGCTGTGATGGCTTGCTGGGGCGCGAGACCACCTGATTTGGGGTCTTGGTTGGAAGCAGGGCGCCGGCAAGGCGGATCGGTGGTGGGGAAGCTTCTTGCTTTTGCTGTACTCCTTGGATCTGGTTTCGGGTCACAGGGAGAAGCCAAAAGTAGGGTTTCCCTACTTGGATCCGTTGAGCTTTCTTAGCGGCTCGTTTTGATCCTTCCCAGGTTTGGACCTTCTTGGGGGTGGGATTGATTTTTTTGGTCTTCTCGGTTTAATCCGGATCATGACTTCTTGTTGGAGTTGGTAATTATCTCGGATTTGTTTGGCGTATTTCAAGTGGCTTATGAAGAAGGAGTTTCTCCTATTTGTTAGCTGGGATGTGGCATTTTGTTTGTACCACAAATGCGTATAGGCAGGCAGAGTAGTGCTAGTATGATTTTTCCCCAGAGGACACAGAGTTTTTCCTTGTTTGTATAGTTCGCTTAACCGCGAGCTCAATTTGTCTTGTAATGAGTGATATTTGCCTAGGTAGGAAGTCGGCCCAGAGACTAATTTGGCTTCTCTAGTTAGGTGTATGTATGACTCTAGCCTTTGGTTTTGATTCATAATGAATTAATCTTCTTATCAACAAAAAAATGTTGAGAAGAACCCCATAGATTGCCTTTTTTTTTTCTTTGAATCTGTGACCTTTACTGTGTTGGTTATTCCAAATGAGCAACAAACCACAGTTCATTGGCAATGGGGGAAATTTTTAATTTTATCATTTGTTCACCTTTCTTTTTGGCAATTAATTTCTTTGATTTCACCTCCTAAGACTCTAAAAGTTATGACAATGTAAGAACATTTCCAACAACTTCCTTATAATTTGTTTTTTGTTGAAGGAAACCTACTTTATGTGTGTGCCTAGTCAACCTAGGAGTATCTTAGTTAGTATAGCATAAAGATTACATTATGATCGAATACAACTAAGACTCTAAAAGTTATGATAATGTAAGAACATTTCCAACAACTTCCTTATAATTTGTTTTTTGTTGAAGGAAACCTACCTTATGTGTGTGCCTAGTCAACCTAGGAGTATCTTAGTTAGTATAGCATAAAGATTACATTATGATCGAATACAATTCCTATTGTGATATGGATTGTACCCTTTATGTTTCTCTATATATAGAGGCACTTATTCATCAATAAAGATACGCTCTATTCCTGTATTATTTACTTTGTATTTACTTTTAGTCTTGTGATTGTATTTCATATATCTTTAAACACGTTATCAGCACGAACCTCTAACCCTGAGATCAAAAACCCTAGAACCCTAACCCTAGGTTTGCCGTGTTCACCTTGCACCGCCGTGCACCATCCCCTTGCTGCGGTGCACCACCCTTTGCTGCCGACCACTTGCTGCACCGCCACAAACCATCACCGGCTACTCCTACACCAATATCTGAGAATCTGCCTGGACAGAATAGCCTACTTCGGAAGCGATTTTATCTCTTCTCAACCGTTAGATTAAGTAGAAAATTTGGCAATTGATCCCTCTGTGTATTGACTACTCCCGGTTCAAATTTCATCCAGTTCCAACCGTTGGATCTCCGGATATTCGATCTCGAAGAAGTGGTACTCAAGGTAATCCGAGAAAAGAATCCAAGTAACCTTTTATAAAAGTTGATGCTTTCTGAATTTAAATTCTCTTTCTTTTCTCCGGGGACTTGCAATCTCCCTTCTTCTACCTCCCACCTTTCTATAACGTGCGATATTATACGAGACTCACCAAACTATGAGAAGCATTAGGAGAGTGATCGAGCTTCATATCGCTTGCGGTATGTGTAAGTCATGAGCACCTCTAATGTCATCATGCTATTGGTGATGACCTCAAGAGCCGAACTGTGGGGGTTCGAGCTAATACTCCGGATGAGGAATCCGTAGAGAGAAGAGACTATGAACGAGGAGTTCATTGACAAATTAACCTCCGGATGAGGAATTCGTAGAGAAGAAACGACCTATGGTTCATGACTTAAACCCAACTAGGCTCACCTACTTGGATATGATGTCTAGGTATGTAGTTTGAGATAAGTGGTATTAAAAGAGCTTGCTCCACCGACATCTCTTATTATGTATCTGGTCATATCTGAGTAGAGCTACCGAAAAGGTTTAAGGTTATGACCATACGACACCAAAGTTTCACCTAAATCCAAAATCCTTGCAAACGTTTCTTGGGAGCAAAGATTGCTCAGAAACCATCTATTATTTCGTGGGAGTATTAACTCCGAAACATACCCTTTACCGACGAACGGATCGTCGCTATTGGTAACCTATCTTTTCCCGACGAACGGATCGTCGCTATAGGTACCATATTCATGTTCTCCATATTTTGGATATCGAACATGAATAACTCGATTTTACTCCATTGGATTTTGCGGACATTAGATTCTGAGATGAGCTCATGATATCCTAATGTACCTATTCGCACAAGAGCTTCTAGCTCGAATCCATGAGCGTTGTTTTGAAGAAACCGCTCTAGACCCTCAAACTGAGATGAACAATGCCAGGTTATTTTTCCTGATGAATCGCCATATGGATATGGCACTCCAGTTTGAGTTCATGAAAGAGGTCAGCGCTAGAAGCGCTTTATGAATGTTATGGTAACATTCATCATTCCGAATTTAGAAGCTAATGGACTAATCTCCGCTTATCTGACTTTGATGAAGTCATGGGATATAATTCGGAAATTCTCCGCATCAAAGACTTGATGCATCTCTGTGGAAAATCATCACAGATGAACAATTGATTGAGGAAACTCTCACCACCTTCTCCATCTCTGCCTTGAGGAAAGGCATGACGATGATAGCGCCCCTAAGGGAGGACGCCACGAGCAAAATCCTAAATCTAGGGACAAATCCGGACGTTTTGATCCGTAAGATTGATTTGCTCAAGAAGGTAATCGCCATAAGAATAAGCGATCATGCGAGCATAGGGCCACAAAAGAGGGAGAGAAGACCGCCATCCCTATAAGAGGGACGCCGCCGATCAGCGTTGTTGCGCCACTAGTCATGGCAGCACCGCCACTGGCCAAGGTAATCTGCCACCGTCCTAGGGACCGTGAGTACCGCGCCTTTATCAATGGAGAATCATTTTCATGATGTCTATTAATGATATGGAGCATCTGATCAATGGGCCATAGTTTGCAATACATATGAGGATGTAACTGCAATGATCAAGACGTTGAGTTTAAGGGTTAAAGACTTTGGAAGCAATTTTGCTTAAGTCTTTATATTTTTCCAAGTTGATGTAATATGGCAAGTTTGCCAAGACAAATGGATTTAGTTTTGATGTAAGATCAAGATGGAACTTTGAAGCCTTGGCTAATATCTTTAATAAAATCTGAGTTGCTTTCGTAGCCTCGATTTTAATGATGAGCTTACATACATCTGTGACTACGATGGCAAGACCATTGAATCTTGTGCAAGGAAGAGGATATGCCCAATTCCTCTTACCTAATGGCACTCACATTGATGTCACAAATGCTCTCTACGCTCCAAGAGGAAATATAACTCTTTTGAGTTTTAAAGATGTAAGAGCCAATGGATTCCATGCTGAAACGCATGAAGAGAATGGAGTAGAATTTCTTTGCATTACCTCTAATGACTGCGGTAGAAAGCGCATCTTAGAGAAGCTTATGTGTCTCTCTAGTGGGTTATATGCAACCACTATTCGAGCTATTGAATCAAACAATGTCATTCAGGATGACCTCTTGGATTCAGACACATATTGGCTTTGGCACGACAGATTAAGACAGCCTGGTCGTGATATGATAATCCGTGTATTGAAAACCTCACACGGACATCCATTCCATAGAGCTCATCAAAGCATGAAAGGAGATGAGACAGCCCTGTAAAAGGCAAAATTGCCGCTGTTCGCCGCTCGTCGAACGGTCGACGTATCGTTGTCGACCGGTCGAACTCGACCAGCGTGCGTCATCGAACGGTCGATGATTTTGCCGACCGTTCGAACCCCCTCCAGAGAGACCGTCGAACGGTCGACCATTCCTGTCGACCGGTCGAACCAGACAATCCTCAGAATCTCTCTGATGTGATTGAATCCTCCTATGCTTCTGAAGCTCCCAAAGCCAAATGCTCATTATGCAAAGCTTATTCCTTAGGGAAACTAGGACAGAGACCGTCCTATGCAAAAGATTCTAAAGTACTTCTTCCATTCTTATAGAGAATCCTAATGGATATCTGTGGACATATTCAACCACCAAGCGGGCCATTTATGTATTTTATGGTGTTGGTTGATGCATCGACATGCTAGTCACATGTCACGATGTTGTCTACTCGTTATGCTGCTTATGCTAAACTCCTAGCACGGATAATTCGCCTACCGGCTCACTACCCGAATCATCCCATTATCTATCAGGCTTGATAATGTTGGAGAGTTTACATCGAAGACTTTCGATGACTACTGCATGGGATAGATGTTGGGCATCTAGTCTCACATGTGCATACCCAAAATGGTCTTGCAGAAATTGCCATTTAAAGATTACAAATGGTCACGAGGACGTTGGTAATGCGCACCAACTTTTCTCTCTCTGCCTGGGGGCATGCAGTATTGCATGTAGCTCTGCTTATTTGTCTGAGGTCCATCGCCACCCAATCTTGTTCTGCGTTACAGCTAGTAACTGGGTACCAGCCAAGCATCTCGTACTTACGCATATTTGGGTGTGTTGTTTATGTGCCTATTACGCCGCCACAGCGAATTAAATGGGTCCTCAGAAATGAATGAGTATTTATGTTGGATTTGAGTCTCCAACCATAATCCGCAATGTAGAACCCATGACAGGCGATCTATTTGTTACTTCGATGAGACAATATTTCCGTCGTTAGGGGGAGATAAGAACTTGAACGTTCAGCAGGAACGACTGGAATTGTCGTGGCCTGTCCCCACTCTATCTCATAACGATCCCCCTACTGTAGAAAGTGCGTAGATTATAGATCTTCAGAAAGTCGCCGACTCTCTTTCGGACACTTTCTCAGATCTCAGTGACTAGATCATATATACCAGCTGCAAATATAACTGCAAGGATGCAAGTGCCTGAACAAGGACTTGGACTCAAAGTCGTTGTAGCAGCCACCCCTATGGGAGGGATGGCCGTCGGCGCCACTACCAGTATTGGTGGTGATGTGGCTTAGGTCGTGGCTCCGCTTAGGAAGCGTTGGAGGCCACCAGGTTCGAGGGATTCGCGCCCTAGGAAACGGGCTGCGATGGCACCTAATAACCCTCTCATCATTGATACTCAAATCCGTCACATGAAAATGTTCCGGATTATGGTTATGTTCAAAAGACATCTTTGGAGGACGCCCCATCGCTAGAACCTATCCGTGAGAACATAGAGATCTCGATTAATTACACTAGTGTACATGAGACGTGAGATAGAAACTCCATCATCATTGATGATGTGTTTGCATATGCTTGTGCACAAGAGTTGATGGAGAATGATGATATTGAACCTCACTCCGTTGATGAAGGCCAACGTAGAGCTTATTGGCCTAAATAGAAATATGCGATCCAGGTTGAGTTGGACTCACTAACAAAGAGAACGGTATTCGGGCCAGTTGTGCCAATATCTTCTGGAATAAAACCTGTTGATATAAATGGGTCTTTGTTAGAAATCGTAGTGAGAGAACGAGATATAAAGCTCGCCTTGTGGCACAAGGCTTCTCACAACGCTCTGGAATCGACTACGATGAGACATACTCTCTCGTAAAGGATGTTATAACGTTCTGCTACCTTGTCAGTGGTAGTTTTCCGAAAAACTGAATATGCAGCTTATGGATGTGGTCATAACATATCTCTATGGGGATCTAGATATGGAGATTTATATGAAGGTCCCTGATGGGCTTCATTTACCCAAGTCAAGTGGCTCTAGACCACGGAGCACGTTTGCAATAAGATTGCAACGTTCACTATATGGGTTGAAATAATCCGGACGGATATGGTATACCCGTCTAAGTGATTACTTGATTGGAAGAGGGTATGTGAACAATACATTATGCCCCTGCGTGAAAACAAGTTCCGGATTTGCCATAATCCGAGTTTGAGATGAAAGATCTTGGGAAAACACGGTTTTGTCTCAGTTTGGAACTTGAGCGCCGTAATAGTGGGATTCTGATTCATCAATCAGCTTATACCCAAAAGATGCTCAGGAGATTTAATATGGATAAAGTCCATTATGTTAGCACTCCCATGATTGATTGACGTGACGATAATTTCGCGTTGAAAACATGTCTACGTATCGTCAAAGATAGGGGATGGTATAGATTAAGGACCGGGGGTTGTCGTACCCAAGGGATTGGAAGGCCCAAAATCCACTCGGTAATTATGTGGTAACCAAGTTTCTAGCACTAAAATGATGAGACAAGAGATGGATGGATGCAAAGTGTAGTGGATATACAAATGAGTGTAGTGATCATATTTTTGTATTTTGTGAATAGGTGAACAATGAAAGTAAAATGCAAGAAGTAAACTTATTGAACAAGAGTGATTGAACTAACAAACTCAATGCACTCTAAAAGTAAGAGGAAGAACATGGAAAGATATAGAAATGGTAGAATGATTGAGTTTTCATATCTAATGAACTAACAACTTCAAGCACACACATGTTGAAAAGGTTCATGAATTAATCCCCACAGTCCAACATACAATGTTATGCACATGTGTTTTGCAATCTATGGTATGCTTATGCCTTGTTAGGGTCATAAGGCTTAGTCCTTGCATTCAAGTGTGAATGAAGGGTTGAAGCACATGCATCAAAGGAACAATACATAAAACCTAGTTGATAATGGATCAATTTCCGTATCCTACCCTTGATAAGGTTATAGGACCATGTCTTCTAAGTTAACAAGAGTGCCAAGGAATGGTTCACAATGAATTAGTCTTCTCATTCAAGAGTGAATGGAAGGTTGAAGCACCAAGACTTAGGAAATCAAACAAGGTCAATCACAAATTAATCCTCATCATGCTCAATGTCAATTGTCTAGAGTGAGTAAGGTAATCAATCTCACAAACTCAAACAAAGATAGATTAAACACATGCTCATTAATTGATTAGATTCCTAAGCAAGCATCTAACACATGTTGTAATAGGCAATGAACATATCCAAACATCAATCAACATGAATAAACATCAAAGTTATACAATCCATCATCAATGAACTAGGGCATACAACCCTAGTCCCCAATCATAAGAATTTATACACACATGCTTGAACAAAACAAAAGTAAAGATAGGTTGAGAGATTCTCATGAAGACATCCAGCAGGCCCTTGCTGCCCCAAGAGTTGCTAGCTGCTCCATGCATCACCCTCTTCTTCTCCTCACTCCTTCTTGCTCCAAATTACAAGGCTCTATGCAGACCCTTGCTGTTCTTGATGATTCCAGAGCATGTAAGTGCACAAACGATGGTGAAAGTTGGTTCTTAAGGTAAATGGGGGCCTTAGGAACAACTTTCGTGAAGGATGAAAGTCCAAAAAATGGACAGAACTATGAGAAAACTGACGATTACAGTAGGTGGACGGGAAGGTCCGTCCGGATTCCCTAATGGAATCCGGACGGAAATGAGGCTGTTTTTGAGTGTTTGGGAGCTTGAGAGCTTCTTAGGGGTTTGTTCTCAAGTCAAGGATTCCTCTCTTCATCAGAAATGAGGGTATTTAACAAGTCTAATGCAGCCCCCAAGGTTACCTAGTGGAGTTATGGAGAAGTGCAAAAGGAAAATACATGGGAGGAATTTAAGGATGCACTAGGGTAAAGTATTAATTGATTTCTTCTCCACTAGAGTGCATGTAACCCTAGCAGCAGCCCTATGCATGATGTGATTTGAATATCTCCTCCATGTGTGGTGGTGGTCCGGCGGTGCTGCCGCCTCTTGTGGTGGTGGTTCGCCGGAAAAGTAGCCGGAAATGTAATTTCATCATTTTTCTTCCTCTTTCCGATTCTTCAAGGTATTTATTGGCATCATCATCCGAATGTTGACTCGTGTGATCTTTGATATCCGAAAGCCACGGTTGACTTTCCGTCCTCTTCTCGGAAATGCGCCAAATGTCGTAAAAATGCACCTTTTTGTGCCAAATTACTTCAACTCACAAATTTAACCTAGAAACATGAAAACACACATTAAACATAACAAATGGCCTTTGGAGTTGCTTAATTCCCGTGATTAGGAATGCAATTTGTACAACAAATATGTGCAAATCACACCCCCACACTTGAATCTTGCTTGTCCTCAAGCAAACACAAAACAATACAATAAAGGAAACACAATACAATACAAGAAAGGGAAACACAAAAGCTTTTCCAACCATAGTCCTCAACGAGATCGCTAAGTTATAAACAAGAGTCAATAGATCACATGCCAAGGCTTCACAAATTTGCTAAGTGTTTAACAAGCGCATTTCAATCATGCTCGGGTGAAGTGTGTGGAAACCAAGTGTACAATTAATCTCATGCAATCAAATAGGCACATCTAAACAACATTAACCACTACACTCACAAAGATCACTAGATATTTCCGCTCAAGTGTTTAGGGTTAAAGTGTTTACTCTCATAACAATTGCACAAATAATGTTCCCATATGCTTGCTCATCAACCAACTCTCCACAATTAATCCACAAATCATTAGATCATAAGGACTTTCAATGGTATAATGGGGCCAAAGGGTGATGGGTGAATGGAATGGAAATATGAGTGGTGCTAAGTGTTTACAAAACAAATCAACGACTTTGAAACTCAAACTTATGCTTCAACCAAAACAACTTTCTTATTCTCCTCCAACCTTTTATTGAAACTAAACATTTTTTTTTTTTTCAACTTTCTTTTTCTCCTTTTCTATTTTTCTTTTCTTGAGGAATTTTCTTCCTTCTTTTTGTTTTTGATTTTCTTTCTTTCTTTCTTTCTTTATTTCTTTCAACAAAAATAACAAATTAAAGAACTCCTCCACACTTGCCTTTTGGTATACTACTATAGAACTTCCAAGCATAAAGGATAAGAAGTCTCTATCAATGTCTCATAAATACAATGGAATGGTGAGTGAACAAAGGAAAGCTAATGAGTGATCGGCTCAAAAGGGCTATTCCTAGAGTTCGTGTTTAGATGGATGGTGATTACTTTAGCCATGGTGCTCAACTAATGCCTTACTCATCTCTAATTCATCACAAATTAATATATAGTTTCAAGAGGTCTTTGAGCAAGTTCTAGGTTCAAAACTCATGAATTGTGCACACATGAAGAACAAGTAAATGTATGAAAGATGCATACATGTGAATTTTCAATAGGCTCAAATCCTCACAATTGGGTATGCATGTCAATGTGTTGCTCAAATGTGCTTCTCGGATTGCAATCAATTAATCAACAAAGGTGATGTGGACATGGAATTTCGAGCAATTTCAAATTATGCATATTAAACACAAAGCAAATCACACAAAGCCTTAACATATAATGAACATTCTCATGAACATATCAAAGTAAGCTCAATTCATCATTGGAGTTGGAAAGTATTGACACAACATGCCACCAACACAAAACAGAAAACAAAACACAAAGTTTCAGAAATATTATCTTCTGCCCAAATCGAAAACAATGGAAATTTTCGAAAATTTTGAAACTTTTTGATGGGTTTGAACCCAAATCTCACCCCCACACTTAAACTTAACATTGTCCCCAATGTGATAAGTGCATTTAACAATTTACGTTAGGTGATGGACACAACAATTAACTACACAATAACAAATAATATACACAATAACAATTTAACAAAATGTGAGTGAAGTGAAATGAATACTCCCCCTTGTAGAATTCCCAATGCTTGCCGGAATCACCAACAAGACACCAACCTCAAGGCATAAAGCCTTGACTTCCTTACGTATGCTCCATGTTTGCTCAATGGTGAAGAAAGTGAATTCGAAGTTGCTTGCTATGGATCACTTGAATTGAGTGCGCTCAGTAAATCAGCAATGACCTCTCCCCATTGAAATGGGAATAACTCCACGAGTAGGAACTAACATGAGGTGATTCCAGTGACATTGGAAAATAGACTCAAAATGCTTCAATATAGCCACTGGACTCGCCCACCTTTCCCCTCAGAAGACAGAGAAACAGCTAGTCAAAGTGAAGGCTGGGGTTATCAATTCCAGCCTGAGTACCACTGCTTGTAAATTTCATAACTCAAGATCCAACGGTTTGAACGATCTGAAATTGAAGTGGAAGACAGTAGACACAAAGAGGAACAACTTTCATGAACGGCTCAGCTCATTCTAACGGCTAGGATGAGATAAAAATGGTCCGGAAGTGGTCTGACCTGCCCAGGAAGTTCCTGAAATTTAGCAACACAAAATGAATTAAATTTACCAAAAACAACTCCCAGGTGTCCGGACGGATATGGGCGTCCGGACGGATTGCACGGGAATTGACTACCAGACTTTATGGGGTCCGGACGGAGTGATGGAGTCCGGACGGGATGGTTAGACAGAGATGGTTCGAACAATGCCACACTAAACAACTCAACTGACCAGGAGCTGAAGAACTCTTTATTTACCCGACCAAAACTTAATAAAATGACATGAAATTTTAACCACAGATACTAGACACACAAACTAACATGCACACAAATTTTTGGAATTTTCTGTGTTGATTTACTATTTTAAAAAAAATCGGGAAAACACAAGATAGTAGCTAGAAAAACAGAAAACAAAGAGCACTTCCCTAGATAGGCTAGGGAAGGACCCTAGCTTTATTTGAAACAACAAATGAAGAAACAAACACACAACAACAGCAGAAACAAAGAATAGTGCAAGAAACAAGGATACCAATTACCAAGGGATCAAGGTTAAACCTCAATCCCCGGCAACGGCGCCATTTGACGTGACGATAATTTCGCGTTGAAAACATGTCTACGTATCGTCAAAGATAGGGGATGGTATAGATTAAGGACCGGGGGTTGTCGTACCCAAGGGATTGGAAGGCCCAAAATCCACTCGGTAATTATGTGGTAACCAAGTTTCTAGCACTAAAATGATGAGACAAGAGATGGATGGATGCAAAGTGTAGTGGATATACAAATGAGTGTAGTGATCATATTTTTGTATTTTGTGAATAGGTGAACAATGAAAGTAAAATGCAAGAAGTAAACTTATTGAACAAGAGTGATTGAACTAACAAACTCAATGCACTCTAAAAGTAAGAGGAAGAACATGGAAAGATATAGAAATGGTAGAATGATTGAGTTTTCATATCTAATGAACTAACAACTTCAAGCACACACATGTTGAAAAGGTTCATGAATTAATCCCCACAGTCCAACATACAATGTTATGCACATGTGTTTTGCAATCTATGGTATGCTTATGCCTAGCTTGTTAGGGTCATAAGGCTTAGTCCTTGCATTCAAGTGTGAATGAAGGGTTGAAGCACATGCATCAAAGGAACAATACATAAAACCTAGTTGATAATGGATCAATTTCCGTATCCTACCCTTGATAAGGTTATAGGACCATGTCTTCTAAGTTAACAAGAGTGCCAAGGAATGGTTCACAATGAATTAGTCTTCTCATTCAAGAGTGAATGGAAGGTTGAAGCACCAAGACTTAGGAAATCAAACAAGGTCAATCACAAATTAATCCTCATCATGCTCAATGTCAATTGTCTAGAGTGAGTAAGGTAATCAATCTCACAAACTCAAACAAAGATAGATTAAACACATGCTCATTAATTGATTAGATTCCTAAGCAAGCATCTAACACATGTTGTAATAGGCAATGAACATATCCAAACATCAATCAACATGAATAAACATCAAAGTTATACAATCCATCATCAATGAACTAGGGCATACAACCCTAGTCCCCAATCATAAGAATTTATACACACATGCTTGAACAAAACAAAAGTAAAGATAGGTTGAGAGATTCTCATGAAGACATCCAGCAGGCCCTTGCTGCCCCAAGAGTTGCTAGCTGCTCCATGCATCACCCTCTTCTTCTCCTCACTCCTTCTTGCTCCAAATTACAAGGCTCTATGCAGACCCTTGCTGTTCTTGATGATTCCAGAGCATGTAAGTGCACAAACGATGGTGAAAGTTGGTTCCTAAGGTAAATGGGGGCCTTAGGAATAACTTTCG
This sequence comes from Rubus parviflorus, assembly GCA_029955375.1. Classification (NCBI taxonomy): domain Eukaryota; kingdom Viridiplantae; phylum Streptophyta; class Magnoliopsida; order Rosales; family Rosaceae; genus Rubus; species Rubus parviflorus. The sequence continues at coordinate 13,506,128 of JARGGL010000006.1, forward strand.
TGAATGATGAAAGTCCAAAAAATGGACAGAACTATGAGAAAACTGACGATTACAGTAGGTGGACGGGAAGGTCCGTCCGGATTCCCTAATGGAATCCGGACGGAAATGAGGCTGTTCTTGAGTGTTTGGGAGCTTGAGAGCTTCTTAGGGGTTTGTTCTCAAGTCAACGATTCCTCTCTTCATCAGAAATGAGGGTATTTAACAAGTCTAATGCAGCCCCCAAGGTTACCTAGTGGAGTTATGGAGAAGTGCAAAAGGAAAATACATGGGAGGAATTTAAGGATGCACTAGGGTAAAGTATTAATTGATCGATTTCTTCTCCACTAGAGTGCATGTAACCCTAGCAGCAGCCCTCTGCATGATGTGATTTGAATATCTCCTCCATGCGTGGTGGTGCTCCGGTGGTGCTCCGGTGGTGGTCCGGCGGTGCTGCCGCCTCTTGTGGTGGTGGTTCGCCGGAAAAGTAGCCGGAAAGGTAATTTCATCATTTTTCTTCCTCTTTTCGATTCTTCAAGGTATTTATTGGCATCATCATCCGAATGTTGACTCGTGTGATCTTTGATATCCGAAAGCCACGGTTGACTTTCCGTCCTCTTCTCGGAAATGCGTCAAATGTCGTAAAAATGCACCTTTTTGTGCCAAATTACTTCAACTCACAAATTTAACCTAGAAACATGAAAACACACATTAAACATAACAAATGGCCTTTGGAGTTGCTTAATTCCCGTGATTAGGAATGCAATTTGTACAACAAATATGTGCAAATCATTGATCACAGCCTAGATCCAAGAAGGATCCGTTTCACCCAAGGGATGATGGTGAAGACGTTTTAGAGGTTGAGGTACCGTACCTAAGTGCAATAGGCGCATTATTATACTTGGCACAGTGTACAAGACCCGATATCTCCTTTGCTGTCAACTTGTTAGCTAGATTTAGCTCTGCCCCCACGCAACGCCATTGGATTGGCATAAAGACTATCTTTCGTTACTTAAAGGGTACGATTGATATGGGCTTGTTCTTTCCCTACAGAGAGTCACGAAAGGATGGCAAAATGGGTGAGGAACCCGTGCCTGCCGTCGACCGTCGACCGGTCGACGACTAACTGTCGAACGGTCGACAGGCGGACAGGAACGTTGTTGTCCCCCATTCCCAAACACCTTGTGATGTTTTGGTTGGCTTTGCTGATGTTGAGTATCTCTCTGACCCATATAAAGGTCGTTCCCAAACTGGTTATGTCTTTACCATGGGTAACACCGCGATATCTTGGAGGTCTACTAAGCAGACCCTTGTCGCTACTTCTTCGAACCATGTTGAGATTATTGCTCTCCATGAAGCGGTTCATGAGTGTATATGGTTAAGGTCCATAGCTACACATATAAGAAGCACATGTGGTTTGAGGTCAACCACTGATGAACCTACATCCATTTATGAGGATAATGCTGCTTGCATTGAGCAAATGAAGCAAGGTTTCATCAAGGGCGACAACACCAAGCATATATCGCCTAAGTTCTTCTATAATCAACAATAGCAGAAGTTCCTCAAGATTAAAGTGGATCAAGTCCGATCTAAGGATAATGTGGCTGACTTATTTACTAAGTCACTGCCTAAATCTACATTTGAGAAGCATGTGAAAAGCATTGGTTTGCTTAAGTTATCTGACCTCCCATGATTGTGGAAATCAGGGGGAGACGCATACATCAGGGGGAGTCTGGCGTCCATGCTATTCCAAATGTGAAGGATGTGTTGTACTCTTTTTTCCTTCGACCAAGGTTATTTTTATCCCACTGGGTTTTTGTTACTTGGCAAGGTATTTAATGAGACAACGCGAGGAGCACCACCTAGTGTTGACGCCACAAGGGGGAGTGTTGAAGCCACAAGGGGGAGTGTTGAAGGAAACCTACCTTATGTGTGTGCCTAGTCAACCTAGGAGTATCTTAGTTAGTATAGCATAAGGATTACATTATGAATAGAATTCCTAGCTATTGGGATATGGATTGTACCCTTTGTGTTTCTCTATATATAGAGGCACTTATTCATCAATAAAGATACGCTATATTCCTGTGTTATTTACTTTGTATTTACTTTCAGTCTTGTGATTGTATTTCATAAATCCTTAAACATTTTTCCTCTAGTTTCGGGAAAAATGAGTCTTTTTTTAGCTTCCCTATACCTATCCGTATTTTAAAGATATTGAGAAGAGATAAAATTAAAATCCTTATATTTATAACAAACTCTAAAATTATAGGAAATAATCTTTTTTGAATTTTTAATGCTCTTCTCTTTTCTCTCTCCTCAAATTATATTCATTTGCATCATAAATTATTTGATTACATTTTCAAATAAAAATAATAAATTATTAATACCATATTCAATTGTAGATAATAAATTATAGAGAAAATTTATTTTAAGTCCAAAAATCATGTCCTATATTGGATGCAATCCGGACAAATATTTTTTACTAATTGTTGTCTAGTGACTTGCATGCCACATAAGATTTCTTTCCTTTTCCATTTTCTCTAACTAATTTTGTACTTTTACATTCCTCTTATACCCTTTTGTAATAAATTGTGGTAGATTGTCATCCTAATTAAAATAATTAATTAAGGCCAAACAAGATTTCATATTTAATTCTATTTTCTAAACAAAGTCTCCTAAAATTACTCTTTTTTAATCAAAGATAATTATTAGTGCATTAAATTTGACAAATTCCTTATATATTTGTTAAGCTATCTTAGCATCCCAACGTTTCCTTCTTCTGCATACTGAAACATCTCTTTCTTTCTCTCCTTCTTCTTCCATGGCCATTTTTTTTCTAACATATATAAATTTTTCAAAATCTACCTTTAGCATAGACTTGTGCGAAAGCTATTGCATATAGAATATATCGTCATGTTGTTAATCAACCTTCATCATACAATCAAATAGAGATTTTGGATCGATGAATTTTCATAAGAAGGTTCCGATTCATTTAAAGGGAGTAGTATTCTAGTTTGTTCATAGATACATTTGCACGTTTATAATATACCTAGTACAAAGGTGAGTTTTTCAGGAAAGGGAGATGTATTTTGCATATCTTAACAGAAGATAAGTTTTTGTGGTTCTTTTTTCCCTAACTGTTGATTAGGAATAATGTTAAATCTACCTTGTTCTTTTTTTCCCCTACCTTGTGCATAGATACTTTTGCACCTTTAATTAGATACCTAGTACAAAAGTAATATTCTGGAAAGAGAGATGCATTTTGCATATCTTATGGGAAGGTAAGTTGTGGTAGTTTTTCCTTACCTTTTGATTAGGAATAATGTTAAAACTTGATTCGAGACTAATGTGCTAATATATATACCTCTGGGTATTGTTGCGTAAACTTTCATTAGATGTCACTTAGTTTTTTTCTTAGTTTCATTTTTTTTCACCGTATGATGTAGATACATTGAATTGTTTGAGTTTTGAAATTATTGGCCTTTCATATAGGTATTATGTGTGTTAAATGTTTACATAGTTTTGAATGCATATGTCTATCATAATTATTTTCCAAAGTAGATTTGAGAAATTCAAATTCCAAAGTAGATTTGAAATTCAAAATTAAAAAATATAAACTGAAAAGTAAAAATATCAAATTTATAGAGATTTTAATTCGTTTCCCTTAATTTTCTTCAGGGGCAAAATGGACAAAAGAAAAAAGTAATTGGACCGCAATTAACAAAAAAAAGTGGCCGGACTGCAACCATGCAATATTTATGTAGCAAATTGAACCTTGATTAAAATACCTCTAAATTATATAGGATATGAGGGGAAGCTGTTGGGATTTTAACTTTTGAGTCTCTATAATAGAGATTTTTAGGAAAGTTGTTGGAGATGCTCTAATAATTTAAAAAGGTGCAAAGGACTTTCTTTCTTACCATACTTCACTAAAATCTCAAGGTCGGGCTAACTAATTGAAGAAAAAAAAATTACAAGGAAAAATCTTTAGGAATAGGCTTTAAGATAGGTAGGGATATCCAAGGTGGTTGGTGTAGTGGTTTGATACCAAAGTTGTTCCATGAGAGATCATGGGTTCGACTCCCCTAAGATACCAAGGTAGGGTGAGGTGTGTGTGTAAATTGACATCCTTTAATAAATAAATAAATGAAAAGATAGGTAGGGATACCAAAATAGAAACCGCCGGTTAGTTTTTGCTCGGCATCACTTTCAAAACCTTCCGCCTCTTGTACCCATGGTTGGATCCCTCAACCATAGCTAACGGGTACTTCTGGTGACGCCATACCCTTAATTATTAGGAACATATTGTTTCATGCGAGCCACATGAGCAAGAAATGTTAACATACTATAGTCTTTCTCCATATAAAGCGGCTCCTCTATCTAGTTCACAACTCTTGTTACGCCACTAATAATTAATGCCACATAAGCCGCCGTTAGAGCATTGCGTGCAAATGAACAATGATTGTTGCGCAGGTTAGTAAAACAATGCAGCTATAACCAAATTAATGCAGTTAGCTAAAGTGGTAAGGGAGGATGGAAGTATATCAAGATTTGGTAATACCAATGGTTCATTGTATGAATAATATTCACTATTATCAATGGTTCTGTGGATTATCTATGCAACATATCAACGGATATATTTCATGCACTATTAGAAAATTGAAAATGTGAAGGAAGTCCGGCCAGTTGCATGTGTAAAAAATCTACAGTAAAAAATCTATTATCATCGCTTGCATTATAATTGATTGTTTCTGGGTAGATTTTAGCTGTATACACTGAATTTTCCACGTTTAACTTCTACGTACTTTCTATTGAATTATATTTATCTTCGTCTAAAATTACCCTAATATTAGCATAAACGATTACAAAACAAGTAAGTACGTTCAACCCATAAAAAGCCAATAAAAGCCAGTAATATATAGTTAAAGCTTGTCATCATCCCTTCATGTTACTTGCATAATTATTTGAATACAACACAAAAATCGAGTCTATATCTTTAATATCAATTATAGAAAGAAAAAGAAGAGAACACTCTAATGATCATTATTCGAACTTAGAAGTACACTATGCATATTCGTTTTCATTGTCACCATCAGAGTCAGTACTGATCAACACTCGAACTAACACATCCGGAGCAGCCCCTGTTGCCAAGGTTAACTCTGCACTCGGCATCAATGTCGTAAACTCGCTCTTCTTCTAATCTGCATCAGAAGCCTTATTCTCGGAACATTCACTTAATTTCGTAGACTTGCGCTTCTTCTGCTTCTTCTGGTATGCATCAAAAGCCTTGTTGATCTCTGAATATTCACTTGATTTCGTAGACTTTCGCTTCTTCTTCTTCTTCTGGTCTGCATCAGAAACCATATTCTCTGAACATTCACTTAATTTTGTAGTCTTGTGCTTCTTCCGCTCTGCATCATCAAAATTATTCTCTGAACATCCACTTAACTTAGCTTCAGACTTGCGCTTCTTTTGCTTCTTCTGGTCTGAATCATCAGAAGCCTTATTCTCTGAACATTCTCTTAACTTAGCTGCAGACTTGCGCTTCTTTTGCTTCTTCTGGTCTGAATCATCAGAAGCCTTATTCTCTGAACATCCACTTGATCCCACCCCTAACCCTTGCACACTCTCCAAGCCCGAACCTGGAACTGGACTAGTCCCATTCCCCATTGGCATGAAGTTGGACACTTTAAGTGTTTGATCATCAGTAGCCGGAGGTGCCCAGCTGATGGGTTCTGGGGACAACAACAGGTCGTTGTCAGCGGCGTACTTCAGCTCATCGATTTCTGCTTGGTGTTGTATGCGAAGCAAACGCTCACTTTTTTCTTTCCGGTGAGCAGTTTGATGACCTCCCAAGGCCTGAGTGGTTGGGAAAGCCCTGGAACAAAGACGACATGTGTAAAGATCAAGGCTAGAAGACTCGGAGCTCCAGCTCATGGATGCAGCTATCAATGGGTCTCTCATGTTTTGGTTGGTTAAAATTTCAGCAGAGGTCGTGGACATTTTTGAAAGCGGAGAAACGAAACAAGAAGAAAAGGAGAGTTCTCTTAAGAACTGTTAGATATATGGACAATTGAAAAGAACGTGGAAGAAGTGGAGACTAGACGACGCTTTATAGATAACTAATCCTTATTCTAATAGGAAAAGAAAATCTTTAAGTAGAAAAATAAATGATCTTTGTACATTAAGACTGATATCCTAACTAACTCAGGAATTGAAATGAAAACCAAAATATAATATCACAGAATTTCAAAACTTTTGTAAAATTAATTATCTCCATCATCCAATTAATTTGTATTAGCCTTCTTGCACGCACATGGTATGTGCGAAATATTTCGTGTCCTTATGTAATTATTGCGCATGTGAAATAATATTATTTTATTTTTAAATTGAATAAAAAAGGAATGTTCAAATATAAAATGAGAGAATAATTTAAAAAAACTAATCAATAAAAAAATTAGTAGAAATTGGCAAGTGGGTATGAGGTCTCTATATCTATCTATCTATTTATACTATAAAGTCATGCCTCAAATTTGGTGTCAAAAGTTTCACTAAATTATGAAGTACCTATAATACCCTTCAGAATAAAAAAATTAAAACACATTATAAAATTATGAAGTATCTATAATACCCTGCAAAAGATTACCCCAAATTAGATTTAGTTCTTTGATTTGGGTCAGTTTAATTTTTTGTAAATACAGGAGGGACTGATATACAACCCTGGACACAGGAAATTTTGAACTATATTCAATGGGGAAATAGGCTCTTCTCAAGTGGCCTTATACCTGGAGACTCTAGTTCCACCCAAAATATATGCACCGTCCTCGTCACCATGCATCCTAGCTACCTAGCTAGCTCGATCATCATAATTATATATATATATATATATATATATATATATATATATATATATATATATGCAGTCTCCGCCATCAGTGAAGCCCGGCCGAGATGATCGAGGAAGAAGCTATATATCCTTATAAATATTGGTCATGTAAACTTATACAATAGAAATGTACGTTTCATATATCATATCTGTATGTACGTGTGATCGATGTATTAATTGGGCTTAATTGTATGTTACTTATATTATATATGAGTTCATAAATTTCATTTTGAAGACCTTTTCCAGTACTTTTGGACTTACTTGGTCGATTTTCAATTTGAATATATTATCAAGTAGTTGAGAAAATAATTGGCTGAAACGTATGGACATTGGGAGAGAATCACTTTAGAGAACTTTCAACTTAATTAATATTTCACTAGAAAAGATGGAAAAAAGTAGTTACTAGCTAATACATCCCCAACCAGGCTATGCATAATGCATTGGCCTTGGCTAATAAATATGTCATTTACAATTAGCTTGCTAGTTGCCAAATAATTAAGGCCTAATTAATCAATCAATCAATCTAACTCAATCAGTTAATAAAGATAGTAGTCCATATGTTTGGACTTTGGAGCTAGGGAGCTTAATTGCCTCCTCCTCTCAACCTCGATCGAGTCACCGTCGACACTAGCTAGTAAATTTATTCATTTAATTTTGTCCGTGCTTCCTTGTACGTTATTATCTTCTCAATTAAACAAATTAACCAAGTCCGATATATGGCTTTCTAATCTGTTTGAAGATTATATTTTGGGTCAAGCTAGATATATAGATTATAATATGATGTAATGTAGATTAATACCATCTTTCGGTAGCCAACTTGCATCTTTTTATTGTTTAGATTGTAATGTACGTAGACTAGTTTCTCAGAAGCTCCAAAATTTCTGGAGTTTCCGATATATGGTATTCTTCGTCTATTATTTTGAGTAATCATTTGTTTGATCGAGTGGTTATTAGGAACCTATGTGAAGTTTTGCATAAATTAACGAAAAACGATACCTTCTACCTAAAGCATATAAATATAGATATATATATATATATATATATCATCGCCTCAGTCAAGGCCGCATGACTACAACAATAAACAATAGGCCGGTTTGTTAGATGAATTTATAGTAACCAATCTGAATTCTAGCTAGCATTGAGAAGAAGTGATAACGATGGAAGAGATCAGTAAATACGAAGTTGCAAATGCAAAATGATATAGCTAGAATGATATATGTACTTTGTAACACCGAGCATATATATCTAGTGTTGATCATCACCTGTTGTTGTTCAAAATGAGTAAGTGAGGACAATATCGATACAATGTGCTAACTAGGAATGAGGTGGGATCTTAAGAATTTCTGACTAACCGACTCCCTACTCATTTTCTTGGCTGTCAAACATTTTTGGACTGCAAGGTCGGCTAGGGAATTATCAGAGGAAGGATTTGACAGATCCACATGGGCTCCATCACATATAAATGATCGAGTTGCAAAATTATGGATGGGCTCATGAGAAGATAAGTGGGCTAGAAATAATTTGAGTTGGGATCCTGATCGACTTGTAGTGCCTTGTACGTAGGTTCTAAGTTGACCGCAGTTGTGGATCCATATCGGTGGCTGCAGCAATTTGACCTTGAATATTATTATTATTATTATTATTCAGCTGCTGCTAGGTATCTAGCTGTGAACCTGCAGTTGGTTGCTGGATGTTGATTGATATACGACCAAGCATGTCAAAATGTCATTGGTAGTGGTGTAGACTGCCGACAGCATCGCTTACATCGTATCGCATTTGATCGAGCCCATTACAGCTATATATAACGTTATCTCCTCGCTCTCGATCATCAGCTGAGATCGATCAACTACATATATCAACTAATTAAGGTTAAGCTAGCTAGAATCAATGGCAGGTGGTGAAGTTGATGATCATGTTGAGGAAGTGAGGAACCAGCAAGTGCTAGCTAGAGACTACATAAGCGCCATTCCGGAGGAGTCAGACATGTACTTGAATAATACAGCTACCATTAAGCTCAAAGTTCCAGCAGGAGATGAATTCAATGGGTCAGTGCTGTTGAAGAACCTCTACCTCTCCTGCGATCCTTACATGCGAGGCGTTAAGCACAGTGATACCTCCATTACCACACAAGACCGTATTGTTTTCTTCTCCCCCAACTCTGTAAGCTAGCTAGCTCGATCATCTTCAATTTCAAATTCATTACCCAATTAATATATATTTTTTAAATTCAAAAATACTACTGGTTAATTTGATTTAATTAAATATAGCTAGATTAAGTGGAGTCTGGTCATGATCTATTGCATAAATTTGTTTTATACTGGGCGCAGCCAATAGTGGGATATGGAGTCTCAAAAGTTGTGGATTCTCGGCATCCAGAGTTTAAGGCAGGGGACTTGGTTTGGGGGATAACAAAGTGGGAGCAGTACACTCTCATCACTAACACGCAAAGCTTCTTCAAAATCAACCACACTGATGTACCCCTTTCCTACTACACAGGACTTCTCGGTAATTAGTTCACTTCGATCGATCTTTTCAATTATATATATATATCATGTATGCATGTACGTACGAATATATTTAACAATTAAGCCTGGTATGTATATATATAGGTATGCCTGGTATGACTGCCTATGCTGGTTTCTATCAAGTCTGCAATCCAAAGAAAGGAGAATATGTGTACGTTTCGTCAGCATTTGGGGCTGTTGGTCAGATTGTTGGCCAATTTGCCAAACTCATGGGTTGCTATGTTGTTGGAAGTGCTGGCAGTCAAGAAAAGGTAGGTAGCTAGCTAGGCATGCATGCTAATTAAGTTGTTAATTAATTAATTGGATAAAAAATTAACTAATTAATTAGTTGCAATTAATATTAATGATCTGTTTGTTGGATCCCTACAATTAAGGTTGACATATTGAAGAACAAGTTTGGGTTTGATGAGGCATTCAATTACAAGGAAGAGGCGGACTTGAATGCCGCATTGAAAAGGTATTTCCCACAAGGCATCGACATTTACTTTGAGAATGTGGGAGGCAAAATGCTGGATGCAGTGCTGCTCAACATGAGACTTCACGGCCAAATTGCCGTGTGTGGGATGATTTCGCAGTACAATTACGAGCAGCACGAGGGGGTCACCAATCTGATGCATCTGATTTACAAGCGCATTCGCATGGAAGGCTTCTTCGTCAACGATTTCTACCACCTCTACCCCAACTTCTTGGACCTGCTGCTGCCTTTCATCAGGGAAGCCAAGATCGCTTATGCGGAGGACATAACTCAAGGTCTTGAGAATGCTCCTGCTTCTCTAGTACGCCTTTTCACTGGTGGCAATGCTGGAAAAGCAGTCGTTGCAGTTGCTCATCATGCCCAATGAATTATGAGCTAGCTAGTCATCGATCCAAGTTTGCCTACACTACTTATTTAATTTGAGTGTAATAACGTACTAATAAGTATGAGAATAAAGTATAAGAATAAACTATGTATCTTCAATCAGCTACTATGTTCTTAATTGTACGTGTTTAATCTCTTAATGATCGATTAATGGGAAATAATCAACTAGCGATCAAACCTAGCTATATGGTGTTAATTTGTACATGTGCAACTTTGACACTAGCTTCATTGGAAACGTACGTACCATATATAAGTTTGTTTTAATTATTACAATAATAAACTACTAAATTTGCTAATTAATTAATGGATTAAATTCAGTTTACCCCCTTAAATTTTACACTAAACATCATATTAGTCCCTGCACTTCTAATTTCATCAGAAACACCCCTATATTCTTCAATTTAATCAGTTTAGTCCCTCCGTCAGTCAATCCGTTAACTTTGATCGTTAAGTGATGACATGGCATGAGTGGGCCCATTCTTGGCTGACTTGGCAGTGATGTGGCATCTCAGTCATCAACCAAAGCTTACTGGGCATGCCACGTCACTGACGGATGAACTAAACTGATTAAATTGAAGAGTATAGAGGTGTTTCTGATGAAATTAGAAGTGTAAGGACTAATTAACATGATGTTTGGTGTAAAGTTTAGGGGAGTAAATTAAATTTAATCATTTTCAAAAATACCATTTTACATAGAAATCATGTGCTATAATAAGGAAAATTTTCTCAATTTGCACAATTGACAAAAATAAGCGAAACCCCGATTTCGATAGACAATGTGTTGCCAAAGTCCATTCTTGCTTTGTTTAATCATAGAGTCCAAAAGAGCCTAATAAGTAAATTATCTTAAATTTCTTCAAACTTAAAAAAAATAAAAAAATTTAAACACTCGTAGCGACGAATTGGTCGTCGCTATAAGAGGCTCCTAACTGTTTTTTTATTTTGTTTATTTTAATTTGATGAAATAGTTAAAAAAGACTATTTCGGTCCTTATAAGATCGCACGTTAAACTTCACTAAGACTCTAAAATAATTTTGAGAATCCATACAAACTGTACTTGAGAATTTCAAATATACCATTTTTCATAGAAATCATGTGCTACAAAGAAATTTTCCTCAATTTGACATAATTCACCAAAGTAAGCGAAAACTCGATTTCGGTAGATTGTGAAAGCCAAAGCTCGTTTGCATTGTTTAATCATAGATTTTATGAGCCCCAATAACTAAATTATTTTCATTTGTGCAAAGTTAAAAATATATATATATATATATATATAACTATTTTTTTTTCTTATATAAATATTTTTTTAACTTGAAATTCTCAAGTACGGTTTGTATGGGTTCTCAAAATTATTTTAGAGTCTTAGTGAAGTCTAACGTGAGACTTTATGAGGACCGAAATAGTTTTTTTTTTAACTATTTCATCAAATTAAAATAAACAAAATAAAAAAACAGTTAGGAGCCTCTTTTACCGACGATCAATTCGTCACTACAAGTGTTTAAATTTTTTTATTTTTTTTAAGTTTGAAGAAATTTAAGAGAATTTATTTATTAAGCTCTTTTGGACTCTATGATTAAACAAAGCAAATGGACTTTGGCAACACATTGTCTATCGAAATCGGGGTTTCGCTTATTTTTGTCAATTGTGCAAATTGAGAAAATTTTTCTTATGGTTTCTATATATAATGGTATTTTTGAAAATGATTAAATTTAATTTATTCCCCTAAACTTTACACCAAACATCATGTTAGTCCATGCACTTCTAATTTCATCATAAACACCCCTATACTCTTCAATTTAATCAGTTTAGTCTATTCTATTAAGGGTAAAAAGGGTAAGTTACCCATGTCAAGTCAATGTAGAAATATAAAGCACAAAATCTGTAATACTTGAGTTAGTTAGTATCGATCATCAGTAATACTCTCTTTTCTGCGTTTTTCATCTTCTTCTTCAAGCTTTCTTATAATTCTTTCATGGTATCACAACCCAGGTCGATCAGGGACCTCAATTGCTCAAAGAATTCAGTTAAAGAAGCTCAAAATTATTTCCGGTTTGTTCATTGAAGTCTTCGTATTCTCAAAATTCAGTTCAAGATTGCAGTGATTTGGTCAATCAGATAAGTAGTTCTTCGAAATCAATCTCAGTTCGATTGTTGAATTTGTATCAGTTTCTTGCTATCGGTGATTTAGTTCAGTTCTTTGATCATTCGCTTCAAGACTTTGTTATTTCCAAGCATATTAGTTTATGTTATTTTGTGCAATTTTCTTCCAGATTGAGATTCTTGAAACCCTAGTTTGCTTCAAGTTTGTGTTTTGTGAGTTTGTTTACTTCATTCGATTAATTGATCATAGCTGTTCCTCAAACCACCATTTTGGTTGTGGAGTTAAAGTTCTTGCTCTGAATCTTGTTATACACCCTAGAATTTGGGGATATTAGCTCTTGATTGGTTCGTCTCTCCATCTTGGATTTCAGAAGATTTTTCCAATCTTGTTGATTCCTGCAAGTATTAATTGCATAATTGTGGACATTTGATTGTCGAATGAAGCGTGACTGAATTTTGGGTGTTTCTACATTTGGGTGTTTCTGCATTGAAGGAGTATATGTTGAAATCAAATGTTGATTATTGAAGAATGTGGGTAGTATCTTCTTTTCTGCAGTTGACAAATACAAGTTGATTTTTGGATGGTAATTGTGAAAGTAATGTTTTTAGTAGGTTGTTCTGTTTAAGTTTTTCTTGGAGATCTTGGAGAAGTAATTGATACTAGTTGTGATTGGTAACTTTGTGAAGTGCTATTAGTGAGACTATGTTTGATTATGGGTTGTGACGAATTCTGCTCTGTTGTTAGACTTATGATCTAGTTACCTTTCAAGGAGTTTCCTGTTATTTGCTACTGTGAATCATGAAGAAGAACAATGAGCTACAGATTTGTCTACTCTCCAATTTCAGCAATCTAATCACAGTACAATTAGATGACTCTAACTACGTGACTTGGCGATTTATGTTAGAATCAATGTTAGTAGGGTTTGACCTAATTGGGTATATTGATGGATCATTCTCTTGTCCTCCACAATACATCATCTCAGAAAAAGATGGGATTACGTCAGAGATCACACATGAATATAGAAATTGGAAGCAAAATGATTGTGCTGTTATGACTTTGCTTGCTGCTACTCTGTCCTGTGATGCTCTCTCCTTTATTGTTGGCAGTAAGACTTCTCAGGAAATATGGTGTCAGCTTAAGGAGAAATATGCTAGTGCTTCACAATCTAACATATTGCATCTCAAGACCTCCTTATACAACATTCGAAAAGGCTCAGATTCTATTGACAAGTATTTACTTCGGGTCAAGGTAATTTGTGATCAAATTGGCTGCTGTAGGAGTTTCTATGGTTGATGAAGACATACAAGTGTCAGTTCTTCACGGTTTGCCCTCAGCATATGCTACCATAAAGACCATAATTAGGACTAAGAAAACTCCCATTTCAATGCAAGAATTAAGGTCTCTTTTGTTGATTGCTGAAGATGAGATTGAGCAAGTTGACAAGTCCACCTCTTTGCCTTCCAAGACTGCAATGGCTACACACGGTGGTACTTCTGGAGGTGTTGTATCTTCTGATCCTTTCAATGACAGTTGTTTACCTAATTATGGTAAGGTTCACACCTCTAATATGATTATACGTCCAACTGTTGGCACTAGTTCAAATGTTGTTTATAATCCGGCATACCCCACTCAAGATAAAAATAATTCTACTGGTGCTGTTCAATGTGGCCTTAGTAATCCTTATGCACCATATTTTTGGTTTAGTGGCTTCACTAGTGGGCAAAGGAGTGGACAGAGAGATAGGTTCAGTTTTAATTCTCCTCAGTTTGGCAGAGGTTCGACTATTTGTGGACCCTTAAATGGATTTAATGCCCCCCATTTGTTCAGCGGTCCAAATTCTTTTGTTGTTCTTAACAATTCTTTCGGAAGTTCTGTAGCTGGAATTAGAAATGGTAGTTTTGGCTCAACTATGGCAGTTCACACTCCACATAACAACACCTAAGCTCAAGGTTTGTGTAGTCAAGTAGGTTATATTGACAATCCTCATGGTGTTTTCTTCTCACCTGAAACTTGTCAAATCTGCTATACCTCGGGCCATGTTGCTTTGAGATGCTCTCAGAGATCTGCTCCTAAGCAAGTTGTTGCCTCTGGCTCTTCATTACAATGTCAAATTTGCTTAAAGACTGGACACAGTGCTGCTGAGTGCTTGCATAGGCATCACTATGATATTCATCCACCAACTTCTGCAAAACCTCAAGCTATGGCTGCTTCCTTCTCCTCTCAATCAATGCCAGCCTTCATTAATGTTCAACCAAGTCTCTGTTATTCCTTGCCTTATGACAATGGTTCTCAGTTACTGCCGCTCATTCCTCCGGGTTGAGGCAAGCATCTTGGCTCCTATATTACCTATGGTCATTTATTACTCGTGCAATCTGATGTTAGTTTCTCTACCATCAGCTTGAGGGAGGGTATTAAGGGTAAAAAGGGTAAGTTACCCATGTCAAGTTAATGTAGAAATATAAAGCACAAAATCTGTAATACTTGAGTTAGTTAGTATCGATCATCAGTAATACTCTCTTTTCTTCGTTTTTCATCTTCTTCTTCAAGCTTTCTTATAATTCTTTCATATTCGTGAGTGACGTGGCATGCCCAGTCAGCATTGGTTGATGACTGGGATGCCACATCACTGCCAAGTCAGCCAAGAATGGGCCCACTCATGCCATGTCATCACTTAACGATCAAAGTTAACGGATTGACTGACGAATGGACTAAATTGATTAAATTGAAGAGTATAAGGGTGTTTATGATGAAATTAGAAGTGCAGAGACTAACATGATATTTGGTGTAAAGTTCAGGAGGGTAAACTGAATTTAATCCTAAATTAATCGACCAAATTAAAACAAAAATGGTAACAAGATCCCAAAAGAAATACAGAGCTGATGAGCAGACAAGTGACCCACCATTTCAAGGTTCTCACATCACATATGATGTAATATCCGACCTATTAATTAGTTTAAATCGGTCATTCATGGCTTCGTACCTAAAAAACTGTGAGAATAAAGGCACGATCGAGTTTACGCATAAAATTGAGGTTTTGAATGTAAATTGTCTGTACGTATTAACTGTTAATCATGGATGTTGGTGATGAGATTGTTTATCATGTAAATGGTATATAATACTGACTGTTGTTATTGTCCAAAAAAAATAAAAAATAAAATACTGACTGTTGTTAACTTGTTATAGTGACTCAAACATAATCGCCCAAGTTACAGAGCCCTTAGCTAATAATGCCAAAATGGATAACATAGCTATTTATTCTGTCTTGTACTTCAAAGTGTAGCTAACTAAATAATTTAATTGAAGACATAATGAATACAAATTTGGTTAATTTTGCGAGTCTGGAAAAGAGAGAGAGAGAGTTAAGTTCTTGGGGTAGCCCAAGTGAGGAATGAAGGTGGAAAAATGAGTTAAAATTAAGGAAACACAAAAAATGATATTAAAAAAAATGTGAAAACTGAAAAATGAAAGAATAAGGAAACACAGAGTATTAATTTGCAATTCGAATGACGGATTTGTATCAGCTCAATTTTTTGACCCAGTCATGTAGACAAAATTAAAGGTGCATGCAATGCATTTGCCATTTGGGAATTCGATCACAAGCAATACATGCATATCTTTCTCAAAAAAAAAAAAGCAATACATGCATAATAGTTCCTGCTGAAGTGGAACAATTAATTTGTAGGTACTTTGTTGGATTAGTATCTCTGCATTAATTGAGTTAATACATGAGCGCATTCAAGTGATTTAAATGAAAAGAAAAGCTCAAGTAATCAATATTTTGATGTATACTATATGCAGCCAATCTGGGGGTATGGTGTGGCTAAAGTTGTGGACTCGAGTCATCCAGAGTATAAGAAAGGTGACTTAGTTTGGGGGCTAACCAGATGGGAAGAGTACAGCCTCATCACAAATGTGCCTGAAACCTCATTTGTTAAAATACACCACACTGATGTACCTCTTTCTTACTATGGACTTCTCGGTAAGTAATCTGACTCGATCGATCATTACCTAAATATTTAATTAGTTGATAAAAATATGGATCATTAGTTACAATTAGCTAGCCTAGCCTGCTGGCTTATGCATCAATGTATGGATATATATATATATATATATATATATATATATATATATATGCAGGTATGGCTGGCAAGACTGCTTATGCTGCTTTCTTTGAAGTATGTAGCCCTAAGAAAGGTGACAAGGTGTTGGTCTCTGCAGCATCTGGTGCAGTTGGTCAGCTCATCGGACAATTTGCCAAATTGGCCGGCTGTTATGTTGTTGGAACTGCCGGATCTAAACAAAAGGTACCTGCTACGTACCTAATCAAAACGTACCTACAGATTAACAAGCAGTACGTACGTACGTTTATACATTTAATTATTAATTCATTCCTTAATTGGTTCCATATATGCATGCATCTCTATTATTTAGGTTGATCTACTAAAGAATAAGTTAGGGTTCGATGAGGCTTTCAATTACAAGGAGGAGAATGATTTAGAGGCAGCTTTGAAAAGGTCAGTCCATTTAGCTATAATATATATATATACATATATATATATATATATATATATATATATATATATATATTTATCTTCTTCACTAATTTGAATTTGCCAAAATTCGAATTTTGAAAAGATGACTGAATCATTTAATCTGTTAATTAGGTCTCGTTTATTGGGAATGGGATATCTTATCCATTCTAAAACAGAATTTAGAGGTTTATAATTGATTACTAGTCGGGGTGTACCTCTTTCAAGTTCAGCATTTTTTTGAACATAAAAAGCTGGACAGGACCATGGTGATTTACTTTTCCTAATTATTCCTTTACTAATTAATTCCGTGATTTCATTTTTACAAAATTCCATGACTTCTTGACTCATTTGAATTGGACGAGCTTTTGTGGGAATATTTTTTTCGTTGAAATCTTTGGTGTAAGGAAGTTTGACTATATGCTTTTTTCTATGCCAAAAAGCATTAGGTATGTCAGAACAAATTCTTTTTTGTTTCAGGAAATCATTATTGTGTGCCTTGTCAAACTAGGACTTAGAATAGGTTTATCCTTCTAGAGTATGGATTGTATTAGTATAGGTTTCCTATATCGATACAGATTGTATCTTGTACTCTTCTATATATAGAGGCCCTTATTCATTAATGAAATACATCCTATTCTCTGCTCATTCTCTCTATTATTTACGTTTCCCTTAAACACGTTATCAGCACGAGCCCTAGCCCTGAGATTAAAAAGCCAAAGATATATTCAGCATAGCCTCCTGCTACGCGCCTTAACCCTAGAACCAAAACCCTAGGCTCACCGCGTTACTCCACCACCGGCTACTGCAAAAACCAAGAATCTGCCTGCACAGAACAGCCGACTTCCGAAGAACTTTTCTCCTTTCTCATCCGTCGGATCAAGCTACAAATTTGACAGAAACTTCCCCCGTGTGTCTACTGCCTCCAGTTCAAATTTCACGTAATTCGAACCGTTGGATCTACAGATATTCAGTCTTAAAGAAGCGGCACTCAGGATCAAGATTTTCTGCGATTTTGCAAATAAGAAAACCAAGTAAGTTTTTTCTAAAAGTTCCTGCTTTGATTTAAATTCTCGTACTCTTCTTTTTCTCGGGGATTTAAAAGCTTCCCTTCTTCTTCATCCCGACCCCTCTTATGGCGTGGGACTTTACGAGTTTAATTGAATCATGGAGATTCATATATTATGCTATGATAAAGTAATTTCATGAGCATCAGTTTTAATTGAATCGTGGGGATTCATAATATATGCTATGATAAAGTAACTTCATGAGCATCAAAGAAAAGTTTTGTGATAAAGTAATTTCACAAAAGCATCGAATTCGACCAATTTTTGGTTCATGACTTATTCATTACTAGACTCACCTGCGTGGGTGTGATGTCTAGGTAGGGGATTGGAATCAGTGGTACTTAAGAGAGCCTCGCTCCACCGACATTCCTTTTTCTTATCTGGTCATACCTACGTGGAGCTATCGAACGGTTTAAGTTATGGCCATACACCATCTTGGTCTTGTTCTAATCCAAATTTTCTTGGAATCTTTATTAGTGTTCGTGGATGTCTTTTTATGACTGCGAAACTAAGGTATCTTCTTATTGTGATAAAGTAATTTCACAAGTGATAAAGTAATTTCACAAATCCGTTGCTGAATATAATTCAGATATGCTTCAATTATGGCTATGCTTCAATTTGGTAAGGCAACTCTTACAGAAGCAGAATTAATAGAGAAAACTCTCTCTACCTTCCACGCTTTGGCACTTATATTGTACATACAATATCGATTAAAGTATATTGCCAAGCGAATTTCAATCAGCTTATCAATTTTTTGCAAGTAGCTGAAAACATGACACGATCATGATGAACAACAATAATTAGGCCTGCCGGAACAAAGAGAGTTCCAAAAGTAATTTATGGCAAAAATGGCCAAAAGAGGACGAAACCCTAATATCAAGGGTAATTCTAATGGACGATCCGGTTCATATAATTGTCCCAATAAGGAAGGAAATCGCAACAACGTTGCACAAAATCGTGGGAACTATTGCACCACGTAAAAAGGGCAAGGAGGAAGAGGCATGGGCCATAGAGGCCATGCCAACGCCGGCAAAGTAAAGCATGGCAATAAGGTACCAAGAGCACCAATCCATCCTCCAAAGGCACATGATGCCAAACACTTTTCCCGACGACGGGTTCGTCGCTATAGCCCTTTACCGACGACGGGTTCGTCGCTATAGCCCTTTACCGACGACGGGTTCGTCGCTATAGGCCGGATCCTCACTATTGGTAACATGTCCTTTACCAATGAACGGATCGCCAATGAAGCATGTGTTGATAATGAACTATACTTCACTTGATTATGAGAACCATTAGGGGAGTGACGGGCCTTATATCGCTTGCGATATATGTAAGACATGAGCACCTCTAATGTCATCATTTTATAGTGGAAGTTTCTCATAAGAAGATACTAGAGATGACAAAGACGTCAATCTCACAATTGCATATTTTAAGGTCGACCAAAGTAAAGTGAAGACCATGGAAGCTCCAGACTTCAAATAATTGCAATTGTTTTATTTCCAAGTTTATGTAAAGGCTGTTATGCCTTAGTTTATTTTGACTTTTGTCATAGTTATTTGTTTTGGATTAGATTTTCTGGACAAGACCTCGATGTAATCGTTGGCATATGGTTTAATAAAGTTTCGAATTTTTCCTCGATGTAATGAAGGATATTCGTGTCAACGGTTATTATTTGGAAACGTATTGTAAGAATGGACAAGAATACTAATTGTGTATTACTTCTAATGATTGCGGAAGAAAGCGCATATTAGAAAAACTTATGTGTCGCTCTAGTGGGTTATACTTAACCACTATTCGAATTATTGAATCCAACAATGTTTTTAGAGATGATCTTTTTGGATTCCGACACATATAGGCTTTGGCACGACCGTTTGGGACATCCAGGTCGTGATATGATGATCCGTATATTGAAAACCTCATACGGACATCCCTTTTATCGAGCTAATAGAAGCAAGAATCAAAAGATGATTTAAGGAGAGGAGACTTGCGTCACTGACATGCCATAGAAATGTGCACATTCTGTCAAACGTCAGGCGATCGATCGCGGAAGCACGTGCGATCGATCGTCCGCCTCAAGCATGCCTCGGACATCGTCCAGAGAGCATTTGCGATCGATCGCAGAAGAATGTACGATCGATCGCACGTCTCCAGAATGCCTGGACAACGTCCAGAGAGCATTTGCGATCGATCGCAGAAGCGCGTACGATCGATCGCACAGTAACGATTGTTACTTCCCCCTCTAATCCTGATTCCAGACTTGATCAGGATACCTCCTATGCTTCTGCAGCCTTCATGGCTAAGGGCTCATTTTGCAAAGCCTGTTCCTTAGGCAAATTAGGATCGAGACCATCCTATGCTAAGGACACAAAAGAAATTATTCCATTCTTACATTGTATCCAAGGAGATATTTGTGGACACATCCAACCATATTGCGGACTTTTAAGATATTTTATGGTTTGGTGGATGCATCAACACGCTGGTCACTTGTTGATTTATTGTCCACACGCAATGCTGCTTATACTAAACTTCTAGCACAAATTATACGCTTAAGGGCTCACCACCCATATCATCCTATTAAGTCAACTACGTACGTCTTGACAATGCTAGAGAGTTTACATCACAGACAGTTGATGATTATTGCATGTCTATTGGGATTAATGTTGAGCATCCCGTACCCCATGTGTATACACAAAATGGTCTCGCAGAAGCCACCATTAGTAGACTTCAAATGGTCGCTTGGGAATTGGTTATGCGCACCAATCTCCCATTATCTGCTTGGGGTTATGCAATATTGTATGCAGCTCTACTTATTCGTTTCAGACCCACTGTTAATCAACCGTTCTCTGCGTACCAGATGGTAACTGGATATGAGTCGGATGTCTCACATTTTACGCATACTTGATTATACGATTTATGTGCCAATTGCGCCCCCACAGCGCATTCAATTGGGTCCTTAGAAACGCTTAAGTATTTATGTTGGTAACGAATCTCCAACTATTGTCCGCTACTTGGAATCCTTGACAGGCGATCTCTTAACCGCTAGATTTGCGGATT
This sequence comes from Rubus parviflorus, assembly GCA_029955375.1. NCBI lineage: Eukaryota > Viridiplantae > Streptophyta > Magnoliopsida > Rosales > Rosaceae > Rubus > Rubus parviflorus. The sequence goes on from JARGGL010000006.1 coordinate 13,527,125, forward strand.
GTCACTTTGATGAGACAGTCTTCCCGTCGTTAGGGGGAGATAAGAACAAGAATGTTCAACAGGAACGACAGGAATTGTCGTGGTCTGTCCCCACTCTGTCTCATCTTGATCCCCAATTCGTACAATGTGATAGTAATGTGTGAAGTATAATCAATATTCAGAACATAGCAGATTCGATGCCTGATTGTTTTCTGATATTGATAAAGTGACGAGATCACACATACCAGCTGCAAATGTGCCTGCAAGGTTAGAAATCCCTACTACGGGATATGGCGCCAATAATGGCGCAGCAACCACACCAAGTGGAGGTGTGGTTGAGGCCGTGGTTCCCTAAAGGAAGAGGGTGAGACCACTTGGTTCGATGGATACTCGCCAAAGGAAGGAAGCGAGTTTGGCACAGCCTAATCCATTCATCATCAATACCCGAAACCTGTCTCATGAGATTATCTCTGATTATAGTTATGTCCAATGAATCAATATTGGGGGACGCCTCAATGATTGAATCAATTTCAGAGAATACAAAAATCTCGATAAATGCATGCATGCTTGAGACGAAATTCTTGATGATGTATTGCTCAATAGACTATAGAGCATGATGACATCGAACCACGCTCTGTTGAAGAATGTCAACGTAGAGCATATTGGCCTAAATGGAAAGATGCAATCCCGATTGAACTAGATTCACTAACAAAGAAAAAGGTATTTGGGTACGTAGTGCTAACGCCCCCAAGTGTAAAACCTATTGGACATAAATGAGTCTTTGTTAGAAAGCGTAATGAGAATAATGTAGTCTTGAGATATAAGACTCGCCTCATGGCGCAAGGTTTCTCACAACGCTCTGGGATTAACTACGAGGAGACATATTCTCCCGTAAAGGATGTTATTACATCCTGCTACCTTGTCAGTTTTGTAGTTTCCACAAAAAACTTGACATGCAGCTTATGAATGTGGTTACAACATATCTCTATGGGGATCTAGATTCAGAGATATAAATGAAGGTGCCATATGGACTTCATTTACCCAAATCAAGTGGCTCTAGACCTCAGAGCACGTTTATAAGTTGAAACGTTCACTACGTGACTACTTGATTGGGAAGGGATATATAAATAATGATTTATGCCCATGCGTGTTTATAAAGAGAACAAGTTCCGGATTTGCAATTATAGCTGTCTATGTAGATGACATGAATTTAATTGGCACTCTCGAAGAACTGAGAGATACTGCTACATATTTGAAATCCGAATTTGAGATGAAAGATCTTGGGAAACTCAGTTTCTAGGCTTTGAGCTAGAGCACCGAGATTGTGGAATATTAATCCACCAATTGGCTTATGTCCACAAGATCTTAAGAAGGTTTAACATGGACAAAGTACATCCAGTTAGCACTCCCATGATCGGTCGGGCCCTAGATCCAAAGAATGATCCATTTCGTCCAAAGGATGATGACGAAGAATTACTAGGGACCGAAGTGCCATATCTAAGTGCAATAGGCGCATTATTGTACTTAGCTCAATGCACTAGACCTGACATCTCTTTTGTTGTGAACTTGTTGGCTAGATTTAGCTCTGCGCCCACGCAACGCCATTGGAGTGGCATAAAGACAATATTTCGTTACCTTAAGGGTACAATCGATTTGGGCTTGTTTTATCCCTACAGAGAGACAAGAGGAGTTGAAAAAGAAAGTTCAAACCTCAAAGGCAACGCTGCTGCCGTCGGGCGATCGATCGCAAGGAATGCCGCGATCGATCGCGCCAATGTTGAAACTCCCTTCACCGAAAATCCTTGTGATGTTTTGGTTAGTTGTGCTGATGTCGGGTATCTCTCTGACCCGCACAAAGTTATATTCAGCAACAACAGACTCTCCTCAAGATTCAAGTGAATCAGGTTAGATCTGAGGAGAATGTGGCAGATTTATTTACTAAGTCTTTGCCTAAGTCCACATTTGAAAAACATGTTAAAAGCATTGACATGCTTGAGTTATCTGAGCTCCCATGATTGTAGGAATCAGGGGGAGGTGCAGACTTGAGGGGGAGTCTAGCACATACATGTCACTTTCAAATGTGAAGGGTGCGTTGTACTCTTTTTCCCTTCGACCAAGGTTATTTTTCCCACTGGGTTTTTATTGTTACTTGGCAAGGTTTTTAATGAGACAACATGGAAAGCATCACCTAGTTGTGACCGGCACAAGAGGGAGTGTTTCAGGAAATCATTATTGTGTGCCTTATCAAACTAGGACTTAGAATAGGTTTATCCTTCTAGAGTATGGATTGTATTAGTATAGGTTTCCTATATCGATACAGATTGTATCTTGTACTCCTCTATATATAGAGGCCCTTATTCATTAATGAAATACATCCTATTCTCTGCTCATTCTCTCTATTATTTACGTTTCCCTTAAACATTTTTTAAGTTTTTCTTCAAAGGTTTGAATTTTTTGTTGGAGAATGGGATCTTCAGTTGACTTTCAATTCTTTTGTATTTAATTTCTTCTTTGAGAAAATTGATTTGATTATTCTTGCAATTAATGAGGTTAATCACTTTTGAAATCAAATTTTCTTTGAAAGCTCTAATTGTATGAATTTCTGGATTAGATAGAAATTTAAATTTTACTGGTTCATTGAAAGGATAGGTAACTATTCCATCATGTTCTGTCGTGAATGGGTATAGAAGTGTAATGAATGGGATGCCTAGGATTACTTGATCCGACAGGTTTCTTACTAGGACAAATGAAGTTTTGAAACAGACATTATTTTGACAAACATGGGCTTTTGGAATTTCATATTTTGTATCCATTCTTCTACCATTTGCTGTTGACAACATCTCTTTGGTTTTAGTATAATGTTTTGTAGGTATTAAACCTTCTTGAATACAATTTAAATATGCTCCTGAATCAACAAGAGCAGTGGTGATCAATTCGAAATCTTTTATTGTGATTTTTACTTTAGTATGCCATTTTCTAAGTCGAATATGGTTAATCAAACTTAAAGTGATGTTTTGACTAGATTCCTCTCTATTTGGTTCATTTTGAATGAACCTGTACAATTGACTGTCAGTTTTGAAATTATGTAGATCTTGTTTAATTTCTTGATTTTCACTTTTGAGTTCTAAATTTGTTTCTTTTAATAAAATGATATCTGTTTTGATGTTTTTAATTTCATATTGTAAATCTTGAATTGTCACCTTTGTTTTGGGCTTATGGATTTTTTTCAAAGTTGTATTTAAACAAATTTTTGGTTTGGAAGTATTACCAGATTTTTCTTGTGAAATAAGCTTTCGGAATTTTTTTAAATATTCTATTTTTAACTTTGGGTTTTCTACTTTGGTAATTAGATCCATTAGCAATTCTTCTTGTTCTTCTTGTTTAGAAAGAACATTAATTGTTTTTCGATTAAGTGTATTGACTGTTCTACAGCAAGAATCTTTACAACCAAAATTTATATCTGGAGAAGAATCATTTTCTGAAGTAGCAGGGGTAGAAGAACTGGTTACTGAAATATCGTTTTCACTTTGTTCACTATTTTCTGAATCAGTGTTTCTTAATTTTAAAACTCTTATAAGGTTTTCTTGTTCTTCATTACTGATTTTTAACTGCTTAATGGTGTTTTTTACCTTACAATTATTTGCAAAGTGACCATATTTATTACATTTAAAACATTTGATTTTACTTTTATCTGTAAATCGTTTTTTATGAATTTTACTAGATTTTTTAGGCAAAGTTTTTCTTTTAGGTCTACTTTTTGAGTAATAATCAGTTGGTTCGAAAAGTCTTTTCTTTTTATAGTTTTTACAATGGTAAGAAGTTTCTTTTTTACTTTTGTGTCTCTGTGATGGTGCGATAGAAAGCAGACCATATTGCTCACAAAAATTACCTAATTCATATTTTGCTGTTTTCTTTTCATTTTTAATTTGTTTACTTATTTTCATATCAATACACATTTTTTATCCTTCTTTTTGAATAGTGGTAATGATATCTCCGTAAGTTAGATCATCATAGTGTATTTGACCGTTTTCGTTACTGAGAATTTGTCTAATTTTATGGGCAAATAAGTTTGGTAAGCCATTAATAAATTTTTCTTTCCAAAAAGGTTGATTACTATGTTCCCTAAGCATGACTCTAGAGGTAAAAATATCTTTATACCATTGAAAGTCACTAAGGGTTGGACATCTAAGATTACTAAGCTGATCATGAATTCTAGACGTAATGTTACTGGGTATTCCTATAAAATGTTTAATTACTGTAAAAAATAATGTGTTGACTGCATCAGGGACTCCCATATTGATGGTTTCATCAAATATCGGAATTCCATCTTCATCATGTTTTACTGCATGTTTAATGGCGGATCTAGCATCAGGTGTTAGATGTTTTTCCCACCAGGAACGAAGTGTTCCTGTGAATCCTGTTTCTAAAATATCAATTATTTCACTTTGACTAAGGTTTTGGTTAGTGATGTAACTATTGGCTACCATGGACATATGGTGTAATTTGTTTAGTATTTCTTGTTCGGACAAATTATCAATGTTCCATTCGTAGACTTTATCAGAGGAGACTGAGAATTGATTATTGTTATACTCACTGGGTTGGATATCTGGAGGTAAAGGCCTTGTATTCCAAGTTCGTGTAGTAGGAAATGAGTTTTTAACAATTCTTTTGACTTGAAGTTTTTTGAAAGCATTTTCAATTTTTGAAATGTTGCTGGAATCACTTTTAGATGTTTCTGAATCTAAAGTTGGTTCTTGTATATTAATAACCGACAAAGAAGATGAGGATGTTTCTTGTTTGATTTTGGAAATCATTTGTTCAACCCTTTCTAGTGTGCTTACTATTCTAGGGCCAGGGGTACGTTTTGTTAGTTTCTTTGAAATAGGTTAGGGGTTTTTCCATTTTTTGAGGAATGTGATTTATTTTTGACTCAATTTTTTCAACTGTAGTTTCGATTTTATCGAGCTGATTTCCTATTGTGACTAGACTCTGATTAGTAGAATTATTTTGTTCAATTACTTTTTTGATTTCAGAATTTTCTCCTAAGTTTTTGAAAGGACTTGCTGGGACTGGAGTTCCTTGGTGGTTAATAATTATACTTTCTGGAGGTGGGTGACTAGAAGAAATAGTGGAATTATCTAATTTTTTCCATTTTTCTTTGTTCAAGGTTTTGACACTAAAATCTTGGTAGTCAACAAAATCTACGAAGTAAATTTCTGACTGGTTTGTAAGCATAAATTCTTTCCATTTTTGAAAAAGGATTTTTCTTTGTTCAAGAGGGTACTTTTGTCGATAAAGGTTTCGTCTGTCGATATTTTTTATGGACTCAAGATCTTTATCAAGTTCTTCCCAATTAATTTTAAAAGGTTGACTAAGTGTGTTTAGTTGGGGGTTCTCTGGGGGAAACACCTGGAAATCTGTAGCTGTGGGGGAAGTTTGTTCCTCTTCTTCTGGTGTATTTGAAGTTGTTGTATATGCAGGGTAACTAACTTGTGAGGTTATTTTTACTGTTTTTATCCTTAATTGCTTTAACTCTTCTTCTAACTCTTTTATCCTGATATTTTTGATTTCTCTTTATAAATCAAAATCTCTTCTTGAAAATTTTCAGTAGAGGCTGAGTTTGCAAAAGAATGTCTTGAAGATTGACCTAATTCTTGAATTCGTATGTTTGATCTTGGCGTAGGATCACTGAAATTGATTTTTACTGTACCATTAAGATCTTGTTGAATACATTCTATGTCTGAAAGATTATTTTGTGGGTTAACTGGTTGACTCTCATAAGTTAATGACCATTTAGTGGGTAGAGAAATATCATACCATTTAATTGTATGAGGGACTCTAATATTGGCATTTTCGTGGCTACCCTGGATTAATAAAGTTTGATCTTTTGGACTTTTGTTTATGGCTTGAACATTCATGTTTGTTCCAGTAATTTTGTAATGAATTCTGTATATTAAAGCTAAAGGTTGAGTTCCTTCTAAAACATTGTAGCCCGAGGTTTTAATATTTAAAGTTAAGACTTTTAAAACATGTTGATCACTGAGGCTGACTGTAAAATCTGGATAACAATCAAAATGCATGAGACCGTTAAAAAGGCTTGACTCAATGATTCCGAGAGTGCTATCACTAAAACCAGTGAACCTAGCATCTCGAAGACATAGCAGGACGGAGGTATTAAGCCCTCGTCTTGTTAAAGGTTTTACTCCGATCTGGACTAATCCAATATGGAGGAAATTATAACCATCTTTTCTATGTTTTTTGATTGACTCTGGACCAAATAACTGACAAGTTTCATGTTGTTTACTAAGAGCATAAACTTGCTCAACTATTTTGACATGATGTTTACTTTTGAAAGAAGTGATTGACCATTTTTTCTCATAAATTTCATTACTGGGTATTCTAGGTATGTTCCAATTATTGAGATCTATGTTGTCATTTGACTGATATTCGAGTTGTTCTTCGTTGACTATGTTTGGGATCCTATTTACTTATATATATATATGCGTACACTCATAATATACAAATTTACAGTCTTTTAGACGATAATTTCAAACATAAAATCATTCCTAGATGTAGTTCTTACATTAATATGCTTCTAATAAAACCAAATAGTTAAGACAAATCAATGTCATGATATTGAAAAGCAGTAAAAGCAAGCTTTACGGATACGAGGCAGGTGACATGGCCTCGTTGTTAAAAAATTTCACTTGGTAGGTTTTTATTGAAAAGTCACATACCTGACATGACGTGATTGTCACATGGAAAAATTTCTCTCAAGAAAGGTGTGCTATAGCAAACAGTATTGGGAAAATTTGCGGCAGTTTACATAGATTTTTGACATCCAATGTGTATCAATAATAATTGAAATATCAACTTAGAGAGCTCAGGATCAAAATGGGGTTCCATCTTTCAATTTCTTACTTTTATAATTAAAATAAGGTAATAACAATAAAAACAATAATGAAGCTACATTTATTGACAAATGTTTCGTCAAGAAAAGTGGTTTTCCCTTTTTTTTTTTTTTAAATTTTGGCTTTTGCCTATTTTATTAATTAAATATTTTCCTTCTCGATAAATCATTCAACTTGATACCAACTTATTACTCTAGGCACCCATGCTTTCAGGTACAAAATTATTAATTTTCCAAATATGTCCAAAAATGGTGTGAGAAAATAATTTTATGAGAAATTTTGCCGCGTTTACACAAAATGATTTTCGATGCCAAATGTATATCAATAATAATTGAAATATTAATCCCGAGAGCTCATGATTAAAATTGGGTTATATCTTTCAATTTCTTAAATTTCTAGTTAAAATAAGTTAATAACAATAAAAAGATAATGAAGCTACCTTTCCTGACAAATGGTTCGTCATGACAAGTGGTCTTCCCTATATTTTTTTTAATATTTTGGCTTTTGCCTATTTTATTAATTAAATGCTTTCTTCTTCAAACAATCATTCAACCTAATAATTAATAACTTATTACTCCAAGAACCATGTTTTACGGTACGAAATTATCAATTTACTAAATATGTCCAAACATTGTGTGAATTTTTTTTTTTTTTGAGAAATTTGCGGCGTTTACGCAAAATGATTTTCGACGCCCAATGTGCATCAATAAAAATTGAAATATTAATCCCGAGAGCTCAGGATCAATGAGGTTTTATCTTTCAATTTCTTAATTTTCTAATTAAAATAAGTTAATAACAATAAAAACAGTAAGGAAACTACCTTTCCCGACGAATGTTTCGCCAGCAAAAGTGGTCTTCATTTTTTTTTTTTAATTTTTTTTCTAATATTTTGACTTTTACCTAGTTTATTAATTAAATGCTTTCCTTCTCAATAAAGTGTTCAACTTGATACTAACTTATTACTCTAGATATCCATTCGAAATTATCAATTTGCCAAATATGTCGAAATAAAACGTGTGCTATAGCAAACAATTTTTTAAAACTTTACAGTGTTTTACAGAAAATGATTTCCAAAACCCAATATGCATCAATAATCATTAAAATATGAACCCTGAGTGCTCAGGATCAAAATGGGGTTCTATCTTTCAATTTCTTAATTTTCTAATTAAACTAAGCTAATAACAATAAAAACAGTAAGGAAGCTACCTTCCCCGATGAATGTTGCGTCAGGAAAACTAGTCTTGCCTATATATATATACAGGCCTTCTCTGCTAAGGAGTTCCTTACTTTTTTAAGTTAAAGAGTTTTGATCTCAGCCGTCAAAGCAAATCATTTAAAACATATCTGACAGTTGGGTCCCAAGTCTGTTTTGATCTGACGGTTGAAATCAAAACTCCTTAACTTAAAAAAGTAAGGATCTCCTTACCTGAGAATCATTATATATATATATATATATTTTTTTTTTTCAATTTTGGCTTTTGGTTATTTTATTAATTAAATTGTTTTCCTTCTCGAAAAATTGTTCAACTTAATTGATACCAACTTATTACTCCAAGCACCCATGATTGTTCGAGCTAGAAAGCATTTAATTAATAGAATAGGCAAAAGCCAAAATACTAAAAAAATATATAGGGAATACTACTTTTCCTGACGAAATATTCGTCGGTAAAGATAGCTTGTTTTTCTTTTTTAAATTAGAAACTAAGAAATTGAAAAATGAAACCTCATTTTCATCCTGTGCTCTTAAGGTTAATATTGCAGTTATTATTGATGACATTAATTTGGCATCAGAAATGTGTAAACGCCTCAAATTTCTCAAAAAATTATTTTCTATAGCACATCATTTTTTGAAAAATTAGGTGAAATGAGAATTTCGTATCTTAAAGCTGACAAATCTGTTTCTTTTTTTGGTTGGATAGAAGGTGGTTCAAGGTCTAAAACTAGCAGAGCATGTGCAGCGGGTGGAACATAAGCTAGGCTAAGATGGTATTTAGCCCAAAATCACCAAAAAATCATTTTTCAACCGTGTTAATTTAGACCGGGCTAAAGCCAGGCTGGTCTCTCCCAAGGGCTAAATTGAACAGATGCAAAAGCCAGGCTAGTCTCTCCCAAGGGCTAAATTGAACAGATGCAAAAGCCAGGCTAAACGGGATTCGGTGAGTGAGTACGAATGGTGGTGTCACGCCCCGAATTTCCAACAATTAAATAATGCTTTTTCGCCTTCAAATAACCAATAAATTCGGAACATGAAGCATGGATTACCAAAATACAAATACACATGAATATTTTTTTTCCTTTTAACATGTATCAAACCTCCATCCATGCTCTACCACAATGTAAATACAGACTCATTCTTTAGAGTCAAATATTACAATCCATAATTTACATAATAAATTGACATTATGCAAAATATTAAGTAAATTCACCTACAGAGTTTACTAAAACAGCGGAAGACTAAAGTCACCACAACTCCAAGAAGTCCTTCAACTTAACTTCTAGATATCCTAACCTGCAGGATAAAACCCTACACCATTGAATAGTGTACCGGGTTATAACACCAACCCGGTCAGCTTGCGAAGCTGGTATGAGTAACCACAATTTCAAATCACCAAATAATTCATATCTTTATTTTTAAAAGATAATATCAATATTATGCCAATTATTTATGACACACACCACGCCAATCCGCCAATAACATCAAACAACAACAATCACGTAAAATGTCGCTTTTGGACAATTATAAGTGAGAATACTATTGAGGTTCATTTCAAACCATGGGTATTCGATAGTGAAACATTCTTACGAACACGAATACCGTATACTCAGTAATACATTCTGCGATCACTCAAGTATAATTTCAAAAACAGGGTAATCAATAACGAAACATTCTACGAACGCTTTGATTACCGTATACTCAGTGAAACATTCTGCGAACACTCAAGTATACAATTGGCAAGGATCTTTAGCGACCCGAATACCACTCCACTCCAAGAAATACATTTTTAGTATTCTCACAAATAACGCCAAACGCCACACCTAAAATGAACTCAATATCTCATGTATTCACAAACACTAAACGCCACGACACGCCAACACCAAAATTATGCAACAATTTATATCATATGCATAAATGCAATTCCAACCCTGAAAATTCATATTATAAAAAATACTGAACCTACACGTCCCATACCATGTATTTTAACCCCACACGTCTCATAACATGCATGTTAATCCCAGGGTGATTCAGAATATCAAATAATATAAATTCTCATCCAAAATCAATCACAACAATCAATTATATCACAAATATCAGTGAGTTTACTCACCTTAAAAATCCTGCTGCGTCTTCAAATAATAACCGGGACAAATTGACCAAAAGTCAACTGTCGGTCAACGTGGGTCCCACGTCAACTATTCATCACGGGTCCCACTCGAAACCCAATACTTCCAAAATCAGCGATCCAACCGTACAACCTGTCTGTAATAATAATATTAACCATACGATCAAATTTTATGATCATCCAACGGTCAGATCTCTCGGATCGTAAATCGTACGATCCGATTTTCGATTTAATCGATCATCGATCAAACGACCGAATTCTACAGAACTATAAACACGAAAGTTGTTCGTATCGACGAACTAAGCACAACGGAGCAAAGAATTGCTCCTGGACCGGCCGGACGCGCCGCCCACGCGCCGCCACCGACGGTGGTCAGCCGCCGGACAAAAGTGCTCCGATTGCCATGAAATTTTAACACAATGTTCTACACATTACCAGCAACAACTTTCATAACTGCCACAAGGGCCAATTCAAAGTAGAAAGTCTCGAATTTACCTCGATAGCTCCGAAACCCTAGGATTTCAAATCCAAAATTCTCCTTCGTCCGAACTCCGATTGAGGCGTACTTTATGTTGCTGGAAAGCCCCTGACAAGAGCTACAAAGCCCAGTAAGTAGCTTAGGTCGAATCGGCCGGAAACAAACCCAGAAACTGATGAACAGTTCGGCAGCGTTTTTTCCCTTTTTCTTTTCTTGATTTCTCCTTCTATACTAAGAATTGATCAATGAAATTTGTATAGGGTTGAAGAGCATTGAGAGGTGAACAATTTGGGACAAGTTTCATGGCCGGAGATGGCCGGAATTGGGAGAAATCAGCGGTCAAAGTGGTCGGTTACTGTAGCACGGGTGAACAGTAATTTTCTGGGGGAAATTCTGATTTTTGGTGAATAGTAAATTCCAAAATCATTTTTATAGAAATTCGTCAAACTTTCGAGGTCCATAACTTCTTCATACGATGTTCGTTTTCGACGTACCACATGTCCACGAACTCGGTTTGACGAGCTCTACAACTTTCATGAAGAAAGTTTTCCCAAATTCTCAACGGATAAAAAGTTACCTTAATTAACCTTTCGTAACTTATAATTACCACTGTAATTTCCATTTTACAATAAACGTCCAAAAATTACGAAATCACACAATTTCAATATAAATTCCACAACCTTTTCGCATAAATAAATATTGAAATATTCGGGGTATTACAGGTGGCTTGTCCCATATCTCTGAGTATAATTGAAATCCAATTATACCAGAGTATAATTGAAATCCAATTATACCAATATGTAGAGCTTGACAAGAGGATCAAGAATGATACCTGGCTGGTCCCAAACAACGACCGGAGTCGCCGGCAAAAGCAGAGGAACAGCCAAGCTTTCCGGCTTCGAACTGACGCCGTGAGCCACCGTTTGGACTAGAAATCATTGGGGTAAGATTGACGAGGATGAGACGAAACTAAAGGCACCAATTTCGTCCGCCAACGTGGCCGGAATCGTCGAAACTCCATCGAAGGCACCAGAGCTTCTCTCCTTCAATTCTCCCTCTTCCGCCGTCGACTTGACTAGTTACGACCACCGGCGTGTTCGTTGTATCGAGTCGAAGCTTTGGGTGCCAGTCCGACACCGTGAAATGACCAGAGAAGGACGTTGAGGTCGGACGTTCGCGGTGGAGAAAACGGGTCGACTCTTCTGGATCAAGTCGATCTGACCTTGGATATATATACATTCAATCAACGGTCATGATTGAATGTATATAGGGATCGAAGGCTGAGATCAAACAACCTTTAATTTCTTTTCTTTTATATTTTTTTAATTTCCAATCTTTCGAAAATCATAATAAATACATCGGATGTCCGAAAAATTACCCGAAAATTTCTACGGACTCGTTGTAACGTGTACTTCATTTTGAAGTCCATAAATTGGAATTTCAACATAAATGAAATTTCTAAAAATTTCTCGAGGCTCCTAAATAATTATCAAGATCACAAATTTAATCTCGATTAATGGCAAATTATTTTTATAATTTTTCCTGGAGCTCACAACTACCAAGTTAAAAATTATTTACCCACTAAAAATTACTAAATGGTGTTAAAATTGTTTTGAAAACAAAATTAACAAATTAGACTTTAGGCTTTAGACCTTATGGGTGGAAATACAAAAGTGATAAGAAGTCTAAATTGATGAATAGTGTCCCTTTTGGAGCTTAAATTTTAGTTTAGACTTTAGAACTTAGCTTTTATGGGTGTACATGCTCTTAGGGCTATCTAAAGTCTAAACTAAAATTTAAGCTCCAAAAATGACACTATTCATCAATTTAGACTTCCCATCACTTTTTTATTTCCACCCATAAGGTCTAAAGCCTAAAGTCTAAATTTTTAATTTTGTTTTCAAACAATTTTAACACTATTTAGTAACTTTTAGTGGGTAAATAATTTTAACTTGGTAATTGTGAGCTCCGGGAAAAATTAAAATAATAATTTGGAATTAATCGGGATTAAATTCGTGATTTTGATAAATATTTAAGAGCCTTGAGAAATTTTTAGAAATTTTCTTTATGTCGTAATTGTAATTTATGGACTTGGAAATGAAGTGCACGTCACAACGAGTCCGTAAGAATTTTCGGATAATTTTTCGGACATCCAAGGTATTTATTATGATTTTCGGAAGTTTGAAAATTAAAAAAATATAAAAGAAAAGAAATGAAAGGTTGTTTGATCTCAGCCTTTGATCCCTATCACTATTCAATTATGACCGTTGATTAAATGTATATATAGCCAAGGTCAGATCGACCTGACCCAGAAGCGTCGACCCGTTTTCTCCACCGCGAACCTCCGAACTCAACGTCTTTCTCTGGTCATTTCACAGTGCCGGATTGGCACCCAAAGCTTTGCCTCGATATGATGAGCACGCCGATGGTCGTAGTTAGTCAAGTCGACGGCGGAAGAGGTAGAATCGAAGGAGAGAAGCTCCGGTACCTTTGATGGAGTTTCGGCGATTCCGGCCACGTCGGCGGACGAAACCGGTGGCTTTAGTTTCGTCTCATCCTCATCAATCTTACCCCGGTGATTTCTGGTCCAAACGGTGACTCACGGCGTTAGTTCGAAGCCGGAAAGCCTCGGCAATTCCTCTGCTTTTTCCGGCGACTCCGATCATTGTTTGGGATAAGTCAGGTATCATTCTTGATCCTATTGTCAAGCTCTACGTATTGGTATAATTGGATTTCAATTATACTCAAGATATGGAAAGTTGGTGTTTTGGAATTTTTGGCCACCATACGTACTCACTCTGGACGTCCCACATTTAGCCTGGCTTTTGGCCCTGTTCAATTTAGCATTGGAGAGAGACCGGCCTGAATATAGTCTGGTCTAAATTAACACCAGTGGAGATGATTTTTTGTAATTTAGATTTATAATTTAGTATAGACTAACTTATAAACACCCCGCTGCACATGCTCTTATAAACAGAACGAGGCCTAGTAAGCCCGGACAAATAGGTACGATTTATGAAGTGCAAAAGTATGTGCCTTTCAATCAAGTGTAGTAACTTTTTTCTGGTAATTTTCAAATTTTAGCAACACATTTTTACAGTTTCTAATCTCGAAAACAACTTCCAAGATAAACAACCACACATTATCGGATCCTTGAAATACAAATTCGTCTTCTCATTCATTTTCAAAAATGATTTCGAAAAAGATTACCAGACGAACCTTTAGGACTTCAAATTTCAAATATAAAGAACGAATACAATATAATTCCATTTTTTCTACGCCATTGCGAAATATGCTGAGTTTTTGTTGGTCGAACCTATGTTCCTGATTGTATGATATATGGATAATTGCTGGAATCACCATGGCTGTAATGTACAATTTGATATCTGTTATTTAATGTACTTTGTACATGCAGTTATGCAAACATGGTAGGGAAATGGTAGAAATACAGAAGCCAAAAGTTAGGAGCATCTATGTATGATAATGAATTAAAGGAGTAAAATGCTTAAGAACCTAGATCTTTTTTCAACTTTTTTCCCACATAAACGCAGAGAAAAATCTGGATTCTATTGTATCATCCTCTAAACAAACTATGCTCCATATCTAATTCAGAACAAGCTGGCTTTCTATTTCTCGTTTTCCACAATTTAATGTCACCTATAATTTGAGATCAAACATCAATACCATAGCAACAAAACAATTTCATCTTAGCTTATGCTTTCATCAATATATCAATGACCAATTTGACAGAGACACTGATGGAACACGCGAAAAGCAAAACTACAGACGATCAACCTTGTAGGATAAGCTTAGAAGTTTGGATAAACCAACCCAGTGCTTAGCCATCAGAGATTCAAAACACTAATAAACTGGATGAGGAACAAATAGCCAAGCCCTATTACTCCACAATTCAGCTAGAATTCTCAATAGGGCCATAGTATTAAAAGGATAAAAATGACAATACTACTCCGTACCTCTAATGAAAAATAGAGCTCACAAGGCACGTTTCTTACACAAGGCAGCAGAATTACCTTTTACGTCCTTGATAATACAAAGACAAACCATCCAAAAGATTGGTGTGAATGTGAAGTTATAACATTTGAATTGCAAAAAGTTCCCACTCCCAAACCTAGCCAAGCTGTCAGAGTGGAAGGCACAGTTCAACTAGCTAATTGTATGTGCCTAAATATCTCTACTCCCTTATAAATGAAAGTTGATATACTTACTTCTAAAGAGTAAAACTAGGTAAAAAAAAACAAGAGTAGAGGAAAATTCAACTTTTATATAACATAGCCTAATTTTCTAAACTTAGAAAGAATAGATATGACAAGATCTTGATTCAAGATCACACCATCACTCCACTCAGCAAAAAATGGACATAAAACCCCACTCTTTATGCACTATAGTACCAAAAAACACGCATGTACACTTCTGTATTTTGCTGCATGTTACTTGCTTTTTCAAGAATCAATCCAAACAGTTAAACTGCCAGAAGATGGAAAAGGAAACATGGTCGTGAAAACTGAACTGAAACACGATAAAAATGGTGCAACAGTTCACAATAGTCGCTGTTTTCTAACTTTCAAAATGGTGCAGACAATTTCATGCAAGAATATAACAAAAGAGTTCTTGATAGAGCATTGGAGCTCAACAGGTTGATAGAGTTCCACAGAACAACTTATATACAACTAGACAATGACAACAACAATACCAACATTTAAATACAGCTCACTGCAGTAAGGATCCAGAAGTCTATAAAAGGAAACTCAATATACTATATATAATTATAACCTCACAGAGGATGTTCAAAACCTTCAAGATAATCTGATCCAAGAAAGAAGTCTACAAAAATACATTCTACCTGAAAACACAAAAACACGAACTTCTTCACAGAATTCAATCTCTACAGATTTGTAGTAAATACAGTTAACAAGGTAACAAACTCAAGATAAGTAAACCCATAAAACTAACTGCTTGAGCAACATCATTCAGAATCATTGCAACACAAAGAAGATCAATGTATTTGAATTCACTGTAGCAGCATATTGAGCATCATTGGATACTGTTCACAGCTTAACTAAAAGAGTAAAATTCAGAAATTGAATTCTGACATATTTAGAAACTACGCAATTCACTAACGAATCAAATGAGTAGCAAAGAAGTAAAACCCAGCCTCTTCCGCAGAGACCCAATGACGAGAGAATTACAAAGCAAAATTAGAGTCACCGAATTGTCATTAGAAAATTAGAACAATAACCATACCAATGATATAGCCTAACACTGACCAAAGCTAAAATTGAGAACAAACCGAGTCCTGCAGCAGTGGAGTCGTGGACCCATCAATTGGTTTTCGGGTCGGGCATGGGGAACAACCCGGCACTGGCACCTCTAGGCGGCGAGAAGCCCAAGAACTTCTGCAAATTGGTCCGAATACTGATGGAGCACAAAAAGTACAAAAACGCCATCGAACAATCCGTCGGATCGTCGCCTTGCAAGCCTCTGTGACTCATCTTCATCACCAACCCGAAGGGCTTAAACGGTAATTTGGCCACCGCCTTGCCCTCAAACAGCGAGTTGAGCAGGCCGAAGACGACGAACAGAACGAGCGCGACGACGGCGCCGGACTTGAACTTGAAGAGCGAGAGGTCGCGGCTCGACTCCTTCAAGCTGGTCTCGACGCGGTCGATCTTCTTGGTCTTTGACTTTTTGGTGATTTTGGCAGTGGATTCGGTCTTCATGGTCTCGAGCTTCTTCGCGGCCTTGTCAATGGAGGATCGGAGCGACTTGTAGGAGTTGGTTCGGTAGATGAGGACCCATGAGATGGCTTCGCAAATTATGGCGGTGCAGATTGAGATGCCCACCACTGTTAGACCGTCTGAGTACTTCAAGTTTGAGAGGAAAGACGGGGTCGCCATCGCAAATTTGAGGAGGAAAACTTGGAACCAGTTTGATCTGATTTGTTGCTGCCAGATTCGTTTGGTTTTGGTTTTGTTTTTAAGAGCAATTTTCGTATGGGCCTTTCTATCAACCCAAACTTGGCCCAAGGCCTGTTTCTATTTCCCCTCTAATTTTCAGTCTCTTTTCGAATCCTTGCACTCCTTTTTGGTCATGAGTTGATTTTCTTTGTTATAAAGTGTTTTTTGGGCGTTTGTTCGGATGCTTCTACATGTGATGTTATTTTACATTTTTATTGAGTTGAGAATATTTCAATTAGATGGAGTTTTTAGTGATTAAAAGAATTGGATTTCTAAACAAAGAGATTCATGTTGGAGATACTTTAAGTAAGCTCCCTTTACTATGTCTACATTATAATGGCTAAACGAAGTTAGTTTTTTCCGAAACAAAATTGGTTACGGTGGAGTGTAGGTCAAGTTTTTAATTTCTAATTTGATATATATATTTTGATATAAAATTATGTCTAATTATAATTGCTAAACCATGTTCTTTCCAAAATACGATTGGTTACACCGGAGTGTAGCTCAATTTTCTAATTTCTAAAATTATATATTTACAGGATTGCTATTCCAAACGTACACTTACTATGTTTCTCAACCTTTAATTCAATTAATTTTGATTATTAATGAATATGTTTTGAATAGTTGTACTATTTTTCATTCGATAAATCTTTAATCTTTGCCAAAAAAAAAAATCCTTGCAACCTACGAACACAAAGTCACAAACGTACAACACACATAATGGGCATCTGTGCGTCTAAACAAAGAGGACAACACAGAGCCTCGAGGCCCGTGACGGGGCCCTCTCCTTTATTGCAGCAGCAACAATCGCAACAGCTACGAAGCCAAAGCCAGAGGATGAAGGGTCTCTTCATCAAGTCTAAGCCCCGGAGGCCGGCCGACGTTGTCCGCCAGACTCGCGATCTCTTCATCTATGTCGATTCCTACGAGAGCAAGCGCGAAGAAAAGATGGCAGAGCTATCCAAAAACATGAGGGAGTTGAAATGCATTATGTATGGCAACAGTGAGTCAGAACCTGTCTCAGAAGCTTGTGTGCAACTGGCTCATGAGTTTTTCAGAGAGAACACGCTTCGACTTGTAATTATGCGTGTTCCAAAATTGAACGTGGAGGCAAGGAAAGATGCCACTCTAGTTGTTGCCAATCTACAAAGGCAACATGTTCACTCCAAGTTGATTGCATCCGATTACTTGGAAGCAAACATAGATTTAATCGATGTTTTGATCCAAGGGTATGGAGACACAGACATGGCCTTACATTATGGTGCAATGCTGAGGGGGTGCATACGCCACCAAAGTGTTGCTAGATATGTTTTAGAATCTGAACACATGAACAAGTTCTTTGATTATATACAGCTTCCAAATTTTGATATTGCTGCAGATGCTGCTGAAACTTTTAAGGAACTCATGACAAGGCATAAATCTACGGTAGAAGATTTTTTATCCAAGAATTATGACTGGTTCTTTGTGGAGTATAACTCAAAGCTGCTCGAATCCTCCAAGTACATTACCAGACGACAAGTTGTCAAGCTGTTGGGAGATAATTTGCTGCATCGGTCAAATTCAGCTGTAATGACTCGATATGTTTGCTCTGTGAGAATGTGGAGTGTTGTTCCACATTGGAGAAAAGGGACCTTGCAAATGTGTTTATAAGGATTTGGGCCTATCCAACCATTGCCAATTGGTTTTGGTTGTGAAGCCCAGATTACTTCATCATGGTATCAGAGTTGCAGGTTCGCCCACGTGTGAAGCCAAGTGGCCACACGTGCTCTACGTCACCCAATATAAATTGTCCACGTGTTTGGCTTGAAAATTCGCCACACGAGCAGGGGCGTGTGAGAATGTCTAGTGTTGTTCCACATTGGAGAAAAGGGACCTTGCAAATGTGCTTATAAGGATTTGGGCCTATCCAACCATTGCCAATTGGTTTTGGTTGTGAGCCCAGATTACTTCATCATGTGAGAATGTGGAGTGTTGTTCCACATTGGAGAAAAGGGACCTTGCAAATGTGTT
This sequence comes from Rubus parviflorus, assembly GCA_029955375.1. Taxonomy (NCBI): domain Eukaryota; kingdom Viridiplantae; phylum Streptophyta; class Magnoliopsida; order Rosales; family Rosaceae; genus Rubus; species Rubus parviflorus. The sequence goes on from JARGGL010000006.1 coordinate 13,545,819, forward strand.
TATAAGGATTTGGGCCTATCCAACCATTGCCAATTAGTTTTGGTTGTGAAGCCCAGATTACTTCATCATGGTATCAGAGCTGCAGGTTCGCCCACGTGTGAAGCCAAGTGGCCACACGTGCTCTACGTCACCCAATATAAGTTGTCCACGTGTTTGGCTTGAAAATTCGCCACACGTGCAGGGGCGTGTGAGAATGTGAAGTGTTGTTCCACATTGGAGAAAATGGACCTTGCAAATGTACTTATAAGGATTTGGGCCTATCCAACCATTGCCAATTGGTTTTGGTTGTGAAGCCCAGATTACTTCATCGAGCTCAAGGGACAATTTGAGGATCCTTATGAATCTTCTTAGAGAGTCGAGCAAGAGCATCCAGATAGAAGCATTTCATATTTTTAAACTATTTGCTGCTAATCAAAATAATAAACCTGCCGACATCGTGGACATACTTGTTACGAATAGAAGCAAACTTCTACGGCTATTTGCTGATTTCAAAATTGATGAAGAGGATGAAAAATTTGAGGCAGACAAAGATCAAGTAGTGAGAGAAATTGCTGCCTTGGAACCAAAATTAGAACTCTCATGAACGAACAAATTAACTTCACTTCTATGTGGAAGATCTGGAGTTCATCACTCTAGTACTTGTATTGTGAATTTTAAAGTTGTCATGTTTTTTACTAATGTTGTTCCTTCCTGTGTTGTTTCTATTTATCTCGATCACACTTCTGTAAAAGGTTGATAAATAAAAAGGTAGATAAACGTGTTAATTAGCTTCGAGTCTTATGTTCTCGTTTTACTTGAGGTTCTGGAACTTAAAGCAAAATTAACCTTTTTTGTTGGATCTGATTTTTTTTTTATTGAAATCCTACGGTTTCTCAAAAGGTTCCTAGGTCCAAAGACTAATCTGCAGTCGGGGATCTTGTCAGAACGCTTCCTCCCCCTAGCCAGCCACAGAATGGATTGGGATTTAACTCTAATCCACAGTCAGCAGGATTTGAACTAGGATGGGGGTACCACACCTGGAGACTCAACCAACTCGACTACCAGTGATGGTTTTTTTGTGGGTCTGATTGTTCCAAGGAAGCTGGTAATTAGAATTCCAATTCATTAATTGATATAATTAATATTCATCACATAGGTCCATGGTTTAATTAAGAGTGCGTGATAGTTCATAGAGGAATAGTTCTGCATGCTGTTGGATCAATAGTGTATGTTTAATAATGCTTGAAACTAAGTCAATATATATATATATATATATATATATGGTAGCTTAGAACTTGAATAATTGAATATCTTTGGCTATCAGTTTAAGGATTGACAATAAGCGTTTTTCTTTTTCGTTCCTTGTATACAGGGTAGGGGTTCTAATATGAAAGATAAGTGTAGGAGGTTGTGATAACAAGTTCCTTGGTATTGGTCATTTCTTTTTCGTTCCTCGGTCATTTCTTGATTCCGATAATTTCGGTTCTGAACAGGATAAACTAAAGGTTGATCGCATTATATCCGCAGGAGATATTCAAGAAACATCTAGGGTTATGGTTTCAGTAGGTTCTGAAGCATTTGTGGATCGGTTTGTTGAATCATCACCATGTGATCTCTTGCTTGTTGTCCATGATTCACTTTTTGTGTTGTCCGGCATTAAAGAAAAGCCAAACTTCCAAGTTGTTTGGCTTAATAGTCAAATCCACTTTGGAATAGGACTAAGAAAGTCCAAGTCAGACGAATCAAGGGCACTGATTGATCGACGTGCACCTAAAACAAATTAGAAACTTAACCGGCCACTGTAACCAAATCCTGTTTGGACTTGAAACCGACACCAAGTATATATACGTACGTAGTTATCTCACAGTGTCTCACCATTACTCATTGGCCTTCATCACATTCTTGTTTGGAAACCCTAGCTCGATCACCAATCGTTTCTCTCACGAATTCCATCGTCGATCTTTCCAAGCCAAGACTAACAAGCCACCATGTGGTTCATGAATCCTTCATGTCTTATCAACAAGATACGCAGAAGCCATTCCAAGAAGTCATCCGAACAGTTGGTAAATGAAGACGTCGAGATCAGCTCCAAGAAGAAGAAGCACGGATCAACTCCAAAAGGTTGTAAGGTTTTGTTCGTGGGCGAAGAGGAGAAGAAATACTCAGTTCCTCTCAAGTATTTTTTACACCCAAAGCTCCAAGAACTCCTCGAGAAGCACCAAGGACCCGTGTTCGATCCAAAATGGAATGAGCCCATTGTTCTTGATCAGTGTTCTACAAAGACCTTTGATCAGTTGCTCCGGAGTATTAATTAGAATTTAATTTTTTTTTTGCAGGGTAATTTCATATTATTATCTGTATTCAAGAATATTAAGTACTGTTGTAAATTAATTTCAGTATTTTTTTTCCAGCATGGTTTTGTGAGGATCAATTAAATTTCTGGGAATTTATTCTTCACTTGATTTTCTTCTTTAATTTCAGTCAGGGACTTGTTCTTTAATGCAATGTGAAAGTAACCTAGGAGAAAATTACACACTTCATGTTTTAGTACCCTTTCACTTCACAATATCGATTGAGCCCTAGATCTCCTACGATCTGTCAACTTAATCTTGGCTTTTACTTTCTAATTTTCCAATAATAAGTTCCAACTCCCTAGCTATAACTTCTATCAACCCGCCAGATAGGCTTCTAAGACGTACGTAGATTAGCCCTCAGCATATATATTCCTTGCCGTACTATATTTCAAAATCCATTCGATCGAGTTTGAAGCTGATAGACAATTAGGTAAATTTAAGTGTTTGAAACGAACTAGAGAATAGCTAGCTAGCAATGAACAAGCCAGAAAATCTTTTGAGAAAAATGGATACCAATAATTTTCAAAATATGTTTGTATGTTTTTTTTTCCTGTAGGAAATCAACTCTAGCTCCAAAGTGACTCTCCTCTGCATAAACAGAGACTTAATTACATACTCTTTGCATTCTAGGGTTTGGAGGCGGTGGAGGTTGTTTCGCTCCTCAATTAATGGCATTTTTAGTGGTATTCGGTTCTAGTGGGGGGCTGACGGGGTTGGATTTTGGTGGAGGCGACGGGGTGGAAACATGAAGGTCTTGTCGGTGGCACTGAATTTTCTGGCGTTTGGTTTGCCCAATGCTTTTCGGCCTGTAGTGTGTCGGGTTGGTGGTGCGCGACTGTTTGTTTTGGGCTGGTACGACCATTTGGCTTTTACCTTTGGGTCATAGGCTATGTATTGCTTATCAGGGTTGGCTTAGCTAGGGTCTGTCTACGTTATCTTTGCTCACTGTGTTGGTTCTTCTGACTTGAGTGGAGTCACTGTTGGAAAGTGGAGATCTCATATCACAAAACTCACAAAAGAAAATATAACTTAGAAGTGGGTGACTTACTCTCAATTGTACCAAGGTCTTTTGTGAAAAAACCTAACACCTATAGGTGGTTAAGTTGAGACAATATCGATGCAGTAGTGGGCTACAGGCCACGCTTGTCGTTTTTTAATATGGTATCAGAGCGAGTTCATCTCCAATCACGTACATATATAGGTCGTTGAATATATTAATCGAAATCATCCCGGTATATAAATTTGTTCCAGTTTCCGATTGGAACTGGTTTCTCAATTGGTTGCACGTGAGGGGACGTGTTGGAGAGTAGATATCCCACATTAGAAAAGTGACAAAAGAAAATATAATTTATAAGTGGGTGGCTTACTCTCAATTGTACCAAGCCCTTTTGTGATAAAACCTAACACCTAATAAGTGGTTAAGTTGGAACAATATTGGTGTAGTAGTTGGCCACATGCCACGTTTGTCGTTGTTTAACAGTCACTACCATGATTAATACAGCTGGCTTACCAAGTTGTATTGCTTAGCCAAATTCATGCTTCTTGGCGTGCTGGATTTGTTTGGTTTTGTTAGTGGAAATTGGTATAGGCTTTAATGTGGTATATAATCCTTTATTGTTTGGTATATTAGTTTACAAATGAGTTTTTCTCTTGGAACCTCCAAATTTCATCACATGGCCGCCTATACTTTTTACACCACCCTTAATCTTTCAAATTACAAGATTTTCTCTCTAAACCTCTCTTAAATTTCTAAAATAACCTTATTCATATAATTCACATACAAAACATTATATTACTCACTATACCTCTAAATTCACTCATTATACCTTCATTCATTTTTTTTATTGAGAGAGAAAAAGAAACACAGATAAAAGAAACACAGATAATTAATTTTCTTTTTCTCTAAACCTCCATAGATTATTCAGCAATTCTATTGGAATTCTTTAATTTTCTCACACGACCTCCTTAATTTAAAAAAAGTTCATAAATCAATATGCAATTGTGAAATATAATATGCTCTTGTTGAAAAATGGAGTCCCAATAGTTTTGTTTTGTTTTCTTTTTTTGTTGAACTATTTTTAATGTGAGGGTGGCCACAATATTTTTTACTTAAATTTTTGGCCGCATATCTCTTTCTTATTTGATCTTTCAGACTCTCGATTTGTGATTACTTACGTGCTCCTTTTCTGGTTCTCTCTTCTCTCATTGTTTCATGCATTATGACATTGAGAAATGCTATATCGATTTTCTTTGTCACAATGGCTTTCTTGGCTCTCTTGAGGGTTTGTTCCGGTGATTCTATATTTGATTAGGCTGTTTCTAGTTAATACTTGATTAAGCCTTAATTAATAAAATTGTAGAATTCTAGCTTGATTAATGAAATTGCAGAATTCTAGAATGGTTTTATAAGCCGAGACGAAAGTATTTAACTTGACGAAAACTGAAATGTGAATATCAATCACCAAAAACTGATGAAGAAACCAAGGCACCGATTGTCCTGGCTCTGATACCATGCTAGAATTATAAGAAAGTTTGAAAAAGATGATGAAAAACGCAGAAAAGAGACAGCATTGTTGATGATCAATACTAACTACTCAAGGTATTACAGTTTTTGTGCTTTATATTTCTACATTGACTTGACCTGGGTAATTTACTTTTTTTACCCTTATCATCAATATCGGTTGCCCAAGCCCCAAAGGATTTTATTTTGCAGTTTGTTGTTTTTATTTTTCTTATATCTATCTATCTATCTATATTAATAAAGCCAAAACATGAGTTTTTGTTAAATTTTTAAAAATTCAAAAATGCCCCTCTAAACACATATCATTCAAAAAATTAAATTTCATATATAAATGACAAAATAGTAAATGCATTAACTAAAATATTTATAAAAGCTAAGTCCACTATCCACTATATATTTCTTTTACTTTTTTATTATATAATCAAGGCTTGGCCCATTATCAACAACTTTTTTTTTCATCTACTTATAATTAGTTACTAAATCTTATCATAAAAAAATGAATCATTACATTTTATATATATTTTTTAAAAGAAGAGCCGGTGCGACAACTTCCTCATATATTTATAAATGAGTAAATTCGACCACTAATTTGAAATTTATTTTTGCAAAGTATAAAGTCTAAAAAATTAAAAATTGTGCAAATAATCACACGCGCGAGCGCAGCCCTTTCACACGCGCAAAGCGCGTGTAGAAAGACTAGTGTGTGTGTGTGTGTGTGTGTCTATATATATATATCTCCACTACTATAAATGGAGGCATAAGACTTTGGTGTCAAAGGCTTCACCAATTTTTTTATTGCCATAAATATCCTTCAGAATAAAAAAAATTCCTCATGATAATCATTTAAAAGGGTTATTATGATAAAAAAACATAAAAAATATAAATATAAAAAGAAAAAAAAAGGAAGAAGTGGGTGAATAGAGATTTTCACATTTTTTATCTTCTTCACAAATAACACGTGTATCGCACGGGTATGAGGCTATATATATAAAGGGAGAAATTAACCAAGCCCAAAAGCAAACCACCCAAGTCTAGGGAGCCGCCACAGCGACTGCGCGGCTACGAGCAAAATTCCTTTAACATAAAATCCAAGTTCTCAAAACCAAAACGGAAACCATAAGCCTTGTTTTGAGAGTGAATTCTTACAATAGTATTATGAAGATATTAGAGCACCAAACGACAAAGCATAACCTGCATGTCAATTTCTCATATATTCCAGATGGGTCATCTCCTGGGTTGACAAATTAAAATGCAGATTCTTGTATTTTATCAAGCAATTATCACAAGTGTAATGCATGCATGGGCTTGTTAAAGTCAGCTAGCTATCTAGCACATACTTCAATAAGGACCAGTCGGTTAGGCTATCGGAACTTAGCAACAGTCCCTTTCTCTTTATATATGTCTGGATTCTTCAGTAATGAATTAACCAACTTGTTCTTTGTAGCTAGCATATAAATATGGCCATGCCATCCTGTACCTGCATCTATTTATGTTGGGGGTTCGATTTTAGCTTTGTAGGAAGATAGATATATGTGCCGGAACTAATTGGCTTATAGAAGTGGAAGCAACCAAGAGGCCTAAGGAACGATCCCAAGGTATGTTGACTACTAGCTACTTCATTTTACATAACTTACATCCATCATATACCTTGTTCAGATGAACTTAGTTGGCTGATCTTCATGCTGACATGATAAATAGTTTGCGTACGTTGAAAATTTTCTCTTCAAAAGTTAATCCCGGCCTTATTATAATATCATTAATTATTTGAAAAACAAGTATACTCTTTTTCATAAGATGCTTAAAAGTCTTTATTTCTTCAATTAAAAATATTATGGGAGGGAAGATTTGAACATGCAACCCGCATCAAATGTAAGAGCAAACCTTGAAATTGCTAAACATTAAACAATATGATATCCTCAATAAAAAAAACAAAAAAGGTTAAAAAAAAACAAAAGAGAAAAAAACGTAATGAATTGTGCAACTTCCCTCATGGGGCATACACTACCCTCTAGCTCTCCCTTTCTTTGATTTGTTGATCGATCGGACTCTAGATTCTAGGTTATCGACTAGTACATAGAATTCAATTTTTATTTTATTTTTTTGCTTGCTTCCTTCTTGCTATTGCGAGCTCGCTTCTCTCCTTTGAGTAGAGAAAAGTAATATACTTGGGAGTATATATATATATATAGCATGTCCAATAATGGTGAAGTGCAATTCTATATTTGCTCCAATATAAGTCTAACTTATCTCAAACTTGCTCCAATGGCAAAGTGCTACAAGTTTTTCTTCTTGGTTGGACTACTTTTCACCTTCACTCAACTAGTGTCGATTTTCTTATCCAAAGAATTCATGTCATGTGTTGCTATTCTCAATATCGATATCGTGTTTGAGATATTTTGAGATCCAATTGAAATGAAACCTATATTTAACTGTTCATGAGAGTAGCGGGAAATATCTCGGTTGTTGTTTAGCTTATCTTCACATTTTCAACTTGACATTTCGATAGCGGGAAATATCTCGGTTGTTGTTTAGCTTATCTTCACATTTTCAACTTGACATTTCGATTTATGGGTTTGTTGTGGTTCTAGACTTGTACGTAGGATCAAATCTTGAATTTTGAGTAAATGGAAGGAGGTTTGAAAACGAAACTGTTGTTAAGTGAAGGTGAAAAGCCGAACCAAAATGGGTTACTGCAAGACCGTAACTCGGTTACTGCGCTCAGATGTGATTTCTTCTCCAAATTACCTGACAAAGTTCGGTCTGGCTTCGATCCTGAATCCCCTTTTCATATAAACCTCTCTAAGACTACTGGCTTCATAGAAGGTAACTCAGAAACTATCTCTTTGCATGTTCTTCATTTTTTATTTTATTTTATCTAACCAGAATATAAATTTTGGTGGTTAGTTATTTGATTTTCCATTTAAACTAGCTTGTAAGCATCTTTGTTTTTAGTTGTAGGAAAGTGTGTACGTAATATAACGATAAAATAGATGAAGTGATGAAGCTTCAATTGCATAGTTTTTTAGAAGCAGTTTTGGAGTTAAGGTTGATTGACTCCCAAATTTCAGTAGCTATCATCTCCAATGGTGATTAAGTAAACTCGATCTATACCCTAGAAACACAGGACAATTTGAGTGTACGTAAATTAAGAAATTGTTCATAGTTGACTAAAATTATTTACTCATTGCATGGTTGTTAAAAATCAGAGTAGATGATGGTTTTGAATGTCCTCTCTAGTCTGTAAATAAGAATTAATAAATATCAAACAGATCAAGCAATAATGTAATACAACTCGGTCATCAACAATGAAAGCATTTTAAGGTTGTGGAAAGAAGAAGATGAATTGGTATTCATTCAGATTATCATTATATCTGGGTACTTTGATCTTCATTGGTGATAAAGTTTACTACTCTAGGATCGATGTTACTTGCAAACATATATTTTTCTTCTTTAAAACTTACAGTTCCTTTTTGTGTCAGGGGAGAGGGAGTACTATGAGAAACAATTTGCCACCTTACGGTCTTTTGAGGAAGTCGACTCTCTAGAATCACCCCATGTGATTGATGAGGAGCAAGATCGAAAAGAACAAGCACAACATGAAAGAGCAATGAACATTTCTAATTGGGCAAATACCCTTTTGCTTGCTTTAAAGGTTATATATTACTCCTTATGCAAACTTTCTTGAGCAACAATCTTATTATACTATACTTTTTGAAATTCATTAGAATAATATGGTAATTAATCACTATAAAGTATAAACCCTTAGTTTTCGTTAACAGTACGTGTTTGCTTGCCTTGAATCGATGTAATCATTTATCGTGCACTGCAGATATATGCTACAATAAAGAGTGGATCCTTGGCTATTGCAGCATCAACTCTAGATTCTTTGCTAGATCTTATGGCTGGTGGTATACTTTGGTTCACACACTTGTGTATGAAAAACATAAATATCTACAAGTATCCTATTGGGAAGTTGAGAGTGCAACCAGTAGGCATTGTCGTATTCGCAGCTATCATGGCTACTCTGGGTATGTCCCTAACCTTTCTTCATATTAATTTTGAGGAAGTAGACCGATTATGTCTTGTTGTAGCAGAAATGGATTTATGTACTGATTATATATGAAACACTCTTTTGGGATCAAAATACCTTACCTTCTGCAAATGTAGGCTTTCAAGTGCTTGTCCAGGCCTTGGAACAACTTATCGAAGACACACCTTCCAAAAAGATGACTTCAGAAAAGTTGATCTGGTTGTATGCAATCATGCTGACAGCTACTGGAGTGAAGCTTGTTCTTTGGCTTTACTGTAGAAGCTCGGGAAACACAATCGTCCGTGCCTATGCAAAGGTACATTATTTCTACATGAAATTTATAACACATGGCCATCTATCTGTACCAAAAAATTTAATAAAAAAAAATTCTTACTCCATCGATCTATCACGTTGGTTTGTGCTTCACTGCTTTGATATCTTAATTCATTACTCTAGCTGGTGATGATTTCCAGGATCATTACTTTGATGTGGTCACAAACGTCGTTGGCTTGGTTGCTGCTGTTCTTGGAGATGAATTCTATTGGTGGATAGATCCAGTTGGTGCTATCATCCTCGCAGTTTATACAATTTCTAATTGGTCTGGAACTGTGCTAGAAAATGCAGGTCTCTCTCTCTCTCTCTCTCTCACACACATATGCACAAACACACATGCTTCTATTTGGCAGCCACATAGGCTTGTGACGATTTTACAGTTGACTGATGCACTAGTACTATTGGTTGCTTCAACATATAGTTTCTTTGGTCGGACAATCGGCTCCTCCTGAAGTACTGCAGAAACTCACATATCTCATCCTAAGGCACCACAGTTTAATCAAACGTGTCGACACAGTCAGAGCCTACACCTTTGGGGTTCTCTATTTTGTTGAGGTAGAATGCTTAAATATTATTTATTTAAAAACCCTCAGAACAACTTGATTTAATTGTTTAAATGTTCTGTTTGCTTTCATGGAAGTTGTGTAGACATTGTAGTGTATATATGAGTTGTTCCAAGATGCCAATATAGTAATACTTCAATCATGTTTGAACTGCTTTTTTGTTCATGCCATTAATGCTAACAGAACTTTCCTTCAAATTAAAAAGCAGGTTGATATTGAACTGCCAGAAGATTTGCCATTGAAAGAAGCGCATGCGATTGGAGAATCATTGCAAATAAAGATCGAAGAGCTCCCTGAAGTCGAGAGGGCATTCGTTCATCTTGATTATGAATGTGATCACAAGCCAGAGCACTCTGTTCTAAGCAGGCTCCCCAATAGCCATCCCTGATGTTGATTCAGAGTTTGCTATGAAATAATACTTGTTTTCTGTGATTTTTGATGTGTACCATGAGGAAGTATCGGCATTGACCGCCTTACATGTGAGAGAATGTGAGACACATATATGAATTAGTTTTAGAGTTGTAGTTTAAATTGAAATCATGTGCCTGTTTTTGGTGACTTTTTGTTGCAAGCTTTGGGTCCTCAAATTCCATGAAGGTGTGCTTAAAACAACATCGATCTTTCCAAAAAGTGAAATCTGTGCAAGGCGAAAGAGGAATCCTAAAGTTGATATTTCAAAGAATTTTTAATTCTTTTTAAAGAAACTGATAAAAGTTTATGAGTGAAAAAATGGAGTATGACATACTAGTTGCCGCAAAATGGAAGATGTTTCGAGGCCTTTTATCAAGTTATGATAAAAGTCCACAAATAACGAGCTCCAGTGAGCTTGACCTGAGGTTTGGGTTCTTCGCCCTCCGTCTTCCCTGGTCCATGTCGTCTCAAATGACGGTCTGCCTGGTCCTCCATTTGAAGCTAGAGATGGGCAAGCTCCTTCCGGAGCTTCGAGTTGAGCATCTTTGTTGGTGGTGGCGGGGTTGAGAGGATCTTCTCGGATTGTCTCGATTGTTTTCTCTGGTGGCTACCTTCCCCTTGCTCTTCTCTATCTGTTTCAGTTTGTAGTCTTTGCTTCTGGTTTTCCGCTTTTTCCTGTTTTTCTTATTTGGCTCCTCTAGTCTGCTCTTGTGCCTTTGACTATGTGGACCTAGCTTATCTGGATTAGCTCTTGTGCTTCTCCTTTGTCGTTTGGGTTGTTCTCAGCCTTTTAATGAATTGTTTGTTGACCAAAAAAAAAAAAAAAAGTGAGCTTGACCTCACCAGGGTAGGTATATTTTAGGTGGTTAAGTTGAGATAATATGTTTGTGATAATAGTAGTAGCGGGTCGTAGATCCATTGAACAATCCTTGGTGTCAGCGCCGATAGTTCGGCTAGGACACATCATCCAACGTATATCCATGCGAATGGTCAAGGTGGGTTACTCAAGGAAAAAGCAAAATCTTAGACACATCTAGGATTATGTTATAGGTGGAACTAACTCGGAGGTAATTCTAGCCAAGTGGAACGGGCTAAGAACTTGAGGAAAATTTTGAACAGATGACTCGATTGGTGAGTGACTCGAAGGTTAAATTGAGCAAGGTTAAATGATTCATGAGACTATAAGAGTTCAAGTTTGAACAAAGTTATTAAGAAACATGAACTTTGGTCACTCAACTTCAATGTCATCTTTCATTTTGGTCACTCGACTTCAATGTCGTCTTTCACTTTGGTCACTCGACTTCAATACTGTCTTTCACTTTGGTCACTCGACTTCAATACATTTTTCACTTTGAGTGATCAAAATGATATTTTTAAAAATATAGTAACTAAAGTGTCGAAATTGGTTTAGTGGTAGAGAGCTTTTGCCTGATCTCAGGACTGAAAATAAATAGAGCCAAATGTTCATTGGCTGGCATTACTGTTCAGTCCGATGTTGTGGAAAGATTGGCAGGAGAAATGGGCTGTGGAATGGGGGATTGGCCCATGAAATATCTAGGACTTCCTCTAGGTGGCAATCCTAGAGCTGCTTCCTTCTGGAATCTTGTGATAGAGAGAGTTGAGAAGAGATTAGATGGCTTGAAAAAGGCTTTTCTCTCGAAAGGGGGAAGACTAACCCTGATTCAAGCCGTTTTGAGTAGTCTTCCAACTTACTATATGTCCTTATTCAAAATTCCAGTAAGTGTGGCAAAAAGAATGGAGTCAATGATGAGAAATTTTTTATGGGAAGGAATCGGAGAAGGAAGAAAAGATCATCTGATTAGTTGGGAAGTGGTATCCAGAAGTAGAGAGAAAGGAGGTTTAGGAATTGGGAACTTAGTGATATGCTTGTGATATTAGGTTGGTTGGTGGCGCATGGGAGGGTAAATACTTGTGATATGCTTCAGAGAAGAAGACCAAAAGCTTGTTTCTCTCCTCATTGGTGTGTTTTGTGTAAAAAGCAGGGAGAGAGTGGAGACCATGTTTTTGTGCAGTGTGAAGTTGTTTCTCAGTTGTGGGAGAGGTTATTCATGGAGGCTGGTTTGAATTGGGTTACACCAGCAGGGAGTCGTGAGCTTTTAAGTGTAAGAAGATTAGGTTTCGGCTCAGGTAAAAAGGCTAAAGTTCTATGGGGGAGTAGTGTTCTAGCTGTTATTTGGGTGATTTGGATGGAAAGAAATAGACGAATCTTTGAAGATTATAGAGGGGTAGGTTTGGAGGAACTTTGGCTTAGAGTGAAATACCTGGCAGCATTATGGGCTTCTGTTTCAGTGGAATTTAGAGATTATAGTACCTCTTTAATTTTGATTGATTGGAGGGCTGCTGTAGTCTAGGATTAGTTTCTTTGGGAGTTTTTTCTTTCTTTCTTTTAGGAGTTTCTTCTTTTCTCTTTCTAGTCTTTAGTCTTTCTTTTGTCGTGCTTGTGGATTTCTTGTCCACTTTCTTTGTATCTTACTGCTTGTGTTTTAATAAACATGTTTCTTTTCCAAAAAAAAAATAATAATAACAATTGCAGAGTAGAATCTCAAAATAAACTTGATTCCCAAAGGTTTGCAGTAAGGAAAATAAAACAAGTTCCTCATCATAACTTCACAAGTCCTATAATTGTCATCGGCCAAGAAAATTTCACTAATTAACTGAATGTTTTTAGGAGGCACAAAATCCCAAAAGAGATACAAAAAATGTGATTGTTTGGCTGCAAAATACCAAGAGAAATTTTCATACCAATAAATTCATCTTCATTAATAAAAAAACCTGACCTCTACAGAACCTTCAAACATTGTAACACTCTCCCAACCTTTTTGCTCTCTATTATAGGAAAAACAAATGGGACAAATTGAAAGAAACTATAAGCTAAAATTGGAATTTTTCAGAGGAAGATTATTGTGTACCAAAAACCAAGCACCTCAAACCTTCATTACCAAATAAGAAGATAGGGACTGAATTCCTGAACAGCCACCTCACACCTTCTTAGTACACATCAGAAGAATGTAAACCTCATGCCATTGCTTGCTGCAAACAGGTTGTATTCTTCAATAGTAGCCTCCTTATTGCACGCATGATCATTCTCGATATGATCTGAACATTTCAAAGGAAAATCCCCAACAATCTCTTCTTGTGGAGGCATAGGATTTGAATTACCTCCAGTTGAAAGAGCAACAGGACCACCAAAATGGAACAAGGAAAAGCCACCGTTGTTCATATGTAAGTTGCCAGAACTATCATCATGTGCTCCTTCTCCACTTGATGCTGCTTGCATCGAATACAGTTCAGTTGCATCCAAACTCTCTGTATTAACTTCATTAGGAGATTCTTGCACACCTGACCTGGAAATTTGGGCCTGCTCCTCTGTATTGATGAGCGGCTGATAAATTGGAACCGGGCTAGGGGTAAACAAGGGAGTAGGTAGATGCTGCATAGGACTATACTGCATGCAGAAACCTGAGTTCCCATTCATACCATACCCAAGAGGGCTAGCATATAAATAGTGGTTGGGATGAGTAAAGGGCAATAATCCATTGGTTGAAGCAGGTGGCCATGAAACTGGACTTTGGTGATAGTAACCCATTGTCGAAGGAGCTTGAAACACAGGAAAGTGTACATTTTGGTTATGCATTGGAGGAAGCATGCTTTGATGCTGGGAACCCATGCTAGCAGCTGATAATCCATTATCAAAACTCTGAGGAATTTTTGTCAATGGATTATTTCCTCCATTCAGTGGAAGACCCGTCAATGCCCTGCTTTCAGTAAGCTCCCCTCTCTTCGCATTTATATTATTCTCAATACCAACTTCATTGCACTCTGAAAAACCATTTTGACTGCATACAGAAGTTTCCTTTCCTCCTGATTGCTGGCTCGCAGCTTCTGAATCTGAGGTAGATGAAGATTCCTGATTTCCATGATTTGATGAGGTCGTATTGCTGTCCCCCTCACTTAAGCATGATGAGCAATTATCAGAATTAGAAGTGCTGCTCACAATGGGGTCGGAAATTCCAATCTCCTCATAAGAAGCTTGCATTGAGTCGCAAGAATCCTGTGCTCTTGTATGAAGTCCATTCTGGCAACTGACATTCATTTCTACGCTGGACATGCTTGATTCCTTTGAATTATTATCCTCATAAATTTCCCCTGCATTTGCACCAACTTCACCCCTACATAAGTCACCAGATGACTTAATAATTTTATTACTAGGTTCTTCGGCCTTGAAACCAGATGAACTCAAGGTAACATCAGAGTCTGAGTTACTCCGAGGATACTTTTTCTGCGACTCCATGGGCTCCCAAATTTTCTTGGGATGAAGCAAATCCCTAGCAGGATTGTCCCCAGAAATGACTTTGCTTTTGGGCCGTACACAACTATCACGCACGTCTATTTGGTTATACCTATTACCACGATAGAATTGCTTGGACATATCTAATGCAGATTCTGACTTGCTTGCAGTTTTGGTCTCCCAGCACACTCTGGCGGCAGAAACATGTGGCTCAACCTTTGCCCTATATTCAGTGCTTTTGTTGCAGCTGCAAGAATTGAAGTCATATCTGTCACTCATCCTGTTGCTAGAGCAGAGAAACTTCTCGGTGAACTTAGGACCACAGTGTCGACCATTAGTCTTTGGGCCATTTACTCTTAATTGCCTGTTTGATCCATTGATACCCCTTGATGGAGCCTCAAAATTATCACCACCACATCTTGACTCAGATCTATTAACCACAGGAGCACTATCCGAAACAGCAGCATACCGGCGTCTGTCAGACCACTTCAAAGATGTATCCTGTTGAACTTCTCTCCTAAATTTTAATCTCCGTCGGGAAAACTTTGATTGCTCAACCGTAAAAGAATCTGTACCACCTTTCCCAAATTCCCCATCAGGACTTTCATAACAGGGGTCTTCGAATTTTGAAATAATAAAACCATTTTGGAATTGTACATCTGGAATATCAGGAGATCCAGGCCTAGATAGAACATTATCACCAGCTTCACTAACTGAATCCATGCAGCTAATGGAACTATTGGGCTCCTCATCAACAATCAGAGATGATTCTTCCTTTGAGGAAACAGGAAGAACAGGCGTTTCATATGCTTCAGAAACTTTCTGATCTTTGTCCTTTTCTTTCCCTTTCATTCTCTCCTTTCTTCGCAGTTTTTTCTCTCTTTCTTTTGTCCTTCTCCTCTCTTTGCGTTCTTCTTCTTCACGCTTTTCTTTTTCTTCCTCTTCTAGAAGCTTCATCTGTAAGGAAAAATTACAAAGCTGTCAGTATTTCTCCCGAAAATGGGCTCTCCCAGTTTTCCTTCCTAATATCTTATCGGTAAATATAACAAAATTTAAGACCTGCTTTTCTAGAGTAATTATATCTTTGCAAGCAACATGGACTCGTTCTTCCAGCAGCTTTAGTGCAAGACAAACAAAGATGCTATGTGCATTTTGGCGTGCTGTTCCTTCTCTAAATGCTTTTTCCACCTGAAAAAAAAAAAAGCATTCACAATCAAACACGGAATATGTTTTCTTAGTCACACATACAATATGCATGCTGAGACATATGCCAGTATCATACAAGCAAATGGTGAATAGTTCCACATGATGTTGCCACCACATCCTTTTTTTTTTTTTTTTGAAATATAACACTCTGGTGCCAATATTGGCGCCCAGAAGTCAAACTTCAGAATCTCTGGTACAAGGACATTATATACATCTTTGTAGCCACTCAACTTTCATTTTTCCTTCTTTTTTTTTGGTACAAATAGAACATTAAAGCCGAAACCAGTTCTGCCAATGAAAATGCAACTTTTAAAAACCGCTCCACAATAATTGAAGCGAAAGATTAACGTATGATCACCCAAAAAATTTATAAGTTTATGAAAAGAACAAGATCAGCAAACATGCCTGTTCCTTGAAAATAACAGTTGCAGCATCTAGAAGAAATTCTCGAGCAAGTTCAGGACTCTTCGCATGTTTTTGTGGACGGGAGCATTCTCCATCTAAATCATTTCCATCCTTGTCCATGGAATCATCATCCTGAAAGAATCCATCAGATAAAATTATTGATCAGTTTA
Organism: Rubus parviflorus; assembly: GCA_029955375.1. Taxonomy (NCBI): domain Eukaryota; kingdom Viridiplantae; phylum Streptophyta; class Magnoliopsida; order Rosales; family Rosaceae; genus Rubus; species Rubus parviflorus. The sequence goes on from JARGGL010000006.1 coordinate 13,562,100, forward strand.
ACCCTCACAAGACAGAAGTCTGGTTTGCCGTAGAGAAGGTAGATAATAAGCTTTTGGAATCAGAACTACCTCTTCCTCCTCTGCTTCTTCAGCATGCTCAAAAAACCTTCTGATACTTTCTCCTCTTGTGATAGTTACATAGCCGTCCCCAACTATAAGCCTGCAGTGAACACATTGTTGACCCTTCAAAGCATGGGCTTTTACAGAAAGTTCAGTGCAACGACCATCTAGTTTCCAAGCCCTCAGGGTAATAAAGCAGGCACTTAAACCACCAAGATCAAGGCCATTGACCTTAACACTCCCATTCATGCCAACATTTTCAAATTCCAAAATGTCTGATTTTCCCTCGCCTGTTCCAACTGCCCACTCAAAGTGATGATACGTCCCCACGGTGTCCGCAAAAGTATGGCGCCAATCAGCTTGTACCGTGCCATCAGATACCTGCATTAAAAAATGTAAGGCCAGTCACATTATCTATCTATATTTGTCAAAAAAAAAAAGTTGCATTAACTATACTTCTTATAAAATAAAATAGCCAAGACTGCAGAAAAAATGTGATCCAGCTATCAAGATTGGTTATCTCATCAATTTTCTCTTGGATGACTGACTTAAAGAAATCAACAACCACAACAAAAAACAGAGAAAAGTAGAGCATTAAAAAAAATGTGATGTCACACCTCATATTGAAAGGCAGTATCAGCAACACAAAACCAATTAGTGCAGCGAGGTTCCTTCCGCAAGCGCTTCAGCTCCTTTAGCTCCTTGAACTCACGGATAACATTCCTTCGGCAATCTCTGCAAAATCTCTTGCTATCAAACCTGTGACAAGAACATCATTAAAAAAACAAACTTGAACAATCTCAGATGAATTCTTAATTTCTTAATAAAACATTCAACAAACATTCAACAAGAATTAAGGGGAATTGAAGAGGACTTTGGAGATATCACAACTTAAGTAAGTAACTGATCCACAATTTAACTCCTCATTGAGCAGTTTTAGTTGGGACCAAAAAACCTATAACTTCAGGCTAGATACATAATAAGTGAACTTGTGATGTGACAACACATTGGTTAACTAATTTTCGCATACAATGAAATAAAACCAGGAAAGAACAACCAGAGCACAAAGTTGTAAGAATAAAACAATACTATGACACAGTAATTAGGAACAAGGCATCTGTTTCAACAACTCTAGGCCATTAAGTGTCATGCCTTCAATTACAATATGTGATTTTAAAATTATTTCTTACAATTAGAAAAGAGAACATCCACAAGAATCGAGGTACATCCATACATAGACAAGCAAACAACTAAACAAAATGAAACAAGTAAAGACACAGTAAAGGGAACATCCCTAACGTGCTTAGACAAAGGTGCCCACAAGCAGACCATCAATCTAATTTAGTCCCAAATAAAATCCAACTCTTTTTCCCTACCTTCTGTTCCGTTCTATCTACACAACCTAGATAGAGGCCAGCACAACCCAAAAGGACCTCAATCTTTCTTGGAAAGACCCAGTCCAAGCCTCAGGCCTCTATGTGACTAATAAGCAAGTTTAAAGGATATGCTCACCTGATGCTTTACACAACGCACACCAATAAGGAGAGAACAAAGCACTTGTACTAAGAATATAACGAGTACTAATTTTACAAAGAAACACCAAACAAGAAAAAGATTAAAATCTAGTACGTTTTCCAGTCTTCCCAACTATTTTATTAGGACCAAAAACCGGATTGATTCTCTAACATCAAGAGAAAAAAGAACCAATTATTATTATTTTTAGAAGAAACAGAAAATTTAATGACCCTATAAAAGAACCAATTATTAATGATCCTTTCTCTCCTCGTCACTTACCTCATTCATTTTTCAATCCTTTACGATTGGAGAATCCTATCTTTCGGAATGCAATAGACATACTCCTAATTATAGCAGAAAACAAGGGATCTTGTACTTGAGGCACCACAAGAACTATTTACAAAACAACACTTTCTTTTTATTAAGTTACCAATAGCTAAACCTCCCCTCATCACTTCCCTCTTTCACTTCTCAATCCTCCTAACCACCTATTTTGGCAATTTCAAAAGAGAAATGAAACATGTAGGGAGGCTACTTAGGAGTCCTCGGTACCTACTTCCCCGTATTTAAATTATCCAAAATCGTGGTCATGCATTGCATAGATACTACAGATGCTATACAGGCCCCAACGTATGGCCCACTATGACAAGTCCATCTCTCAAGCCCTTGGACCAAACACTGAGATCAAGAAAATGCAAACATAAGAAAAAAAATAATCTACCATATAGAAGACTCTTTATAAAAGAGCAATCTTGCCCTTACGAAAGATTTCTATTCTTTTCAACTCAACTACATATTTGTTCATAGGAATTTGAAACACCTATCATTGAACTTAATAGGAGATTCAACCCGAGTACATGATAATTCTAAGAAACGAGTAAGTGTCAGCCCTATTTTTTTCTTTGATACCTAGAAACCCCCCAAACCCGCTTTGCGGTCCCAGATTCAAGATTGGGGCCTCCTACATAGCCCGACAACCTTTAAGAGACAGAAACTCTAACAGATAGCTAGTTCCTTGAAGGGGGAACAGAAAATAGCTGTGTGAGCCCTATGTAGAACCCTTCAACAGTGCACTAGCTAATATTGGATACATGTTATACATAGTTAAACTTCTTTCCTCTTCCCAGTCTGTTTTAGGAAGCTGAACGTACTCAATATCAGTCGGCACTAATATTGCAGTTCCAATAACAGAAACTTGCTCCAATAGCCATTACTAAATATGTAACGCTCACACTGTTTTATATTGAACTTTCATGCAGAAGGGATAAAAGAAAATAGCCAAACACCTGTACATGAGCCTCTCAATAAAATCCTCTTCCTTCATCCTAAGAAGAGACTGCCGAGTTTCTTCTCCAAGTGCGGACCAGAAATCCACCAATGTATCGCAAGAAAGCCTGGCGGTGTGTAATGCACATGTTTCCCGTGTTCCATGTCCTCTGCCATAACTCGCCATTCCTTGGCTTATCCAACCCCGACCTCCCCCACCACAGGCATCAGGATAAAGTAATTCACGTTCTCGTTCCCTTGCACGTGCACTGTCAAACACCTGATTCAAGCAGCACATCAGCTACTTGAATAAAAATGGATAATACTTTGATCTCATGGATAATAAAATCAACAGAACTTACATTTTGAAGCCCCTTGAGAGACTTACAATACAAGTAGCAGTCCATGAGTGTTAATGACCCCTCACGTGTTATGGTTAGACCACCCCAAGGATGGACAGATGGATCTGGGATTTCATCATGGCACCCATTAGTAATACTTGCACCGTCCTTTTGATTTTTTGAGACCCTAGATCTGTTGCAGGAAAGTTGCCCACCTGCTCCCTCCTGCTTCAAAGACTTTCCATACATGACAATCTGCAAAAAACCTTCAAGCAGTAACCCATTGCATCTAGAGCAGTACATGTTCTTACGAGCTTGTTCAAAAAGGGTTTGCTTGTCAATCCTGAGAAGTTTCTGCCGAGCTTGTGGTGACAGCTCACTCCAAAACTATGTCAAAAGTAAAAAGCACTTTGTTAGATACTAGTCCCGTCCTTCAATGAATCACAAATGAAAGGAAAAATTATGATATTGCAGAATGTTATCTCAGATTACTACAAGGCACTTTCTTCTTCAAGCCAATTGAAGGAACAAGAGTCTTTGAATCAGTAACTAGGGGAAGTATATCAAGATTTAATGAGCACAATTTTTCTACCTGTTCCATGCTTGTATAATTGGAGACTACATGTGTGCGTGTGTCTGTAAACGTTCCTTTAGCAAGTGCCTGTGTTTTGTTCTTTTAGATATGAGGATGTACACGATACACTAAACTAAGCAAGGGTGCATTAGACTTGGTATAACCAGATGCTCCGTTTTAATTAGCACCCCCGGAATAATCAAAAGTGTAGCATTTCTTTCTTTTCTACATAACTTTCATTTCAAGATACGTCATTACCTGTAAAGAGCTATTCGGGAACAAAATCCCGATCACAAATTCGTGATACACTTGACATTACTCAATAATCACTCAAATATGTATATAAACACAAATATACACATAAGGCGGATCCAGAATTAAACAAACACTGATATTCCAATCAAAACTACCCCGCCAATGAACAATTACACATACAGAAACTCAACAACCCCTCCATCAAATTACTTAAACGTACAAGATCCAATTCAAACTCTAATCACCCATAAAATTCGTCAAACAAGGCACAACACCAAAAAGTGATCCATACCAATCTCAAAGCATATATTGAATAAATTAGAAATGATTGAGTACCTTCTGGAGCTGATTGTAACTAACATCGTCGCGATGCTTGGACCAAAAACCGTTGGGCGAAGAGAGTGTGTAAATGGGCGACGGCCCATCACTGAATTGGTCATTCCTCTGAGCTAAGCCGGGCATTTTTGGTTCAAGCCCTCATAGAATTCCCATCCCCAGCTACGCGTTCACGGTCTGATTCGGATCCAATCCGATCGAAAATCAAGCATTCGATCAAAACGAATACTAAAAATCGAAATTGAATCAATAGATAATCAATTTAGAAATTACAGATCGACAAGTGAAAGATTTCTGGATCGAAATAAATAGCGTTGGAGGTGAATCTGATTGGAATGGTGGGTTGGATTGAATTGAATGGGATTGAAGAGGGGGGTAAATATGGGTGAGGAAGAGATTCAGATAGAGGAAAAGGAGGGACGTAAGGGGGTTTTGGTTGAGGACGATGAGATTTGGTGCTGCGTATATATTTGTAGAGAGAGAAAGGGAGGCTCTTGTAATGGACTCATTGTAGCTATAACTATAAGGGAGAGCGAGCGAGCCAACACGGTTAAAACCAAATCAGAGACAATACTGTTACGTTACAGTTTAACAGGATGAAAATCTAAAGAGAAAAAATATTTTTTTCTTTTCTGTCTGAAAAAAATTGTGTAGTTTTTTATACATTCCAAATTATTTTTAAAAAAAATGATATCATTAAGTTGTCATTTTGATGTAATTTATGGATATTCAAAATGCACAGGGTAAAATGATAAAAATATAAAAAGTGTTGCAAATTCTACGATTAGCACAAGTTATGGCGAGCGCGCGAAAAATGAGTTTGAGTTAGAGTTAGGACACTTTTATTCATTTTTTTGTACAATTACACTTCAAATTTTTAACTAACAATTTGTAACTTACAGTTGCCGCGGAAAAGAGTAATCGATAAGTGTTTCCATAATTGGATGCATGATAACACACTTTTACGATTGGAAATGAAATTCTTCTTTCTTTTTTTCGTAAATGACAAGATGTGAATCTAGAACTAACCTCTAACTAGCTATTAGGCCTCGTTTTTTTCATTGATTGGAGGCTTGAAACGGAAAAGTGTTAAGTTTCCCATGTTTGGTAAAGTGCAAACTGGGGAAAAAGATTTCACCTCCAAAGGAAAATAGGGGAAAATTTAATCCCTCCATTCTTCTTAGGAATTCTTTTCCCTTCTCATTTCTACATTAATTACACACTTTTAGCATTTGATACACCATTTTTATTGTCCCAAATATAGTTACTTTTTTTATTGTTTTCCCATTGTTACTAAACTATGTAGTGAGAATTTTTTTTTTCCAATAAATAGTTTGCTACCTACCCATCGCAGGTAATTTTTAAACCCCATGAAAAATAGCAGAGCAATAGTTTTCCTAAGAATTTCAATTTGCGAACCAAATAAAACCTTAATGTGATATTACTCTCTACAATGTTGGATGAGGTCATAAATTCAAACTTATCTTTCCCGCAAAATAATAGAAAAGAAAAGAAAAAAGACATTCATATCACTCTCTTAATTTCTTCACCCTAGCTAAAGCTCATGGGTAAATACTCTTACTCCACTAATCACCAAACATAGCGGTGTTACGTATAACGCAATGAAAAGACTTCAATGTCATCATTTTTTGTGCTCAAAACATTTTGTCTAACAAGTAATAATAAAAAAAGTTAAAAAACAAATAAAAAATGTGTAAACAACATATATCTTTGGTATGGAAACAAAAGTAAAATATGAAATAGTAATACTATCAAAAGTATTTATCACGTAAGAGCACTAATAGAAAAGAGAACCGAGGGTTCCGCTGCTAGTTTTGACCCTCTCTTTAATACAAGGACTCTGGCTAGCTATGTCGCTATGTAGTCCAGTAATATACAAAAGTGACATTGTTTGTAATTTGTTATTTTATCATTTTGTAGTGTGTAGTTAATACATATTAAGTACATGTAAAGTCAAATCATCCTTTGAGAGATACAGTCATGAACCTACTATGCAAAACACAAATTTCCTGATCTTATATCCATATTTTCAATGAGAAATCTCAGAGATAAAATTCCCAATAATCTAAGCCAGTTGTTGGTTTATGTATGTTCTTCACCAAAATTTGGTGAAAAATACCAATTGTACCTATGATAAAAATTGTTCAAACAAGATATACAAGTATTGGGAAACATGCTTGTTTATAATTTTTCACAATTAGCAACATCAACCATAGAACACAGAATTGTCAATTTTCACATAATTTAACAAACATTAAATATATTCAATCATGTGAACAAGCAACACAATTCTAACTAACTAGGCACCAATCTGCAGTCTAAATTAATCTATGTGAGCCCCAAGTACGCTCTAGGGTTGTCATGCGTGCTTTGATCAAACAATTAAAATTTTCAACAAATTCTTGAAAACTAACTTGGATGGTTTCCAACGCTACATAAATCGTGTTAGCGGAAGCAAAAAGCACACAACAACATATTATCGAAGCACTCTGAACTTGAAACTCAAAACAATTTTGCTTGAAATTGATAGCTACTTTCGCACACCCAACATAAATGCACAAAAGTAACTACTTCTTTTCCCTGCAATCTCAATCATTAGTCGATGATAGTATAGGAAAACAAGGATATTTCCCGCGGATGATTGAGATTTAATTGCAAACTACGACTCAATAGCAACTCTAACAACTTCTCTAAAAATTCTCTATTATAGAGACTTTTTTTTTTAGAATGAAAAATTTTATTCAATAAGAAACCGATTACATGAATTAGGAATGATCTGTGGAGGAGACATTCTCCCCACTCTCTCCCCTAAAAGAAACCTCAGTTACGGGTCTATCATAAGTGATAACATTCATGAGCCAAGCGGGCCCAACTCCTAACCAACAATGACGCCCATACTCTCGGGCTACATAACCAACTACGACATGAGAGGTACCATTTATGGCTCTAGGAACATAATTAATCCCATTGATCCCCAGAGAATCCAAAAGAAATCTAATTCTATCAACCAAGATCCCCTCCTCTGCCCAACATTCCTCACTTCCACTTACCATTCTCACAACCTCCAAACAATCCGTCTCCACCTCCACCATACCCCAACCACGCTTCATCGAAAGTTCCAGCCCTTGTAGCACTGCATAAAGCTTTGCAGCACAAGGCTTGAGACGGCTACGAAGACGCTTCCACTAATTCTCCAGAACTCCTCCTTGTCATAATGCCTACACCAACCTGAGAACCATTCATCGAAACCGCAGCATCACAATTAATTTTCAATCTCCCATGCTGAGGAGGAACCCACCTACCTTGCCCTGAATTCACCGAAACTCCACTAAGCCCTTGAGAACTACTACCAGCTCTAGTTTGGACAACAAGAATACCATTCCAGACCAAGAAACAGTAGTCAAAAATAACAGCAGGAGGCTTAGGGAGCTCCCCATGATACACGACATTCCTCTCATTCCAATTTCCCCATAATAAAGTAACCAACAGTTTCACTTCATCCATAGCCAGAACAGCCATAGCAGACTCAAAGTAAGAAACAAAATTCTCCGAAGTACCTGGTGTCAACTTGGAATAATAGTTTGCCCTCTCCAACACCGCAACACTCAAAGGACATAACCATGTTGCGTGCAAGGGCGATTCCACAGCTTGTTGACACTGAAAACACACCGGATCATGAACAATATGCCTCTGAGCCAATGAACTTAAACACGGCATGAAACTCATAGAACACCGCCAAAGAAAATGACTCATTTTTGGTGGGACTTTGAGTTTCCACAAGTGTTTCCAGAATTTCGTCACCACAGGCTCCACATTAGCCACACCACCACTCCTCCTTTCCTCTTTACAAGTTATCTAATATCCACTCTTAACTGAATATTTGCTATGTCGATTATTATTCCACATCAGCCTATCTCTCCCATTATTTCTAACCAAATGAATACTCATAATTGCTTCCACCTCCCTAACAGTACCAACCTGTTCCAACATCGATATGTCCCAGGCACCACACTCCGAAATCAACTCGGAGACACATAAGCTCATATTCACTCCTTGTTTGTAATTTTTATAGAGACTTAAATGTTCAAATCTTTATAATTTTTTTACAGTATCTCCAACAGCTTCCTTATTGTATTCTTTATAATTTATTATCTACAATTGAATGTGGTAATATTTTTTATTTGAAAATGTAATCAAATCATTTATGATGTAAATGAATATAATTTTAAGAGAGAGAAGAGAGAAGAACATTAAAAAATAAAAAAAGATGTTTCTGTTAAAGGAAACCTAATCTTTGTGTGCTTTGTCAATCTAGGAGCAATCCTTCTTTGATAAGGAAAGTAAATCCTTCTAGAATATGGATTGTATTTAGAATAGAATTCTTTTTACAATAAAGATTGTATCTTGTATTCCTCTATAAATAGAGGCTCCTATTCATCAACTAAATATATTCTATTCCAGAGCAATTCTCTTCTTCTTTATTTTCTATCATTCTACAACACGTTATCAGCACGAGTTCTAGCCCTAGCTTCAAAACCCTAGAACCCCATCCCCTAGGTCTTGCCGTGCATACCATCACCGGCCACACATCTTCTTGCCGTGAACAACCACCGGCCGCGTCCCCACATCTGTGTGTCATCTTTCACAACAAATACCTACTAATTCAAGACTAAAGAAGAACATCAAGTAAGATTTTCTAAAAGTTCCTGCTTTGATTTAAATTCTCGCATTCTTCTTTTTCTCGGCGATTTCAAAGCTTCCCTTCTTCTACATCCCGACCCCTCTTATGGCGTGGGATTTCTGAGTTTATTTGAATTGTGAGGAATCATATTTTATGCTATGATAAAGTAACTTCATGAGCATCGAAGAAGAAAAAATAACTGTGAAAAAGTACTTTCACAAGCATAAAAAACGACCAATTTAGGTCATAAGTTTTTCACAACTAGGCTCATCCACTTCAATATGATGTCTAGAAAAGTGTTTTGAGACAAGTGGTATTTAAGAGAGGCTCGCTCCACCGACATCTCTTCTTACTTTCCTGGTCATGCTTAATTGGAGTTACCAAAACGTTTAAGTTATGGCCACTCACCATCTTGGTTTTGATCTAATCCAATTATCTTGAAACTTTATTTAGTGTTCGTGGATGTCTTTTTAGACTGCGACACTAATGTATCTTCTTATTGTTTTCTTTTTAGGATGCCTGAAACGCAAAAACTCGAATTTGACATACTGGACTCTAATGAAACTGAGTATCACCGATGGGTGACAGATGTCGAGACTACATTCATTGGGAAAAAAAAATTTCCCACCGTACGTGCTCTAGATGTGAACACACAAGGTCTAACTAAGCCTGCAAAAGCCCAAGCACTTATGTTTCTGAGGCGTCACATGGCCCCTTCCCTCATATGGGAGTATATGCAAGTCAAAGACTCTTTTGAGCTATGGACTGCTCTTGATGGCCGGTTCGAAAACATTCAGGACACTCTGCTCCCCGATTTGAAGGTCAAATGGATGGACATACGTTTTCTTGACTTCAAAATTGTTGCTGAATATAATTCAGAGATGCTTCGATTCCGGGCTATACTTCAGTTCTGTAAAGTGACTACCACAGAAGCTGAATTAATAGAAAAGACCTTCTCTACCTTCCCAGCTTCGACACTTATATTGTCCATGCAATATCGATTAGAGTATAATGCCAAGCGACTCATTATGTTCAATCAGCTTATCAATCTTTTGCAAGTGGCTGAGAAGTATGACACTATTATGCTGAACGTAAAATCAGCAGGTCTAGTGTTGAATTGTTCTTCAACATAATAGTGTCATGCTTCTCAGCCACTTGCAAAAGATTGATAAGCTGATTGAACGTAGTGAGTCGCTTGGCATTATGCTCCAATCGATATTGCCTGGACAATATAAGTGCCGAAGCTGAAAAGGTAGAGAGGGTCTTCTCTATTAATTCAGCTTCTGTGATAGTCACCTTACAGAACTAAAGCATAGCCCAAAGTCGAAGCATCTCTGAATTATATTCAGCAACAGTTTTGAAGTCAAGAAAACGTATGTCATTCCATTTGACCTTCAAATCAGGGAGCAGTGTGTCCTGAATGTTTCCGAACCGGCCATCAAGAGCAGTCCATAGTTCAAGAGGGTCTTTGACTTGCATATACTCCCATCTGAGGGAAGGGGTGATGTGACGCCTCAGAAACATAAGTGCTTGGGCTTTGGCAGGCGCAGTTGGACCTTGTGTGTTCACATCTTGAACACGTATGGTGGGAAGAAGTTCTTTCCCAATGAATGTAGTCTCGGCATTTGTCACCCATCGGTGATACTCAGTTCCATTAGAGTCCAGTATGTCAAATTTGAGCTTTTGCGTTTCAGGCATCCTAAAAAGAAAACAATGAGAAGATACAGTAGTGTCGCAGTCTAAAAAGACATCCACGAACACTAAATAAAGTTCCAAGATAATTGGATTAGATCAAAACCAAAATGGTGAGTGGCCATAACTTAAACATTTCGGTAACTCCAATTAAGCATGACCAGGAAAGTAAGAAGAGATGTCGGTGGAGCGATGCTCTCTTAAATACCACTTGTCTCAAAATACTTTCCTAGACATCATACTGAAGTGGATGAGTCTAGTTGTGAAAAAGTTATGACCTAAATTGGTCGTTTTCGATGCTTTGTGAAAGTACTTTAATTATCACAGTTATTTTTTTCTTTGATGCTCATGAAGTTACTTTATCATAGCATAAAATATGAATCCCCACGATTCAAATAAACTCAAAAAATCCCACGCCATAAGAGGGGTCGAGATGTAGAAGAAGGGAAGCTTTGAAATCTCCAAGAAAGAGAAGAATGCGAAAATTTAAATCAAAGCAGAAACTTTTAGAAAATCTTACTTGGTGTTCTTCTTCAGTCTTGAACTAGTAGGTATTTGTTGTGAAAGATGACACACAGATATGAGGACTCGGCCGGTGGTTGTTCACAGCAAGAAGATGTGTGGCCGGTAGTGATTCACGGCGGTGGAAGGTGCGGCCGGTGATGGTGTGCACAGCAAGACCTAGGGGATGGGGTTTTAGGGTTTAGAAGCTAGGGATAGAACTCGTGCTGATAACGTGTTGTAGAATAACAGAAAACAAAGAAGAAGAGAATTGCTCTGGAATATAATGTATTTCATTGATGAATAGGGGCCTCTATTTATAGAGGAATACAAGATACAATATTTATTGTAAAAGGAATCCTATTATAAATATTCATATTCTAGAAGGATTTACTTTATTTATCTTAAAAGGATTGCTCCTAGATTGACAAAGCACACAAAGATTAGGTTTCCTTCAACACTAACAACAATTTGTGAGAGTCTTAGAGACAAATGACTCTCCGCTATACCAGTACTCTTGAAAAAAAACTACTATGAGAAAAAAGCTTCAACGAGAAGACCATTTCTATAATTAGCTCTGGTTTCTTTGTTTACCTACCAAACAACCATAAATTAGTTTATAAGCCCCTTGTTATATATAAGTACCTAAATATCAAACTGGCCTACTCCTTCAAAGGAATTTTTCCAAGGAAAAAACTATGCTTTGGATGGTAAACGCAGGCTGCAAGTTAAGCACCAATTTGTGATTGGTGGCTCATCTATATTATGTAGTAAGAAATGAACCTAAATCGAGTAGTACAGCCCAACTAAGCTAGTTTTTCCAATCCCCATATATGTTTTGTCGCAGAATGTGATATTTTATGAATTCCATACCACAAAAAAATAAAGCACTAATAAATGGAAATAATTATGTAAGACAAATTTTATTAATTCAATGTTGTATGTTGTCCGATGTGGAGATGGTGGCGACATTTGGTTAATGGTTTTATTAGAATGGGACATGATGTAGTCATCCTTCCAAACATAAGCTGGCATTAGGATCTACATGTTCTAGGGACACCGATGAGTCTTATTTGGGTTTTTTTTTTTGGCCAAGGGACATTTCACATTTACAAGTCTGACTTTTGAAGTAACCTTAGATCTCTCTTTTCATTGAATTGAAACAAATCTTATGACAATTCCATAAGTTTCTAGACCAGTCATCTATGGGGCCAAGACAATTAATGTTTGCAAGAAAGATCATTATGGCAAATGCATATATTAACTGAAGAGTTATGTTCATTGATATTTGTTTTTCATATTTAGAATGCAAACGTTAATATAATAGGGCAAAACTTATACATAATTATCCACTCCTCCGGAGCATAACAAAAAGACCTATAACCTAAATAATATCACTTATTTAACTTTATAGTGCAAGAGAATTCTTTGTAGGTTCATTCAAATAAATATACAATTGAGCCAATAAGGATTGGTTCAGTTGGTAAGGGCGTGTTGTTGGCGAGCAGAGCAGTTGGTTAATCTGGGATGAGGGTAGTTTTTATCGATTTATAGTTGTATTGTTTTTTCAATTTCAAGAAGTGAGCTTCATTGTTATAATAAGACAAACAGTTGGTGTAGTACACCTACAGGTTTGTCCTGCCTTAGATTATCATGTTAACCCTAGGTGGTTAACTCTTGCTCCTGCTAATAGTCAGGATGCTCTTGATGACGATTGTAATCGTGACTAATTTCAATATATGATACTTCTTTTTCTCAAAAAAAAAATGAAAAAAATGTACAAGACCATAATATTGACTTGTTCTTGGCTCATGTTATAAATGTAGAAAGGAATCCATGCTTAAAAATGTCAAAAAATGAAATTTATTGTATGACAGAAGAAAAAAAACAAAAACAAAAAATGTCTTGGGTGGCCTACTAAATGAGACCGAAAACACGTTCCTTGTTTTTTTTGATGTCTAGATGAGGAAAATTCCTTTGTAATTTATCTAGAAAGGAATTAATTAACCTTCCTAAATTCCTATATTAACCTTCCAGAATCATATATGATATTGGGCTTTTTCCTCTTAAGGAAAATTTTTCCCATGCAAACCACTAATTTTCTTTTTGAGCCAATATTACTACGGTGCAATAACTTTGGCACTTTACTTGGTGCATAAACTTTGAGCAATTTTTTACAATACAATAATTTTTAGATTTTCGATTTTTCTCAAGACCATAACATATTCATATTCAAATATGAGATACATGTACTCCCTACATTTTTCGGCTTGTGATATGATGGTTTTGAGTGGAGGCCTAAAACATGCACGGTTCATATCACTCAAAGGAGTTCATAGTGGGTAATACCTGTAATCATCACTCAATTATACCAAAAAAACAGAGAGAAATCGTTAATGGTAGGGCCCTAGATATATCATCCGTCAAATTAGCAATATGAGGGATTCTTAATTCAGTGAATGAAATCTATTATCAGAAACACTATATATAGTTTATCCAAATAATAGCTTCTACATCTTTCCAGATGCCATGAGAGTAGCAAAAAAAAAATTTACAAAATGGTGCATTAGACTAGAGAGTAACTAGGTTTCTTGCTTCAATAAAAGTTTCAGAAGTTTCACAATTCCCATCTCGCAAATGTTAATATCTGAAAAAGGGATAACACTGAATCAGAAAATTGATCGACAATCTTGTGACAGAGTCTTGATTCAGTTGAGCATAATGGGAATGGGATTACAAAGAAGAAAGTTACGTTGAAGCACACGTACAAGACAAGTTGCTGCAGATTCTGTGGTAGAATATCATCATCGATCATTCTCAAGCGTTTGCTTCTGGGCCTGCAGGTTTTGAGTTGAGCAGTGGCTGTAGAGCCTTCACAACAATTGTCATGTTTGGCCTGAAGTCAGCTTCATACTGAACACAAAGTGCTGCCACTGCTGCCAACTGAGATACATTGCATGAAAAATAGTGTCTCAGAGATATATTTCAAACAAGAAAGAAAAAAAAGAGATGATGGTAGCTATTTCGATCAGACGCTTATTCCAATCAATGTGCAAGAGATTTCTTGCTCATTCCCAAATTGTTCGCAGTAAATCTAATGATATGATTAAGAGATGGGATGCTAAAGCAAACCTTAGCAATAGCCTTTGGTGGGTAGTCATTGTTCAGCTTGGGATCAACACACTGCTTCACTTTGTCCTCACTCAATCTTGGAGTTGCCTGCAATGTTTCAGATCAGAGGTTGTGTAAAGTGGTGCTAAAATCAGTGGGAGTCTAAGACCAAAGTAGCGAGAAGTGTAAGTACCCAAGTAACAAGACTCTGTTGCCCTTTTGGCATTGTGTGATCTACTGGTTTTCTCCCTGTCAAGAGCTCTAATAGAACAACCCCAAAACTGTAAACATCACTCTTCTGAGTTATCTGCCCTGTCATGGCATACCTGATCAAAAGCAATGATGTTATAATTAAACAAGCTATATAAATAGATAAAACATAATGAAGATGACTGAAAACAACGCTACTGTTAGTGTGGATTACATAAATTATTCCCACTTCAGACTAAGCAAACATACAATTTCAAGAGCATCTAATCAAGGGCTGCTTTTGATTAAAGAAAGAACATATTATATGTGCTAAAGTTAAAATGAGACCCATGCATTACTTTTTCTAACCGTTGGAGGGGCAGAATGTATCAAATGGAAGCTAATGTACAACTTCTAAACTAGTAATGTCAAAAGGTTATGGGAAATTTGGTAGTAGAATCATTTTAAGCATACAGAAAAAAAATTAAAAAAAAATGAGGCTTACTCAGGAGCATGATAGCCAAAAGTTCCCAAGACTCTAGTCGAATGCAGTCGAGCAGCTGTGTCAGACGACTGATTCGTCAAGTTGAAGTCTGCAATTTTGGCAACATGGTCATCGAAGAGTAGGACATTGCTGGATCTGACATCCCGGTGAACAATGGAAGGTTGAACCTTTTCGTGCAGATACTCGAGGCCTTTGGCTGCACCATAGGCAATTTTAATTCTCTGATTCCAACTTAGGGCTGGACCTGGTTCAGCTCCTTGTACTCCTTTCCTTCCTGCATGGAATATATGAATCAACTTTCAACACAAAACTGCAAAGACAAAAAGAAAAAACAAAAGGTTTAACTGATCGAGCATACCATGCAATATGTCATGTAAAGATCCCATTTGTGCAAACTCGTATATCAAAATTCGGTTATTTCCATCCAAGCAATACCCCATCAACTCCACAAAATGATCATGCTTAAGTCTTGACACTGTTGATAACTGCACAAGATTGACATAACATTCATTGTAAGTAAAATCGTGAAGTGTTGTCTTTGCCAGAAAAAGAAAAAAAAATACTATGCGTCGGAATCTTACTTGAGATCCAAAATCTGAGTCTGGCTCTTGTGAACCTGCATCCAACTTCTTAATTGCAGCAGGCTTCCCATTACTCAATTTTGCATAGAAAACACGGCCATAAGAACCTTCTCCTATCAAAGCCTTTTGACCAAAGTTACTCGTTAGCCTATTTAACTCATCCAAGGACATAGCCGGTATTTCAATGGGTAAGGCCTTTGCTGGAGCCCCACTTTTAACCGGATTGGAACTCCTTGGCTCTCCTCTGTCATTACCTATATGACGAGGAACATAGTGAAACAAGTGTTCATGAAGGTTGAGAAAATGTTCACATGTGAATAAACGAATTTTTTTCTGATAAAAGTTAAACGAATTTTTCTTAGTTTTCTAGCTTGATATACATTATTGATCCATAATCTAACCCCGGGTCGAAACCTCCAACCCCCATTTCCCACTTTGTTAACCTCAAGAACAAGATTGCACCTGTATTTTCTACCTTTTCACATGCAGTATGGGGCTTGATGTGTCTTAGATTTTTTTGGGTCTATTACTCAAGTTCAGTGGAGGAGCCACAATGGTCAATTTGACCTCAAGTTTATGTTCCTAAACTTACATTTTAGCAAAAGACAAACTGTTCGATGAAATGTCTGAAATAGTTATTTTATAAACTAGAGCTGTCATAGTGACAAATTTCTGACTCCGTCACTTCAATGGTTAAGCTTATATGTTGCAAAACAAAACTTAGTGTAGATGCTCCGAATTAAAAATTACATCGAACGAAAAACAGAAAGACAAAAACATAAATTCAAAATAAAAAAGGAAACTGCATTTTGCTTATGAGATGGGTTTTGACTGCTTAAGAAGCAAAAAAAGTGGTGAGGTTACCATGGGTGATCAAAGTTGAAGAAAACGAATACATACCTCCGCCTCCATATGTATTGCCACCTCTGGGTGGGGCACTGTTATATTGGTTAGCAGGGGGGCCGTAGTTTTCCTCCTCCGCACCGCCGCAGCACATCATTTTTCAAACAATTTGTGTAGGCACAGCAATCTAACGACCCATGTACCCAACAAATTATTCTTATTGCTCCTCGATCTATTATGGTTAATTTTGTATTTATTTACCACAAATCTTATATATCCTGCATTCATTCCACAAATTCCCAGTGAAAATTAACCCCCAAAAAAGTTATGAACAGATGAAGATCTATGTGTTTTCTGGGTAACACAAAAGGAGAAATTCATATTAGAAAAGAGAAAAACTAAAAAATCCGATCAGACAAATGAAATGGTCACAATGTAATCGGACAGAGGCATTGGCAATATATATAGTAGAAAATGAAATGAAATTGACCGACCTGGGATCTGCAGAGAAATAATGGCGCGGAGAAGAAACAGAGGAAAGAGAGAAAGGGAAGAGGGAAATGGTGGATAAATATTCACAGTGTAATCGATCATGCTCCTTTCTTTCGCGGGAAAATCGGCCATTGGAGGAGTTTAATTAACCGCTAAAACGAACGTGGCCCCACGTTGCACGTCTCCCTTCTATTATTGCTATGCCAATCTGACGGCTCAAATTATTATTCCCGCGCTGGTTTTTTTTTGTTTTTATATTTTTTTATTCATATAACCAACCAAATTCTGATTACGAAATCTTTTCTAGTTCAATCATTAGCCGTCCATATAATACTGATTCTTTCGGATGACTATATTCTTTTAGATGATTAATTTGTTTGATTAAATAATTTTTGATTTTATTAATGTTTTGTAAAAATAATCTTTAAAAATAATAAAGAAAACAAACAGTTCAGATCAAAGTGTACACGTTCGCTCCATTAATCGTAAAGGAAATGAACTCACCCCATGAGGAAAACCTAAGAACTTGTGTTTCTTTGTATGCATTTTTTTTCTTTGGGTAAAATTGTTGTGTGAATTTTCAAACGTACAGAAACATTTTTGGAAATTAACCAGGAGTTTTTTTCTTTTCTTTTTTTTGTACAACTTTTTTTTGGACAATAGCAAGAGTTTTTCTTTATAAGAAAATGTAGTTGTTATGTATGTGAGGAACAGAAAATATATTACATGGTCATTATTCAGTCAAGCTGATTTTGAAGGGATAATACTCAACTAAATTTATCGCAGAAACCAATTTTGCATAAACGAGGCAAGCAAAAGAAGATAACGTCTTGAACGGATTCATCAATTCAGGCCATATGGTGTTAATGACCTTTACCACACTATATCAGAAACACATTTGGTACAACTAGTAGATGGCAATAGGTGCACTTTTATACATATGAAGCAAAGGACTTCGTGGTAGTCTTTGAGGGTAAAGCATAAGACCACATTAACTAATGGCTTTGAAAACATGGCCATTCTGCTACAATTTCATCAACCCCATTGAATAATTCAAAGATCCCACTGGGATAGCAGTCGGCTGATAAGTCAGTTTGCAGACTAGCCTTGAGCTCAATCACATAAACTCCCACTGTAAACAGAAAAACGGATTACATACTTCGATGCTTCCATGTAGAGCTACCCAAGCCGGTCTCAGAACTTTTAACTGTACACCTAAACATTGATATATCCCGGTCTCATTCTTCTTTCCATATCCGGCCAGTAATCCTCAACTTTAGTTCTTGCCTATCCCCACCAGAAAAATAGAGAGCCATATTTCTCTGAATTATGAGTCCATCCTCGCTGTCACGAACTTTCCTATGACTGTCGCGGATACTCCTGGGAATTCCTTGCCATATTAACTTACGACCATTTCCACCAACTTCCAGACTATAGCTGAATTTCCTAGCCTCAGTATCATCGCCCATGAATCGTAAAAAAGCCATGTAGACTGGAGCCATACCCATCTGGAAAGCCTCAAAGTGCAAACAAAACTGTCTGCCAAAACAATTAAAGACCTGGAGAGAAAACAGATAAAAATCAACTGTAGGTCAAACTTTCATATACATTGAATATGCCTAGCAGAATCAATAAAAAAATACTACAACTGAACATGTACAAGCCCACCAAACAAAAAATAAAAAAAACTTACAGTTAGCATCCAAGTTGCATTTTCAACTTCATGTGGGTTTGATTTAACATATCTATGGTTGAAGGTACACCCATCATGCATGTCAACCTTGTGATCATCCTTAAGATGATTAACTAGTGTTGGGATATCGCCTGTAACGGAGCACTCAGATCCAGCATAAGGGCAATTGTATAGGCGAAATCGACAATGTTGCTCATGTTTGAGCTTGCTATAGTATGGGAAAATATCATGACAGCCTAAACTCTGGTATATGCATGGGAGTTCCAAAGATTCAGCAACCTTCTCCAAAGCCAAACACCTGATATTTCCAAGCTCATAGCGGCAAGTTGGGCAACAATTCTGCACCCTTACCTTGCAGTCTGAACATAATGTGTGGCCATTAGGGCACTGCACAGTAAGATTTTAGAAACAAAATGAAGAGTCAGAAAGAATATCAGGATGATAGAACACTATCCCCAGTGTCGTATCAGAAGAGGCTAAGAAGACAAGAGAAGGTGAGAGATTATTTTATTGCTTCAATCACAGGCCCAGAGAATCGCAATTTAATCTTCGGAAATTAAAAGGTTGACTATACAAAGTAATGGACTGCAAATAGTATGAACAACAACAAAAGTAAATAACCAAATTATGTGAGCAATTATAACAAAAACGACAGGGTCATAACATCTACAAAGACAGAAAATTCTCACTGTTTACATTGACAAGTGAAAAGAAGTGAGGGAATGATAGTTCTCTACATTTTTTGACATAAAGATAAGATCAGATGAAGCTAAAGTAAAGAAGCATCACAGAATAATTTCATACTGTATGAAGTTGATGATTTTGGTCATTAGTGTTGCCTTTCATTTCAAAAACTTCAAAAAAAAAAACCAATAGAAGAACGGTAGAAGTTTACAAGTCAGGCCAAAACAATATTCTACTAAACACAGCATCTCCCTCAAACTCTTATCCTAAACATCTTCCCTACTTAAATCATCCACTCCACCACTGTAAACAACCTACAGTTAAATGCTACTTTCGCAATGATCTGATTGAAAACATGTTAAACGTAATACCCAACAATATTCTACTAACAACACACAGCATCTCCCTCGAACCCTCATGCAAATCACTTTATGTTAGGGCAACCAAACTTCATAAACATCTCCCCTCCTTTAACCATCCACTCCACAACGAGCAACCTAAAGTTAAATGCTACTTTCCAATGACCTAATTCAAACCCGTTAAACCTAATACCTTATGGCATCCAAACTAAAAATATTTAATCTACTACACCTTTTTCATCACTGCCATGTAGGTACCATAACTTTTCCCTTCCCTTCAATCATTGTCTAGCCCATTCCCCCCCTACATGTAAGAGGAAAAGTAAGAAATCTAGCCTCCTTCAAAGAGGATTTACAAAAGAAATTCCCATTCCCAAGAAACTACCATTTGTGATTGCCAATGTATCACTGAATGCTCTGCTATGATGATAAACAGTATAGCCAGTGTGATATTATGATAAATAGAATGATCAATTCAAATGGTCAATCAGAAAATCCAGGAAAAACACAGCAAGTCTAAACTGCAAATGTACCTGATGAATAGGAGGGTACATCAAACTTGTGCAGACGGGGCACTCAAGTAACTCATGCACACCATTGGTTGAATAAATACCATGTTTTCCACCCAAACCAGGGGTAGGCTTACTAAGTGCACCACCTGTCTCTGACTTTGCCATTGCCATGTCATAATCTAGAACTGTTAGGCAGGACTCGAGAACTCCCTTGCTCTTGACCCCAGGAGCCACGGATGATTCAAATCTAACAAAACTGTGGCTCCTAAGTTTCAAAACTATTATCTGCTTTGCCCTCTATTCTGCTCTCAGTTCTCCATGGACTTGCTATCCCTGTCAAACAAGATGAATAAAAATGATTTAAGTACCATCACATGCTACAGATGAAATACTTGCAACATAATCTGCTATTCAACATACCCTTGCTTGGCAGGAAGGAAATTCTCAATCATCTATGATCTGACCCTACACATACAAATATCTACACTATTTACATTAGCATTTTCTGGCCTAATATTTTATTAAAGCTTAGAAAGTGCTCTTCGAGCTTTTATAAGGCCGTCATACTGAGACACTCTGTGGAATTCGTTTTACTAGTGAGTATTACAAGCAATGGTGGAACTGCATACAACCAAGGCACGGCTAAGACCCTCTAGAAGATAGAAGTAAATCATCATATTCCGAAAGCATAACACCAAATATGCTAATTAATTTTGAACATTATTGAATATTCAAATTTTATTATTGAGCATCATTACTGGGGCAACAAAAACACAGTCAAAAGAAAAAGGTATACATGACATACGGAGAACAAATCATGCATGAAAATTGATATAAGAACAATCTTTCATCTTATAATGTGATATGCAAGAGAAGTAGCAAGTTAAATGAATTCATGAAAAACAAAATCCATAAGTGAAATCTCCTCATCACAAAACTCACCACATTTTCATTTGTATAAAGATATCTAGCAAGATGAGGACAAACCCAGATCAATTCAGAAATGGGCTTGACTAAAACCCTAATTCCTCACTTGCACTAACAAGGGAAAGTTAAAACCTGCACCGGAAAACGAAAGTTGAAAATTTACATGAAAATAATTACAAAGAAAAATCCCTTCCTCATTTCGATTCTCACCAATCATTTCTTATAGCAATCAAAAAATGACGACAACAAACATACCCCAGCTGAAAATTGCAATGAAAAAACACTCACTAATGTTAAACCAAGCATCCCAACATCGACCTTTGGACCATAACCACTCCTGACATGAAATTTCAAAGAGAGACCAAACACAATTTTCACTCAGATACCGAAATTTCTAATACAAAGCTCAAACTGTCTTTTGCCAAAATCTAACTCACCCTCCATATAAAATCTAACTGGCCCTTCATATAAAACCTCGGTGCAGTAAAATCCAGCACAATAAAATAAAGTAAAAACCAATCCCAAGCGTCCAAAACCATTAATTACCAATCAAAAGAAAAAACAAAACCACAACATGTAGAACAAAGAACAAACCAAAACACAGATACCCAGTCGAGATTTCTAACCCAAATGCCTCCACAACCCCACAAGCTCAAGCAAATTAACAACTGGGTCAGGCTCGTAATGATCAAAACGGACAAATAACTCAGATTGCAAACCCAAACAAGAAGAAAAACAAAAAGAAAATCGAAGGACGAGCCCAGAAACAACACGCGTATTACCCGGATACGGAAATTGAAAGAAACGAGAGCGTTGCTCGTATTGCCATCGATGGTCTTTCTTGTCTCTACGCTTCACAATCACTAAATGTGTCTCTGGTTTTTCTTATTTTATTCGACTCTCCTCTCGTTTTTGTTTTTTGTGTTGTTTTGAAAATATAATATTTGCCTTTTGTTGTCGGGTTTTAATTACGGAATTACCCAAATGTTTTTTTTTTTTTTGTTGTGAAAATTTTACCCAAACGTGGACCGATGCTCTCTCTCTCTCTACGCGCACGCGACGTTTGAATATTCCGCTTCTTTTAATCTTTCTTTCTTTTTTTTATTTTTCAAACGCGTTGATGCCTTTAATTTCTACAGAATGGGGACGCTCTGCTCCGGAGTCCGGACCATATTAGGGTTCACTTTTTTTAAAAGCATGAGGTTTGAATTTCCAAGTCCCTCCCCCCTAACTCCACTCCAAAACTTAAACGAGGAAAAACCATTTTCACAAGAGTGAAAATTTCGAATGTAATAACTTAGAGCGTCAGCAGACTAGGGATTCATTTTTTGGACTTAAATTTGGGTTTAAATTGATCGGAACAGTAATATGAGTTTATTTGAATAGTGTACAAAATGAATTATTTTTTTAAATGCCACAGTGGTGCATGACTCATATTTGGGTCACTGTAGCACATATATAAGTTCAAATATAAGTCATCATCTAAGTCTAAACCTGACCTACATTTGGGCAGCAAATTTATTTTCCCTATATTTGGGTCCTATTTTTGAGTCTTAAGCAATTATAAGTCTCACTTTCTCCGACTTATTGTTTTGGAATTTGGGTCTCCACTGTGGATGATCTATAATCTTGTTTAGGTACTCAAATAAACACATTCAGATATTTCCATTTTGGCCCATTTAGTTTCAATTTTGTAATGAACCCCAATTTTTTAGATATGCCAAATGATTTCCATGAAATGAAAAATCATGAAATATATAGGGAGCTATGATTATGGTAAACTCAGAACCAAAGTGTAAAATTGAAAAAAAAAAAACTACAAGGATGAATGTAAAAATGGGGCAAAATAATACAAATCTTGTCATCTTTCTATTTCAACTACTAATTTAACAACTTTAAGAGATTGGAGTTGAGTGCAAACTTAATTGTCTTTTGGTGAGATGATTATGAGTAGTTTGGTTGGTAAGAGAAAATAATTTTGATAGAAAGTTGTTTGTTGTCATATATTGACAATCCAGATCCATGCAAGGTGGTTAGTGCAGTGAGTTTGGCACCAAGATTGTTTCAGATTCAAGGTGGTTGGTGTAGTGGGTGTTCGATCTGGAATAAATCTCAAGGTGTTCGATCGAGCTCCTATTAATAAATATGAAGTACATGAAATTCACAACATGAGATTTATCTCGATATCTCCTTCTAGCTAGATAAATCAAGAAGGAAAACATTTAAAGTATCCCCATGATAATATATCGATCTCTAAAATAAATTATTGTTATTTCCAGGAGATTTTGGTCGTTTATTATTTGAACTTTCACCCTTTCAGCTTTGGCTAGGAAATGAGACAACTTCAGAACAGAAACTTGTCTGAGAATAGGAATTTTGGAGGGTACGTGGTCCTCTAAAACTGTACAAGTTGTACATAAAATTAAACATATAAAGGTTAATCCTTGAAAATAACACCACGTACACTAGCCTCCACTGCAAGTCTGCAACCATACAAGATAAATAAATTTATTCCATTAATTTGGGTAAGTTCCAAATGTGATTATTGTAAATGGGGTACGTAGTGTTTACGATTGGAAAGTTATAATTAAAATTAAGAAAATTTGTCATATCTTTTGGTCTTGTTCTGTATCTTCATTGTCAACAATTTAAAAATGGTACTCTACGTAAGAAAATAAGTTGGTAGCCTCCAACAGAAAACAGAAAGAATAAGTAGGTAAGCATGGCAATGTTTTCAAACTACGTGAGTACGACTAGCTTGTTCAATCTGGTAGAATATGGTTACCACTTACCAAAATTTGAATACAAGTCCTGCTTAATTGTATATGTATCAATCTAATTTTCTATTGTTGCGCATACCGATTGAGATAATCTAACAGAATATACTGTATCAAGAAAATTGTTTTAAACAATTTTAGGGTGTGATGAAGGGTAAGCAAATAAATAGGTGCTTGAGGAAGGTAATGAGTAAATTAAGACGCTTAAAAATAATATGTAGGGAGTACATGTATGAATGTAAACATACTTTATATATTATAGCCAGGTTTGAAAACATCGAAAATCTTAATGCTATTTTTTCTGCAGTAAAGAAAAAATTACTGAATAAGTTTGGTATTGTCTTTTGAATGGTTGTTGATAATGTCATAATTGAAAGTACTATATCTCTGCTACCTTCTTTTTTTTTTTTTCTAATCTCCACTACCCTACTCATTCCATAATGCCAATGAGATTCTGAAACCGTGACCTCCACATTGTTGGTTATCTGAAACAGGGCCGGCCCAATGATTTAGGGTGCCTTGTGCAAATAAAATGTTGATGCCTTTTTTTTTTTCAATTCAATTTTCTATCTCTAAAAGCTCACCGCCTATTTCTAAAATCTCACGTTTTCAAGCTTGTAATGAAGACTGAAATTGACTACACAAGAACCCAGATCATTGAGTTGAAACTTGAAAGCTAAGGTAGAGTACGAGCGTAAGGCTGGGAAGAAGTTGGAGGTGACGAACAACTGAATAAGAAGCTGGCGAAGGAGTCGTGGAGAAGAGGAGGGCGAGAGAAGCAATTGAGAGCATGTGTGAAGAATTAGTGAGAGAGATTTCGTGTTGGAATTCAGAGATTTGTAGGATGATGATTAAGGAAGGAAATAAAGGAGGAGAGAAATATACTGAGAATGGCTGAGGTGATTAGAGAGAAGTGTGAGAGGCCAAGTTCGGTAATTAGAGAGAAGAGTGAGAGGCACAGTTTCTCTTTGAAAAGAAGGTGCTTCGTTCTTTGGGTTACAAAGGAAAAAGATTTTTTTTATTTTTTCTTCTACACAAAGAGGTTTTGAAGGAGATGCTCCAAGGAGACAGAGCTACCCCCCAAAAAAAAAAGGATATGGGAGAGTGTAAGTGGGAACCAAAAGGAAGGAAAGAGAAGCAGTGCTGCGACAGAAAGTAAGAAAAAATGAGAAAAATAAAATAAAGAAAGGTAAAAAAGAGAACAGATAGAATAAAAAAACGATATTATATAATAAAACTTGTAGTGCAATGCCCCAATGAAGTTGCGGCCCTGTGCGGGCGCACCAGCCGATCATACTCGAGGCCGCCCCTGATCTGAAATAACCAACAGACCATAACTCATCGACATTTCTACTACTGAGTTAATCATTTCGATCATCTTGTCTATATTCATTTTTGCTCATTTTGCAAATTGGAGTACCATACTCCAGCTTTTATTTCTACTGTATTACTTCTACATTGTAATTCTCAAAGCTAAGTTCTAATAAAGTTTTGATATTTTCTCTCTCTTTTTTTTTTAATAAAATATTTTCTCTCACAAAAAAAGAGAGAGGAGGAAGACAAAGCTAGTAAATACAACATTTAATTCTGTCCATTTGGTTTTATGAGCATGACAAGAATACAAAGCTGGTTAAAAGTTAAAGCTTACCTACAATTCGTTCATTCTCGGACCTCGTTTGGTTCACGAAAAAGAATAAAAATAAAATCAATTCCTTGTTCTTTTCATAGGCATAAGAAACTGAAATTTTCATTATTTTTCTTTTCAAGTGTTTGGCAACACTAAGGAAAACAATTAATAAATAATAATATGTGAAATAAAATTAATATTTATAATTTCATAAATAGTTATTTTAGTCATAAAAGTAATATAATTCATGCTAAATTAGTGCAATAAATGCATGAAAGTAAGAGGAAAAATGATCGATCCCCTTGGGGATGTGGAAGGAACTATTTTTCCCTTATTTTCCTTTCCTTCAGAAAAGTGTTTCCTTTACTTTTGCATTTCAAATATAGGAAATGAATATTGTCTTAATATATATATATATATATATATATATATATATATAGGAAATAAATACATTTCTTTTCCCACCCCCAATTCCGTGAACCAAATGAGACCTTATTTGAACATTGCCTGAAATCACAACAAACAGGTCTCAACGTACAACGTTGAAACTATCATATATTGAATTTCATAAGCGCACACTACACATTAATGTGTATTTACAAACTTGAATGAGGTAAAGGAGTCACTCCTAAATCTATGAATATATTTAACTTATCAAATATATTTTTTTTTTTTAGAAAAAAAGGCAAAATCATATTCCACTAAGCAAGAAACGCTCATTAAGATTACATTGACACTCGACTTATTTAAAGCGAGACTACAAACTTAGACAAGTTTTTTAATCACAAAGAAACAAAAGATATTCAGTCCGTCGAGCACACAACTGTGATACAGATAGAAGATCGATCTTCATCCAAATGATCCGGTAGAAATTTTACCCAAGCTTGTAGGCAAGGGTATAGAAGGCTACCCAATGGATGACCTCTATCCTCGATTGCATGATTACTAATTTACTATGTAGGCAATGAGATTGACAAGATACCCTCTATCATCATGGGTAAAAAAACGACCTTACTCAAACCATAATGAAACTCAAGCCCAAAAAAGGCAAAGATATTTATTACAAAACCCTACTCAAATATATACAAAAGCCTTTCAGATGTATAATCTTGATATATTAGAGCATCTCCAACAGTAAAGCTATTATTTTTAGCTAAATTAGCTAAAAGTTAAATATAGCTAGTAATTTTTTGACTTCTGCTCCAGCAGTTCTAGCTATATGTAAGTTAGATTAAAAAAAAGAACGTTGAAACTGAAAAAAAAAATAGACGTTGGAGTATTTAGCTTTTACCTATTTTCTCTCTCCTGTTTAGCTAAATATAGGTAGAGAATTTAACAAAAGTTAAATTTAACTTTTGTTTAGGTAATCTGTTAGAGCTATGTTTTACCTTAAATTTAGCTATATTTTAAATTTATTTTAAAATGGGTCATCTGTTGGAGATGCTCTTAGGTACCACAATTTTCTTCTAATCTCTCATCTCAAGTAAAAATAATAGTAAGGATGAACCAATTTCGATGAATTGGGTGCATATGTTATTTTATAGGTCTTTTATAAGCTTTGAGGGACACCTAACAATATATCAAAGTTAAAATATAAATGAACCAATTTCGATGATATCGTTTAACATTTAACATTTTGATCATAACAAATCTATGATCACCAGGGCCGGCCCTGAGATGTTCGGGGCCCGAGGCGAACTGAAATTTTAAGGCTTAATTTTTTCTATAAATGTATACATTTATTTTTGGTATAAAAAAATTGGTCATTAAATAGAGAAATGCATAATTATTCAATTAATCAGAGTAATTTGTGTAGAGTATGAAAAAATTTAAGACATCTTTGAAATTGTGAAAATTAATACTTAAGTTGAATTCTTAAATCTCTTCATTAATTTTCTTCTTGACAATGAAACTCACAAATTCAATCAAATTAATTAGATTTAAAAACGAGTAGAAGACTTTCTTTTTTTTTCACTAAAATAGTTTATTTATATATATTTATTTTTGGGTGTTGTTATTAACACACCCAAAAATGTTAATAACATATCTCTTTGCGTTATCTCTCTCTAGGGGTGTGTACATTAAAGAAAGAAAGAGAAAGAGAGGAAGAAGTGTGTTATTAACACTTTAGGGTGTGTTAATAACAACACCCTTATTTTTTTTTCCTAAGAAAAACCCTACAAGAATTTTAAAAATTGGAGGCCCGTTAGCTTGGTGTCCCTAAGCGCAGGCCTAATCTGCCTTGCCCCAAGGCCGGCACTGATGATCACCATAATGCATGTATATATCTCTTCAATGATAAGATCCTAATCCCATCTCAAAATCGGTCCTTTTTAGAGATAGATTCTCATGAGGTTTACTTTGAATGTTCTTGTAATACCCCGAAATTTCATCATTTGGTAATTAGAATTATTAAATAATCAATTGTATAATTTATGGATTGGTGGTGGTTTGAATTGATTATTTACCCAGAAAAAGGTTAATTGTCGAGAAGTCAAAGTTGACTTTTTATTCGTCGATTTTCTCAGAAAATGTCTTTCACGAAAATCGTAGAGTTCGTCAATACGAGTTCGTAGACACGAAGTTTGCATAAATCAGAGTTCGTATGAAGAAGTTATGACGTAAGGAAATCGAGTTACTATTTAAGAAATTTCCTTACTATTCAGGAAAGTTACTATTTGGAAAATTTCCTAATTATTCAGGAAATTTACTGTTTAGGAAATTTCTTTACTGTTTGGGAAGTTACTGTTGGGAGGGTTACTATTTGGAAGGAAGCTTCCGGAAGGAAGCCTATTTCTTCCTTCTTTCTATTTCATTTTCTCTCCCTCCCTCTTTCTTCCATTCTTTTTCTTCCTCTTTCTCCGCACAAACACAAACACTCTGTGCTTGCATGGTGCTTTCTCCTCCGGCTACCGGCGGCCATCAAAATCTATTGGGCTTTGAAGCTCTCGATCCCAGCAACCTCCCGGTACTCACGGATTTCAAAATCGACCACCGTAGGAGGCGGAATCTCGACGGGAAGTTTTGAACTTCGGAGCTTGCGGTAACGATATTTCCTTATCTGTTGGGATTTGATCTTCGAGGTAGTTACAAAACTTGATCCTTGTGTTGTATAGAATATGTTGGTAAAATTTGGTAGCCATCGAAGATACTTGACGGCGACACTGCACCGCCACTGGTGGTGGTGCATGGCGGCAAGTGGCGGCCCGCATGGCCAAAACTTTACGTCCAAAATTACGTACTCGTCGATACGAGCGCGTCGGTATGTTCGAATTTCAGAAATTCGAACGTTTGGTTAATCATTGTTTAATTACAAGTCGGATGTTACTATTCACGTTTTGTGATGTTGTGACCGTTAGATCGTCGCCAAACTTGAATATATTGCTAGGATGATAGTTACAAGCATGCTGTATAAATAGATCGTTAAAATCTGATCGTTTGTTTAATTATTGTTTAATTACAAATTTTAAACATATGTGATACGATCTGTGGTGATCCAACCGTTGGATCGCCACCATTTTGAGTATGTTGTTAAGTTGCTAGAAATAAGCATGTGGGTGAAGTTTAGAATTTTAGAGTTTCGATGGAAATCGATCGTAGAAATGTTGATGTGGGACCTACGTTGACCGACAGTTGACTTTTGGTCAAACGGTCGGGAATTATAGTTTTTGATGTCTTGGGGACATCCGGAAAATATTTAGAGTATCCGGAGATATTGTGATATTTCGGAGTAGAAGGTATTAATTTTGAACTATGATATGCTAAATGGAAAATTGCATGTTCATAGGTATTTTCGGAATTCAGTAGCTCAAGTTTATCTTGTCGATTACCCGGTTATTTTTAAAAAGACGCAGTGGGATTTCGAGGTGAGTAAATCTCACAGTTATATTGTGACACTAATGTGAATTGTGTGTTGGCCTAAATTTCAGTAATAAAATGTTAATCATACTTTTATAATTAAATAAATGTTTTAAATTTATGAACTTGATCGACTACGGTTCATGGGTAAGTAAAACCCGATTTATAATTAAATGCTTTCAAAACTGAGATTTATAAAGAAAAATCATTATTTATGATTTATTGATGTTGGAATGTCATTGATCACAAATTGATGCATGATGATATATGTTGTTATAACTGTGTGGTATGAGTTATTTGTTTTGTGGAAAAACATTATAAATTATGATTGAAAAATCTGAAATTGTTTATGGAATCGTGGAAGTATTGAAAAGTGAGGCCAAACGTACCTCATTCAGTTAGAGCTCTAGTCTGTCGCCATAAGTACTATCGCCAAAGTGGTGGTGAAAGGTAGTACGCACTACTGCCAAATTAAGTGGTGAAAAGTAGTGTTATTTGAAAGGAAATAAGTATTCTCGCGTCTATTGTCCAAAAGTAACATTATGAATATTTCAAAAGAAATAGATGGAAATAGTGTGATGTTATACATTTAGAAATGATTTGTTATGACTCGACAATCCTTTAAAAATAAAAGAATTGTGATTGATTGTTGGATTGTATAATTGCGATATTATGCATGATACTAAATAAGTGCATGTGATTGTTAATATGATTGTGAATTGGAGTAAGGAACATGATTTACTCATACAAGCTTTATAAGCTTACCGGGTGTGTTTATACCCGGTGCACCATTCAATGGTGTAGCGGTTGATCGTGCAGGTGAGAGGAACGAAGAGTGAAGTTAAGGATTTCGTAGCAGTCTGGATTAGTGTGGGTGTGTTTCCAGCTGCATAAGTTTATTATTTCAGACTTCCGCTGTTAAATAAACTCTGAATGAGCATTTACTTAATATTGTGATATTTCATTTTATTATGTAAATTTGTGGAATGTAATATTTGACTCTAAAGAACGAGTCTATATTTACATTGTTGGCTTGGAATGTGTGTTGTGCATTTGGAATAAAAAGAAAAAAAAAATTCCTGTGCAATTTATTATTGGATTCCAGGCTTCGCGTCCCAGATCGTTATTGTTAATAACAAAAAGATGTTATTTCATTTGAGGGAAAATCTGGGGCGTGACAGTTCTCATTCTTGCTCAATATATGATACATTCCTAGTTCATAGTTTATTTAGTCAATATTACACAAAAGTGTCCACACACGGATGATCTACCCAACATCATTGTATGTCATTCAATCGATATGAATCGGTGATGATGTTTACTAAAAGTATAACAAAAAATTTTGGTATCGATTTTTGGTAACTTTTGGTGTTTTTTTTTATGGAGGGTAACTTTAGGTGTTGAAAGCTTCGTTTTCAAGAACTTTGGTGGGTTTTTATTTTTCCTTTATTTTAAATGTTTTGGTACTTTTACCATAAACTTTTTTGAGAGAAAACATATCTCATTCATGACTATCGGCAATGTAAAGATACAATCATAGCCAAGACCGACACCAAGCTACTACCAACCAAACAAAGTTTAACAATTATAGATGTGCTTGGCAAACAAAGCTGATCCAAGCAATAATCTCACATTTATTGGGAAGGAAAAAAAAACCTACGTATAATCAAATGACTAAAACTCATCTTAGAGGTTGAGTGATCTGCTAGCCAAGAGACGCAATTGTGGTATGCACATATCAGTTTAGGGAGACTCGTTGAAAACAACTAAAGAGCCATGCATTGTTGTCAAATTGTAGCACCAACGAAGTAAACTATTTAAACAAACAACGTACAATTGTCCTAAAGCCTTTTCCCTTTATGGGCAAGTAAGGAAACAACAGAAGAAGACTCTCTGATTCAAAACAAATTCTGAGTCACAAACTAAAGAGACAACAATCTTTTGAGGAGACTCAAAGACCATGACTGGCGATCAAAACCAGTTGTGCTTTGACTAAATTCGTCCAAGAACCAAGACCATGCGTCATGCATACATACATACAAAGATCGAGAGAGATTATTGCATGCAAAATAAAAAGGCAAAGGTGCATACAATATTAGTATTCTGCTCTACAATTTCTACCTTCCTAGCTAATATTTTAGCTAACAGCAAACTTTCCTCCGCCATATCCGAATCGAAAGGAAAACCCTGGAGCCAAACCATTATCAGAACTCTGAACAAGATAAAAGGGCAAGGGAGGAAGATACTTAATTAAACAGAAAACCCATCATGGGATTAAACACAATAGCAAAATGAGAAGCAAGAGTCTATTCATTGCAAGGAAAGAGCAACAAGCATTTTGTCAAACACCTTCTGGGCAGGGCCAGCCCGATGATTTAGGGTGCCCTGTGTAAATGAAATGTTGATGCCTTTTTTTTTTTTTTTCCAATTCAATTTTCTATGTCTAAAAGCTCACCGCCTATTTCTAGAATCTTACGTTTTCAACCTTGTAATGAAAACTGAAATTGACTACACAAGAACCCAGATCATCGAGTTGAAACTTGAAAGCTAAGGTAGAGTACGAGTGTAAGGCTGGGAAGAAGTTAGAGGTGATGAACAACTAAATAAGAAGCTGACTAGTGGCGGAACCAGGATGAAAATCTTGGGGGGGCTAATTTTCAAAGAAATTTTTTTTTAATGAATCTCGCCGGCAGGCGAGAAATTTTTTTTAAATAACCTCATTGATAAATTAAAATTTTAAATTTTTAGACCAAACAATCAAATATTAGAGAAAAAAACAAACACTCCCAAAAAAAAATTAGAACAAGTTGTTTGACCAACACATGCCTTTTTCTGTACTTCTCCTTTCTCTTCTTTGAATCTGTGCCACAGCCCACAGCCAATCTTCCTCTGCCACAGCCCTCTTTGCTGCTCTCTCTTCTCTCTCTCTCTCTTCCTCTAAGGCTCTAACAAATTTTTTTTTCC
Source organism: Rubus parviflorus (assembly GCA_029955375.1). Lineage (NCBI taxonomy): Eukaryota > Viridiplantae > Streptophyta > Magnoliopsida > Rosales > Rosaceae > Rubus > Rubus parviflorus. Next base: position 13,594,464 of record JARGGL010000006.1, read on the forward strand.
TGAGAGTGGGCTATTACATTAGTATCCCTATACTTATTGATATTTTACCAGAAATCTTGTCTAGGCTGCAGCCTAGACAGCCTACTAAGTGCATCCGCCACTGAAGCTGACGGATGAGTTGTGGAGAAGAGGAAGGTGAGAGAAGCAATTGAGAGCATGTGTGAAGAATTAGCGAGAGAGATTTCGTGTCGGAATTCAGAGATTTATAGAATGAGGATTGAGGAAGGAGATAAAGGAGGAGAGAAATATGATGAGAATGGCTGAGGTGATTAGAGAGAAGTGTGAGAGGCCAAGTTCGGTGATTAGAGAGAAGAGTGAGAGACCCAGTTTCTTTTTGAAGAGAAGGTGCTTCGTTTTTTTTTTTTTTTTTGCTTCGTTCTTTGGGTTACAAAGGAAAAAGATTTTTTTTATTTGTTCTTTTACACAAAGAGGTTTTGAAGGAGATGCTCCAAGGAGACAGAGCTCCCCCCCCCCCCCCCCCCCCCCCCTAAAAAAAAGATATGGAGAGTGCAAGTGGGAACCAAAAAGAAGGAAAGAGAAGCAGTACGTGCTGCGACAAAAAGTAAGAAAAAATGAGAAAAACTAAAATAAAGAAAGGTAAAAAAGAGAACATATAGAATAAAATAACGATATTATATAATAAAACTTGTAGTGTAGTGCCCCAATGAAGTTGCGGCCCTGTGCGGGTGCACCGGCCGATCATAATCAGGGCCGCCCTTGACCATGCTATGGATAACAACACTCGAAGACCTGGATCTATCCAATGATCATCTGCATCAACAAGTGACTCTTGTATATGTTTCAAATAACATGGAATTATGTATGTTAACTATGAATATATATGTCAGAATATTACATATTAAAGTACTAAGAAATCTGATTGCTCCGTCCTCGTATGCGGTTCCTGCCCATGTTGCCACCTCTCCTCCTCCCCTCTCGGGGAATAAGGAATAAGCGCTTACGAGCTATAGAGTTGGATCCTAATCCTGCTTTGCAGGAAACTGAACTTGCACTTGCTTTACCCTTTAAGTAGTGAGCTTTGGTTATTTCACCTGTGAAAGACAAGCATAGTCGTCCTGTGGGTACGTAGTAAGAACAAACCCAAAGATGGTACTTGTTTGAGGAAGACATTATTTGCTGCTATGTGTTGCAACATGTAAACGTCGTGCTCCCAAGGCTAAGTTTGCGTCTGGAAAGCTCAATAACTTGCAGCTTGTTGTGGTTGGGGACAGGGCAGGTGATACCCCCTCAGGTAGTTTTCTTGTCTTAAGGAATAAGTTAGGTCTTGAGTATTCAGTTTAGGGTAAAAACTCAATTTGATACCTGAACTATTGTGAAATTGTGAAATGTACTTTTTGATACCTACAAATTTTTTTTTACCTAAAATGGTACTTGAACTATTGCGCTGTTACCCAAAATAGTACCTCCGCTAATTTGGTCGTTAAGTATAGTCCAATTATGTACCATTTAGGGTAATGACACAATAGTTCAAGTACCATTTTGGGTAAAAAAAAATTTGTAGGTACCAAAAAGTACATTTCGTAATAGTTCAGGTACCAAATTGAGTTTTTATCCTAGTCCAATTAGGTAGCATTTCATCCAAATATGCGCTACGTAGGCGAACTTAACGACCAAGTTAACAGAGGTACCATTTTAGGTAACAGTGCAATAGTTTAGGTACCATTTTGGGTAAAAAAAATTGTAGGTACCAAAAAGTACATTTCACAATAGTTCAGGTACCAAATTGAGTTTTTACCCTTCAGTTTATTACTTTCGAGTCCTAGTTACGTTGGGTTAATTACTTTGTTACTTGAGATATAACGCTATCAAAGACGATTTTACTTAAGCGGTGATTAATTCTGTCGAGACTATTATGGGTGGTCATCCTGTGTACTATTGCCTCTCACTATTGATGGATTGACGTTTTTTATATAAAAAAAGAAAGTGCTAAGAAATCTATACAGTTGTATATGTTAGTAAATATTTATGTTTCTTGGTGGTATTCAATTCGGCTCGGTAGTAATTTTTTTTTTGGTAAATGAGAGACTTCTACGTACATACCTAATAATATTTTTTTTGGGTTTTTCTGATTTTTCAGATAATAAAAGCTGGCTCACTTGCCTATTTCTTTTATTTTTAAAATTTTAAGTATTTTTAATTAAAATTTATTCTCACATTTTATATTTTAACATATTTATTATTTAGATAAAAAAACTTATTTATTAGTTAATTTCAAAATAATATAATAAAACTGAGGAACAAATGGTAGGATTGCATATAAAAAAAATAGCACTTTCTCCCATAAAAATATATTGGGAAATTTTATTCACACACCTCTATATACTAGATACACACCCTTTTTTTCCTACAATTTACATAAGACTTTGTGGGTACATAAAATTACCAAAAGAGACACTTATATATTAAAACTAAAGAAATATAGTTGAAATAAACAATCCCGCGTTAGAATCTTTTTCTCCTCTACGAGAACGACATGGGTGAAGATTGAAAGCCCTAATCAGAAACAGTTGGCCACATAGCCCACACTCATGGATGAACTTCCAAAGTTAGAACTGATTTTTAAATAGGGATCGTCGTTGATCTGCAAAAACCCTTTGATTCAATTGTTGATTATTCAAGCTAGCTACCCAATGATTGATCTGCAAACTAGCTTGATCAATCATAGCTTGAATAATATGCAGAAACATGATTGATCTGCAAACTACCCAACGATTGATCTGCAAACTAAATGAATCATGCAGAGGCTAGTTGGGTCTGCAAAGTAGATGAATCAACCATTGATCTGCAAAAATGGGTATGCAAAGGAAATTCTCTGAAACGAGACGGAAATCCAAGATGGGTATGCAAAGATCGTGCATTTTTTTTTTTTTTTTTTGAAACAGACGTTGTCTGTGTATTTAGAAAAAGGATGTGGGATGTGTATTTAGTAAATAGGTTGTGTATTTAAAATTAGGGTAGTTTAAGAAGTTTGGGGTTGTGTATCTAATAAATTGTGTTTCAATAAAGTTAATAGGTGGTGTATTAATAATGGGGTGTGTATCTAGTATTTAGTCATGTGTGAATAAAATTTCTCAAATATATTTTCATTAACACGAAGCTCTCATTTCCGCGCCCATAAAAAAAATCAAAAACCCTTGCAGTCACAGTGTGACACCCACACTCGCCAAAACTCTCCGAAGATCACCCACCCACTCTATCAAAACCCTCACTCTCTCACTCGAAAATGGAAGAAGAAGACCAGCAAAAAGTCGCAGATCTGGTGAAAGAGCTCGTCATTCGCTTGGTCGCACCCGAATCTCACCCACCAATTTCTAACTCCACTGATCTCCAAAGCTCACTTCGCTACGCGATTCGCTTACTCTCTAGCCGATTGACTCCCTCTGTGGCCCCAGACGCGGCTGCAATCGCTGAGTCCACCAAACGCCGACTCGCCACTGAAGGTAAGTCCTCGCAAGCCCTCACTTTCGCCGACCTTTATACTAAATTCGCATCCAAAACCGGCCCAGGAAGTGTAAATAACAAATGGGCAGTCCTTTATTTGCTTAAAATTATATCTGAGGATCGGAAAAATGTGAATTCCCAGTTGGATTCTTCGGTCTTGTTGCCCAATTTGGATTTTAACGACGCGGAATTGGGCAACGAGTCTAGGGTTTTGGGCGTAAGGGGAAATAAAGATAAGGGTTGGAGCAATGGGCTTTTGTTAGTTTCCAAGGACCCCGAAAATCTTCGGGAAATTGCATTTAGGGAGTTTGTGAATTTGGTCAAGGAAGAGAATGAAGTTTCTGAAGAGGCTTTGGTGAGAGATGTGTTGTATGCTTGTCAAGGAATTGATGGAAACTATGTGAAATTTGACGCCAATGCTGATGGTTATGTTTTATCTGAGTTAATTAAGGTTCCCAGAGCTACCCGCATTATGGTTCGAAAGCTTTGTGAGTTGGGGTGGTTGTTTAGGAAGGTTAAGGGGTATATCTCAGAGAGTATGGATGGGTTTCCCTCTGAAGATGTTGGAACCATTGGGCAGGCTTTTTGTGCTGCATTGCAAGATGAGCTCTCCGATTATTATAAGTTATTGGCGGTGCTTGAAGCACAGGCGATGAATCCGATTCCTTTGGTTTCAGAGACAGTGAGCTCGGGGAATTATCTTTCTATGAGGAGGTTGTCTGTTTGGTTTGCAGAGCCAATGGTGAAAATGAGGCTGATGGCTGTTTTGGTTGATAAATGTAGGGTTTTAAGGGGTGGGGCAATGGCTGGGGCTATTCATATGCATGCTCAGCATGGTGACCCATTAGTGCACGAGTTCATGGGGTGCTTACTCCGGCGGGTGTGCTCCCCACTATTTGAAATGGTCAGGAGTTGGGTTTTGGAAGGGGAGTTAGAAGATGTTTTTGCTGAATTCTTTATCGTGGGTCAGCCAGTGAAAGCTGAGTCTCTCTGGAGGGAAGGTTACATGCTCCATGCTGGGATGCTTCCTTCTTTTATTTCACAATCTCTTGCTCAACGCATTCTGAGGACTGGAAAGTCGATTAATTTCCTTCGTGTCTGTTGTGAGGATCGTGGTTGGGCTGATGCTGCAACAGAAGCTGCAGCTGCTGCTGGCACCACTACAAGAAGATGGGGTCTTGGATATGGTGAAACCGATGCTCTCGAGTCTTTGGTCGATGGAGCAGCAAAGAGAGTTGATAAGCATTTGTTGGATGTTATATACAACCAGTATAAGTTCAAGGAGCACTGTCTTGCAATAAAGCGGTATTTACTGCTTGGACAGGGTGACTTTGTTCAGTACCTAATGGATATTGTTGGGCCAGAGCTTTCTGAGCCTGCTAACACTATAAGCTCTTTTCAGCTAGCTGGGTTGCTGGAAACTGCAATCCGATCGTCTAATGCTCAATATGATGATCGCGACATATTGGACAGATTGAAGGTAAAGATGATGCCACACGAAACTGGAGATAGGGGTTGGGATGTATTCTCATTGGAATATGATGCAAGAGTTCCTTTAGATACTGTTTTTACGGAGTCTGTGATGACAAAGTATCTAAGAATCTTTAATTTCTTGTGGAAGCTTCGACGAGTAGAGCATGCTCTTATTGGTGCTTGGAAGACTATGAAACCAAATTGTATCACTTCACGTTCCTTCATGAAGCTGCAGAATGCAGTTAAGTTGCAGTTGCTTTCAACTTTGAGACGATGCCAGGTTCTTTGGGATGAGATGAATCATTTTGTTTCAAACTTTCAATACTATATTATGTTTGAAGTCTTGGAGGTGTCATGGTCTAATTTTTTGAATGAAATGGAGGTGGCCAAGGACCTTGATGATCTACTGGCTGCACATGAAAAGTACCTCCATTCTATTGTGGAGAAATCCCTCCTTGGAGAACGTTCCCAAACCCTTTACAACTCACTCTTTGCCTTGTTTGATCTTATATTGAAATTTCGAAGTCATGCAGATAGATTGTCTGAAGGGATTAATGAGTTGCAAGCAAGGTAATATTCTTCTGTCTCATCAGTGATTTTGTGGACCAAATAATAGTGGTACCTACTTTCTTTTGTTTTTCTTTGAAGTAGTAAATTCATATTTGTTGGATGGTTTGCTGCAGAACCATGGAATCCTCTGTACCCTCTCGAGACAAGAGTAAAACAAAAAAACGATTTAATGATAAATCCTCAGAGCCTGGGTCCTGGATTAGTGATGGCAGGAAGGCCCTCACACAACGTGCTGGTGAATTTCTTCGGAATATGGGACGGGATCTAGATGCAGTAGCAAAAGAATATTCATCATTGCTTGAGGATTTTATTTCTAAGTTGCCCATGCAGCAACATGTTGATTTAAAGTTCCTCCTGTTTCGGCTCGACTTCACTGAATTTTATAGTCAGTTGCATCCTAGTACGTAGAAAGATGAACAGGTTGAAGCAAATGTTTCTGCAATTCATGGCACGTTCAAACCATTTTCAGTTCATTAGTTTTCCCGGCTCATATGGTTGAACAATCATGCTGTAGCTGGCTGACAGGACCAACCGATTTACCTTATATTGCTTGATTGTTAGGTAGTGGGAAAACTTCAGCTCCTTTACCAGTTATTCCATTCAACATTTTGTGCAGGACTAACATCTAATATCTTTTTCTGAATGTTTTCAGATGGTGTTTGCTTCTTTCTGATGGGCATGTGTGGAAGTTTATGGTTTGACTTGAAGATATATTGCATCAGTAGATCAGGGTGTGAGATGTGATAGTGTACACGTATTATGGCTGATATTTTAGGTATTTTTTTTGGTGAGTTGTTTCAGCTTTGCGAGCTATCCTTCCATTTATAGTTTGTATATCTGTATCATAGTTCTGAATTAGATGAATGATAGATAATGAGTGCTACTGCTATTTAACTGTTTTTTATTCTCTCCGGTATTAGTGCTAGTTAACTGTTTGATTCTTCAAGCATTTCATTTTTTGGTCCACCATTTTAGCTGTTCCTTGTGATTCCACCATTTAGAAAATATGTTTAAAGAGCTTTCCTTGCAATGTTAAATGTAATCCCCAGTAGAGTTACATATGTACTTGCTCTTTTCTCTTTGTTGGAGAACTTGATGATAGCTGCATATTATTTTATAATGCTAAAGGTTCTTATGGTTGATTTCCGAAACTTTTTGAAGGTGAGTATATGCATTTCAGAGAGGAATACAATTTGTGTTTTTTGTTTTGTTTTATATGGTGCTTTTGTTCTTTCAAATGTATCCAGAAAACTTACTCTGCTATCTGTTTTTGTGCTTATCTTTATTAAGATCACCGGAAGATGGTCATAAGGTTATACTTAAGTCTTTCCTGTATAATGACTAATGAGTTTCCATTTTATCCTCTTGTTGGGCTTTGCTTTGTTTTATTTTTATTTTTTACGTTTTTTTTTTTGCCATTATTTGGGGTTTGCTAGCTATGAGCTCATGACTTATATTTTCAAAAACCTTGACCAATTTAATCTAAACTCTAAGCGTTACCTTTGACTTTGAATACTTGTTCATGTGAAATTAATGGTAGTTTGCAGTCGTAAATTTGATACAAGTACAATGTCTTATAATCCCAAGTGAGAGGGTGTGTGAAGAAATGAATTGGGATTATATCTGTGGTTGATAATTTACCATGATGGATGTGCATGTTTTGATAGGGCCACTTTTGGTGTTATGTCTGGTCACTGAATGTGCCAGAGGAGATTAAATTGTTTTTTTTTTTTTTTTGGGCTGTTATTCATCAGATTTTTGCATATTTGACTACTCTTTGTTCTTGCAAAATCCCAGTTAATATTGTCTTTCCATGTTATGGTAGTGCTGAAACTATTACGGTATTACTGATGCTCTTAGGCATTGTTCACAAAGCACCCTCAAACGGGCTGTTATGCTAAGGTGGGAGCAATGGGTTATTGCTGATGTGCTTTTGTGCTGCTGCCTGCTGTAGAGAATTTGGATGAATTCCAATTTTTTTCTTTTCTTCTTTTCATTATCTTACTGGGGAATTGTCATGAAACAAATCAATTAGTGTGTCGAAAACTTTCTGGGCCTCCTGTGACTATTTTAGAGAAGTCTGGGCAGTTGCATTTGGAGTTTATTCAGGCTATTGAGCATACTCCTCGCTCCTAATGGTTTTATGAAGATTAATGTTAATGGTGCGTATTTTCCCCTTAATGGATCAGAGGAAGCAGGTGTTGCCATTTTTGATGATTCGGAAGAAGTTAAGGTGGTGAAGGCCATTCCTTTAGAGTGTATCTCCCCTCCAGAACTTGTCGGAATCTTGGCAATTTCCTGCTGGGCATGGGAAGAAGAATTTCTTTAATTATTCTTGAATCCGATAGGAAAAGTCTTGCTGAGAAGCTAAAATGGTTTACGTTCTAACACATATTTTTCATGATTTTGATCTAACCTAGATGATATTTATAGTATTTGTATAGAAGTGTATTTTCTTTCTTCTGGAACGTTATCGGATGAAGCTTTCTTAATGCAATATTTTACTGAAGCCAAGCCACCGTTTTTCACATCAACCATTTAATGCTCATACTCACAAATCCGATGAGTATGTAAATGTCAAACTTAGTGACAATTGTATGTTTTACAAGATTTTGATACGTTTTTTGTTTTTTGTTTTTAGCTTTTCTTTGAAAAGGGGATCTGATTAAGATTTCTTGTTACATTGGAGGAGATCGAACTATTGTTACTCAATTTCCCACTATGAAGATATAATGAAATTTTCATTTTATGATGCCTAATTTTAACTCAATTTTTCATCCTAAAAATATAATTCATTATCGTTTTATTAGTAAAAAAAAACCTCCGAAATCCAATGAGTGAATGTATTATGTTCTATTATATATATTTTTAACCGTTTTTGTAGGGGATTGAACTACCTAATCTTAATCTAATTTTTCATTACTTAACTAAAGAAACTAACCCTACCCATCTTTTGGCCAAAAAAAAAACCTAACCCTAAAAGAGCAGTGGTTTATCATTTCTTGAGCAGGGAATAAAAATGAAATAAAAGAAAAAGAAGAAACACTCCATAAACAAATACCCACTAATAAAATTTTCATTCACAAAAAAAAAAAAAACAAATACCCGCCAAAAACATATCACTATGCGAAAAACATATCACACACGGTGGAGACGAAATGAAGAGAGCTCGGGGATTCAAACCAGTCGCCAGTAAGCCCAAGCGGTCAATACTCTCAAACCGACTCACGGACGACGACGATGACGAAACTCGGCCAAGTCAACGTTCCCAATCGTTGACTACTGCGGTGGTCAAACCCATGAAGCCCCAATCTCAACCCGAACCCAAAGCCGACTCAATCCCAATCCTAGAGATTCCTCCCCATAAAATGACCATCTTGCCATACACATTCTTCCAAATTGACGCCTTAGACCTCGCCCCTCGTTTGCTCGGCAAGTTCCTCAGGAGAGACGATGTTGTTCTTCAGATTACTGAGGTAATTTCACTCTTCTTCTTTTTTTACCAAAAAACATGATCGGAATGCAAAACAGATTATTTACCGGTTTTGTGTCTCTTTATTTTTCTATCTTCACTTAATGGCAGCTTGGTATTAGGACGAGAGCCTATGTTTATGGGGTTGCTTACTTTCTTTGTGTTATGCCTTCTGTCAGGTAGAAGCTTATAGGCCAAATGATTCGGCTTGTCACGGTCGATTTGGTATAACGCCAAGAACAGCCCCTGTTGTGAGATACTGCCCTTAGTTTAAGTCTATGATCTGAAATTTTAGACTGATCAAAATTTCTCAACTCATTGATATATTGGTAAATGAATTGGTTTTTGGACACAGTTTGGAGCAGGAGGGCATGCATATGTGTATCTTTGCTATGGTCTTCATTCAATGCTGAATGTTGTTGCTGACAAGGAGGGAGTCGGGGCTGCTGTCCTAATACGTGCTTGCGCTCCAATTAGTGGTAATTTTCTGCAGAGATTTTGTCATAATCCTTACGATCTATAACTAGAGTTACCCTATTTGCCTTCCAATTGCTAGTATTCTTAAGCTTCTAGAAGTTTGTGTGAATGGCAAGAAAAGGTCCTTGTCCTATTATGCTCACACCAAGAAAGGATGAAAAATCTATCATATGGACACTTCTATTTTGAATTATTTTTCCTTATCCAAGATGTAGATATTTTTTTAAAAGAAGGGTTTAAGGTCAGGACTATTTTGGAAGTATTGGGGATGGTCGAAGGCTCTTGGCAATAGTTAAGAAATGAATAACTGGGTTAGGGAAAGCAGGTGAGTGAGTTTAGCATTCGAGAGTGGTATAGAAGCACTCGTATGCAGATGTCTTTAAACTTCTTTGCTGATAGCATTATCGAGGATAAGTTTTTTTTGGTTTGTTTTTGGAAGGCAAGAAGTCATTACTATCATCCAAAGCTAGGGTAGCTTGATATCTTGTCCTGGGACCTAGCTGATTGCTAGTTGCCAGGATTCACCAAAAAGTTCACAGGGATTGAGAATGCTCCCTACCACAGGGACCATTCTTGATTTGCGGCCAAAAAATAAAGTGGGCCTAGAATGAACAAAACTCTTGAGCCTCTCAACTTCTCTTTGCTTCTCTCCACATTTAACTATCTAAAACAGAGTTATTGATCACATGCATCATGACAATATCTTTAGGATTGGAGACCATTCAGAAGCGTCGAGGTCAGAAGACTAATAAGCCCGTTCTCCTTACTGGACCTGGAAAGGTCAGCATCTCTCTTTACATTTCTCAAGCATTCTTCTGTTGGTACAGTTTTTTTTTTTTTTTTTTTTTTTACAATATAGTTTCTCTCTTAATGCTTATGGTTGACTGTACTTTTTTCTTTTGGATGTTTTAGTGCAATGTGTTGATTATATCAAAGTAGAAACCTATGTTTGAACAGTCTGCCTGATACACAAATCACTCTTTAACTTCTTTTTCCCTTCAGAATAAGTTTTGTCTGCATTACTGTTGTATCAAAACATACTGATGAGAATAATTATATTCTCAACATAATTGACTGAAATGTTTGTAGATGTCTTCTAGGAAAAACAGATCAAGCGTTTGAATTGTTATTTTTTGCATTTCCATGTACTTTTCTTTGTGTTGGCTGTTTTTGAATTGCTAAAGTCACGATTTATATATACAGATCGGTCAAGCACTGGGACTTTCTACAGAATGGTCTAACCACCCCCTTTACACTCCTGGTATGCCAAGTGCTAAGTAATCATGCCTGTTCATCTTTAAATTAAAACAAACCTATATAATTCTGAAATAGATGAATCTGTCTGGCCAGGTGGTCTGGAAATCCTAGATGGTCCCCAGCCTGAAAAGATGTTGATTGGTCCACGTGTAGGCATTAACTATGCTTTACCTGAGCATGTCAATGCGTTGTGGAGATTTGCAATTGCAGGTACTCCTTGGATAAGTGCTCCCAAAAACACTCTCAGGTCACCATGATCTTAATTTATCGGCAGCAGGGATTCCGTAAGGTACTTTTGTAGGGAGAAAAAGGTTTCATGTAATTATATGAACTTAGATCGATATATATATACTCGTGTTTGTTCTAAGCCTTTTTCTTTCACATGTATGTACATTATCATGTATCATTTGGAACACATTGTACTCGCTTTCAGAATGTGAAGTTGAAAGATAATATGTAAGTTCAGTCATGATTTAGTTAGATGCAGAATTGATTAAGGTTGAACTTTGAAGTTTGGGGCATAAAGTCATTTAGTTTCTGATGAAGCAATCATTTTGGGTACATTGTGAAGGATGCCCTACGCAGCAGTCCATACGTAAGAATCTCTCCCAAGTTATATAGGCTATTGTTTTATATTTTTGGTCAGAAGTTCTAATGACCCAAAAACTAGGCAACCCAAAATTGAAAGATACAAGCAAAAACAAAAACAACCCAAACAACAAAGGCCCAAATCAAAACAAAACCCTAGATAGTAATAAGGCAAGCCGGAGACAATGACAGCCGCCACCTGTCGCCGCCACCACACTAGCTGGAAAAACTTGCTCCGATGGCCAAAAACCGACCCAAAACTAATAGATTTACACCAAAAAGCCTCAAAATCACCCAATCCAAACAAAATCGAACCCATTTACTATCTCCCAACACCGATCAACAAGGAAAATCTCCACCGCGAAACAAAGAACGAAGCTAAAGTCGTTGGAAACCATCATGGAACCTAACGAAAGTGTTGGTACGAAGACTGGAGACGTTGCTCTGTACACCTCCATTTTACCAAAAGCATCGGAATGCGTTAGAGCGCGGAAAAAAGATTCCACCTCGGGAAACCACCCAAAGTCGTCAATTTGGAGAAGGGGAAGAAGAAATCCGATGAGGCATGCAAAGCTTGATTCAAAAGGCTTCAAGTTTGTAGATCCATAACAGATCTGGGAGAGAGGAAGAGGAGAAATCTGAAATAGAGAAAAAGAAAACCGACACCGCCGTCGGAGAGACGAATGGTGTTGTCAAGAGGACGGACGAAGCCATCGGGAAGGTGGACAGAGCTGCCAACAACTGAGACACGGCACTGACTCTCAAGGTGGCTGCTCAGAGAAGGAGAGAAGAGTCTAGAGAGAAGGAGGACCCTTTCTCTCTACCCTCTCTCAGCCTGTAATAACTTTTTTTTTTCTTTTATTCTGAAAGAAATGCAACAAGTAGGGATGTCAAAATCCTGACGTAATTGAGTTCCCGATCATACTAGGAGAAAAATGTGGGGGAAAATTTGACACGATTAACGAAACTCGTGATCATTGATTTCTAAAATCAAAGACAGGGATATTGTGAATTTTTTTTTGTCAAAATATTGTGATCTTTATACCTAACTCTATCCAATACTGAGTAAGTTCTAATAAGGAATATATATGTGTCAAATTGATGATTCCCTTTCTTTTATTTTGAAAGAAATGCAAAAGCCCTAGCTATGCTCAGCGATCTCGCCTGCATAAGATTGTTTTCATTTTGAAAACAGTTTGGAGGGCACTTTGGATGCTTGTCATGTATCTTATATCCCTTCAGTTTAGCTTTTTTGGTTTTCTCTCTTGCAAACCCAATTTGGCTCGAGATCAGGTTGGGGTTGTTATGGTGGAAATTTGGATGGGTATACATTACTTTTGGTACATGTACTTGAAGTCCTGTTCATGTACTCAATTGATTATGTACTCAGTTTTGTTCAATTGTCTTAAAATCTAAATATAAACGTGAAGAATAATAAGGCAAATAAATTCATTCCAATTGTCTCATTAATTTCCGCCCTCCGATCTAAATCCAAGAGAAATTGATCACAACTAAATACGTAATCGATTGAGTACCTGGACAAGACTACTATACTTGTTACGACATTAGTTTTGTTGTAGTAAAGACTTCCAATATGGTAATATAGATTTAATAGCTTCCCAATAAGTTCTTTATTCTGTAGTAGAATAAAGATTATATATATATATATATATTTTATCCCCTATAAAATTTGAATTTAACAACAGTCCTAAAATACTAAATAATTGATGTCTCATTTCCTATCTCTATCTTTTACCCTATCTAGGAAATGAGATTTCCCTAGAATAGGAAATCTGTTAAGGAAGCTAGGCAAAATTAATCAAATTTACCTTATAGAGGAGGAAGCTGTTAAAATTTTTCTAAACTTCTAAAACTATGTTATTATTTTCATGTTTAAAACCCAAATAGTGCATATACTAATGTATTTTTCAAAAATACCTCCAGTATTTTTCAAAAAGAACTATTAGATGAAATAACAAATTACAGATAAAGTCACTTTTGACCTTAATTATTTTTTTAAGGCGCTTTATATTTTGTTCCCTCATAACGTTAGTAGTTTTTAAGTTTGGGTTAGTAGCTTTTTGATTTTGGACAAATACCTTTTAGGTTCGAGTCATCAGCTTTTCAGGTTTGGACGGTCTTATGAGGGATAAAAATATTGGGTGGCCTAAAAAGAAAATTTAGCCATAAAAAGTGACCTTATTTGTAATTGGCCCTAGATGAAATTGGCAAAAAAATACACTTACGTACTTTTTCCGTATTATACACGTCCCGTATTTTACAAACTATGCTACTAACATGATAATGTTCAATAGAAATTTGTTTAAGAGAAAAAAAATCACTTTTTGTCACTCAAGTTTAACATATTCGACACTTTGGTCACTATGGTTTTAAAAATATCACATTGGTCACTCAAATTTGAAATCGTCTTTCACTTTGGTCACTATAAATTGTAAAAAAGAGAGGACCAAAGTGACCAATTGAATGACGCTTTCAAACTTGAGTGACCAAAGTAATATTTTTAAAACTAAAGTGACCAAAGTGTTAAATATGTCAAAATTGAGTGACCAAAAATGATTTTTTTCTCTTAAACAAATGTTTATATAATAATGACTATGGAGTTATAACATATAAAGAATTTACACATGCATGTTTTTGATCAGTCAATGACCTATTTCAACGAGGCTACGAGGATGGGGAATCCTGTGACGACCCGGACCAAATTTATCTAATTACTAGTTAATTTACAGTGAATTAGCAAAAAAATTCAATTTAGAATTTCAATTAGTGCTTTTAAGGGGTTCTCGGGTTGACTTTTCATTTGGCTTAGAACTTAGATAAATTTTCTTCACGAAAGTTATAGAGCATGTTAAACCGAGTCTTTGAACATAAGGTACACTTTAAACGGAGCTCATATGAAGAAGTTATGATCAACAGAAGTTGAATTTTTATTTTGGGAAAGTTCCTATTTAGGAAACTTAATGGAAGTTTCCATTTTCGGGTTCCCCTTTCTCTCTCCTCCCTCTCACGCACCACTCTCTCTCTGTCTCCCCTTGCTTGCTGCCAAACTTCTCCAGTCGATGTCTCTCTCCTCCGACCACCTCAGGCCATAAAACTTGTCCCGTTTTCTTCATCTCTTCATCCTCTTCAATTCTATACCAATTTCTTTCATCTAATCGTAGTGTAGGAGGAGAACTCAAGGTGAGAAAATCACCCAAAAACCACCCGAAACTGCCGACAAATTCTTTTCCTTGCCGGCGCTTATTCCGGCCAAATCGACCAGCAAGACGTACTGGGCTTTGTAGAACTTTCCAAGAGCTTTCCAACGCCGCAAGAATCACCTCAATCGGAATTCGGGCCGCGGAGAATTTTGGATTTGAAATTCTAGGATTCCGGCGGTTTCTACGCAAATTCCGGCCAACCAAGACCGAATTGATCTTCGAGGTAGTTACAAAACTTGATCCTTGTGTTGTTGTGAACATGCTGGTAAATTTTCAGGACCATTAGAGGAGGTCAATGGCGGAGCCACCGCGGCTGCCCCCACTGGCGGCGGGTCCTGCCTGTGGGTCCGACATCCGGGGCGAGCCTTTACGTCCCTCCAACTGTGTTCGACGATCCGAACACAATGGCGAACTCCATTTTGTGAAATTCGATCGTTTGATTAACGATCGGAGAATGGCAACTTATGGATCCTTAGATCGGTGATGATCCGACCGTTGAATGGTCACCATTTTTGGATATAATGGTAGGATGCTAGAATTAAGCTTGTTGTCAAGTTTTGATGTGATTTCAATATTAGAATTTGAGTTCGATTAATTTAGTTTACTTTCGTTCGAATTTGCTAATTGTGATAATCCAATCGTTGGATCATCGCCGAACTTAATTATAAGTTAGAATTATTGAGACATTATATGTTTGAGGAGTTTGGGTTTCGGAATTCATTGACGGATTTGAGGACATATGAATTCCCGATGGAAACCATAATAAAGTTAATTCTCAAATTATTGTCTCGTCTGTCAAAATAATTTTGGGTTAGTAATTCGTGTTGTCCAGGACACTGAAGAGGATCTTGACGGGCGTCAGGCTTAGCCAATTATCTATGAGTGGACTCTGGTTTTTAAAATTAATTATGCATGCGATTTTATGTTTTTTTTTTAAATATTTATTTCTCGCATTAATCTTCAATACAAAAATATTGGAAATTATGAGCCATGCATTCTCAAGCACTTGTTTTAGCTTCTGCAATTGATAAATAAATTATAGGCTTGGATTTATTTGTTACATGAATTGTTGAGGTTCGAGGTAATTAATTTATGCGGGTTTGAGGGTTTATGGTCCTTGTGCGATTTTCAGAAAAATGTATAACATATTTTTCCACTTTGCGAGGAATTGGATTTGTGCTCGTATACATATTCTCAGATATGAGACGGTTTATTGATGTGGACTCTCGATTTATGATTTACTATTTTATGAGAAATAGAAACGTATATATTCGGGAGATTTATATCTCAGCCTTTTAGATATTTTTATCTACACAAGTATTATTAATTGCTCGAGACTTGACTTATATTCGGTACGTTGTGAGATTTGGCGATTTAGTAGGATTGGTATCCATGGTCAGGAGTATTGAGATTTATTGTCCGAATAGTGATATGTTGAGGAGAGCGTTCAGACTCGTTTTGTTCAGTGGTGAGTATCTAATATACAGTATTTAGGGTTATCACTCACCCTAAACCCTATATGGTTGTCAGTATTCCGTTGTTCCAGTTTTGCTTGGAAGGCATGGCCTTCTAGAGTCAACGTGCACATGCCTGTTTTTGAGGACCTGATTAGTCCGTACGCTTGGATCAGGCGTGCGGACCTACGGGGACCTAGTCGGCTAGTACTAACATGTGGATGTCTGAGAGGGTGGTAGCATGCTCGGGCACCATACAACCAGGATAGCTGGCGTACGGCCTCATCTGATGTCTATTCATCCGTCTGGGAGAGTGGTAGCAAGCTCAGATTGTCAGTCTGTCTTATCTCGTAGGGTGGTAGCACGCCCAACGTATGGCCAGGATAGCCGGCGTACGGATTTCCGTGTCTTCAGTATACTTCGGTCCCGCGCACTATGATTTAGAATGATGGTTGCGTTATCCTTAGTTTACCATACTTTATTGTATTGATGATGATTTTGTGAATTTTATAGAAATACTTCTTTGAACAGATGAATTCACAGTGTTTCTTAGCCGTTACTTGTAGACCTCAGATGGTTTGATTTGTTATCGGATTTTCTCCAGGAATATTCTAATAGTTTATGTTTTTGTTATATTGCATCGCATGCATGATTTTAGAGAAACACACAAATTGGAAATGCATTTAAGTATTTAAAACTTTATTATATTATCTATTTTGTCCACTCACTCTAACATTTTTGGAATGTTTTTACCTGGGCCTTTCGGTTTTACGTTGCCCAGTCTGCAGATTAGTTCATCAAGGTCGCACAGTAGTAGCTGAGACATAGTGACATTCCATTCCATCTCTGATTGTAGGTTACCAGTTTAACCTGCTAACTTGTATTTACACTTCCGCTTATGTTTTTAGACGCTCTGATTTACCACTCTCTTGTTTAAATTTGTATTTGAAAGTTTATGTATTTAGGGTAGAGACCCTTGATCTTTTTATGTTATGGAGGATGATATTAATATGGCGAGCAAGTAGGCTTGGGAGTTTGGTGGAAAATGATTATTAGAAGTGTTAAATGTGTTTTTCACAGGTTTTGGGTAGTCTATTTTAAGGGAGTTTATGTCGAATTTTCGGTAGAAATTTCCTTAAGATGGGCCCCACAGGGCCACCTTGGGTTCCATGGTGGAATCTAGGGCGTTTCCTGTCAACTTGGTATCAGAGCATTAGGTTATTTGATTCTGCAGACTTTGTCTAGTTCGTTGTACTTTGAATACTTGATATACATATCATCTCTCGAGTGATGACCTGATCATGGTTGAACCCTATCATATACTCTTCAGTGCTAGTATAATTAGGTATGCAAAGTACGCGTCTAGACACCGTTTCCTTATGAGTTCCTAATATAATTCGTTCTTAGGTACTATGTCTCATGGACGTGGCCGACCTCATAAGGACGGGAATCCTCCATCAGTAGAAAGAAATGCGAATGAGTATGTTGTAGTGGTAGCTCCTCAAGAACAGTTTTTGGAGCATGGCGGAGCGGTACCCCCGAGTATTGGTGTTGGTTCTAATAGTAGTCATGGACAGGTTAGGGGGCCTGAAACAGAGAGGTTTGTGGGTGCCACCGATCCGGCTATAGCATGGAAATGGATGGATAGACTAGAAAAATCTTTTGACGAAATCGCGTACCCTAATGACAGTAGAGTTCTTTGGGCGCAAGCGTTACTTGATGGTGATGCTTATTATTGGTGGGAGTCCATTAAACAAAAGTATGGGGGTCCGAGTAGTATCACATGGACAGATTTCTTGACTCACTTCTTTTCGAAATATATCAACTCAAGTGTACAAATGGTATCTTCTACTCTTACTGAATTCCGACCACTAGCGGAGGTTATTAAAAGATGTGAGGGTGAACATGGATCTCGTTCGAGCCCGATGGAAGTAGGTTATCCTAGTCAGGGTTTATCTATGAGGGCCATCTCTACATTTAGATATGGAACTTCCACTAGTAGTAGACCTACCAGCTCTTATTCTGATTCTAGATCGAGCTCCAGAGGACGAGAAAGGAGACGTGGAAAGGCTGTTAGACAACGATCTAGGAACCTTCCTAGTAGATTTTTTGGGGTCTCTAATGATCAGACAGTTGAGGGGACTTTTCTACAGTGTTTGAGTTGCAGTAAACATCATGAAGGACAGTGTGAAACAAGTAATGTAGTGTGTTTTCGACGTGGCCAGCAGGGTCATTTCCAGAGGAGGTGTCCCCAGTTGACGATGGGAGATGTTGCAGTTTCTGATCAGGGCACCGCTCTAGTTTTTGGAGGTACATCTAGCAGCGGCACCCGTACTAGTGCAGCAGGTCGAGGTGCCACTCAGCAGGGGACAGAGAGGGCGTCCCATGACCTGTACAAGACTTCATGCCATGATTCAGCAGGACGATCGAACTTCACTAGAGGTTAGTATTGTTACGTTACTTAGTTTAGACAGTTTGTTATCTTGTTTGACTTGGAAATTTCCCATGGACCGAATAGTAGGTGCAAATTTACTTTTTTCTCCATCTTAATGAGGTGCGAAATTTAAGGGATAAAATTTTTGGGGGAGGGAGATTGTGACGACCCAGACCAAATTTATCTATTTACTTTTAAACTTACATTGAATTGGCTACAAATTTCAATTTAGAATTTCAATTGGTGCTTTTTAAGGAGTCATCGGGTTGACTTTTCGTTTGGTTTAGAATTTACATGAACTTTCTTCACGGAAGTTGTAGAGCATGTTAACCGAGTCTGTGGACGTAAGGTATGCTTTAAACGGAACTCGTATGAACAAGTTATGGTCAACAGAAGTTGAATTTTTATTTTGGGAAAGTTCCTATTTAGGAGACTTCTGGGTTCCCCTTCTCTCTCCTCCCTCTCATGCGCCAGACTCTCTTTCTCTCCCCTTGCTTGCTGCCAAACTTCTCCGGCCGATGTCTCTTCTCCGACCACCTCAGGCCATGAAATTTATCCTATTTTCTTCATCTTTTCATCCTCTTCAATCCTATACCAATTTCTTTCATCGAAACTTAGTGTAGGAGGAGAAATCAAGGCGAGAAATTTACCCAAAAACCATCCAAAATTGCCAAAAATTCTTTTCCTTGCCCGCGCCTATTCCGGCCAAATCGACCAGCAAGATGTACAGGGCTTTGTAGCCCTTATCAAGAGCTTTCCAATGCAGCAAGAATCACCTCAATCGGAATCCAAACTGTGGAGAGTTTTGGCTTTGAAATTCTAGGATTCCGGTGGTCTCGAGCCAAATTTCGGCCAACCAAGACCGAATTGATCTTCGAGGTAGTTACAAAACTTGATCATTGTATTGTTGTGAACATGCTGGTAAATTTTCAGGACCATCAGAGGAGGTCAATGGCCGAGCCACCGCCGCTGCTGCCACTGGCGGCGGGTCCTGCCTGTGGGTCCGACCTCCGAGGCAATCCAATTCGTCCATCCAACTGTGTTCGACGATCCGAACACAATGGAAAACTCCATTTTGCGAAATTCCATCGTTTGATTAACGATTAAAGAATGACAACTTGTGGATCCTTAGATCCGTGATGATCTGACCGTTGAATCATCACCATTTTTGGATGTAATACTAGGATGCTAGAATTAAGCTTGTTGTTAAGTTTTGATGTGATTTAAATATTAGAATTTGAGTTCGATTAATTTAGTTTACGTTCGTTCTAATTTGCTAACCACGATAATCCGATCGTTGGATCATCGCCGAACGTTAATTATAAGTTAGAATTATTGACATAATATGTTTG
This sequence comes from Rubus parviflorus, assembly GCA_029955375.1. Lineage (NCBI taxonomy): Eukaryota > Viridiplantae > Streptophyta > Magnoliopsida > Rosales > Rosaceae > Rubus > Rubus parviflorus. Next base: position 13,614,224 of record JARGGL010000006.1, read on the forward strand.
AGGAGTTTGGGTTTCGGAATTCGTTGACGGATTTTAGGACATATGAATTCCTGATGGAAACCATAATAAAGTTAATTTGTTTAATTCTTGAATTATTGTCCCGTCTGTCAAAATAATTTTGGGTTAGTAATTCGTGTTGTCCAGGACACTGAAGAGGATCTTGACGGGCATCAGGTATAGCCGATTATCTGTGAGTGGACTCTCGTTTTAAAAATTAATTATTCATGTGATTTTATGTTTTTTAGAAAATATTTATTTCTTGCATTAATCTTCAATGCGAAAATATTGGAAATTATGAGCCTTGCATTCTCAAGCACTTGTTTTAGCGTCTGCAATTGATAAATAAATTATCGACTTTTTTTTCGGATTTATTTGTTACATGAATTGTTGAGGTTTGAGGTCATTGATTTATGCGGGTTTGAGGGTTTATGGTCCTTGTGCGATTTTCAGAAAAATTTATGACATTTTTCCACTTTGCGAGGAATTGGGTTTGTGCTCATATATATATTTTCAGAGATGAGAAGGTTTATTGATGTGGATTCTCGATTTATGATTTACTATTTTATGAGAAATAGAAAAGTATATATTCGGGAGATTTATATCTCAGCTTTTCAGATATTTTTATCTCATAAGTAATATTAATTGCTCGAGACTTGACTTATATTCGGTACGTTGTGAGATTTGGGAATTTAGTAGGATTGGTTTCCATGGTCAGGAGTATTAAGATTTATAGTCTGAATAATGATATGTTGAGGAGAGAGTCCAGACTTGTTTTGTTCAGTGGTCAGTCTCTAATATACAGTTGTTTAGGGTTATCACTCACCTTAAATCCTATATGGTTGTCAGTATTCCGTTCCAGTTTTGCTTGGAAAGCAAGGCCTTCTAGAGTCAATGTACACATGCCTGTTTCTGAGGACATGGTTAGTCTACTGACAGTGAGGATGTCTGGGGAGTGGTAGCACACTTAAGCACCGTACTCTTTGATCAGGCGTGCGGATCTACTGGGACCCGGTCGGCTAGTACTAACATGTGGATGTCTGGGAGGGTAGTAGCACACTCGGGCACAGTACGACCAGGGTAGCAGGCATATGACCTCATCTGTTATCTATTCATCCGTCTGGGAGAGTGGTAACACGCTCAGATTGTCAGTCTGTCTTGTCTGGTAGGGTAGTAGCACGCCCAGGCAACGTACGGCCAAGATAGCTGGCGTACGGACTTTAGTGTGAGTCTTCAGTATACTTCGGTCCCACGCATTATGGTTCAGTATGATGGTTGCGTTATCCTTAGTTTACCGTACTTTAGTGTACTGATGATGATTTGATGAATTTTATAGAAATACTTCTTTGAACAAATGAATTCACAGTGTTTCTTAGCCATTACTAGTAGACCTTAGATGGTTTGATTTTTTTTTTGGGCAAACAGATGGTTTGATTTGTTATCGGATTTTTTTCAGGAAAATTCTAATAGTTTATGTTTTTGTTATATTGCATCGCATGCACGATTTTAGAGAAAGGCACAAATTGGAAATGCATTTAAGATTTAAAACTTTATTATATTAACTTATCTATTTTGTTCACTCAGTCTAACATTTTTTGAATGCTTTTCTCTGGGCCTTTCGGTTTTACATTGCCCAGTCTGCAGATTAATTCATCGAGGTCGCGCAGTAGTAGTAGTAGCTGAGGCATAGTGACCCTCCATTCCATCTCTGATTGTAGGTTACCAGTTTAACCTACTAAATTGTATTTACACTTCCGCCTATGTTTTTAGACGCTCTGGTTTACCAAACTCTTTTGTTTAAATTTGTATTTGAAAGTTTATGTATTTGGGGTAGAGACCCTTGATCTTTTTATGTTATGGAGGATTGTATTAATGTGATGAGCAAGTAGGCTCGGGAGTTTGGTGGAAAATGATTATTAGAAGTGTTAAATGTGTTTTTCACAGGTTTTGGGTAGTCTATTTTAAGGGAGTTTATGCCTAATTTTCGGTAGAAATTTCCTTAAGATAGGCCCCATACGGTTTCTGTCAATTCCTGAAATGTGTTGACAATAATTTTGTATCCAACTCCTTCCTGCCCTATTGTCATCTCTAAAACCACATCCACATTCCTTCCTATTATATTGAAACTTGGAGTAAAATTGGATTTTTTTTTTCTTCTTAAAATCAGTAATATTATTATAAATCCTTTATTATAGACATTTAATTATGAATACATAGCCATCTACTAAGGAAATTTTTATGTTTCTACTAATGACCTAGCCCTTGACTATGGTGTGGGAGCAGCGATTCTCTCAGGATCGATGCGTCCTGTACCTTCTCCATATTTATGGAGATCTTTGTAGGTTTCAACTTACACTTTGTTGTCATCGCCACTGTCATAGGCGAAGGATTTGTGGTGTGCTCGATTTTAATGGGTTGGCGGTTTTGAACGACAAGGGTCGTCTAAATATTGTTAGTGATGAATTGACAATGTGCCTAAGGTTTGACTGGGCAGCGATTTTTGGATGCGGGGGTCACTGAAGGTGTGGACTCTGGATCAAGGTTGGGATGAGTGCCTTCCTACCGAGTTAGGTCGACTATGTCGGCGTAATGACATTTCGACCATTCTGTGGTCATAGTGGGCAAATCCAGACTTTTTCTTGATGGATTGTACTGTTCTAACTTCGTTGTCGCCAGATCGTGTCATTGCTCTACCTGGGTGTGTTGATAGTGGTGCCGATGGCGGTGGTGCCGATGGCGGTGGTTTGATGGTAGGATATCTCCCTAAGTATAACGACGATGATGGCTACATAGCTTTTTTCTTTGGTCCTGGTGTCTAGCGCAAGAGTTTGTCTTATGTCGAGATGGACATAACGAGAGACTTTTCCATGTGACCGTCACACCATGTTAAATATGTGACTTTCCAATAAAAATCTGCCAAGTGAAATTTTTTTAACACCTCGACATTGGACACCTGAAACCCTAAACCTTACCCTAAAACCCTAAGGATCCATGTCCAATGCTAAGGTGTTAAAAAAATTTCACTTGTCAGATTTTTATTGGGAAGTCACATATATGATATGGCATAATGATCACATTTAAAATTTCTCATGGACTGACGGGCCCGAAGGTGGTTTGGTTACCATGAGGAGCCTTTCTTAGCCCTTGGTTCTCATTGGTATTTCAGATTTGGCTTTAGTAGATTTTGTGTGGGATTTGGGCATTCACATTCTTAGGTCTGTATATGGGATCTAGGTGGCTTTTATGGATTCGGGAGACTTTTGGTTTTAGTTTTAAATTTGACAAAATTTATAAATGGTCACTCAACTATGACAATTTCGATACTTTAGTCATTATACTTTCAAAAATATCACTTTGGTCACTCAAAGTGAAAAAGTTATTGAAGTCGAGTGACCAAAGTAAAAGACGATATTGAAGTTGAGTGACCAAAGTGATGTTTTTTATAGTGACCAAAGTGTCAAAATTGTTATAGTTGAGTGACCAATTGTAAAATTTATCATTTTAATTTTTAATTGGGATTAATACTCTTGAGGAACTGTATGTATTATTGATCTAAGGACATCAGTGAGTCTACTAATAAATTCTGTGAAGAAAATTTATCGTCAGTGTCTATTTAGTTTACAGTACTCATCTGAGCCTCACTTAGTAGGTGGAGTGGTATTGCGTGTAATAATGTCTTTTTCTGATAGCCCTCAAAGGCTGTTAACCATAATAGAATTTTTTTTTACGTACATGCCCTTCATATATTAAAAAATTATGAAACCCATATTATTCAGAAAGGGTTAAAAGTCAAATAACAAATAACGTATATGCCCTCCACATGAATAACTGATAAACTACCGACTTTCTTTGGAAAACCACCTCCACTCCAACACCCATCGGATGTGTGGATATTTCTAGTTTTTTTTTTTAGGCTTAAATTCATTTTACCTCGCTGATCTCTACATCTAAAATCATTTGTGCCCGAATCCTTTCAATTTTATCATATGTGCACTTGTACTTTTCAATTTAATCAATCATAGCCATTCATAAACTTTCTGTCAGATTTCCAGTTAATTGTTGACATGGCGTGCTAACGTTGTGTGCCTCATTGTCTTAAAGGTGGGGCCCACATGAATCACTTCATGAAAGTTTGATGAAAATGTTAACGAATGGCTATAATTGATTAAATTGGAAAGTGCTAGAGCACATGCATGTGATTAAATTGAAAGTACAGAGACAAATAATTTTGAGTGTAAAGATTAGGAAAGTAAAATAAAATTAGCCTTTTGGTATTTATTTATTTATTTTTTTATGAAAGGGGGAGGGAGATGGAACCTCTACCATGTTGTTGGAAAGAAGCCTTAACGTAAAAAAGAAGAAGAAGCCTTAACGTCAATTATTAACATGTTAATACTTCAAATGACAAATCCTCAGTCAAGTCAACTACTGCTTTACAAGCTAAGTATACATATACCTACCCATTTGTCGAATATTTTAGCTAAAATCTGAAAACTTAAACTACCTCCTAAACTTAAAATTTTCACTTGGTTGTTTTTACAAAATCGACTATCAATTAAAAGTAAATTAACTAGCTAGATTCACAAATATTTATGACTTGTGTCCTTTCTGTCATGCCAACTCTGAAACACTATATCATATTTTTAGATATTGTCCTTATGCAATTGAAATATGGAATGCTTTATATATATATATATAATACTTTGTCTTTAGTACCACCTACTAACATACCTATTCGTGAATGGATTGTACAACATTGAAATTTTGGTCGTCTTTTGAATATATAGAAAAAGGGAAATAACAACTTTAGTTACTGAACTTTATTTCGTTCGACACTTTAGTCACTGAAATTTCGAAAATATCACTTTGGTCACTCAACTAAAATATTGTGTATCACTTTAGTCACTGTGCGGATTGATCCAAACGACGGTGCCGATTCTGGCCATACCGTGACCTGAAACCATATGGGTTATCTTCCTCTCCAGCAATCTCCATGTGGTGGTGTATCATCACAACATCAACTACAACATCTCAATTTAAGCTTTAAAGTTTTGGACTACTGAAACTTTCGAGCCAGATCCCGACCAATTCACTATAACTTTTTTTTTTTAGGGAGGGGGAGGGGACTCCATAGTTCGAGAAATGTAAGGAGGGTGAGACTCGAATTTGGGTATATGCTCGGCAAACCACTACCTTAATCCAATTGGACTACACCCTAGTGTACAATTTCACTTTAAATCTCACCTTGAGGTAGTTACAAAACTTGATCATTGGGTTGTGCCCTTCATTTTGATATTAAATTTGTGTCGTTTGGAGGTGGTTGATGGCGGCGAGTGACTAAAGTGATATGTGATGTTTTAGTTCAGTGACCAAAGTGATATTTCTGAAAGTTCAGTGACCAAAGTGTCAAACGAAACAAAGTTCAGTGACTAAAATTGTAATTTTTCCCTATAGAAAAAATTATAACAATTTGTTGGAAGATTTGGGATCATATTAAAATTTCTTTACAAGAATTAATTTTGGGATTTTAATCGGATATTTTTATCTAAATATAAAAATAAACATAAGACTATGATTGGTTTGACTCCTCCAAAATTATCATAACTACAAACTGAATTTTGATGGTGCTGTTAGAACTTCTGGATTAGCCACATCTTGTTTTGTAATTAGAGATCATACAGGAAATATAATTGTTGCAGGTTTAGTTCCAATTGGTTATGCTTCTCTTTTACAAGCTGAGGCAATTGGTTTGTTGTGGGCTACAAGACTTAATCTTCATTATGTGCAGGTTGAGGGAGACTCGCAACTGATTATTAAAATGTTATAGGGTAAATATCAAGTTCATTGGATAATTTCTTTGACAATCATTCAAAATATTTAGTTCCTCGGAGCCAAGTTGCAGCAAGTTACTTACTCTCATGTGTATCGAGAAGCAAATATGCTTGCAGATAAACTTGTTTCACTAAAGATACAATTATGGTCAGAATTGTGTTTGGTTTAATAATTTTTCAAGGAAATTGTATCAAAGTAATATTGTTTGATAAAATGTTGTATAAGATCCCACAAGAATCTTCGTTGTAAATTTCTTTTCTGAAATAAAAAAATATTTATAAAAAAAAGTATTTTAATGAAACTAAAAATTGACTAGGGTTTTAGATGGTCAACGTAAATTTTTGGGTATAGTCGACCAGTTAGATGGTACCAGTGTTCCAGACCCTTCTAATCCAAACCTAAAAGAAATAAATTTCCCCAACTTTATTGGGCCTCAGCCTCCCTCCCTAATTCTAGACCCTTCCACTCTCTGAAGAATTCTCCAGATTTCCTTACTCCTATTTCTGTCTTCCCCCAACAACCTCTCACATCCCAGTCAAATTCTGAAAGCTCACTATTCCCAAGTCTCTCTCTCTCTCTCTCTCTCTCTCTCTCTCTCAATGGCCAAGTACGGCGAGGGCGACAAGCGTTGGATCGTGGAAGACAGACCAGACGGAGCCAACGTCCACAACTGGCACTGGGCCGAGACCGATTGCCTTGGTTGGTCACGCGACCTCCTAACCAAGCTCCTCTCGAACCTCACCATCCTCGACGGCGAAGGCGACCTATTCGTCAAGACCAAGACGGTCGAAAAGGTCGAAGGCGATGCCTATGTCAACATTCGCAAGGGAAAGATCATACCCGGATACGAAATCAGCGTCTATCTCTCATGGGAAGGCGAAGCCAAAGATTCCGATGGGAAATCGCTGCTCAAGGTCGACGGGGCCGTCGAGATTCCGTACATCGCGGACGAAAACGCCGACGAGGACCCGGAAGTTAAGATTTCGGTCAAGGATGAGGGACCCATTGGTAGGAGGATTAAGGAGGCGATGGTGGCTAAAGGGAAGCCTGTGATTTTGGAGAAAGTTCGGGTGTATGTGCAGTCTATGGCTCAAGGTGGACCTGCCAAGGACGAAGTGGAGGCTAAGAAGATTGCGCCCAAGACCAATTCGACCAGTTCCGGGGCTGCCGTGGCTGCGAAGAAGGAGGTTGTGGTGGAGAAGAAGGAGGTGAAAAAGAAGGAGAGCAAGAAAGGGTTCAAGACGATTACTTTGACTGAGAAGTTTAGCTGCAGGGCGAGTAATTTGTATGAGATTCTGATGGATGAGAATAGATGGAAGGGTTTTACTCAGAGCAATGCTAAGATAAGCAAGGAGGTCGGAGGAGAATTTAGTATTTTTGATGGTTCGGTAACGGGTAAGAATTTGGAGTTACAGAATGGCAAGTTGATTGTGCAGAATTGGAGATTTGGGAACTGGCCTGATGGGGTTTGGTCAACGGTGAGATTATTTGCCTTTTGAATTCTTTTGGATGTGTTTTTGGTTGGTTTTGTGATTTGTGGATCGAGTATGATTTGCTTGGTTTTGCAGGTGAGACTTACACTTGAGGAGCCTGAACCTGGGCTTACTGTTGTCAAGCTAAACCATGTGGATGTTCCTGATGAAGACAGGTTCGTTCCCAGCTTTAGATTTATGGTTTTTGGTATTCTAGCTTGATCAATTGTACTCTGTGATTTTGATTGTTTTGGTTGAGAAGCTTACCGCATTATGTGTTGTGTGTTTTTATGCAGATATGGGAATGCTACTGTCGTAGAGAATACTGAGAGAGGATGGCGGGATCTTATTTTCCAGAGGATAAGGGCAGTTTTTGGTTTTGGAATTTAAGAATTTTCGGTAGTTTCCCTGAAAGTGTAGAATTTGATCATTTTCGAAGCATGAATTCAATGTTGAGATTAGATTTACTGAGTCTAATGTTGGTCTAATGTATGTGCTGTCATTGATAAGTTGGTCAATGTTGCTGGATTGTCATTTAAATGATTTGTCATTCCTCTCACATGTTCAATAACTAAAACTCATTCTTTGTTTTTATAAGAATGAGAAAGATTTGTGTCATCTGATCATTTTTAGTATGGTTTGCCTCCTATTCTTTTTTAATATCAATACTGCTTTCTGCAAAGCTAGATGCATAGGTTTGTTTTTACATTCCTTGTGCAAGAGCTATGGCTCTCCACATCAGTGGTGGCTAATTAACATTTTGCTATGTTTAGGTGTTACTGCATCGAGTATGCTCATTACTTGCTCTCACATCCGTGGTGGCTAATTAACATTTTGCTATGTTTAGGTGTTACTGCATCGAGTATGCTCATTATTTATTAATTATATTATGAGCATATATAAACGATATATTGGCTTGACCTCTTAACTGTTTATTGAAGGAATGAATTATGTGGGAAGTAAGTTCACAGAATAAATGTTGAATGTGGGCAGTTGAGCTGGTCAATGTTGCTGGATTGTCGTTTAAATGCTGCTTTCAGCACAGCTAGATGCATAGGTTTGGTGTATGCTTATCAACTTTTTGCTATGTTTAGGTGTTAATGCATTGGGGTATATGCTTATATACCTGTAAATTATATCATTGGCATAGATGAACGCTATATTGTTTTAACCTCTCAACTGTTTATTCGAGGAATGAATACATTGTGGTGCTAGCAAGTTCACACTTTGAAATGTTGAATGTGGGCAATTGGGTGTGAATTATGAACATTAGCTCAGAACATTTGCATGAAAGGTTGAAGAACCTTGTAGTGGTAGTAAATGTGGTGGCAGTTGTGTTTAAAAGTTCTGTTTAAGGTTGATGGTTTGGTGAGGATTTTAGGATCTTGCTAAGTTAAGTAATTTAAAGATATGCGGGGTTGGCCGTTTACTAGAGGAATTTTGCATATGTTCTCCTTTATTTCTAGGACACTGTTGGTGTGTTTGAGAAGGATACTTAGTGTCTTGAATGTAGGTGAAGACTCCAAATGAGGTATAATTTAATTTGGCGAGATTACAAGGATAGGTGTTCGGTGTTTGATATAAAAAGTATACGCTCTAAGGCTCTATCATGGTTGGTGGCTTGGTGTCAATCTTCAGTATTTTGTAAACCTGTTCGATATTGTATTGCTAGACTCCAAATGAGGGAATACAGAAGTGTATATAGTATCATAAGCAGGTTCTACTTGTGTCTAAGGTTTTGAGAGAGAGAAGTTGGTATTGAAAAGGTTTATGAGAATGCAATGAAGTCATGGACAATATGTGAGTTCAAGGTGACCTAGTAATGAGAGAATAGGGATTGACAGGGATGTTTTGGGGGCTTGCAAAGGTTCTGTAGCAGAATGCTCAGTATCTCCTAGCGGAGCTGTTCTCAAAGCATCTCTAACCAGATTTGAGAAGGTGGAGGTGTTTCCTAATGGCTGTGTGTATTCTGCCCTATGAATAATTCTGAGGCCTTTCTGCTGTTGTCACATTGTAGTAAGGATCAGCTTTTACCAACAGTTGGATTTCATAGAATTAAAGTAAACATGGAATAAGCGATATTGGATAACCAAAGGTAAAATCTTGGGAATCCATGTCTCAAATATCAATGCTTATGGTGGAGAACTGGACAGGATAGGATTGCATATGAGTTACCGAAGACAACAAAATATGTTGGTGAATGATGCTATTTTTATGTTGATGATAGTAATTCAATTAATGTAAAACAAAAGAAGTTTTGATGAAAGCTGTTCTCGAGCTGGTTCTACTTCTCATTTCTTCTAGGTTTATCATTCTTCTCATCTCTATCCCTAGCAGAATGAGAGAAATTACCTTTTGATTTACCAGAAGCAGAAGAAAAATTAGTAACGGGTTACCAAACCGAATACTCGGATATCAAATTTGGTTTATTTTGTGTTGCTTCCTATCTGAACTCGTTAGTTTCTTCATCATTTGTAACAGTTCTTTACTTTGGAGGTTGGTATATCTTTATCCCGCACATATATGTTTCTACTATATTTTCGATTTGTATTGTATCCATATTGTGCATTCTTGGCACAATGGGGTAAAGGTGCACAAGCTTAAGAGAAGAGTGAGGACCTCCCTCCCACCGTGCATTAGCACATAACAATATGACCTCCCTGAAGGTACACCAAATATATTGCATCTACTTTGGTCCAGTGAATACAGCCCCTTGTGTTTCCAACCAAACTTTTTGTTGCAAGCTTGATCGACCATCTGACCATGATCTTGTTCTTCTTTGCTTGTATAGAAATTTGCCCAATACAACATTCCATTGAAAGCAAAATAAACATATGGATTGATATTATTAGGTACTGGGAATGTTGCAACTGACTCTGAGACTCTCCATTCATCAGTCTTAGAAGAGAAGAAATTTGACTGTACAGATTGTTCTTTCACTATATATTATCATCATGCAAAAAGATTACAAGAACAGAGGAATGACCCAAAAATGAAAAACAGATTACATTATACAAATTTTTGGATCATTTCTCTCACTTCATCAATCACAAGCCATGCTTTATGTCCTCCAATCACTTCTTCCTTGAACTCCCCATCTTTCCATACCTGCAATTTATTTAATAAGAATCCATTTAAAAACTGAAAATTTTCTTGGTGGATCAACAAAGCTTAATTGTGCTGCACAAAGGGAAATCTGCCATTCTCACCTGAATTGTTGGCATTTTCTGACAACACAAAAACAGAAGAAAAATATCAGTAAAAATGTGTGTATTTATTGAAGACAAAACTTACTAACCAAGTAAAATTTAACTAATGCATGGGGTGAAATTCCAGGCATACAGAGATGTTTCCGCGTTTCACTAGAGTTTGAGGCACCTTGTTGACATCTACATAATAGAATTTGATCCTGTTTTGTGCACAATGAATTGCAGTTGTTAGTAATTAATTGATCACTATATGTGTTTTTCTTTTTGGTCAGTGATCACAACATGTAAAGAGTCTCTTATTTGCAATTTAATATTGCTAAATTTATGACAAGGATAACCAATGTGACAATTTGAACAGAGAGGATTACTTGGTATCATATTCAGCTGCCAGTTTCTCCAATTTAGGCTTCAAATAGATGCATTTGCGGCACCACGATGCCATCCTACTAAAACAAGAACGAGGATAAGACTCCCATTAAATTTTAGATAATAGAAAACTAGAATGACAGAGTGAGAGAAAGAAAGAGACCAATCAATGACAATGGGTTGGGAGAGCTGTTGTGAATAGCTTAATATATGATCGAGCTGATCAGAGTCGTTGATTGGTTCCATCTCTACAAAAGTGGGTCTTGACTCTGGCCAAAAGGCCTCTACTTTCAAGTCTCTTCTCAATATCTTCTTGCTATCTCTGTTTCTATGAAAAAACCCAAATCCAGAAGATTTTGGCAAAATCAAATTGCCCCCACCGCTCCAAAACTGTTGTTGATGCTCTCTGTGATGAATTTCTCTACACAGAATGTGAGAATTTGCTGCAAGAACAGACATCCTATTGCTCTCTCTGCAAGAAAGAATAAGAATGCTACAATGGCCTTTGATTTACGGGAAGTGAGAATTTTAGGATGATGGGTCAGATGGGTTATGTATAAGAATCATAGTTGGTGCCCAAAAATGGTGGTGTATGTATGTGTGGTTGACTGGTTGGCTACTTGAGCATTTGGGGTTGAGGTTTGCTATTTGAAGGGTTTTTGTCTTGATGCTTGGAAATGGGGAGAAATGGTTTCGAGAGCTTATCCACAAGTCAAGTGTTGGCCTGTTGGGAGTGGATGAGAACAATACGACATAGGCGGCTACTCGCCGTGTGATTTTCAATTTCCTGGGGAGGAGTTATTGGGCTTACTTGGGCTTTTTGAATCTAACTCAGCGGCCCAGTATGACTCATTTTTTTTTTTGGGTTACAAATATAAAGGGTGGGCGTTTGGATCCGGAAAACCGAGGAACTGGCTAGAACCGAACTGGAACCCACGGTTCAGTTCGATTTTGCCTCTAAATTTTGAGTTTCGGTTCCTTTTATTTGATTTCTCGGTTTGGTTTCAGTTCTGAAATTTTAAATTATGGTTTACTCGAACCGAACCTAATGTTATATGTATATATATATATATATATACACATTTTGTTAATTGGGCGACAACTTTTTAGTGGGCAAGCATATCCTATTGTGATAGAATTGCTTACACCCTATTATTTTCTCTAACAAAAACAATCTCTCTCTCTCTCTCTTCTTCTTCTTCTTCTTCTTCTTCTTCTTCAATTGACAATGGTTGGAGAGGCTCAAATCCTTATAAACACATTTGCAAAGTCTTTATTCTCCAATGTGAGACAACATTCCACATTCTCACATCTTCATCAAATGGATGTCCAAAATACTTTCCTTCGTGGTGATTTGGAAGAAGAAGTTTACATGCTCCTACCTCCTGGATTTAGTTGACATGGACAGAATTTGGTGTGTCGACTAAATAAATCATTATATGACTTAAAACAGGCATTCAAGAATTGGTTTGAGAAATTTACCACTACTCTTCAAGATGCTGGTTTCACCCAATATATAGAAGATTATTCATTATTTACCAGGTCCATTGACTCCTCCTTTACTGTTATCTTGATTTATGTGGATGACATTGTCATTACATGAAATAATCCCACAATGATTCAATCTCTCAAAGATTTTCTTCATCAACGATTTCGTATCAAATATCTTAACAATCTGAAATACTTTCTGGGTATAGAAGTGGAACGTTCCAAGAGCGGGATTTTTATTTCTCAAAGAAAGTATGCATTAGACATAATTGATGATGCTGGACTCCTTGGAGCTTGTCCTGCTGCATTTCATATGGAGCAACACTTGACGCTTTCTCCCACCAATGGAGACCTATTACATGATCCCTCACATTACAGACGGTTGGTAGACCGCCTCATTTATCTTACAGTCACACAACCTGACATTGTGTTTATAGTCCATATATTGAGCCATTTAATGCACCAGCCACAAAAACCACATTTAGACGCTACACTTCGGGTACTATGTAATTTGAAGGGTACTCCAGGACAAGGACTCTTACTTCCAGTGGAAAGTTCCCTTGAGCTAAAGGCATATTGTGATTAGTCCATATATTGAGCCGTTTAATGCACCAGCCACAAAAACCACATTTAGAAGTTATACTTCGAGTACTACGTTATTTGAAGGGTACTCCAGGACAAGGACTCTTACTTCCAGTGGAAAGTTCCCTTGAGCTAAAGGCATATTGTGATTCTTACTGGGCTAGTTGTCCCACTACAAGAAGATTAGTCACCGGCTATTGCACTTTTCTTGGGGATTCCTTAATTTCTTGGAAAACTAAGAAGCAAGACACTGTTGCAAGATCCAATGTTGAAGCTGAATATCATTCTATGGTAGAAGTAGTGAGCTTGTTTGGTTGCAGTACATATTGCTTGATCTTGGCATCAATAGTTCAAGTCTAGTGATTTGCACGTAATTTACGTACAAAGCATACTTATAACTACTTGAATAATGCTCCTCCAAGAGCCAAATAATATCATTAATGTGTGTTTGTCCATTTAATAGGTTCATAAGTGAGAAAAGGAAACATGGAGCAAAATGATGCATTTCGGGACCAATTGGAGCACTTTCGAGAAAATGACAAAAGTCAACCGTTAATTTCGAACATCAAGAATCATTCAAGTCAAGCATCGGGAGTGAAGCACTTCAAAAATTTGGAGTAATGACCAAGAAGCCGAAAAGTCAACTTTTAGTCTCGGAAAGTAAACCGAAGTCAACTGGACCCACATATGGTCAACCCCGAGGTCAAACCCAAAGGCATCACATTCCAATCAAGCCATGAGTTTCCCAAGCAACCAAGGAAAGCCCCTTTGATTGGTTGAAGTATATTGGTGGTGATTTGAAATTCAAATTCAAAATAGAGACAAAACATTTAATGCTCTAACCTCTTTGTCTCTTCTTTGCTCTCCCACCTACCCTAGCCTTTTAGGTAATTTCCTTTGCTTAGAATCTTAGTTGCTAGCCTTAGGATCATTTCCAATCCATCTCCACCATCCAATCCATTCTCTTTCCCTCTATATATACTCCTCTTCACTTCCATTTTCATATACAATTTTTACCATTCATCAACCCTAGCCTCCACCCTAAAATTCACAAAACTTTTCCTCTTCCTTCTCTCCCAAAAGTCACAAAACACTTGGATTTGCCGCCCGGTTCGACCGATCGTCGACTGGTGGTCGGGCGGTGGCGGCTACCACCTTCTTCCCCTATTTTCTCCTCTTTCCACCACTCAAATCAATTTCCTTCATTCACCAAACTTCTTCCTAAGACCCTCATCTATATTCCTAACCTCTTTTCTCCACAATTCTATCATTTCTACCTCACATGAGCTTGGAGACATCAAGAACATCAAGATCCTTGGAGATTTGGACAAGAAGAAGCTAGGAGAAGAAGAGGAGGCCAAGAGGAGCTTGCTTCAAGACTTGGTGACAGCAAGTTTGGGGCCACTATCTTCATTGAGCATTCCTCTATCTCTATTTACTTTCATATATTTCTTAGCTTGTCAATCTTGAGATTATTGATGTACATTCTAAATATATGTGAGTAGTTGTTAGAATTGGGGACTAGGGTTGTGTGCCCTAGTCAATAGATGATGGATTGGATGATTATTATTTATATACATGTTGGTTGATTTTTGGGTATATTCATTGCCTATGTTTTTTTATGTGTTAGATGCTTATTTAGGAACTACCAATTCTTGAGCATGTGTTTGATCTATCTTGGTATGAAGTGGAGCTTGGTACCCTTACTCTTTCTAGACAATGGACAATGAATGTGATGAGCATGTCTTGTTTGATTTCCTTGGTCTTGATACTTTATGCCTTAATTCAATTAGCTTGGTTGAATTGGATTAGGAGTTGTTGTGAACCATGTATGGCACAACAATAACTTAGAAGACTCGGTCCTAGAACAATTGCATGGCTAGGATACGAAAATTGATCCATTAAACAACTTGGCTTTGTGTGTGAATTCCTTAATGCATTTGTGCTTCAACCCCCTTCACATTTGTGAGGGAGGACCTTCATTGATAGCATTGATGAAGGATTAACTCTTATGAACCTTTGTTGGCATAGGAATACATTAGATTGCATTACATTCCATAACCATTGCATGGGTGGAATGTGGGGGATTGATACATGAACCTTTCAACATATGTGTATTTGATTGTTTATCTATCGACATGGATTAGGGAGAGACCCGAAATTCCCAATCATTCTACCATTTTCTATCTATCCATGTTCCTCCTCTTTGCATTTCATTTGCATTAGTTTAGTTACATTACTTTATTTGCACTTATTCACCTCACACATCTTATATCCACCTCTAATCACACCATTGGTGCTAGGAAATCTTGTTACCTAGTTACCAAAGGAGATATTGGGCCACCAATCCCAGAGGTACGACAACCCCGGTCACTAATCTATACATCCACCATATTTTGACGTTTATCAAATGGCGAAGTTGCCAGGGATCGAACCCGGGTCACCCGCGTGACAGGCGGGAATACTTACCACTATACTACAATGACTATACATTGCAGCAAATCCAGTACTTCATGAGAGAACCAAACACATTGACTTTGGATTGCCATGTGGTGCGAAAATACATAAAGTCGGGTAAGATTCCAACAACTTACACACCTTCCTCACAACAGGTTGCAGATGTCTTCATAAAACCTTTACGCAAAGCTTCATTTGAATATTTTATCAGCAAGTTGGGAGTTCACAATATCCACTCTCCAACTTGAGGGGGAGTTGATAGGATTGCCCCCAGATTCCACCCTGGAATCCAAGGTGGCCCTACGGGGCACCTTATAAGAGATCGTGCCGAAATCTCAGCGTAACCTCTCCTAAAATGGACTACCCAAAACCTGTGAAAAACCAATTCAACAATTCTAATAACCAATTTCCAACCAAACTCCCGAGCCTACTTGCTTGCCACAAAATTTAATTCTCCATAACATAAAAGATCAAGGGTCTCTTTTCACACCCTGACCCGGGAAAAGAATTTTTTTTTATCGAATGAAGGTGTGAATTAGCTCTCAATCACAGAAGATAAATAAATGATTATGTAATTTAAAGCCAATATAAAATAGATCAGAGAAACAACTTATTCTTGAATAAATACACTTTATTTAACTAGAGTATTCTTACATTACATTACAATACCGTGAAGCTTATTCGATAAGCTTTATTACACAAACAGAAAGCAAAACAACAAAGCAGAAAAACATGATTTCCTTCTCCTAGTTCCAACTTCCAGAATTAAAAGTCTAATTCTCTGATGCTTCATCTGCAAAATTTATAAAGGGATGAGCTTTTAAGCCCAGTAGAGCAAACTTCATGAATTTAAACAAAATGCAGATCAATGAATGTATAAACAACCTCTCTTTCTTCCTTTTGTCAGTACTCTTGTACTAATCTCGGTCACCAGTGCCTTCTACCTTAATAAGATCATTTTATCAACCTTGGTTGAAGGGGCTTCTCTCCCCAAATCTGGTCCCTTTCGAGAATAGCCTCAACTACACAAAAGTTTATATTCTTTTATTTCCCACATCTTGACGTATCAATACTTTAGATATATAATATGCATGTTTTACTGAAAAAAAAATACAGATTTATTAGAATATACATATTCACAGCAACAAAACAACAAATGTTAGATATATACTAGATTGAAGTTCCCCTTACTTCCCCTACCTTAACCTCAGATTGAACTTCCAGATTTCTCTAAAACCTTGTGTCTGAAAACTAACGTTTGGTACTTCACAATCTTTCTTGGTTTCTTACTTTCTTTTGTTCTCTGTTTTTACTTCACTTTTTGATATCTACTAGGTACAGGTGAGTCTCTCTATTTATATGAGAAAATGTAATCATTGCTACCTACATCTAGACTAGCCACCTTCTGATTTACTAGCTAGGCATAGTTATTAAATTTCACCTGTGCTGACAGCTCTTTCTTTGAAAAATAACCTGAAATTTATCCAAATCTGCCACCTCATGCTATTCTTTTAGCCCAAGTTTTCTAAGCTGCTTAGAGAGCAGCTACATGCAAACACACACTAAATTTTTACTGCCATGCTCCTAGTTGTGGTTTGTATTATGTGTGCATTGCTAGACTTAAGTTAAAAGGTGAATAAGCAGCTGGACAAGGACAAAATAGCCTTCCAGATTTGACTTTGCTGGTGATTGTGCAGTCAATCTTGTTGAGAACATGAAATTTAGATTTTCTAATTTGCTTTTATTCTAACGTGAATGTTCATGGTTATTGAAGTCAATTTGCAGGAACTTGAACACTGGTGGAGATAGTACAATGGCATTTTACTGCAAGTCCGAGCTTGTTTTGTTTATGTGGCCTAATTATCATTGGGATTTAGAAGCAGCACAACAGATGAGCTCACAAAGAGCATGCCAAAGGAGGGAAATAGTTGATTTTAGGTTTGGTGTTTATGTAATCCAGATTCCTAGGGAATGCGCCAATGTAATCTGTTTTTTTTGTAAATTATTATTTCATAAACAATGCATAAATAAATTATAATTTCAGAAAAAAAAAACTTGTCAGCTAGAGAAAAACATCAGGTACTTTGTTTTCCTTTGTTTTTAATTCTAAATGACTCAATCACTTAACCCAATAGGGGAATTTTAAACCATTGTTACACTAATTTAAGGCCTAATAGCCAAAATGCTCCCTGAACTTGGCCATAATTGTCAATTTATACCCCGAATTTGTAATTGAGGAAATTAACCCCCTGAACTTGGTAACAATTGCCGATTTGCACCCTATCGGTCAAATCCAACGGTTTCCATCCAAATGAGGGGTAAAATAGTATTTTTATAATTTTTTTAATAAAAACAAATATAATTAAAAAAATAACAAAATGGAAAAAAAAAAATTTGTCTCCTCTCTCTGCCGAAGCTTTCTCCGGCGATTGCGTCGCCGTCCGACCACCATTGACCACGATACCAGTCTCATTCTCTTCGTCTCCTCGAGATCTTTATCCCCATACCAGGTTTTCTCACCGAAAATCAGTGTTGAAGGAGAATTGAAGCATGAACAGTCGGTTTATTCTCCGATCGAAGATCTTGTTTCCCGGCCAAATCGACGAGCTTGACCTAGTGGGCTTTGAAGCTTGCTTCACGGCGAATCCAGCGCCACCAATATCGAGGTCATTGGTGGTCGGACGGCGGAGCAATCGCCGGAGAAAGCTCTGGGAGAGAGAGAGGAGAAAGTTCCGGGAGAGAGAGAGGAGAAAGCTTTGGGAGAGAGAGAGAGCAGACAAATTTTTTTTTTTACCAAAAAAAAAATTTTGACAAAAAAAAAGAAATTGGATGGAAACCGTTGGATTTGATAGATAGGGTGCAAATCGGCAATTGTTACCAAGTTCAGGGGGTTTATTTCCTCAATTACAAATTCGGAGTGTAAATTGACAATTATGGCCAAGTTCAGGGGGCATTTTGGCTATTAAGCCCTAATTTAATAACAAATAAATTTGTGCAAAGAAATAGAAATTTAAAGAAAATAAAACATAATATTAGCTAAATAAAAAATTCAAATCTTCACATCTCTACCCCAATTACATAAACTTTCACATATAAATTAAGTCAAAGAGTTTGGTAAATCAGAGCATCTAATAATCAGAGTTTGCTAACAGTTTACTAATAAACAAATAAGTAGGACAAAGAAGTCTACTATGAAAGGAACGAAGCGGTGGAAACGAATGCCACGACTACGTGGTGTGGAACAACCTCGACTAAATCTGCAAACTGAGCAACGTAAAACCGAAGGGCCTAGGGAAAAACATTCCGAAAACGCTAGAGTGAGTGGACAAAAATAAAGAATTTACAAAATAGATCATGTAATGCTTTTCCATTTCTTGTTGTCTCTAAAATCATGCATACAATTCAATTTAAACAAAAATCCTGTGGCATCTTTAAATCCAAGAAGCTTTCTTTAAAATAAGGAATCTATCTAGCTGAACAACTGAGATTTGGGTTGAAGTACACATGATAGACACTGAGACGTAAACTGTAGAATCTGAATGAGTCCGTACGTCTGGCCGTACGTTGCCTGGAAGGTTCTACCCCCCCCCCCCCCCCCCCCCAGACACCTCACATGCAAGTATTACCGACTAGTCCCCGAAGGTTCGCACACTTGATAAGGGTGTACGTGATCTGGAAGGATCTGCTCCCCAAATACCCACAAATCGGTAAACTAACATGGGTCCTCTACATAGACTTAACCTATAAAAACTATATGAGTCCGTACATCTGACCGTAAGTTGCCTGGAAGGCCCTACCCCTCAGACACCTCACATGCAAGTATTACCGACCGGTCCCCGAAGGTCCACACACCTGACCAGGGCGTACGTGAACTAGAAGAAACTACCCCCCAAATACTTACACATTGGTAAACTAACATGGGTCCTCGACATAAACACGTGCACGTTGACTCTTGAAGGTACTGCCCCCCAGATAACTGAGAACTGATTACTGAAAACTGAGTACTGACAACCGAATACTGACAACTGGGTACTATCAACTGGATACTGACTACTGAATATGGTGGTGGAAACTATTGAAATATAATTTTCTAAAAATAAATTGCATAATTAATTAATTTAAAAACAAACGTCCACTCACTGATAACCGGCTAAGCCTGCCACTTGTCAAGATCCTCCTCAACGTCCTCCTGAATAACATGAATTATTATAGCCATTTATTTTGGACGGATGAGGCAATAATCAACATTAAATTAAATAAACATACTAGAGTTTCCTCGATAATTCTCATACTTCTAATCCATTGATAAATCTCGAACTTCAACTCCTCAACTAATTTAAATATCGACAAATCTAATTATCAGTTACATTTGGCGACGATTCCAACAATCGAATTGTTGCGGTTCGATAAATCAAACAAACGTAAACTAATTTATTCGAACTTACAAATCGTAATTATGCTTTAATTAACCATGTGGCCTAATTCCAATGATCCAACCGCACAATAAACTGAAAACTAATATCTTAACATCAACAACAACTTCGGTGATCATCCAACGATCACAATAACGTAAATCATATGTAAACGAATCTAAATTAATTGGATTAATTCCCAAACTTCAATAATTTCTACAAACCTTATGCCTACATGATCGTAACAAAAAGCACAAGCCAATGGGCTAAAATGCATCACCAACGGAGGCTGGACGCGCCTCCACACGTCGCCACAAGCGGCTGCGGGTGGGCCTCATGCACCGCCATTCCCAACCTTATAACTAGGGGTCGAAACCTATTGCAAATTGTTCATATTGAAGAGAGGAGTAACTTTCATACCTGCGACAAAGTCGGATTCTTGATGGATTGGCCGGAAAGTCACGGTGGCCAAAAAACTTCTTTCCTTCGATCCTCCGCTGTCCGGCGGTGTTTAGGGGTGAGACCGGTGGCGTTGAACTCGCCTTGAGGAGGGCTTTAAAGCCCAGTGGATGGCGTCGGTCTATTTGGCCGGAAACGTGATCGGTGACGGTGACGATGAACAGTTTCAGTGAAAAAATCACGGTTTTTATCTCCTTGATTTGTCTTCCTACACTGAAATTCGATGAAGGAAATTGGTATAGAATTGAAGAGCTCGAGGAGACGAAGAAAATGGGACTGGTTTTGTGGCTAGAGGTGGCCGGAGGAGGGAGAAATCGCAGGTGGAAGTTGGCGGTTACTGTAGCCAGAGAGAGAGAGAGAGAGAGAGAGAGAGAGAGAGAGAGTCGTGAGGGAGGAGAGAGAAAGGTAATTCCGGAAATGGAAATCTCCCAATCTGGAAAGCCTATATATAGAAAGTTTCCTCAAACAGTAACCCAACTTCTATAGACCATAACTCTCTCATACAAACTCCTATTTAAGCATACTTTGTGTTTACAAACTCGGTTTAACATGCTCTACAACTTTCATGAATAAAGTTTATCCAAATTATAAACGAGTCAAAAAGTCACCCCGATGACCCCCTAAATGTACTATTCAAAGGGTGAAAACAAGATTTTCATCAATTCGCCGTAAAATTAACTAGTAAGTATGAAATTTTGGTCCGTGACATCACAGGAGTGTTGAGATATATACAAGGCAAGAAATTATATAGGATTATGAGTAATAACTGGATTTCTTTCTCTAGAATAGAATATATAGTCTAGAGTATAATATTTTATCTTGGAGAACAATTCGTTGCTCTTATATAATTGTAATATCTCGTGTTGTAATCATTCATTCAATACAAATATTTCATTCATACCAAATTTAATAATGTGTATAGTTTTGGCATTGTATTGATGGAAACATTCACAAGAAGGAAGCCAACCGATGAGATCTTCGTTGTGGAAATGAGTTTAAAGCAATGGGTTGCAAATTCACTCTTTGCATATACAATAGTTGAAGTTGTTGATACTCATTTACTTGGGACAGAGGAAGATCTTGAATTTGTGAGCAAGAGAGATTGTTTATCATTCAATATGAGCAGTGGCGGATCCAGAACAAAATGTTAGGGGGGGCAATTTCACAAAAGTATATATGGAAATTTTAATCAAGTAATCAATACATAATTATATATTAATAATATAAAAGAATTAATACATAATAATTTTTTAATCACGGTTTAAACACATCTCCTTATGTTTTTGAAATTGCACTTCAACCAACAAACCACAAATTCCACTTGTTAAATTATATACAAATAATATATCTAATATCTTATTACCGGCAACTAAAATATAAACCTAATTTAAAATAAATTTGGTATGTTAATGACAAGATTCGAACCCTTGCCCTCAAAAACAAAATCAATTAACTTTTCCACTAGACCATTTCAATTCTTTGTTGATATATTGTACAAATCAATTAGCTCTTGCTTGTTGTGCAGAATCACCGGAAGAGAGGATAAATATGCAAGAGGCTCTAGCCACGTTGAACAAAATCAAGATCAAGTTTTTGAAGGCCGCTGGATGTGTACCCTTGATTCAGCCTTTAATTGACGTAATAGTAGAGTTTTTGTATTGGATTTGACACAATTATGCCTTCTATGTATATGAGTATATCTAGTGGTAGACTGATTGTTTAACCTCTAAGCAGAATAATACATGCAGTGCAATCAAACAGAAATTCAAAGCTTTACTCGGTATCTGATGGTCTCAGAACCAACTCCTCCTTCCTTGTCCCTTGCTGCTCTACCCGCTGCCTTCTCCATACCAAGAAGCCATTTTTTCACCGCCCAGTAATTCCTAGCTATTTTGTGGAAAAATGTGTGTGTTGGATAGGAAAAGTTTTTTTTTTTTTTTTCCACCGCCCAGAAATTCCTAGCTATTTTGTGTAAAAATGTTTGTGTTGGATAGGAAGAGCTTGACTCAGCTTCATGTCTCTAGGCCCAGGGGCCATCCTGGATAGTTATTAAGTCTAGTTTCAATGCTGCATTCAATTCATGAATTAGGCCTCATGGGCTTTATTGTTATGAATTAAAGAACTTTTTGTCAGAGTTTTGTAAGTTATAAGAGAACTAAGAAGTGCGATGACCATGAAAACAATGTTGATTTGGTAGCTTTTTGTTTTTCATTTCAAAAAATAGTTGGGATCCTAAATTTTTATATCGAATGATGTGGCGTCTGTCGTGTCCTCAATTCTAACACAAAAATTTTCGGTATTATAATGTTATTTACAACATTAGATATCACGTCATTTGGTACAAAAATTTGAAATATGATTAATTTATGTGTTTGTGACTCCAAATTATGACATATACCAAACTCTGAGAACCATGCAATTCCGAAAAAGATACCCTTTTAATAAACTAAAGTCTTTATTGTCCCAAAAAAAGAAGAGGAAAAGTCTCTGACACTGCGGTAGAATTTCATTACTCTCCGTAAACTGTACGGTAAATGATTCCATCAGCTAGAAGAAATTAAAGGAGTCTTTGTCTCTGCGATTGAGAAAGGAGAGCACTGAAGTCTACTATGAATGGGTCCATTTGTTGCCCACTTGTACAAGTCTTTGAGCTTCTCTTTCACGCATTTCTATCACTCTCCTCTCCTCCACAAATGAAGTCTAGCTACTATGAACCTTCTCTTGGATTGATGTTTCCACACGGAGGACCAGAATAGAGAAACGTACTCTTTACTCATGTAATAGGCAGAAAACAAAGTCCGTAATTGAAGACAATATATATAGGAGGTTTGAATTAACAGCTAGCAATAAAATTATACGTACTGCAAATCATAACCTACCTGCATTCAAAAATTATTTACAACTAATGTTCAATCCCAATTCTTTATGTATATGATAAAAGCAACTCCAAGCTGGTTTGTAAATTTCTGGAGTATAAACAATCTTTGGACTTAATTGTGAGGAAAACCAGCTTAGCTGATCCAATTAATAGTCAGACAAGTTTATATATAGCTACCATTCAATTAAGAGTGCATGCACAAGGATAACAGATATCTCATGTACGTAGGCGGAAGCCACAGCCACATAAATCTCCATCAATTCCACACATTTTGAACCTCATTTCCCCATCAACAATTAATGATATTTTAATTGACCTATCTATTACTAGCTAATCAATTCTTGTGAGTTTTCATATGCTGAAAAGTCAGGGCCGACGGCTCAATCTCAGCTAACCTCTCTCAATTAGTAGTGTGTGTGAGTGTGTATATATTGAACTATCTCAAGCCAGTTTCTCTTGTAACTCTAGCTTCTCAGTCTCAGTTAACAATTCCACACATTTTGCATATATCCAGCTCCGTACGTTCCAGCTACATGTATATTCACACAATGGAGAGAATTTCCTGGTTCTTCCTGGTATACTATTGTTGTGTAGCTAGCTTATCTATGGCAGCAGTTGCAGCACATTCCAACAGTGTTCTCACTACAGACCAGTCTGCTCTTCTTGCTCTCAAAGACGGTATCACCAGTGACCCTCATAACATGATCTTGACCAACTGGTCAACCACCACCCCTGTTTGTAACTGGGTTGGCGTTACTTGTGCTGCTCGCCACCTTCGAGTCGCGGTCATCAGTTGGCACCTTCAACATCAGTAACAGTAGTGGGAATTGGAATATGGAAATACTCTTGAAATACGGAAATATGGAGTTGAAACATTTGGACTTGCTGAGTGTCTAATTAGTTCTGGCCAGGCAAGTTCTAGTGAACATGATATTTGAAAAGGTACAAGCTCATTGCCTTTTCCCTGCCATAAATATAATTATCAATTTGACCATACCTGCAAACATCTATAATATGATATTTGATAATTTGAACTAATTTTTTCCACATGCTTATTAGACACGCTTGACCAGGAAATTTTCTAAGGGATTGCAATGGCATTAATATGGTAAAGAAATAAAAATAATTGAAGTACAACAATGTCAAATGATCAAATGATGTCAAAATTGTTTTCCCATTTTTCTGGAGAGTGGAGGCAACAATGGAGATTCCTCTTGCTGAAGTACTAGTTCCAGTTTGCTCAGTGTCTTGTGGTCTTCTTCCTCTAGAAAGAGAACTTGAAAGCACCAGCCTTTGAATCTGTAACCGAATCCCAGAAGGAGGGTTTATTCTGTTGGGCCTTCTTCTCTTCTGCTTTCTGCAACAAATGATCAATAGTGCCAGGAAAAGAAGCCTCAATAGCATTTCTAAACTTATCATACAAGTTCACCCGATCTCTCGTTCCAGACACCAGAGTGCTGGCATTTGGCCTCTTAAGAAAATCCAAGACACTCAACAAATTTCTCCTGCAAAACATAAAAATCAGGTGTCAACCTTAATATGTGTTGACATTATTTTTTCTCAACTTGAATCTTTATGCATCTTTTTCATCAAAAAATTCTGCTATTTTCTCATATGCTCAAATTCAAATTCCCTTGTGTCCACCTCGGATGTACTGCTCCGCCATGGCTAGCCACTCCATGACGTCATCTCCGGTGAATCTGGATAAGTCCACCTTGGGTGGTTTGTAAGAGAATGGGTCTGATTGGAAACTGGGAAAGGAATGGTAAGGAAGTGAGATGTTTGGGTCAGGAAAATAGTGGGATGGGCTTGGAATTGATGGAATAGTGGAATATGTGGCGGTGGTGTGGTAAGTAGGAAGACGGTGGTGGTGCTGAGTAGTAGTGGAGTGTGTCTGACTCGAAATAGGGGGATGTTGAGGAAGAGGTGGAGGTGGACTTGAGAGTCCCAGGCTTGTCCATGTTATTGAAATTGGTTGTCTAGAACCCAAAGCTAATTGCGGAAGGGAAGGTGAAGGTGATGTTGAAGTGCTGGGAAGGGTTGAAGGGGGTTGTAGGTGCAGAATAGCCTCGAGCACGCTCTGTTGGAATGAGGAAAACTGGGATTGCATTTGAGTTTAGAAGGAGTACATGGTACTGTGTAAGGCCACATTTTGCGCCTGGAGGTGTTCAACAGAGGCCTGAATTGTGGACTGTGGTGGTGCGGAGGTAGTGGAGCTGGTGGAGGCGAGGGTGGAATTGTTGGGTGGGTGGGTTGGGAGTGCCTGGAATCATTGGAGAAGAGGATAATGTTGTTTGTTGGAGGCCCCTCAGCGTCATTGAAGAGGTCTCTGATACCAGATGTTGGGTGCCAAAAGTAAATTAAGCAAATAAAGAAGTTAAAATTGCATCATTTCATTTCATACCCAAAATGGTTCACAACATACATGATTTAAACTACAAGTTCCTCTTCATTGTCTCTAGTTCACACATCTGGCTAAGGATCACTTGCTGACGTAAACAATGCCAGCTGGTAGTACTACTATCTCTAGAATCTACTATTACTCTTAACTGGGGTACATACTTCTTGGGCTTCAAGTCAGGCTTCAAGTAATGGATTAGGCTTCAAGCAACCGGATCAAAACTTTGGCTATACATTTGAAAACAACAAGTCCTGAGCATGTGTGCGATTGCATAAATAGAAGCCATAACACCAAAAATCAGAGTATAAATGATAGAAAAAAAGGGTAATACCATTTGCTCGTGGAGGCGGTGGACAAATTGTGGCCACAGCCTCCTAATTTCCCCGTCAATCTTCTCCAGATTACCACCGTATTGATGATAATGTTCACAAACATTTCGCATAAACCGGAGAAGGTGCTTGAGATCAGTAAGATTGTAGGGTTTACTCAGCCAATAATTATAAACCTTCGTTAACACTTCACTCATCTGAGCAGGCAGCCAACCAAGAGGACCAGCAGAAATATGCTTAGAAACAAGCAATTGGTCCTGCAATGCCCCATCTAGCATCTGACGGAGCCGAGAACCCTGTGGAGTAGAATTATATTCATGGTAAATAGTTGAAAAGTATTGTACCCTCTCCTTGGCAGTTCGTTTCAGAAAGGGATGGGTGGTAATGATGGACAACAACCTTTGGTAACTAGAACAGAAAAGGAATCAAGTGTCAGTATGTCAATTAGGCTTTGGCTAATGTTAACTTAATGCACAAAAGAAACTTAACTTACCCCACAGGTAAGCTAAAGCAGCTGAGGAATGACTCCATCTCTGCCCAAGAGTCGTTCAACGTCAAAATTGAAGTCAACAAATCTCCAAAGCTTCTTAGGTCCTTAAGCTTCTTGTCATTCCATAAAAATTTGTTAACTGAGTCACCACCTTCTAAAAACTTGATGATTTTTATATTTCCGGAGCAAACGACATAATTGGATTGGTCACTGAGAGCTTGGTGAAAAACATTATGATCATGCATATGCTTTATGGCCTCTGCCATCTCACTACATGAATGACACAAAGAAATGTTAACAAATAGTATCCTTAATAATAATAAACTTACACAGTGTGTGTGTATATAGATATATTTAGGTGTATATAAAAGAAAAAAAAGTTTGCAGGGTACTTACACAATTTCATTTTGCAAAAACGGAGGTGGCAAATCATTTTCCTTTCTTATCGAATTCATTTTCTTCCAATTCTCAAACCATTCAGGAAGAAACGAATCGAATCTCTCATAGCATATCATGTATTCTTCAATTTCCTTGACGTATGTGTAGAACCAGGGCCTTAAAACCCTTTGATGATTTCCCTTGATTGATTGGTGAAATATCTTTGCTCCTTCCTGCTGATCAAATGGCACAAAGGACACATCTTTTTCCTTGCCATTGTCAAAGACTATCTTTCCATTATAGAATGACTTCTTTCCCTCATAGTACAAGTGGTACTCATTGATAGAGACACCAACAAGCTGCCCAGTAGGGACACCAACAAGCTGCCCAGTAGGCATTTTATCAAACACCTACAGGGCATGACAAAATTGTCTCACAGACCATAAATAAAGAGTCCACCCATTAAACAAAAATAAATGAAATGAAGAGCATAGAGACGTACAAAGGATGCTACTACAAATACTGGCTTCTCCGACAAGATGGGCGGTCGGCTTCTCCGGCGAGATGGGCAGTCGGGCTTCTATTTGGGTTTCGGAAAGTAGCGGAGGGTTTTGCCAAACCTTTTGGGGGGACTTTTGAACTTAACAATTTTAAGTTAAAACCAAAACTTGTGCGGGGAAGCCACGTGTCCACATTCAGAGACCCCGTTGAACTATGTTTTGTGGTCAGTAAATCATTATCATTATTAACTTCAAAACCAAATCATTTACCATTCATTCATCAAATTATGCTTTCAAGGATCATCTATAAAAATAAAAATAAATCAATCAAGTTGGACATCATTTGATTATTTAATTATAAAGAGTGCATTAAAGAAAAGTTTGAATTTTTTTTTTTGAAATTGATAAACCGAAACCCAAAATGAAGTTAGTTTTTTTTGTTGGCAAGTAAAGTTCGGGCAAGGGGAGAGGCAGCCCCCCAAGCCCAAGCTCCGTTGAAACCACACAGAGGCCCCGAACGATCAGCCTAACTTCCACTCAGGAGACGGTTTGCGAGAATGTGGGAGTGGATGGACCTCGCAGACTCTTGAAGCCCACACTACTATCTTGCATAATAGGTGACAGTACCCGCTGGCATTCGGCCCCAGGCCAACTTGGCCCTTTAGCTCCCATGAAATAGCAGCGTCAGCGCACCTATGGACCTATAGACCCCACTCGTTGCCCCATATGGGCCCCACGCGATAGGTTGTTATATCAATTACCTACTAACAAGGGGCGTAATGGTTGGGGCTCGAACTTAAGTGGGGGTTCCACTCAAGCCCAAGCCTTGCCAATCCTGCCAACCCTCATTGGCAAAATGAAGTTAGTTTGGTTTGCTTTCAACTTGTGAAAATAAAAAAATCAATTCGAACCGAACTAAACTGAGAATAAACGTTTGGTTTGGTTAAAGTTTAGACAAATTTTTAAACGAAATATAACCGAACCGAGCCCAGGTTTATGTCTTTTAATTGAAAGTTTGAATTTATATCTTTCAAACACTTGTCCACTAACCTTCCAAAATCCCTAATATATTTGATAGACTCAGCTTAAGAGCTAAAGCAATTAATTGAAAGGAAATTTAAAGACTACTAATTTTCATTAATATCCATAAAGGTTGTCGATTACCGGATTTAAACTAGAAGTTCATTCGCATTTGCTTCTAGGATGACACGTGGTCAAGGACCACATGCTGATGTCATCAAGTGAGACACGTGTCCACTAACCCTCCAAAATTCCTAATATATTCCATTGGAGCCCTATTTGCTATTTCTTTAAGATTAGGATTAAAATAAGTTTCAGGTTTGAATAAGGGATGATTTCCCCTTCCTTTTAGTACTAGGTTTATTATTTCTAGTTCTAGTCTAATTAGGATTTTGACCTTCTAAATAGTTTATAGGTTAATGCCTATATAAGACACCTCTTAGATTGTATTCAAGCATTCAAGTATTCAATAAACAGAAAACCAACTCTGTTTGAAATATATGAAGATGATGAAGCAGGGAGAAGCAAGGTCTGTGTGTGTAATGGTGACTTTTGAAGACGGCCCGTACTTTGGTTCATTATTTGAAGTAAAATTGGATGGACAAGGTGGAGCAACTCAGGAACCCCCCCAACTTCTTAAACCTGTAGCACTGTTTGTTGCAGAGAAGTTGAGTGTTCGGGCAGTTTGGAATTATTGTACCCTGGGATCTACCAAGTTATATGTATTGCCGGATAGTGGTCCTGACGCGCAGAGGGAGGTGAACACCACCAAAGTACCCTCATTGAAAGGTTGAATCTTCGACGTCAAGACTAGGAGATTTGTTTCATCAATCAAGCCGCCCAATGCTCCCAAATGGTTTGGAAGAGCTGTTGCTGCAGATGGGAATATTTACTTGCTTGTAGATCCACTTTACTCAACCGATGCACTGGAGCCATCTTTCGAGAGATATGATCCTATGAAAGATTCTTGGACATCGCTGTGCAGTTTTCCGTATTCTGGGCGTTTTGGCGAAAAGGAGATAGTGGGTAATGCCGTTTGTGATGGAATCATTTTGTTTAATGTATGTGGCTCCGGGTCAGAGGAACTGTGGGCTTATGATGTAATTAAGAATGCTTGGCATCCTGTCCAAGTCAAAAATATAGACTGCTATAGTTTCAGAGGAACAGCCGTGGTTGTAGAGGAGATTATCTATGCTTTATCAACCTTTCTCGGGGTGGTTGTGGCATTCTCTATTAGGAGGGACCAAACTGATGAAGGTCATGTTGTTACCTGTTCTCTAGGCTCACTGTTATATTCACAAGAACTGCTTAATTATCCATCATATGCTGTCTCGACAACACAGTGTATTGTTCATTTGGGTAAGCAGGAGTTTTGTGTTGTTCAGACTGGGTTCGACGACGAAGTTGATAATGATTGCCAAGCTCTCAAAATCACCACATTTCAGATTGTGGGAGGAAGTGAAATTGAGATTATACATTCAACTGTTTATGAGTTGGAACTTGAGGATTCTGAGTCATTGGGTGTTGAATTCTGCTTCACGCCAAATTGTGAGGTTATCGTACCAACTAAAGAAGAAGAGATTGCTACCCCCATGAACCAGTTAAAACAAGAAGAAGAAGAAGAAACGGGAGCTGTTACTTTCTGTTGGTATATTTAATGTTGGCATTCCTAAACAAAACATTGATTGATTAGTAGTGTAAACAACCTATGCCACTTTAAGGTAAGTGGATATGCATGGTAAGTATGTATTTATGATCTCCTTAAATGAATATGATTTTCTTAACAAAATCGTTGATTTAATTTTGTTTAAGAAAAATCTTTTACCGCTGCGTTTATTAATTGTATTTGAATCCTAATTAATTTAGGATCTTTTCAGCCAAATCTTTTATTGTTTTATCTTCTAATTGATAATCTTTTTAATAAAGATATTTCCTGATAGGAAGTCAATTAGGGTTAGGACTTTAAAGTGAGGGGGAGTCGTTGCTCCTATATAGGCTGATTGACACAGGTGCCGTGGGGCATGCTTGTAGGCTAGAGATTATTGTTTATCTCATGTGTTGCTGCGTTTATATGAAAAGCATAAAAGCATAGTTTGTTTTATGGATTCACTTGTACATGTGAAGTGAATCCTTTGTTGCATAATTGTCTCATTCTCTCGTGACCAGTAGAGAAGAGTTGCAGATTGAAGATTGAAGGACGCGCTCAGTTCCTTCGTTATCAAGAGGAGAGATTACGGAAAAGAAGAATCAAGGCAAACATATAGACTAGGGTTGCTAGTTGTAATGGTAATCGAGGTTTACCTTTGTTTGTAAGAGATTTTCTCAATTTCTTCTTAGTGATTGATCCTCTTTCTGGGCTTGTGCCTCGCAGTGATGTTTCCTCAAGTTTGAGGTTTACACTGCGTAAACATATCGTTGTGTTCTTGCTGTTTTCGTTTTTTCCAGAACACTGGGATTGATAGTGTCACTTCAATCCTAGACGTGAAACACGTCATCTATTACTTGCTTCCAACACGTTTGAGATTGTCAGCGTATATTCAATCCTAACACAGATACACACGTTCCAGTTTTTACAAGTGGTACCAGAGCGGGTTCTAGAATTATTTTTCTAGTAGATCCAAGAACATAATGGAGTGTGTTAGAGCTGCTGGATCGATCAATTGTCCTCCTCTTTTTGATGATGAAGGTGAGTCTTTTGATTTAAATTTACTTACAAAAGAGTTTAAAAAAATTTTGAAGAATAAAAATGTTTCTTCTAATTCTTCAAAAAAAAATTCAAATCAAAGAAAAGAGTTTTCTTCTGAAAAACAATTTGATAAAAAACCACAGTTTGGCCATAGGAAAAATTTTCAAGAAAAAACTAAATGCTATGAATGTGGTGGATTTGGTCATGTGGTTGTTGAGTGTGCCAACAGGAAACAAAATTCTAAGAACAGCAGGGCGTTAAAGTCTATATGGAGTGATAGTGACGATGAGCTCCTTGGTGACAATGAAGTGCACAATCTTGCACTTACTTCCTCGTTTCATCAAGACAACTCAGATGACTCCTATAGTGATGGTAAAATTTCGGTTGAGATGAATTCCTTGCAGGTTAAGGATGAGTTACATGTTGAAATTGAAGAAAGGAGAGAGCTTGAGGACAAGATAAAGACTTTGGAGGTTGAGCTTGTAATACCCCGAAAATTTCCATACTATTTTTATAAAATAGGTCGTGAAATTTGAAGTGAAATGGTGTGATTTCATATTTTTAGGGATTTTGGTCGTAAAACGATAATTACGGCGGTAATTATAAGTTATACGAGGTTAATTAAGGTAACTTTTTATCCGTTGAGAATCTGGGAAAACTTCCTTCATGAAAGTTGTAGAACTCGTCGAATCGAGTTCGTAGGAATTTGGTTCCCGAAAACGGCCATCGTATGAAGAAGTTATGGCCTTCGGAAGTTTGGAAAATTTTGTATAAATATTGAGTATTTTTCAGAAATTTCATTTTTGCCCGAAAATTTCCCAAACTCTCCCAACGCAGCCGGATTTTCCGCCGGAGCGTGGCGGCGCGTCCGGCGTCCGATTGCGACGTGGTCGGTGGCGTTGGACTCGTCTCGTCCTCCTCTTCATTTCTCCCGAAGGAACTTTCCCCAAATTCTTGACGGAAAGTTGTCAACCGGAGCCGACAGTTTCTGCCAAAAAGGGAAAGCTTGCCGGCGACGTTTCCGGCCACCTCCGGCAATGAGACCTGTTGGGTTTTGCTCCCCTCCTCTCCAACAACCTCCCCATGGTGGTGGATCACGGCGGCACGGCCTAGATCGGCGGGAACGAAACTTTGCACTTTTTGGGATCTAAAACCTACCGACACCGATTCCGGCCACTTACACTCAGATCCAGACTTTGAGGTAGTTACTAAACTTGTTGGGATTGTTGAGATGTACATGCTGGTAAAATTTGGTGTCAATCGGAGAACTTTTCTCCGGCGTCTGACCACCGCCGGCGGCGGCGCGTGGGAGGCGCGTCCGGCCGGTCCAGGAGCAGTTCCTTGCTCCGTTTGACTTGGTTCGTCGATATGAACAACTTTCGTGTTTTGACTTTTGTCAAATTCGGTCGTTTGACCGATGGTCAATTAACCCGATTAATCGGATCGTACGATTTACGATTCGGGAGATCCGACCGTTGGATGATCATGATATTTGATCGTGGGGTTAATATTGTGATTATAAGCATGTTGGACCGTTGGATTATTGAAATTATATCGTTTGATCAATGATCAATTATGCAATGATTATGGATCGTTAGATCCGTGATGATCCGACCGTTGGATCATCACCATTTTTGGATATGATGTTAGGATGCTAGAAATAAGCATGTGGTTGGATTTTGAAAGTTTTGGATTTCGTGTGGGACCCGTTGATGAATAGTAGACGTGGGACCCAAGTTGACCGACGGTTGACTTTTGGTCAAATGGTCTAGATTAATAGTCCCGATGTCGTAGGAGACATTTGAGGAACATTGAATTATTTTGGAAGTGTATTATGCTAATTAGAAGTTGCATAATCATAGGTGTTTACGAGAGGTAACACGTACGTGCGCATGTCGTTTCCTGTTACTATTTGAAGACGCAGCAGGATTAAGAGGTGAGTGAATCTCACGATGTTTTTATATATATGAATATTAATTCATATTGTGTTGTTTGTGAAAATAAATGATTACATTCATTTAAATGATTTTGTGATATACAATTAAATAAATAATTTAATTGATATATCGGCTTTGTGAAATTGGTGTTAAAAACAATATTTGAAAATATTCATTTTATTGTTTTGTGAATTTTAATGGGAACACAACATTTCAAATTATGAAATTGTGTTCGCCTATTTAACTGATTTTATACAAACGGACTGTCCTGGGGACAAAGTAAATGGGTGAAAAATGGTAGCCCATCAGTTAGAGCTCTAGACTGCATATCCACGTATCTAAGTGTTCTTCGAAAACAAAGATGAACACTTTACGTAATGAAGGAGAATACATTGGTATTCTGGCTTTATTCCGTCGCTAAAATATACTATGTAATGAAGGAGAATACATTGGTATTCTGGCTTTATCCGTCGTGTGGAATCCTAATAAAGGAGGGGAACAATGGTACTCTCGCTTTATTCGTCCGTGTTGTTTTTGAATAAATGATTTATTAAAATGAGAAGAAAAATGGTATTCTCGCTTTTAATCATTTGAAGATGAATTTGGTTTTGTGTGAGTAAAGATCGAGGGTTTATATTATTTAACATGCTGGATTACCCTGGTATTAACATACACGTTTATGGGGCGTGTGGGGTTAAAATACGTGTTATGGGACACGTAGGTTCAGTATATTAGATAATACGAATCTTCCGGATTGGAAATGGAAACTTTGGTTTTTAAATGATTCTTTGAAAATAAAGAATTCAATTTTGGGAAAATGTATTCGGTGTGAGTAAACTTAGGTCACTCATACCAGCTTCGTAAGCTGACCGGGTTTGTTGATATAACCCGGTACACTATTCCACGGTGTAGGGTTTAATCGTGCAGGTTAGGTAAGTAGAGATGCATTGAAGGTTTGGTAGGTAAACCGTTATCGACCATAAGTGTTATTATTTGACTTCCGCTGTCTTGTAATAAATTACTCTGATGGATAAATTAATTAATATCTTGTAATATCAATTTATTATTTAATTTATGGTTTGTAATATGTAACCCTAAAGAACGGGTCAACATTTACATTTGTTGGACATGGAGTATGTGTTGTTGTACTTGAATTAAAAGAAAAAAAATTCTTGTGCATATTTGTATTTGATATTCCATGTAGTCACGTTCCCGAAATGGTTTGTAATTAAGGGCAAAATGCCTTATTAATTGATTGGAAAATCGGGGCATGACAGATTGGTATCAGAGCAAAACAATGCTCTAAGGAAGTGATTGAGCAATGGAACGCTCTAAGGAAATGAAACGAGTTTTGGAATTGAGAAGTGAAGTTAGGGTTTAGAGCTTAGGACCGGTTTAGGGTTTGGCGTTAGGTTCTTAGATTCATCCAAGTAATGGTTACTTCGTATGCTTAATTACGCACAGTATTTATCGAGTGATGGCCCGACCGCGGCGGATCCCCATCATGTGCTCTTCAGTGCTGTTGTGTTGTTAGGAATATAAAGTACAAATTACAATTCCTTAAAGGATAGTCTTACATGGCTACATTCCTAACTCTCTCAACCGTACCCTGGATCAAACGACAGACTTGATCCACTGACCCTTTCTTGTTCTTCAGTAACTCAGTAGAGATCTGTGTTGCTACCGTTACTAGACAACCAATGTACGGATTGTCTGAGACCCCTTCTGTCCTTCCAGCAGTAGGCATATCAGGTAGGATCGAGAAACCCGAAGTTAGAAATACAATTGTACCTAACTCACAACCACCTAATAACTTCTGGACCGTTGACTGACTGATAGAGGCATAAATCACGTATGACCCTGTTGAATCAGTGCAACTCTCTTGGAGTACGTAGGTGTCGTCAATTTGCATCAAGGAGACACAGTTGCGTGGATCTTGACCCGTCGTGATGTGTGCAATCTTATGGACTGTCTTGCCCAATGCTTGGTGGTCCCACTGGTTCCGAGTTTGTACGTCAGTGAGGAAGTCAAACAACTTTCGGTGAGAGACATGATGCTGGATTATTGCAGTTGCAGTTCGAGTAAGACCATGAGGCTTATTCAGCCTATTCCAAATTTTGTTGGTGGAGACTCTTACCCCTGAACCCTTGAACTTGGTTTGCTCAGCTATCTTCCATTCATGAGCAGTAGAGTTGCCGATGTTTGTGCAAAAATCCGTCACTAATCTGCATGCCATCTGCAATAAGTTTCTTCTTCCTTCCACCGATGGTATGACACAAAAGTCTTGGGGTGGATGAGTGACAGCCGCAGAATAATTGAACCGTTCTGCTTGTCTCTGAAGTATTTCTACCCATCGCCTTGCTCCGAAGGCTATGCCTGACTCCACTAGCGTTCGGTATGTTTGGTGCATGATTTGATCCTGTACATCAACATGTTCCACCCATACGACACGAGAACTGCCGTTGAACAAATCTTGGATTAAGCATCCGGATGGACGCTTCTTGCATTAAGATCTTGAGTGTGGACCCAGATTTGAACTTAAACCGTCCACAGATACATCAACTATTGCCCAACTTTGTTCTGTTTGTCGTTGGCAATAACGAACAAAGTGAGTGACACGAGTGGCGACAGTTGGAGTGGTTACCTGGAACTCAGCAGTCATGACTTGGATGGTGTCGTGGTAGCTTTCAGTAGTCCCTGTTGACAAGACATCAAGGATACTCGCCCTTGAAATGATGCTACTGAATATGGTGGACCATTGGTCCACATCCATGAAGAAATTCACGAGTACGACAGGACTGAGGGGAATTGTGGCTGTGTAGCGAGAAGCTTCAGTTTGGAAGTTAGTGGGAGTAAGATCAATACCGTTAGTGAAAGTTCTCTTGTACTCTGCTTCATTCAGGAACTCATGAAGCGTGGCAGAGCTGGATTTGAATGCAGAGATCCACAGTGGCGCAGCAGCAGATGTCATGATGATTAGCTCATCTCTGACCGACACAATAATTTCAGAAATCTTGGCTGTGTCTGCCACGACAGATGTTTGTTCAGGTTCTGAGTGGATGTTGATGTTGTCTGGTTGTTGGTGTGTAGAAGAAGAGTGAGGTGTGGACGACATACACTTTTGCACATCTTTCCTCATGCGAGACTTTTCCCTTGGACCGACGACTGCAGGAATTGGAAGAGTCTGAGGTTGTGGGGTAGTCTCTTCAATCCCTTTTAGTAGCTCACTATTGGGAGTAACTCGTTGTCCGCAGTGGTTGCAGTTGATTCGGCTGAATGCAGCTTGGTATTGACTAAGTTGAGCTTGAAGCCCATTGATTTTCTGTCTCAGCAGAAAATTTTGTTGACGAGTTGTTTGGGCAGGCGCTTGGGGTCGATGCTTTATCACCCAGGCAGAGACTTGTGCAAACGTTAACTTTATTTGGTCACCCAAATCTTGTCGCTGTTGAACAGTTGGCTTTGGAAAGGCCTCGACGAAGTCCTTCAACGCTTGGACTTGGTATTTGGTGAAGCTCTTCCTCAGTGGAATACGTTGGGATGGACCAGCTTCGACAGGTGGAGATGATACTTGTGGACTTGGGGCTACTTCAATGGCTTCGTCTTCTGCTAGAAGCATGTCTAGCATGTCGATGTCGTTGTTGAATTCGATTGCTGGTGAAATTATTTCATCTAAGCCCTCAAAAAATTGCCTTTCAGAGGGATCAGATTGAAGTAATTCACTGAACGAATTCACCTTACGTGACATGTTTGAGTTTAGTGAGAATTGCTGAGAAGCTGGAATGAAGAAGTCCTCTTTGAAAGAGAAAGGAGGTTATGGCACTAATGGAAAGTATCTGTTAGTGGATGCGTAAGGTGTATATTTATTGTTGGTGGAGGATTTGATAATTCAAAAGCAAAAGTGAGTGGCTGATTTACAGCTAATTGTCGGAGACCTTGGAGATCGTGGAAGATTTTCTTTCCCCGATGCACTGATTTTCCACATACAGTTCCACTCTTTTGAGACCTCGCAACTTTTGAGGAATTATTTATGCGAAAGTTAAAGTAAAGAGTCATTATGACTGGTGTTAGTGGAAGACTGAGTTTTTGTTGGTTAAATCTTGTGGAATCTTGTATCGTGGGCGATACTTTTGAGTAATTGAGACAGATATGAGCAATAATTATTCTTAGTGGGTTGCTGAGTGCACCGCACTCGCATTAAAGAAAGGTTTCCCTTACGGTGGAAAGTTGTGTTTAAATACATGGGATAAGGAGCTGTGTTGCTTAACTCATATCTGTTATCAATCAATCTTCTCAAAATTTTCTCTTACACAATGGTGAACAAAGGAGAGTGCAGCAAGCGATCCAAGAACACTGATTGGAGTGAACTTTCGGTGGAGATCTGGAAATATATTTTCCAATTGGTGGCTACCGCATCTCTGCAGAGCACAATGGAACTCCGTTGTGTCTCGAAGACCTTCAAGGAGTACGCCGATAGATGGTCCACTCTTGCGGCGATCGACATGGATGGATTCGATGGTGGATCCAGACCCACTGGTTCCATAGAAGCGGATAGGCAAGTGCGTATCTTCGCAAATCAGTGCTGGGAAGCAAGGAACCCGGAGTCTCTGTTCCGATTGGGAATACGAGTACTCGTGGAGGCAGCGAACATACCCTTAGCCCTGGAGTATTTCGATGCGGCATGCAAACCAGGAACATTCTATGGTTCGCGTCCCAGTTCGGTGGTAGGTCATCATGTTGCATTTTATGCAGCATGTATGATTAAGATGATATTGGGACCACAAGCCGAACAACAGAAAACGGTGTTGCGCCTGTGTGAAGCCCTCGACTGGTGGAGAAGCGGATGGAACATCTACTACTGTAGAGAAGAAGTCGAGCGGATGATGCATCAGGCTGAGTTTTGTCATGAGCATCTACTATTGTATTTTCCGTCGACTACTGCTTTCCTGCCCGCCGGTAAATGTCTTACTTGCGGTGAGTCAAGTTTTTGGCGTCCTTTTGGCCAGGACATGTGGGAAGTGGATGGAGATAGGCATGCAGCTAGAGAATGTTGCGACACTTGCAAGTGTTTCGTGGAGGCAGCATATTTCTATCAGCTTATGATGTATGGAATTTCGAGACATCCGGCCTCTTATCCACGAAGTCACTACTGGAGGTTTAAGGATGGCTTCTGGTAGTGTAAGCCCTGTGAGGCAATTTAAGAATT
The DNA here is from genome assembly GCA_029955375.1 of Rubus parviflorus. Classification (NCBI taxonomy): domain Eukaryota; kingdom Viridiplantae; phylum Streptophyta; class Magnoliopsida; order Rosales; family Rosaceae; genus Rubus; species Rubus parviflorus. Next base: position 13,652,320 of record JARGGL010000006.1, read on the forward strand.
GTAATAGGAGTGTTTTGGAAGTTGTAATAGTTGTTGTGTTGTGGTTTGATGTGTACTGCCAAGTTATCAATGAATAAAACTTTGGAATTTGAAATTGAGTGTGATAACCTTGGGTGTACTTTACGTCCTAATTTCGGGACGAAATTTCCTTAAGGAGGGTAGACTGTAATACCCCGAAAATTTCCATACTATTTTTATAAAATAGGTCGTGAAATTTGAAGTGAAATGGTGTGATTTCATATTTTTAGGGATTTTGGTCGTAAAACGATAATTACGGCGGTAATTATAAGTTACACGAGGTTAATTAAGGTAACTTTTTATCCGTTGAGAATCTGGGAAAACTTCCTTCATGAAAGTTGTAGAACTCGTCGAATCGAGTTCGTAGGAATTTCGTTCCCCGAAAACGGACATCGTATGAAGAAGTTATGGCCTTCGGAAGTTTGGAAAATTTTGTATAAATATTGGGTATTTTTCAGAAATTTCATTTTTGCCCGAAAATTTCCCAAACTCTCCCAACGCAGCCGGATTTTCCGCCGGAGCGTGGAGGCGCGTCCAGCGTCCGATGGCGACGTGGTCGGTGGCGTTGGACTCGTCTCGTCCTCCTCTTCATTTCTCCCGAAGAAACTTTCCCCAAATTCGTGACGGAAAGTTGTCAACCGGAGCCGACAGTTTCTGCCAAAAAGGGAAAGCTTGCCGGCGACGTTTCCGCCCACCTCCGGCAATGAGACCTGTTGGGTTTTGCTCCCCTCCTCTCCAGAAACCTCCCCATGGTGGTGGATCACGGCGGCACGGCCTAGATCGGCGGGAACGAAACTTTGCACTTTTTGGGATCTAAAACCTACCGACACCGATTCCGGCCACTTACACTCCGATCCAGACTTTGAGGTAGTTACTAAACTTGTTGGGATTGTTGAGATGTACATGCTGGTAAAATTTGGTGTCAATCGGAGAACTTTTCTCCGGCGTCTGACCACCGCCGGCGGCGGCGCGTGGGAGGCGCGTCCGGCCGGTCCAGGAGCAGTTCCTTGCTCCGTTTGACTTGGTTCGTCGATACGAACAACTTTCGTGTTTTGACTTTTGTCAAATTCGGTCGTTTGACCGATGGTCAATTAACCCGATTAATCGGATCGTACGATTTACGATTCGAGAGATCCGACCGTTGGATGATCATGAAATTTGATCGTGGGGTTAATATTGTGATTATAAGCATGTTGGACCGTTGGATTATTGAAATTATATCGTTTGATCAATGATCAATTATGCAATGATTATGGATCGTTAGATCCGTGATGATCCGACCGTTGGATCATCACCATTTTTGGATATGATGTTAGGATGCTAGAAATAAGCATGTGGTTGAATTTTGAAAGTTTTGGATTTCGTGTGGGACCCGTTGATGAATAGTAGACGTGAGACCCAAGTTGACCGACGGTTGACTTTTGGTCAAATGGTCTAGATTAATAGTCCCGATGTCGTAGGAGACATTTGAGGAACATTGAATTATTTTGGAAGTGTATTATGCTAATTAGAAGTTGCATAATCATAGGTGTTTACGAGAGGTAACACGTACGTGCGCATGTCGTTTCCTGTTACTATTTGAAGACGCAGCAGGATTAAGAGGTGAGTGAATCTCACGATGTTTTTATATATATGAATATTAATTCATATTGTGTTGTTTGTGAAAATAAATGATTACATTCATTTAAATGATTTTGTGATATACAATTAAATAAATAATTTAATTGATATATCGGCTTTGTGAAATTGGTGTTAAAAACAATATTTGAAAATATTCATTTTATTGTTTTGTGAATTTTAATGGGAACACAACATTTCAAATTATGAAATTGTGTTCGCCTATTTAACTGATTTTATACAAACGGACTGTCCTGGGGACAAAGTAAATGGGTGAAAAATGGTAGCCCATCAGTTAGAGCTCTAGACTGCATATCCACGTATCTAAGTGTTCTTCGAAAACAAAGATGAACACTTTACGTAATGAAGGAGAATACATTGGTATTCTGGCTTTATTCCGCCGCTAAAAGATACTATGTAATGAAGGAGAATACATTGGTATTCTGGCTTTATCCGTCGTGTGGAATCCTAATAAAGGAGGGGAACAATGGTACTCTCGCTTTATTCGTCCGTGTTGTTTTTGAATAAATGATTTATTAAAAGAAGAAGAAAAATGGTATTCTCGCTTTTAATCATTTGAAGATGAATTTGGTTTTGTGTGAGTAAAGATCGAGGGTTTATATTATTTAACATGCTGGATTACCCTGGTATTAACATACACGTTTATGGGGCGTGTGGGGTTAAAATACGTGTTATGGGACACGTAGGTTCAGTATATTAGATAATACGAATCTTCCGGATTGGAAATGGAAACTTTGGTTTTTAAATGATTCTTTGAAAATAAAGAATTCAATTTTGGGAAAATGTATTCGGTGTGAGTAAACTTAGGTCACTCATACCAGCTTCGTAAGCTGACCGGGTTTGTTGATATAACCCGGTACACTATTCCACGGTGTAGGGTTTAATCGTGCAGGTTAGGTAACCAGAGATGCATTGAAGGTTTGGTAGGTAAACCGTTATCGACCATAAGTGTTATTATTTGACTTCCGCTGTCTTGTAATAAATTACTCTGATGGATAAATTAATTACTATCTTGTAATATCAATTTATTATTTAATTTATGGTTTGTAATATGTAACCCTAAAGAACGGGTCAACATTTACATTTGTTGGACATGGAGTATGTGTTGTTGTACTTGAATTAAAAGAAAAAAATTCTTGTGCATATTTGTATTTGATATTCCATGTAGTCACGTTCCCGAAATGGTTTGTAATTAAGGGCAAAATGCATTATTAATTGATTGGAAAATCGGGGCGTGACAGAGCTAAAGGCTCAGATTAATTTAAATGTTTTGCTAACCCAAGAGAATGAGAAATTGCAGGTTGAATTGACTGAAACTAGAGACAAGTTCAGCAAATTCGATATCAGTTCGGAAAAAGTGTCAAGAATGATTGGGTTTGGAAAAACTCACAATAACAGAGAAGGACTTGGTTATGATGGTGCACCAAAAGAAACCTTACAGTTTGTGAAGGAGAATAAGCATGTTCCTAAGGTACTTGTCGCTGAAATACCTGTGTCAAAACCTGCATTTAAATCTGTCTCAGAACAGGGATCGATAACATGTCATCAATCCCCTCAGGTAAGTAAAGAGTTACAACCATGTACTCATCAGTCCAGGTACGTCCCTAGACCAAAAATCTTTGTTCCTACATGTTATTTTTGTGGAAAACTTGGACACATTCGTCCAAGGTGCAACTTGCTGCGTAGAAAAATAAGAAAACAGAAGCAAGGGTCAGGATTTAACCCAGCTGCATCTCTGCAGGTTGATCTGAAAAAGCATTTAGAAATAATTAATAGGATTGCAAAGCGGATTGCAATCCCAGAAGGTCTGGAGACGAAAAATAAACAGACCTGGGTGAAAAAAGGAGCAAATAAATATTTTTCAGATTTGTGCAATGATTTTCATGCATCTATGAATACTGATAATAAATCTTGTTTGTTAACCTCTTGCAGGAATGTCAACAAGGATGAACGCCACATGTCTTGTGGTTCTGTACTCTCTAAATGAAGAGAATGATGATGTCTATGATGATCCTATTCTTGATCCTCCGCCAATCATGAGGACTGATTTTAAGCAAGTTCAAAAGGATTACTATGCTCAAGACATCATTGGAAGAATGGATGATATAATTTGAACTCAAATACAAGCTGCAAGTGAGGTAAGTAGTGATTTTGCTTATGTGTGTTTTTTGGTTGCTAATAAAGTGAACATAAACATAATTTCATATTTTGGTGTTGTGTCACTTTTTGAACCAAAAATTGTTAAAAAGGCCTTGGTTGATGATGATTGGATTAATGCTAGGCAAGATGTGTGTCACTTAAGAATGTCATAGGTGTGTGCACTAAGCTCTGAAAATTTTCCTTGAATTTGTCAAACAACATGCATCCATTGTGTGTGAACCCATGGTAGTATAGTAACATTCACATTGAATATTTTTCTTTTGGTTCACAAAATTTCCAGATTTATAAGGATTGCATGTAGGGTAAGTATCCCACACTGTTTGCTAGGGTAAGTTGATCTTAGATTGACAAAGTATTTTTCATGGCTTCAAATATGTGATTATGACAAGTTGTTAAGCTAGTTCTGAGTTCTGTTTTCACATGGCTATGTAATCTTGAGCATGGGCAAAATATTCTTAATCACCTTTGGATTTGCACTTGCACACATCTTTTCTTTGTGGTGGTAAACATCAGCTTGGTTGATCAGGTACAGGTCACAAAATAATGAGTTGATTGTTCATTGCTCCTTGTTCAATAAAAAAAAATATATTATATTATTTTGGAGCATTATCAGGCTATTTCCAAAGTAACCAGGCCCTGGTCGTGGTGAACGATATAGAGATTGGGCAGAAACGGGAATGGTTTGATGGCCAGGCTATTCCTAAAGTAATCAGGCCTTGGTCGTGGTGAACGATACATGGATTGAGCAGAAAAGGGAATGGCTTGGTCACCCCGGTGGTATGTGAATCACAAATTTTGTGAGTAAATCAAGTGTGAATGGCCGAAAAAAAAAATCAATATATTGCCCACACAGGAGGTATAAGGAGTGCAAAAAGATTGCTTAATTTCTCTGTTTGTGACCTTCTGGGATTCCTAGCATGATATAGATCCCACATTGAAATTTGTTCACCAATCACCACAAAGGTACAAGGATACTCGATCATACTCTTGCCTACTTTGTTGTGTCTTAACTTGATTCAATAGGTGAAATTTGCTTGTTTTGTTTACATTGTGAGGTTATGACATATACTTTGGATAAAGGCTATGCCTCTTCCCTCTTATTAGTGTGTGGATAATTCCCTATTCATTGTGTGTTTGCATTGATTATTTTTGCATACAAATTCATCAATTCAGGGGGAGTTTTTAGTGTTTGGTCACTATATTTGGTGGTTGCTTTGTGATGCAAGTCTCTTGCTTATCTATCACATAGTGGTACTTCTAAGGGGGAGTTTCTTAATGGCTTTGGCATCCCTATTCAAAAAGGGGGAGAAGAAGAACCTATGCTATATTGCTATCTTTGTTGGCTTTGTTTAAATATGCTATATTGCCACAGTTGTTCTTCACAAGGTCTTTTGCTTCTAAGTGTTTCAGGTGTGAGTGTATCATTTAAATGGTCACTGATATGGAAGTATGATCCTTGGTTCTTGCAGCATAGGTTGTTGACTATGAGTTGTTTTGTATAGGATGCCAAAGGGGGAGATTGTTGGTATATTTAATGTTGGCATTCCTAAACAAAACATTGATTGATTAGTAGTGTAAACAACCTATGCCACTTTAAGGTAAGTGGATATGCATGGTAAGTATGTGTTTATGATCTCCTTAAATGGATATGATTTTCTTAACAAAATCGTTGATTTAATTTTGTTTAAGAAAAATCTTTTACCGCTGCGTTTATTAATTGTATTTGAATCCTAATTAATTTAGGATCTTTTCAGCCAAATCTTTTATTGTTTTATCTTCTAATTGATAATCTTTTTAATAAAGATATTTCCTGATAGGAAGTCAATTAGGGTTAGGACTTTAAAGTGAGGGGGAGTCGTTGCTCCTATATAGGCTGATTGACACAGGTGCCGTGGGGCATGCTTGTAGGCTAGAGATTATTGTTTATCTCATGTGTTGCTGCGTTTATATGAAAAGCATAAAAGCATAGTTTGTTTTATGGATTCACTTGTACATGTGAAGTGAATCCTTTGTTGCATAATTGTCTCATTCTCTCGTGACCAGTAGAGAAGAGTTGCAGATTGAAGATTGAAGGACGCGCTCAGTTCCTTCGTTATCAAGAGGAGAGATTACGGAAAAGAAGAATCAAGGCAAACATATAGACTAGGGTTGCTAGTTGTAATGGTAATCGAGGTTTACCTTTGTTTGTAAGAGATTTTCTCAATTTCTTCTTAGTGATTGATCCTCTTTCTGGGCTTGTGCCTCGCAGTGATGTTTCCTCAAGTTTGAGGTTTACACTGCGTAAACATATCGTTGTGTTCTTGCTGTTTTCGTTTTTTTCAGAACACTGGGATTGATAGTGTCACTTCAATCCTAGACGTGAAACACGTCATCTATTACTTGCTTCCAGCACGTTTGGGATTGTCAGCGTATATTCAATCCTAACACAGATACACACGTTCCAGTTTTTAGACTTTCTACTTCACGCCAGAATGTGAAGATATGGAACCTGAAGAATGTGAGAATACGAGCTCCCCAAACCAGCCAGAACAAGAAGAAGAAAATATATATGGGCAATGTTTATATCTGCCTTACACCAGAAAGTGAAGATGTAAAAACTGCAGCACGTGAGATTGCGACCCCCTCAAATCAGCCAAAACAAGAAGAAACATTGGGCAAAAGTTACTATTCTGAGGAGTGGTCAACGGCTCCTCATCCCCTAAAGGAGTGGAGCTCTTGGGCCATGAAGAAGGCCAATTAATTAAGGTCGTCACTCAGTATGGATTCATTCCTCGGATCATCATCATTGGGATGAATTCATGTTTCAAGCCGCAACTTTTTCATCTTCTCAGCCACGTCTGAGATCTGAGTTTCAGGGTAGCTAGTGTTTAGTATGCTAGGCTAGGGAGGTATTAGTTTTAGTCTGTTATATATTGTCGAATATTATGTAAAGAAGCCATTGCAATTAATATTGCATTGCTTGTTATACACATATATTTTTATTAATGAAAAATCTCATTTTTCCATACAGATTCTAAGAAAATTACATATGCGATTGCTGATATGGGGCATGCGGGAGGTGATCAAACTTGGGAGAACTCCTTACCTTCTAATGCATATTCTGCTTTTATCCTTGATCAGTTAGGAATGGGTTGCCCCAAGGGTTTATCGTTCTTTGTAATTTTTTTTAATTTTATATAAAAATAAAAATAAAAAAATAACATGTCGTTGTTCAATAGTAAGTATTCCCGCCTGCCGTAACAACGCCAACGTCGGTGTCTCCAATCCCACTTATAAGGTATTATTGTACTTGTCTTATCCCTTTATTCCACCTTCTCTTCACCATTGTCGTCAATTATTAACAACTACTGTCTATCTACATCGAACATTGTCAGAGAAAACAAGTTTATGATAAGCTTGTTGATGACTGCAGAAGTTGGGCGCAATATTGAATGGACGCAGTTTTAATAGTTAGATATATACTAAATCACTCAAACCAATTTAACCAAATGATAGATCTTCATGTACACTTTTTTTTTTTTGGCTTATTATATATAAATAATCTTTTTATCTATGGTAGAGTGCTTGCCGTCAGACTCATGATTAGAATTGGCTTACCACTTAGTTATTGTGCTTGATATTGAACTTACACTAAGGTTAGTTTGTTTTGAACTTTAGACATCGCAATTTGAAAATCGGTTACCGCCATTGCTGATGTCATGACGTAGAATTCGGGTGGATAGCCCGTTCACGTTGGATCCGGCCCACTACTCTCCCGCGTGTGAGCGTTTCCTGTCTTTTTCCCACCTATTTTATCCACAAACACTCACACACGTGTGTTTCTTCAAGCTCAGTCTTTCTCAAAAACAATTCTTCTGTTCTCTGTAATTTTTCTCCCAAAAATCACATAGACAAATACATTATCTTCAACCTCCGAAGCTCTAAAAGGCTGATGCAAGCCAAATTACGATAATGACCCTTTCCCCCACCCTCTCCATTTCCAGCCCTTCGCCTCTTTCTGCTCCAATTTCCAAGCTAAACCCTAAACCCCACCACCTCTCCTTCCTCGCCAAAACCCCGGACTCATCCTTACACAGGAGATTCCTCTCTGGCCACCGGAAATTCCTCCACGGCGAACGGTTAGCGTTCTCGGTGAGGGCAAAGCCAAAGGACCTCATCCTCGGGAACCCGTCGGTGACAGTCGAAAAGGGAAAGTACAGCTACGACGTCGAAACCCTAATCAACAAGCTCAGCGGCCTCCCTCCACGTGGCAGCATAGCACGGTGCCTGGAAATCTTCAAGAACAAGCTCTCCCTAAAAGACTTCGCTCTGGTTTTCAAGGAGTTCGCGGCGCCTGGCGATTGGCAGAGATCGCTCCGGCTGTTCAAGTACATGCAGTGCCAGATATGGTGCACGTGCAAGCCGAACGAGTACATATACACAATCATGATTAGCTTGCTTGGCCACGAAGGCCTGCTTGACAAATGCGCTGAGATTTTCGATGAAATGCCGAGCCAATGCTATTAGCATGCCCCTGTATAAGTTGCAAACTCTCCATCAAAAGTTTGCAGTGGGGAGTAATGACCTTGAGGAATGTTTGTGTAAAGAGGAAAAAAAATGTTGAAGGTGTGTAACAAAAGAAAAGTTTCAAATTATTGAAAGAATTCATGTGGGATCAAATCACTTGGGTCTTAGTCTTGCTGTGGCCTCCGAGTCTCTGACTGTGTCCCATCCTTAAAGAGTCTTTAAGTTTCTATTTGAAACTAGGTAAGAGAGCAAAGGGATTCGCTGGCTGGTTACTGAATCTCTATAGGTATATGTAATGTATTTGTAGTTTTCTTGTTCTTAAAAACTGTTGGAAGTGACGAGTCTAGAGAACATCAGTTGGCACCTTCAACATCAGTAACAGTAGTGGGAATTGAAATATGGAAACACTCTTGAAAGGCTGGGCAGGTACCCATTTGGACTTGCTGAGTGTCTAACTCTAGTTCTGGCCAGGCAAGTTCAAGTGAACATGATATTTGAAAACTTAGAGGTACAAGCTCATTGCCTTTTTCCTGCCATATTATCAATTTGGTCATTTCTGCACACATCTATAGACTATAGTATGATATTCAGGGCCGTCCCGATGCAAAGGGAGGCCTAAGGCGAATGTTAAAAAAATATATATTAATAATAATTAATCTTCCAATTTTAGAATTAAAATATAAAGAATTTGTAATTTTTCATGAAAATATTTAATCATTCTTTACCGACCTCTGCAACTAATACTGACAACATTTTTGTACTCAAATTTTCTCCCAAAAAAAATAAAAATTTATATGTGAAAGTGTAAAACATGGTCATACAATAAAAATAATTGTTTGGATTGAGTTTAAGATTTGAGAATAAAATGAGAGAAAATAGAAGCAAATTGATAATCGAGATTAAGAATTGAAATAGAAAGAGGGAGAGTAAACACTAGAAAAGGTTTTCTTTTTGTCTAAAAAGTTTAGTAAAGGTTATGGAGAAAATGAAGTCTTTTTTCTTAGATTAAAGAATTGTTTGATTGAGTTTGATATATAAAAAATAAATAAAAGGTTAGACAAAAGAGAGAGTCAGATGCAGTTATGCAGCTATGCGCCTATGCCAGCAAAATCAATGCCTTGACTTTTATTAAGTCAGATCTTAAAAATCATGCAAATGCACGTGTGGTGAAACAATGGAAAGATACCTCTTATTTTGAGCCTGACTAGGAAGTTTTATATTCTTATTTTGGGTTTTATTAATATACCAGTATAAATGATCTTTCAATATTTGAGGCCTTGTGTTAGCTGAGGCCTAAGGTGGTTGATTTGTATGTGTTTTGCATACAAATTAGGTCTCTAATCACTCTAGTAATACTAATCCAAAGGCCGTTTAGTGTCTCTAATCCTTGAATTGCACCATTGTAGGGTTTACGAGCATCGGATGGATATCGAGAGCAAAATGGCGGGTTTTGGAGCTTTTAGTGGTTTTCCAGCAAAAGGACGAAAAGTCAACCCGAGGACCGAAAGTCAACTCGTGGTCAACCCCTACTTTAGAGCGTCAACGAGTCAACATGAAGTCCCGGAAGTGAGTCGCAAGAGAATTTCGGAAGATTGGTCAAAAGTCAACCTTTGGTCAACTCCAAGGGTCGTGGTCAAAATCAAGACGAAGTCAACCGTATGATTCATCTACACAAGCTTCCAAATCAGCAAGGACTATGCTAGATATGGTGAGGACACCTATTGATTATTCTCCTTTTTATTCCCTTAAGCATTTACCCTCTTACCCTTCATTTATCCTACCCAACCATTAGATATCATTAGCTTTTAATCCTAGCCATTCATTCTCCCTTCCGTAGTTTATAAATACCTAGTATTTCCCCATTAGGTCATTCATCATTCAGCTAGCCTCTCACACATCACTCTCACCTTCCCTTTCTTCCTCTCACATTTTCCCCATCGGTTTGCTTTCTGGCCGCCAGTCGACCGGTCGACACCAGGCCATCGACCGGTCGACGGTCGATGGGATCCGCAACTTCCGCCACTTCCACCACTTCCTCCACCATCTTGGGCAGCTAGGATCCTCACCAAACATCAAGGACGTCATCTAGATCCAAGGAGAAGAAGGAGACACCATTGATTGAGAATTCCTCAACCTTTCTCTCTCTTGTATTTATGTTTATTGCTACTATTGTGATATGATGATGTATACTTTGATGGATAGTGAGTAGTTACTTTGTTGGGGACTAGGGTTGTGTGCCCTAGTCCAATGCAACTTTGTGATGCTTTGATTAATGAATAAATGCTTTTGTTGATTCATTAGTATGTATATTGTCTAATTTCATATGTATTGAATGTGTATTTGAGAAATTCACCACTCTTTTGTATGCATTTGGTCCATTTTGTATGAGTTTGAATGAGTTGGTTACCTATTTCTACTTTAGGCAATTGGCAATATGTGTGATGAGCATGTTTCACTATGTATGACCCTTAATTCGTGTGCTTTACGCCTCCTTTCTTTCTCCCTTTTCGCGGAGAGTCCCTAAGACCCTAATAAGACTTAGGAATACCTTAGAAGGAATCCACTCCACATCGATAATATCGGTGGAGTGGTGGGTTATGCATGTGTTGTTTGTTTGAGTCCCTAAGCTTCGACACTTTACGCCTCTTAAGCACTATAGGGGATTCAGTATTAGGTAACTTAGATGAATCTCCTATGACACCTAGAGAGTTCGAATGACCCTAATAAGGCATTTGAATACCTTAGGAAAACACGTTCCTAGAACCATAATATGGATAGGATACGGGACTTGATTCGTGGACACATTGGCATGATTGAGTTGATTAAAGCATCGCTTGTTGCATTGGACTTAGGGTTTGCCCGAAAACCCCAACATTTACCTTATTGTGCACACACTCTACTTACTTTACTTGCTTGCATTACTTATCGTTTGTCTTTGCATTTCACTATCTTTCCAAACTCACCACACTTCTACACACCGCACATTGTCACATACACACTCTCACTCACTCTTTTCACATCTTGTCATTCCATTAAAGTTAGAGTTTCCCGACCACACACTACCTTGAGATTGGAGACCGTCAATCCCTGTTGGAACAACAATCCCGTATCTCAATATCACTTACCACTATCTTTGCTTTGTCAGCGGCCGCCTTGCTCGCCTTCCCCTTGGGCCGGCCCTGATGATATTTGAACTAATCTTTTCCGCATGCTTATGAGATACACTTGGCCATAAAATTTTCTAAGGGATTGCAATGGCATTAATATTGGATAAAAATAAAAATAATTGAAGTACAATGTCAAATGATCAAAAATGTCAAAATTGTTTTCCCATTTTTTGGAGGTTGGACGTTGGAGGCAACAATGGAGACTCCTCTTGCTGAAGTACTAGTTCCGGTTTGCTCAGTCTCTTGCGGTCTTCTTCCTCTAGAAAGAGAACTTGAAAGCACCAGCCTTTGAATCTGTAACCGAATCCCAGAAGGAGGGTTTATTCTGTTGGGCCTTCTTCTCTTCTGCTTTCTGCAACAAATGATCAATAGTGCCAGGAAAAGAAGCCTCAATAGCATTTCTAAACTTATCATACAAGTTCACCCGATCTCTCGTTCCAGACACCAGAGTGCTGGCATTTGGCCTCTTAAGAAAATCCAAGACATTCAACAAATTCCTCCTGCAAAACATAAAAATCAGGTGTCAACATTCTTTTATGTCAGAAAATAATGGATATTTAAATTGCTTTGGGTTTTTGTTTTTTTGGGAGTTCCATTTTCATCTGAAGCTATTTGGAGGCACAAACATCTTAATATGTGTTGACATTATTTTTTCTCACCTTGAATCCTTATGCCTCTTTTTCATCAAATCATTCTGCTATTTTCTCATATGCAATTCAAATTCCCTTGTGTCATAGGTCACATGATACACCTGCTCAGTTGGCCCCCATGACTATGTCACATTTATCTGTTTACTAACATCTAACTGTCCCAATGAGCTGAGTGCTCTGTAAGCTAGGAACAATATAAACCCCCCAATCGTACCTAAATTTTTGACTTGTTAGATACACCTCGTACAATATGTAAGACTAAACATAAAAGTTGCCACAAGATCATTCATAATAATATAAACACAATTGTTTGCCGTCTAAACATGATAATCAAATAAGATATAAATTGATATTAGAACGTGTACCTGAGGAACAAAGACATAATACATGTTGAAGACATTTTATTAGCTAAAGGTCTTCTGCAATCCTCTAAGCTTAAGCGTCTTTCAATGGGGCAAGAATTGTATGCTTGGTTGTAGAGGTTGCAGGGACCTTTGGCATCCTTATATATGAGCTAGGTTAAGCCTTGAACCCCTCCCATAAAGGAAGTTCAATAAGACTTAACTTCACTCTAAGAATCCTAAAGATATCATATCGTTATGATTATCTTAGTAATTAGATAAATAGATTTCTATCCTTAACCAATAGATATACACATTGATTAGGTTACTAGAATTGAGTTCCATTTCCATTTCCATATTATTTAGCCTAAAGTATTTTATCAATTGTTATTTACTTAAGATAAACATGTGATAAGTCCATAAATATCTTACATTCTCCCACTTGGACTATCACAGTTTATACAACAATTGAACCAAAATACATAGTCTAAATAACAATTGAAGTGTGCACCAGAATATATATGTAAATTCTCAGAATCTATTCAGACTTGGTCAAAATGCAGACACTAATATAGAACCAAGAAGAAAGATATGCCTTAACAAAGCATACTGCTTCAAGATCACTAATACCAGCAACCGCAGTTCACATAAGCCTCAATTCAAGATACGATAAAAATTCAAGCACATGTTTTGTATATCCAAAACTTTAATACATATGCCTATAGTCCAACCGAATGGTTTTGAATATCAAAATCACAAACACAACTTTAACACTGGTGGATTCTGTACTGAATGTGTTTGTTACTTTACTGTAGTATTGTGCAAAGCACAATTCAATCCACCTGATAACAAATAGCTATTTAGATTCAAAGCATATAATGCTTTAGTCGACAACAATATTGCTGCAGCAAAAATAAATTGAATACCTTGGAATTTTATTTATGAAATCCCTTAGTAATAATCCATTACCAAAAATAACAAGGTAATCATCAGTAGAAGTTAATAACTCCCACTAAGGCTATCAAATATTTCATTGAAAATTCTAGCCTTTAACACTGTCTTAAAATTTAATGACAGTACACAGCCAAAACAAAATACTATTTGTTAAAACTTAATCTGCAGAAAACCGAATAGCATATTGGCATACTCCATAGAAAACTAAATCCATTTGAATTGAATATGCAATTACAAGAGAAATAGTCAGCAACTTAACAAGCAATACAAAACTCAAAAGTTGCTAAAGGAATAAATTATAATTCACCAAAAAATTACTCCCACTAACCCCAAAATGTAAGAGGTTTCTGTAACTTTCTCTATACGAGTGCATATAAAACAAAGATTGAAAAAGTTGTTCAGTCTTCAAATTAATTAAAAACACACATCACCACTTTAAGAATTATCCTTGTCAATTAAGGAATTTTGAAATAAGACTCAAGGAATATTTATGAGCCAAAATAATTCAATTACCCAAGATACATACAAAAAACTTTATTGGCTGCATGTATAATTTTAATACATAAAATTATATTTTCTTGTTCATGTAAAAACAAGAACACATCTAGAATTTCAGTTTCTATCATACAAAAATATGATTTTTCAAAAAACATAAAAGATAACTAAAATATGATCTTTTACTCCCACTGTTCCTTATTCTAATTTTTTTTTGTTTTCTGATTACAAAAAAAATACAAGAATCCAAATAACAGTGAGAAATATTGAAAACCAAAAAACACCGAGTTGCAAATTTTAGAAAAATGAATTAATTAACAAACTTTAATAATAATAAAAAAATACATATATAATACTTTTCCCCCTTTTTTTTTATTATTGCTGATTTACAATAAGGATACTAGTAACACATAGAAGACAATAGTAAAAAAAATAGTCTCCATATACATAAAGATACATATATACACATTCTATGTGTTATTCTTTTGACAAAACAAAAATCTGCAACCAAGGCTTTTGAAGAACACTTTGATAGTAACTGAAATATAAATAGTATCAATAAAACTCTCAAGGTGTGTAAATGCACACAACACCATATAGCAGCAGGTGTATATACCAAAAAAAATATAGTTTTATCGACATTTAGAAACTTCAACCATAGACAGCCAAATAACACATATGTATCAAGAATATGAAAACTTAATGGTGAAAAACGGCAATGCAACTTAATTTCAAAAGAGTACGTACTGAACCTTTTATCAAAAAATTGATGATAATAAAATCAAAATAAGTTTTAGTCTATCATATTATCCTCCACAATGTGGATTACTAGTAACTTCATGTAGTATAACAACCAAGACTACAAGACTAGTTCATCATAAATTGGTTCCTCTAGTATGTCAAGCCAAAATTGTTTTCAAATTTTTCATTCCCAGAATAAATTTTATAACAAGGAACCAAAATATCAGTGAGATAAACAATTTGCTAAGTTTCTTTGCATATTTTATGGAAACAATATCAACAGAGAAATGAAAATGAAACACTTAGCAATAAATTAATACAATACAAAATACTTATTGTATTAAGCCCCTTATAGAGAGTTTCTTTAAACAATGCCAGCATCACCTGTGTGGCAGAAGACATGACATTCTGAAGTTCTGAATCACACAACCAATGCAAGCAAAACCATGGTAGTCCTAAGTCAGTCAACACCTGTATGGCAAGAAGAAAAGACTTAGGAGTTTGCATGTGATTTTGGTCACTTTGTTGTGTGCTATTCTTATATTTTAAGACTATGTAAAGTCGATCCTCCTGTGGGAGATACAGTCATGGCCCTAAACTATAAAATACAAGTTTTTGATCTGTTTAAACCATAAGACCATTTGAGAATCTTAGTGAGGAATTGTTGTGTGCAACATGCTCACCAAAACTATCAAATAGTCACAGACCAAAATACCAGTTGGTTTCTTAAGTTCTCATCCAAGTATAAGAAAAAAAAAATTCTTTTAGAGAATACAAACTTTGTTGCTTGTGGATTTTATTCAACAATGCTGAATTAGGAGAATTTTCTTGTCATTTATCATACAGGCAACAATTATAAGACAATTCAATTATCAAATCAAGCATAGAGCATATAAACATTCAGTGATTAGAAAACCATTCAAGAATAGTTATAACATGTTAAATCAATGAATATCTACTAACCAATCAGGGTAACATGCTTATACAAAAAATATATGTATCTATATGCATCCCTGTTACGCTCTAAGCAAGAATTAATAATTAGAATTGAAAATTCGAGAGTTCATGAAGAACATACCTTAAGCTGACATGGAAGCACATTCTTTATTTCATAAATCTTTCCTTAGTAAAATAATACTTTCCCTATTTCTGGTCTCTTTAGAGAAAAATATCATTTACTATGTTTCCTGTAGGCTTAATTAGTTAAGTAAAGGAATCAACTTTAAAAGAACCATTTGGCTAAACAAGGAAAGACAAATGAAAATTGAAACCAAACATGATAGATGATATTAATGTTTCCATGTTTGTCTTCATATATTGCACAGCGGAATGAAAGGATACATATATACCTTTACCAGGACATGTGTTTCTGTCAAAAAAACACCTTATAACAAATTTCTTGAAATTGATTCAAAGATTGAGCCATAAAAATAACCTTCAATTATAGTCCTATGACTATAACTTCTTTATGTGATTGTCTAAATAATCACTTATCATGTTACCTTGAAGATTTTATTCTTAAGTCAATAAATGATTTATTTAGCTTAAAATTGACATCAAATAAAAAAAAAAACATGATCAAAAATGCTTAATAATATTTATAAGAACACTTGAAACAATGCTTAAGATTGATCACAAGTAATTTAGCTAAATCATGAATATATAAGCATCACAACTTTATCAGCCAAAAATTGTTCTAACCATAAGACAAAACCTCGATCATGTCCTGTTTCAAATGCTAATCAAGCACATCCAGAATACAAAATCGAACAATGCTGAAGAAGGATTAAAATTTGTGGTTTCTAAAAGTTACCACCATGTTTGTCAGTTATGTAATTGAACTTTGGCCCAAAAAAACAAATTAAGTACAATTTGATGCACAAATGACTGCATAACAAAAGTTTCTTATAGTTTTTCTTAAGCAAAACAGATAAGTAAGCATTCACAGCATATAACAAGAAGTGAAGGGTCTTGAGAAAAGAATAGCATACATTTCAACATTTAATCCCTTTTTCCATTGAGTCACCCACCTTTTAATATCGTACTAGCTCATTCATACAATAACATCAGACATTCAATGTCAACTGCTAGCTAGAGTCGTCTAAGAAGCTATTTTTCTTCCAAAATGGAAGGACCATTTCAGCATATGTTAGAAAGAAAACAACAATAAATCTTATTTATATATGTCAGCATTAAAAGAAATAGCAGCACAGAAGATAGTTCAAGGACAACGGAGCATGTTATATATATATATATATATATATATATATATATATATATATATATATGTGTGTGTGTGTCCTTTTTTTTTTTTGGAACAAAAATAACAATAAAATCATAAGCATGAACCAACTGGACAAAACAACCTTAATCACGTATTCACGACGTAGCACTTAGATCAGATATTCAATACAAAACATTAAAAGACAAACTCAATTTTCATGACTGCCAATATTTACCAGTTACACATTATCATCAATGTCTTCTCATTTGACTAGTAAATCAAGTCAATACTTAAAAGAGGAAATCTACTTTCATCGACCTCACAAAAATTACCTGCCCAGATTTATTTTTCAAAACCAAATAAAACATGACCAGTCATACTGACTTACTTAGGAGAGCATGAAATCATGCTTAATTCCATTGCTCGCTGAATTTTATACCTCAAGCATGGATTCCTTAGCTTCTGTTAATTTCAGATCCTCTTTGGCAAATATTGAAACCAACAGATCACTTCACAATATGAGATAGACAATATATCAAGGTCTCAGATCCTCTAAGCATTATTCTAATCCCAACTGAGGAGTAATCCAGAATTCCTTAGACGTAGGTTAAGGTTCATTGTACCATTTGGTTTGGCAAGGTCTGTATATGTTTCAGAGGTACAGTAGGTAAATTTACCGTATTCGCCCAAGGCGCGCAGAGAGTCTCTAGGCTGCACAAGACAGCGGCTCGTTCCGAACTCTGCTGGAATGGAGATTCTTGGTCAAACTTTGCTGGAATTAACCAAAGCATGCAAAGTCATGTGCTAGCCAATTGGAGAGCAAACTCTTTCTCTTTTCTGCTTTATCAACCACTGCCGCGCCGCTTATGATGTCCTTATGAATCCACTCTGAGTCAAAATACAAGGTCAGAATTTCATGAATTCATTAAGTGAGTAATCAAATTCATAACAAAAATTTCATGAGAAGAGTTGTCTATAATCTGATCGAGCCTGCTCTGGCAATTAATTATAGATTTTGTTTGGTCGATATCCAGCGAAGGTTTTGACCGTCCATTAGGATCCTCTTCCTCTCTAGTAATTAATCGTCCTTCTTGATCTGTCGCGTGAGAGAAACAAAAAGAAGGAGAAGGACGCCAGAGTTTCTGGGTTCCTCATGCAGGCGGAATGTCGTTTAGGTTGAACAAGGCAGCGGCTCATTCCAGTAGCAGCGACTCTGCTCTTCTCTCACTGCCCTTCCTCTTCTTTCATTTGTTCATTTGTTGTACGAAGAGGTAGGGAGGAACCTTATAAATTTTTCTGAATTTCGCGTCCTGTCTGACAATCAAGAAACAAAACCAAAACATAAAAAATAAAAGGCGGTAGACCCAGTGGGTCTTCACCTGCTATTCGTTTGGGTTTTATGAAAAATGTGTATTCCTTTTCTTAATGGCATAGACGATTATCAAACAACCGATCTATATTTTTGTGAAGGTGGCTTTGATACCACATGTAAGACTAAACATAAAAGTTGCCACAAGATCATTCACAATAATATAGACACAATTGTTTACCGTCTAAACATGATAATCAAATAAGATATAAATTGAGATTAGAACTTGTACCTGAGGAACAAAGACATAATACCTGTTGAAGACATTTTATTAGCTAAAGGTCTTCTGCAATCCTCTAAGCTTAAGCGTCTTTCAATGGGGAAAGAACTGTATGCTTGGTTGTAGAGGTTGCAGGGACCTTTTGCATCCTTATACATGAGCTAGGTTAATCCTTGAACCCCTCCCATAAAGGAAGTTCAATAAGACTTAACTTCACTCTAAGAATCCTAAAGATATCATATCGTTATGATTATCTTAGTAATCAGATAAATAGATTTCTATCTTTAACCAATAGATATACACATTGATTAGGTTACTAGAATTGAGTTCCATTTCCATATTCATATTATTTAGCCTAAAGTATTTTATCAATTGTTATTTACTTAAGATAAACATGTGATAAGTCCATAAATATCTTACATTCTCCCACTTGGACTATCACAGTTTATACAACAATTGAACCAAAATACATAGTCTAAATAACAACTGAAGTGTGCACCAGAATATATATGTAAATTCTCATAATCTATTCAGACTTGGTCAAAATGCAGACTTGTTATTTACTTTCAGTTTACTTAAACACGTTATCAACACGAACCTTTAGCCCTGAGATCAAAAACCCTAGAACCCTAACCCTAGGTTTGCCATGTTCACCTTGCACCGCCATGCACCACCCCCTTGCTGCCGTGCACCACCCTTTGCTGCCGGCCACTTGCTGCACCGCCACAAACCACCGCTGGCTACTCCTACACCAATATTTGAGAATTTGCCTGGACAGAATAGCCTACTTCGGAAGCGTTTTTACCTCTACTCAACCGTTGGATTAAGTAGAAAATTTGGCGATTAATCAATCTGTGTGTCTACTACTCCCAAATAAAATTTCATCCAGTTCTGACCGTTGGATCTCCAGATATTCAGTTCCGATGTAGTGGTACTCAAGATCAATCCGAGAAAAGAATCCAAGTAAACTTTTATAAGAGTTGCTGCTTTCTGAATTTAATTCAACATTCTTTTTCTCAAGGGACTTCCAACATCCCTCCTCTACCTCCCACCTTTCTATAATGTGGGATCCTTGAACTGAACTTATCCAAACTATGAGAAGCATTAGGGGAGTGACGGGCCTTATACCGCTTGCGGTATATGTAAAACATGAGCACATCTAATGTCATCATGCTATTGGTGAAAGTTCTAAAGCCGAATTATGGGGATTCGAACTAATACTCCGAACGAGGACTCTGTAGAGAGAAGAGACTTTGAACGAGAAGTTCATTGAAGAATTTACCTTCGGATGAGGAATCCGTAGAGAAGAAACGACTTATGGTTCATAACTTAAACACAAATAGGCTCACCTACTTGGGTATGATGTCTAGGTAAGGAGTTTGAAATAAGTGGTATTAAGAGAGCTTGCTCCACCGACATCTCTTATAACTTACCTGGTTATATCTGAGTAGAGCTACCGAAAGGGTTTAAGGTTATGACCATACTACACCAAAGTTTCACCTAAATCCAAAATCCTTGGAAGCATTTCTTGGGAGCAAAGATTGCTCAGAAACCCTCTATTGTTTCGTGGGAGTATTAACTCCGAAACTTACCCTTTATTGTTTCGTGGGAGTATTGACTCCGAAACACACCATATTCTTGTTCTCCATATTTTGGATGTCGAACATGAATGAACTCGATTTTACTCCATTGGATTCTGCGGACATTAGATTCTGAGATGGGCTCATGATATCCTAATGCACCTATCCGCGCAAGAGCTTCTTGCTCAAATCCATGAGCGTTGTTTTGAAGAAACCGCTCTAGACCCTCAAACTGAGATGAACAATGCCAGGTTATTTTTCTTGATGAATCGCCATATGGATATGACACTCCAGTTTGAGTTCATGAAAGAGGTTAGCGCTAGAAGCGCTTCATGAATGTTATGGTAACATTCATTATTCCGAATTTAGAAGAATGATGGACTAATCTCTGCTTATCTGACTTTGATGAAGTCATGGGATATAATTCGGAAATTCTCCGCATCAAAGACTTGAAGCATCTTTGTGGAAAATCATCACAGTTGAACGATTGATTGAGGAAACTCTCACCACCTTCTCCATCTTTGCCTTGAGGAAGGGTATGACGATGATGGCGCCCCTAAGGGAGGACGCCACGAGCAAAATCCTAAATCTAGGGACAAATCCGGACATTTTGATCTGTAAGATTGATTTGCTCAGGAAGGTAGTCGCCATGAGAATAGGCGACCTCGCAAGCATAGGACCGCGAAAGAGTGAGAGAAGACCGCCGTCCCTATAAGAGGGACGCCGCTGGTCAGCGTTGTTGCGCCATTAGTTATGGCAGCACCGCCATCGGCCAAGGCAATCTGCCACCGTCCTAGGGACCGTGAGTACCGAGCCTGTATGCCTCAATCAATGGAGAATCCTCTTCATGATGTCTATTAATTTGGAGCGTTTGATCAATGGGCCATAGTTTGCAATACATATAAGGATGTAATTGCAATGATCAAGACGTCGAGTTTAAGGGTTAAAGACTTTGGAAGCTGATTTTGCTTAAGTGTTTATGTTTTCCAAGTTGATGAAATATGACATGTTTGCCAAGACAATGGATTTAGTTTTGATTTAAGATCAAGATGGAACTTTGAGTGTAAAGCCTTGGTTAATATCTTTAATAAAATCTGAGTTTCTTTTGTAGCCTCGATTTTAATGATGAGCTTACATTCCTCTGTGACTACGATGACAGGACCATCGAATCTTGTGCAAGGAAGAGGGTCTGCCCAATGCCTCTTGCCTAATGGCACTCATATTGATGTCACAAATGCTCTCTACGCTCCAAGAGGAAATAGACCTCTTTTGAGCTTTAAAGATATAAGAGCCAATAGTTTCCATGCTGAGACGCATGATGAGAATGGAAAAGAATTCTTTTGCATTACCTCTAATGACTACGGTAGAAAGCGCATCTTAGAGAAGCTTATGTGTCTCTCTAGTGGGTTATATGCTACCACTATCTGAGCGTGAATTAGGAACGACTAGAATTGTCGTGGCCTGTCCCCACTCTGTCTCATAACGATCCCCCTACTGCAGAAAGTGCGTAGAATTATAGATCTTCAGAAAGTCGCAGATTTTCTTCTTGACGCTTTCTCTGATCTTGCTTAAGTAACTAGATCATATATACCAGCTGCAAATGTGCCTGCAAGGATGCAAGTACCTGAGAAAGGACTTAGACTCAAAGTCGCTACAGCAGCTGCCCCTATGGAAGGGACAGCCGCCAGCGCCACTACCAGTAATGGTGGTAATGTGGCTCAGGCCGTGGCTCCGCTGAGGAAGCGTGGGAGGCCACCAGGTTCGAGGGATTCGCGCCCTAGGAAACGGGCTGCGATGACACCTAATAACCATCTCATCATTGATACTCAAAATATGTCACATGAAAACGTTTCGGATTATGGTTATGTATAAGAGACATCTTTGGGGGACACCCCATCGCTAGAATCTATCCGTGGGAACATAGAGATCTCGATTAATTACACTAGTGTACATGTGACGTGGGATAGAAACTCCATCATTGTTGATGATGTGTTTGCATATGCTTGTGCACGAGAGTTGATTGAGACTGATGATATTGAACCTCGCTCCGTTGATGAATGCCAACGTAGAGCTAATTGACCTAAATGGAAAGATGTCATCCAGGCTGACTTAGACTCACAAACAAAGAGAATGGTATTTGGGCCAGTTATGCCAATACCTTTTGGAATAAAACCTGTTGGATATAAATGGGTCTTTGTTAGAAAGCGTATGAGAGAAACGAGATATAAAGCTCGCCTTATGGCCCAAGGCTTCTCACAACGCCCTGGAATCGACTACGATGAGACATATTCTCTTGTAAAGGACGTCATAACGTTCTGCTACCTTATCAGTGGTAGTTTTCCGAAAAACTGAATATGCAGCTTATGGATGTGGTCATAACATATCTCTATGGGGATCTAGATATGGATATTTATATGAAGGTCTCGGATGAGTTTCATTTACCCAAGTCAAGTGGCTCTAGACCAAGGAGCACTTTTGCAATAAGATTGCAACGTTCACTATATGGATTGAAACAATCTGGACAGATGTGATATACCCGTCTAAGTGATTACTTGATTGGAAGAGGGTATGTGAACAATAAATTATGCCCCTGCATGAAAACAAGTTCTGGATTTGTAATAGTAGCGGTCTATGTCAATGACATAAACATTATTGGAACTCTTGATGAACAAACCGCTGACTATTTGAAATCTGAGTTTGAGATGAAAGATTTTGGGAAAACACGGTTTTGTCTCGGTTTGAAACTTGAGCACCGTGATAATGGGATTCTGATTCATCAATCAGCTTATACCCAAAAGATGCTCAGGCGTTTTAATATGGATAAAGTCCTTCCTGTTAGCACTCCCATGATTGGTCGCAATCTAGATCCAAAGAAGGATCCGTTTCGCCCAAGGGATGATGGTGAAGACGTTTTAGAGGCTGAGGTATCGTACCTAAATGCAATAGGCGCATTATTATACTTGGCACAGTGTACAAGACCCGATATCTCCTTTACTGTCAACTTGTTAGCTAGATTTAGCTCTGCGCCCACGCAACGCCATTGGACTGGTATAAAGACTATCTTTCTTTACTTGAAGGGTACGATTGATATGAGCTTGTTCTTGTCACGCCCCGATTTTCAAATCAATTAATAAGGCATTTTGCCCTTAATTACAATACATTTCGGGAACGTGACGACATGGAATATCAAATACAAATATGCACTAGAATTTTTTTCTTTTAATTCGAGTACAACAAATATACTCCATGCCCAATAAATGTAAATGCTGACCCGTTCTTTAGGGTTACATATTACAAACCATAATTAAATAATAAATTGTTATTACAAAATATTAAATAATTAATCCATCAGAGTTTATTACATAAACAGCGGAAGTCTTATAAACCAATAAATGAATGCAACCTTGCTTTCTCCTGGTTATCCTAACCTGCAGGTATAACCCCTACACCGTAGAATAGTGTACCGGGTTATATCAACAAACCCGGTCAGCTTACGAAGCTGGTATGAGTGAACTAAGTTTTACTCACACCGAATACATTTTCCAAAACTAAATTCTTTTATTTTCAAGAATCATTTAAAACCAAAAGTTACCATTTCAAATCCGGAAGATTCGTATTATCTAATATACTGAACCTACGTGTCCCATACCACGTATTTTAACCCCACACGCCCCATAACGTGTATGTTAATACCAGGGTAATTCGGAATATTAAACAATATAAATCTTCCTAAAAATCAGATTCCCAAAACTATGATTTCATTCTTTTTAAGAATCGTAAATCATAATAATTTAAATCAATACTCACACTAAATCATTTATAACTTAGCCTGATTAAAAGTGAGATGCATCTCCTTTTAATACATCAAGTTATTTTTAACTTCGCCTGATTAAAAGTGAGAATACTATTTTTCTTCTCCTTTTAATACATCAAGTTAATCAAACAATATGCAGTCTAGAGCTCTAACTGAATGGGCTACCATTTTTCACCCATTTAACATTGTCCCCAGGACAGTCCGTTTGGACAAAATCATTCTCAAATAGGCAAACACAATATCTTATTTTGAATTATTGTGTTCCCACAAAATTCACAAATCAAAACAATAAAATGAATATTTTTCAAATATTGTTTTAACACCAAAATCACAAACAACACAATATGAATTAATATTCATATATAAAAACATCGTGAGATTCACTCACCTCTAATTCCTGCTGCGTCTTCAAATAGTAACCGGGAATCGACAATGCTAGCCAAAAGCTTCAAGATTCCAATATACCTATGAACATGCAATTTTTCATTTAGCATATCATAGTTTCCCAAAACGTTACATTATTCCTCAAATGTCACTTAGACATCAATAACCATAATTCGGGACAGTTTGACCAAAAGTCAACCGTCGGTCAACGTGGGTCCCACGTCTACTATTCATCAACGAGTCCCACACGAAATCCAAAACTTCCAAAATCCATCAACATGCTTATTTCTAGCATCCTAACATCATATCCAAAAATGGTGATGATCCAACGGTCGGATCATCACGGATCTAACGATCCATAAGCATTGCATAATTGATCAATGATCAAACGATCCAATTTCAATAATCCAACGGTCCAACATGCTTATAATCACGATACTAACCACACGATCAAATTTGATGATCATCGGACGGTCGGATCTCTCGAATCGTAAATCGTACGATCCGATAAATCGGGTTAATTGATCATCGATCAAACGACCGAATTTGACAAAACTTAAAACACGAAAGTTGTTCGTATCGATGAATACAAGATTTTGGACGTAAAACTTTTGCCATGCAAGCTGCCACGCGCCGCCATGCACCACCGCGAGTGGCGGCGGCGGCGGCGGTCAACATTCTCAGATGTACCTAAAATTTTACCAGCATGTTCATCTCAACAATCCCAACAAGTTTAGTAACTACCTCAAAGTCTGGATCGGAGCGGAAACGGCCGGAATCGGCGTTGACTTTTTGAAAACCCAAAACTTCCCGATCTCGTTCCGCCGCCTACGGTGGTTTTCGGTGGAAACCAAGGGTACCAATGAGTTTCTGGGGTTGAGGGCTTCAAAACCCAGTAAGGGTTTCACCCTAACTTGGCCGGAATCGGAAAAACCCGATGGTGAATAGTAACCCAAAAAAAACAAATTTGTTTTCCTTCCTCGATCTCCTCCCACACTAAGAATCGATACACAAAGTGGGTATAGATGTGAAGAGGAGGAAGAGATGAAGATTTTGGAACAACTTTCATGGCCTGAGGTGGCTGGATCGCCGAGAAATGACGCCGGAAAAGTGGCTGGAAAAACTGGAAATGGAGAGAGAGAGAGAGAGCCACGGGGGAGAGGAGAGAGAGAAACCAGAAAAAAATGGAAAATTCCAAAAAATAATTCCCTTTATAGAATTTGTCCAATCTTCTGAAGGCCATAACTTCTTCATACGATGTCCATTTCCGGTGAACCAAATTCCTACGAACTCGATTCGACGAGGTCTACAACTTTCATGAAGGAAGTTTTCCCAGATTCTCAACGGATAAAAAGTTACCTTAATTAACCTTGTGTAACATATAATTACCGCCGTAATTATCGTTTTACGACGAAAACCTCTAAAAATATGAAATTGCACCATTTCACTTCAAATTTCACGACCTATTTTATAAAAATAGTATGGAAATTTTTGGGGTATTACAGTCTACCCTCCTTAAAGAAATTTCGTCCCGAAATTAGGACGCAGAGTACACCCAAGTTATCACACTCAAATTCAAATTCCAAATTTTATTGATGATAAGTTAGGTAGTACACAACAAACCACAACATAACAACCCACAGTACAACTTCCAAAACACTCAAATTACAAATCTTAAAATGCCTCGCAGGGCCTATCTACCAGAAACCATCCTTAAATCTCCAGTAGTGACTTCGTGGATAAGAGGCCGGATGTCTCGGAATTCCATACATCATAAGCTGATAGAAATATGCTGCCTCCACGAAACACTTGCAAGTGTCGCAACATTCTCTACCTGCATACCTATCTCCATCCACGTCCCACATGTTCTGGCCAAAAGGACGCCAGAAGCTCGACTCACCACAAGTAAGACACTTACCGGCGGGCAGGAAAACAGTAGTTGACGGAAAATTCATCAACAGATGCTCATGACAAAACTCGGCCTGATGCATCATCCGCTCGACTTCTTCTCTACAGTAGTAGATGTTCCATCCGCTACTCCACCAGTCGAGGGCTTCACACAGTCGCTGCACCGTTTTCTGCTGCTCGGCTCGTGGTCCCAATATCATCCTTATCATACACGCTGCATAAAATGCAACATGATGACCTACCACCGAACTGGGACGTGCACCATACAGAGTTCCTGGTTTGCATGCTGCATCGAAGTACTCCAGGGCTAAAGATATGTTCGCTGCCTCCACAAGTACTCGTATTCCCATTCGGAACAGAGACTCCGGGTTCTTCGCTTCCCAGCATCGATTTGCGAAGATGCGCACCTGCAGATCCGCTTCTATAGAGCCAGTGGGTCTGGATCCACCATCGAACCCATCCATGTCGATCGCCGCAAGAGTGGACCAACTGTCGGCGTACTCCTTGAAAGTCTTCGAGACACAACGGAGTTCCATTGTGCTCTGCAGGGATGCGGTTGCCACCAACTGAAATATGTACTTCCAGATTTCCACCGGAAGTTCACTCCAGTCAGTATTCCTTGATCGCTTGCTGCACTCTCCTTTGTTCACCATTTTGTAAGAGAAAATTGAGATGCTTGTTTGATAACAGATATGAGGTGAGTAACACAACTCCTTATCCCATGTATTTAAGACAAAATTTCCCACCGTAAGGAAACCTTTCTTTAATGTAGGTGCGGTGCACTCAGCAACCCACTAAGAATAATTAATGTTCATATCTGTCTCAATTACTCAAAAGTATCGCTCACGATACAAGATTTCACAAGATTTATCAAACAAAATCTCAGTCTTCCACTAACACCGGTCATAATGACTCTTTTCCTTTTGCTTTCGCATAATTAATTCCTCAAAAGATGCGAGGTCTCACAAGAGTGGAACTGTACGAAGAAAAACCATGCATCGGGGAAAATAATCTTCCACGATCTCCAAGGTCTCCGACAATTAGCTGTAAATCAGCCACTCACCTTTGCTTTTGAATTTTCAAATCCTTCACCAACAATAAATATACCCTTACGCATCCACTAACAGATACTTTCCATTAGTGCCATAACCTCCTTTCTCTTTCAAAGAGGATTTTTTCACTCCACTTCTCAGAAATTTACACCAACTCAAACATGGCACGAAAGGTGAATTCACTCAGTGAATTAATTCAATCTGGTCCATCTCAAAGCCAAATCTATGAAGGCTTAGATGAAATAATTCCACCAGCACTAAACTTCGACAACGATATCAACATGCTAGATGTGCTTCTAGCAGAAGACGAAGCTATTGAAGTACCCCCAAGTCCACAAGTTTCATCTCCACTTGACAAACCTGGTCCATCCCAAAGGATTCCACTGAGGAAGAGCTTCACCAAATACCAAGTCCAAGCATTGAAGGACTTCGTCGAGGCTTTTCCACAGCCAACTGTTCAACAGCGACAAGATTTGGGTGACCAAATAAGGTTAACGTTTGCACAAGTCTCTGCCTGGGTGATAAAGCATCGACCCCAAACGCCTGCCCAAACAACTCGTCAACAAAATTTTCTGCTGAGACAGAAAATCAATGAGCTTCAAGCTCAACTTAGCCAGTACCAAGCTGCAATCAACCGAATCAACTGCAACCACTGTGGAAAACGAGTTACTCCCAATAGTGAGATACTCAAAGGGATTGAAGAGAATACCCCACAACCTGAGACTCTTCCAATTCCTGCAGTCGTCGGTCCAAGGGAAAAGTCTCGCATGAGGAGAGATGTTCAAAAGTGTATGTCGTCCACACAACACTCTTCTTCTGCACACCAACAATCAGACGACGTCGACGTCAACATCCACTCAGAACCTGAAGAAGCATCTGTCGTGGCAGACACAACCAAGATTTCTGAAATCATTGTGTCGGTCAGAGATGAGCTAATCATCATGGCATCTGCTGCTGCGCCACTGTGGATCTCTGCACTCAAATCCAGTTCTGTCACGCTTCATGAGTTCCTGAATGAAGCAGAGTACAAGAGAATTTTTACTAACGGTATTGATCTTACTCCCACTAACTTCCAAACTGAAGCTTCTCGCTACACAGCCACTATTCCCCTCAGTTTTGTCGTACTCGTGAATATTTTCATGGATGTGGACCAATGGTCCACCATGTTTAGTAGCATCATTTCAAGAGCGAGTACCCTTGAGGTCTTGTCAACAGGGACTACAGAAAGCTATCACGACACCATCCAAGTCATGATTGCTGAGTTCCAGGTAACCACTCCAACCGTCGCCACTCGTGTCACTCACTTTGTTCGTTATTGCCAACGACAAACAGAACAAAGTTGGGCAATAGTTGATGTCTCTGTGGACGGTTTAAGTTCAAATCTGGGTCAACACTCCAGATCTCAATGTAAAAAGCGTCCATCCGGATGTTTAATCCAAGATTTGTTCAACGGCAGCTCTCGTGTCGTATGGGTGGAACATGTTGATGTACAGGATCAGACCCTGCACCAAACATACCGAACGCTAGTGGAGTCAGGCTTAGCCTTTGGAGCAAGGCGATGGGTAGAAATACTTCAGAGGCAAGCAGAACGGTTCAATTATTCTGCGGCTGTCACTCATCCACCAAATGACTTTTGTGTCATACCCACTGTGGAAGGAAGAAGAAACTTGTTGCAAATGGCATACAGAATCGTGACGGATTTCTGCACAGACATCGGCAACTCTACTGCTCATGAATGGAAGATAGCTGAGCAAACGAAGTTCAAGGGTTCAGGGGTAAGAGTCTCCACCAACAAAATGTGGAATAGGCTGAATAAGCCTCCTGGTCTCACACGAACTGCAACAGCAATATTCCAGCATCATGTGTCTCACAGGAAACTCCTTGAGTTCATCACTGACGTACAAACTCGGAACCAGTGGGACCACCAAGCATTGGGCAAGACAGTCCATGAGATTGCACACATCACGACGGGTCAAGATCCACGCAACTGTGTCTCCTTGATGCAAATCGACGACACCTACGTACTCCAAGAGAGTTGCACTGATTCAACAGGGTCATACGTGATTTATGCCTCTATCAGTCAGTCAACGGTCCAGAAGTTATTAGGTGGTTGTGAGTTAGGTACAATTGTATTCCTAACTTCGGGTTTCTCGATCCTACCTGATATGCCTACAGCTGGAAGGACAGAAGGGGTCTCAGACAATCCGTACATTGGTTGTCTAGTAACGGTAGCAACACAGATCTCTACTGAGTTGCTGAAGAACAAGAAAGGGTCAGTGGATCAAGTCTGTTGTTTGATCCAGGGTACGGTTGAGAGAGTTAGGAATGTAGCCATGTAAGACTACCGTATAAGGAATTGTAATTTGTACTTTATATTCTTAACAACACAACAGCACTGAAGAGCACATGATGGGGATCCCCCGCGGTCGGGCCATCACTCGATAAATACTGTGCGTAATTAAGCATACAAGTAACCATTACATGGATGAATCTAAGAACCTAACGCCAAACCGTAAAACAAACCTAAGCTCTAACCCTAACTTCACTTCACAAATCTAAAACTCGTTTCATTTCCTTAGAGCGTTCCATTGCTCAATCACTTCCTTAGAGCATTGTTTTGCTCTGATACCAATCTGTCACGCCCCGATTTTCAAATCAATTAATAAGACATTTTGCCCTTAATTACAATACATTTCGGGAACGTGACGACATGAAATATCAAATACAAATATGCATTAGAATTTTTTTCTTTTAATTCGAGTACAACAAATATACTCCATGCCCAATAAATGTAAATGCTGACCCGTTCGTTAGGGTTACATATTACAAACCATAATTAAATAATAAATTGTTATTACAAAATATTAAATAATTAATCCATCAGAGTTTATTACATAAACAGCGGAAGTCTTATAAACCAATAAATGAATGCAACCTTGCTTTCTCCTGGTTATCCTAACCTGCAGGTATAACCCCTACACCGTAGAATAGTGTACCGGGTTATATCAACAAACCCGGTCAGCTTACGAAGCTGGTATGAGTGAACTAAGTTTTACTCACACCGAATACATTTTCCAAAACTAAATTCTTTTATTTTCAAGAATCATTTAAAACCAAAAGTTACCATTTCAAATCCGGAAGATTCGTATTATCTAATATACTGAACCTACGTGTCCCATACCACGTATTTTAACCCCACACGCCCCATAACGTGTATGTTAATACCAGGGTAATTCGGAATATTAAACAATATAAATCTTCCTAAAAATCAGATTCCCAAAACTATGATTTCATTCTTTTTAAGAATCGTAAATCATAATAATTTAAATCAATACTCACACTAAATCATTTATAACTTAGCCTGATTAAAAGTGAGATGCATCTCCTTTTAATACATCAAGTTATTTTTAACTTCGCCTGATTAAAAGTGAGAATACTATTTTTCTTCTCCTTTTAATACATCAAGTTAATCAAACAATATGCAGTCTAGAGCTCTAACTGAATGGGCTACCATTTTTCACTCATTTAACATTGTCCCCAGGACAGTCCGTTTGGACAAAATCATTCTCAAATAGGCAAACACAATATCTTATTTTGAATTATTGTGTTCCCACAAAATTCACAAATCAAAACAATAAAATGAATATTTTTCAAATATTGTTTTAACACCAAAATCACAAACAACACAATATGAATTAATATTCATATATAAAAACATCGTGAGATTCACTCACCTCTAATTCCTGCTGCGTCTTCAAATAGTAACCGGGAATCAACAATGCTAGCCAAAAGCTTCAAGATTCCAATATACCTATGAACATGCAATTTTTCATTTAGCATATCATAGTTTCCCAAAACGTTACATTATTCCTCAAATGTCACTTAGACATCAATAACCATAATTCGGGACAGTTTGACCAAAAGTCAACCGTCGGTCAACGTGGGTCCCACGTCTACTATTCATCAACGAGTCCCACACGAAATCCAAAACTTCCAAAATCCATCAACATGCTTATTTCTAGCATCCTAACATCATATCCAAAAATGGTGATGATCCAACGGTCGGATCATCACGGATCTAACGATCCATAAGCATTGCATAATTGATCAATGATCAAACGATCCAATTTCAATAATCCAACGGTCCAACATGCTTATAATCACGATACTAACCACACGATCAAATTTGATGATCATCGGACGGTCGGATCTCTCGAATCGTAAATCGTACGATCCGATAAATCGGGTTAATTGATCATCGATCAAACGACCAAATTTGACAAAACTTAAAACACGAAAGTTGTTCGTATCGATGAATACAAGATTTTGGACGTAAAACTTTTGCCATGCAAGCTGCCACGCGCCGCCATGCACCACCACGAGTGGCGGCGGCGGCGGCGGTCAACATTCTCAGATGGACCTAAAATTTTACCAGCATGTTCATCTCAACAATCCCAACAAGTTTAGTAACTACCTCAAAGTCTGGATCGGAGCGGAAGCGGCCGGAATCTGCGTTGACTTTTTGAAAACCCAAAACTTCCCGATCTCGTTCCGCCGCCTACGGTGGTTTTCGGTGGAAACCAAGGGTACCAATGAGTTTCTGGGGTTGAGGGCTTCAAAACCCAGTAAGGGTTTCACCCTAACTTGGCCGGAATCGGAAAAACCCGACGGTGAATAGTAACCCAAAAAAAACAAATTTGTTTTCCTTCCTCGATCTCCTCCCACACTAAGAATGGATACACAAAGTGGGTATAGATGTGAAGAGGAGGAAGAGATGAAGATTTTGGAACAACTTTCATGGCCTGAGGTGGCTGGATCGCCGAGAAATGACGCCGGAAAAGTGGCTGGAAAAACTGGAAATGGAGAGAGAGAGAGAGAGCCACGGGGGAGAGGAGAGAGAGAAACCAGAAAAAAATGGAAAATTCCAAAAAATAATTCCCTTTATAGAATTTGTCCAATCTTCTGAAGGCCATAACTTCTTCATACGATGTCCATTTCCGGTGAACCAAATTCCTACGAACTCGATTCGACGAGGTCTACAACTTTCATGAAGGAAGTTTTCCCAGATTCTCAACGGATAAAAAGTTACCTTAATTAACCTTGTGTAACATATAATTACCGCCGTAATTATCGTTTTACGACGAAAACCTCTAAAAATATGAAATTGCACCATTTCACTTCAAATTTCACGACCTATTTTATAAAAATAGTATGGAAATTTTCGGGGTATTACAGTTCTTTCCCTACAGAGAGTCACGAAAGTATGGCAAAATGGGTGAGGAACCCATGTTTAATGCCGCCGGGCGTCCGGTCGTCGACCTGCTGTCCCCTATTCACAAAATCCTTGTGATGTTTTGGTGGGTTTTGCTGATGCTGTGTATCTTTCTGACCCATACAAAGGTCATTCCCAAACTGGTTATGTCTTTACCATGGGAAACACCGCGATATCTTGGAGGTCTACTAAGTAGACCCTTGTTGCTACTTCTTCGAACCATGCTGAGATTATTGCTCTACATGAAGTGGTTCGTGAGTGTATATGGTTAAGGTTCATAGTTACACATATAAGAAGTACTTGTGGTTTGAGGTCAACCACTGATGAACCTACATGCATTTATGAGGATAATGTTGCTTACATTGAGCAAATGAAGCAAGGTTTCATCAAAGGCGACAACACCAAGCATATATCGCCTAAATTCTTCTATAATCAGCAACAACAGAAGTTCCTCAAGATCAAAGTGAATCAAGTTCGATCTGAGGATAATGTGGCAGATTTGTTTACCAAGTCACTGCTTAAATCCACATTTGAGAAGCATGTGAAA
Source organism: Rubus parviflorus (assembly GCA_029955375.1). NCBI lineage: Eukaryota > Viridiplantae > Streptophyta > Magnoliopsida > Rosales > Rosaceae > Rubus > Rubus parviflorus. The sequence continues at coordinate 13,685,360 of JARGGL010000006.1, forward strand.
AGCATTGGTTTGCTTAAGTTATCTGACCTCCCATGATTCTGGAAATAAGGAGGAGACGTAGACATCAGGGGGAGTCTAGCGTCCATGCAAAGTTTCCAAATGTGAAGGGTGTGTTGTACTCTTTTTCCATTCAACCAACGTTATTTTTATCCCACTGGGTTTTTGTTACTTGGCAAGGTTTTTAATGAGACAACGCGATGAGCACCACCTAGTGTTGACGGCACAAGGGGGAGTGTTTAAGGAAACCTACTTTATGTGTGCCTTGTCAACCAAGGAGATTTTTAGTTAGTATGGAATAAGGATTATGTATTGAATATGATTCCAATTACCATATAGATTGTACCATGTATTCCTCTATAAATAGAGGCTCCTATTCATCAATAAAGATCGATTCTATTCCTGTGCTATTTACTTCTCTTCTTGTTATTTACTTTCAGTTTACTTAAACACAAATGATTATGTTAATTATTTTTTGGGGCCATATGATCATATCATTGCTCTTGTCATCTCAAGTTCCTAAAAAAAATACAATAATTGTCATAAAAAAATTATATATAATATAGCATGCATTTTTTCTTCCTTCTTGCTTGCTTCCACTAAACTTTTCTAATGACCTATTAATGTTGTTGATACAACTATAAAAAAGAAGCTCATATTCTACGGGTCTAAATTATTTTCTTCTAAGTCAATTTAAAACATCTAAAAAAAATGTCAATGACTTTGACCTACGAACGTTTCGTCGGTAAAAGTTGCACTTTAATTTTTTTTTCATATTTTTCTCCAATGAATCAAGGATCATACTTCTAATGCTCAAATGATTATGTGAATTATTTTTTGGGTCATATGATCATATCATTGCTCTTGGCAACCTCACCTTTGTTAAGGGTAAATTACCCGTGTCATGCAAGTGTAGAAATATATAGTCAACAAATTAACTGTAAAATAATAAATTAGTCCCAGAAAAAAGCAATACGATCATCAGCTTTTCTTCGTCTTCTTTATTAAGCTTTCAACCTTAAGTTCCTCAAAAATACAATTCTCATAAAAAATTGTGTATTATAGCATGCATTTTTTTCTTCCATGTTTCATGCTTGCTTTTTGAATGACCTATTAATGTGGTTGATCCAAATATGAAAAAGAAGCCCATGCACTGCTGGTCTAAATTCATTTCTTCCAAGTCAAATTAAGAAATCTAAAATAAAAAATGTCAATGACTTTTACCTACGAAAGTTTCGTCGGTAAAAGTTGCGCTTCAATTTTTTTTTTCTACAATGAAATAAAGATCATACTTCTAAGAGCATCTCCAACAGCTTCTCTAAAAAATCTCTATTATAGAGATTCAAAAATTAAAATCCCTATAATTTTTCTACTGTATCTCCAACAGTTTCGTTATCATATTCTCTATAATTTATTATCTAGAATTGAATATGGTAATATTTTTTATTTGAAAATATATTCAAATAATTTATGGTACAAATGAATATAATTTGAAGAGAGAGAAGAGCATTAAAGATTCAAATAAGATGTTTCCCTATAATTTTAGAGTTTGCTGTAAATACTGATGGCTCCTTCAGAAGGTCTTTTTCATGGTGCCTTTTCTTTTAATGTTAAGGTTCCTAGTGCCATTGATGCTGAAATTTTGGCAGTGATTGAAGCGATTAGAGTTGCTTGGGTTCGGCGTTGGACTCATATTTGGTTTGAGATAGATTCTACTTTGGTGGTAACCTATTTCCAATCACCTCACCTAATTCCATGGAGGTTTCGCATTCCTTGGTTGAACTGCATGCATCTCTCTAAGTTACTAAATTTTCATATCTCTCATATATTTAGGGAAGGTAATACCCTAGCTGACAAGCTTGCTAATTATGGTGCGCTGAATGATGGTTCAATTTGGTGGAATTCCTTGCCTGCTTTCTTTGCTGGTTCTTATGGACGTGACTTGGCCTCTTTGGCATCCTATAGGTTCTCGTGATATTCTGGTTCCTTTTCATCTTCTGCAATTTTTTCTTTTTTGCTTGTTCATCTTATCGGTTCCTTTGCTTTGTAAAGGAGGAGGTTTCTGTCTCCTCTTTCTTGTTTTATTTATTGGGTCAGGTTTATGTCCTCCCAATTTTGTTTGTATTTTTTCTTCATTAATAAATTGATTACTTAAAAAAAAAAGTTTGCTGTAAATATAGAGATTTTTTATTCTCTCTCTACTCACCATCTCTAAAATAGGGATCCGAGGTGGTTGGTGTAGTGGTTTGGCACCGAGGTTGTGTCAGGAGAGATCCTGGGTTCGACTCCCCTTGGATACTTGGGTGGGATGGGGTGGGGGTGTGTGTAAAAAAAAATCTCTAAAATAGGGATACGTATAGGGAAGCTGTTGGAGTAAAAAAATGCTCATTTTTCCCTAAACTAGAGAAAAAATAAATTATAGGGAAGCTGTTGGAAATGCTCTAATACTCGAATGATTATGCGATTTGTTTTTGAGATCATATAAAATAAAGATCATACTTCTAATGCTCGAATGATTATGCAATTTGTTTTTGAGGTCATATCATTCCTCTTGGCAACCTCACCTCAAGTTCCTCAAAAATACAATTATCATAAAAAATTGTGTATTATAGCAAATATTTTTTCTTCCTTTTTGCTTCCTTACACTAAACTTTTCTAATGACCTATTAATGTCGTTGATCCAAATATGAAAAAAAAGCCCATACGTTGCGGGATTAAAATTAAAAAATCTGAAGAAAAAAATGTCAATAACTTTTACCTATGAATGTTTTTTCGGTACAAATAGCTAGCACTTCAATTTTATTTATTTATTTTGCTTAGATAAGATAAATAAAAAACATTTCACTTACTTTTACCGACGAATGGTTCATCGGTACAAGTTGCACTTCAAATTTTTTATTTTATTTTATTTTCTCTAATAAAATAAAGATCATATTTTTAATGCTCGAATGATTATGCGATTTGTTTTTTGAAGTCAATATCATTCATCTTGACAACCTCATCTTAAGTTTCTCAAAAATACAATTCTCATAAAAAATTGTGTGTTATAACAAGGAGAGTCTTATTTAGTGAGGACTTTATAATAAGGACTTGGCGAGAACTTTCAAATCAACGGTTGGATGAGTGTTTTAAAGTTTATTTGAAATATAATTTTTTAAACATACTACCCATCCAACCGTTAATTTGAAAGTCATCACCAAGTCCTTATTATAAGGTCCTCACAAGAGATTCTCCCTGTTATAACATTAATTTTTTCTTCCTTCTTGCACCATTGGTTTCTTCTTGTGCTACAAATGGTTGCAAAGCTAAGAACCTACGAGATTGAGCAATAATAATGTTACACATAGTTGAACTTAGCATGATAATCAGGTTATTATACTTAAATCAGAATCCAAATTTCTTGTCATAGTCTTTTGACTTTGGCAATTGGACTGTTCCTTTCAGATCATGCCTAAATTATCAAAATATTATACCATCAGTCCAGACTCCAGAGACAAAAAAAAGTGACATCGAGTCGTCGACTACAACAATTCCACTTGGAAAATAAATAAATTGGTAATCAAAACACTTGGGGACTTGCGGTTAGTTTAAAAACCACAAATCAGGACTGAGAATCTGAGATCCTTTCCTCACCTTTCCTCACCAACTCAATTTAACCATCCATTTCAAATTTAACGGTCAAGATTTGTTTTACTTTTTTTTGCTAAAACTTAATCCAAAACTTAAACCCTAAACTCTAAACCCCAAACCCAAACCCCAAACCCCAAACCCCAAACCCCAAATGCAAACCCCAAACCCAAACCCCAAACCCCAAATCCCAAACCCCAAACCCCAAACCCCAAATCCCAAACCCCAAACCCCAAACCCAAACCCCAAACCCCAAACCCCAAACCCAAACCCCAAACCCCAAACCCCAAACCCCAAACCCCAAACCCCAAACCCCAAACCCCAAACCCTAAACCCCATGCCCTGAACCCAATTCCCTAAACCCCAAATCCCAAACCTATCCCAAACTCTAAACCCCATACTCTAGGGTTTAGGGTTTAGAGTTTGGGGTTTAGAGTTTTGGATTAAATTTTAGCAAAAAAAAGTAAAACAAATCTTGACCGTTAAATTTGAAATGGATGGTTAAGATGAGTTGGTGAGAAAATGTTAGGAGAGGATCTCAATCTCCTTTTGAGTACTAGTGGGTCGCACACCATCATTGTGGTCTCTCTTACGGTGACATGTACTATCTAGTAGGCGTGAAACTTGGTCGTTTTGCACTTGGGTTGATGTGTGTTGGCTTTGCGGGAAAACAGAGCTTTGAAAAGCGTGGTGCGACGGTTGGGCAGTGGTGATTGGAAGCAAATTTGCTACCCACCCATAGTTAGCCTAATTTGCTACCATGTGTCTCTCTTCTAACCATGGTTATTTGTTTTTTTTTTCTCAACCATACATGACTTCTCTTTTACCCCAAACCCCAAACTCTAAGCCTCCAAACGCTAAACCCCACACTCCTTGGGAAAAGAAAATATAAAATATAAAATATAAAAAATTATCAAGTAACCATACTCACTCACTCGAAGAAATCAAAGAAATCCCCTTGCATCTCTCAACGAAAAAACCAACCCACGAACGAAATGGCGAAACCTCTGCAATCAGTAGACTGTATCTCCTCCTACATAATCCCAAAAAAGAAACGTTTTTTCCTCTCATCCCATTTTCCATTTGGTCTTCTAACAAAGTTGGTAAGTGCTCATTTTCCACACTCCACTCTGCAACTCCTCTCTTTCTCTCTCGAGCTTGCAGTGCATAATATCACTTAATTTGTTCTCTGCATCATCATCGAACTCATTCAATGTCAAATGCATATAAAATCTTCAACTTATTACTCCGTTAACGAATTTTGTTCATATACTAATTTTCAGATCACCCCGGAGAAGAATCGCACCAAAGGCAGGTAATCTCTCCCTCTTCTCGTGCTCTCTCTTCTGTTAGGGTTTAATGTCAGAGTCAGACTCATGCAAATTATGGCTCATTTTGAATCTAAATTAATGCTTTTGCTTTTAATGGACAGGAAAATAAACTATATGCCAATTATTGTGATCTTTCCTTGACCTGTTGCGGTTTCTAAGAGAATGGCATCGAAATTCTGGACTCAGGTTTTTACTTTTATCATTGTAGTGGGATAGAATTTTTATGCATGATTTTCATGGAAGTATATAATGTGCTAATTCTTTTCAAACAAATTTTGGTTGTATTGTTCTAGCGTGAGAGCGATTCGGAGGATGAGGAGAGTGAGTATGGTGAGGAGGTTGAAACTGCAGGTGGTGAGACTACCACCAAAATAGTGGACAACAAATACCTTAAGCACATGAATGATATTGATACTGATGATTCGGATGACCAAAAGCGTGTTGTTAGATCAGTGAAAGACAAGCGTTTCAATGAGATGAATGCCACTGTTGACAAGATTAAGAATGCAAAGAACATAAATGATTGGGTCAGCTTGCTGGACTGCTTTGACAAGATCAATAAACAGCTTGAGAAGTTCATGCGTATCACCGAGTCCGAAAAGGTACCAACACTATACATCAAGGCGCTTGTTTTGTTGGAGCAATTTTTGGGTCAGGCTCTAGCAAATAAGGATGCTAAGAAGAAGATGAGTAGTAGCAATGCCAAGGCCTTGAACTCAATGAAGCAGAAACTGAAGAAGAACAATAAGCAGTATGAGGACTTGATCAATAAGTACAAGGAGAATCCCGAGCAGAGCGAAGAGGATGAAGAAGATGAGCAGTCGGAAGAGGAGGAAGAAACAGATACTGAAATTGAGGATCCTACAGATATTGCAGCGTCTGATGACGGGGAGGGTGAGGAAGAAGATGGTAGGGATAACAAGGATGGTTGGGAAAAGAAAATGAGCAAGAAGGACAAGCTCATGGATAAGCAGTTCATGAAGGACCCTCGTGAGATCACATGGGATACAATTAACAAGAAATTTAAAGAGGTTGTGGCTGCTCGGGGAAGGAAGGGAACTGGAAGGTTTGAGCAGGTTGAGCAGCTTACCTTCTTGACAAAGGTTGCAAAGACCCCTGCACAGAAGCTTGAGATTCTTTTCAGTCTTGTTTCTGCTCAGTTTGATGTCAACCCTGGTCTCAGTGGGCACATGCCTATACATGTGTGGAAAAAATGTGTACAGAATATGCTTGTTATACTTGATATTCTGGTCCAATATCCAAACATTGCGGTGGATGACAAGCTCGTGCAATGCTTTGTGACATTTACCACCATGCTCTTCTGGACGAGTTTCCTACTGCCCGTGACTTGCTGCTAATGAGTCACCTGCAAGATAGCATTCAGCACATGGACATTTCAACCCAAATACTTTTTAATAGGGCTATGGCGCAACTTGGTCTTTGTGCATTTCGAAATGGACTAATCACTGAAGGACATAGCTGCCTTTCTGAACTATATTCAGGTGGGAGAGTGAAGGAGTTGCTTGCACAAGGTGTCTCCCAAAGTAGATACCATGAGAAGACTCCAGAACAGGTGCAGTGTTTTACTGTACAGCTATTCTCACTTTTATTTGCATGTGTGCTATTACTTTCTATAGAATCTGAAGTCACTATGCACAATGGTTGTTCATATAGATATCTAATTAAAATTCCAGCAGCAGATTCTAAGGGCAAAACCCACAAAGATATAATTTTAGTGTTTAGAGTGGATATGCAACTTAGGTGCCACCTAACACTAATGCACCAGTTAAAAAAATATTATCCAATCGTTTAGGATGGATTTACCTACCACTATTCGTATGCCCGTCCAAAGGATTTGTTTTAACATATCTAACATTATACTATTATTCAGGCTGTCTTTGCTATTATTCCTGGTAAGTTTGCTGATGTAATATATATTCATTGGGGTCGCAAACTCTGTCCATTCTGATTTTCCTAATTCCATGTGTTGATATTATGTGGGTCATTCCGGCAGACCCCAAAACATGGATTCATGTTTTAGGAAAAAGTAGTTTCCTTGTTTTAGGGAAAGTTGTCTATTCTTTGTATATATATTTATGTTCTCACAGCAATTGTAAATCAATCAATATTGAATGAAATCAAATCTTCATTCCTCATCTTGACATGGTATCAGAGCGAAGATCCAATCTGGACTTTGTCTCTTTATTTGCCTATTCTTGATTTCTTGCACAGTAATTGGGATTAATCAAGCTGTTCAGTAATCTTCGATCTACTGATCACCCAAATCCAATTGAGCTCTGTCTCGTTTGTTCGTGAACAAATTGTTCACATTTTTTATCTTCATTTCTTGTTTATTTGAAAACCCAGTAGTTGGGCTCCTACCTTTCATCATACACCAATTGGACTGCTCTGTTCTCGCTGCAAGAATATCTTTGTGCACCCGAGGCTCACTTCGACTTCACCAATCACCACCGCCGTCCTTCCTTTTTTTTCTCTCTGCCGCGCCTCCAGCGCCGCACCTCCCAGAAGCATAACCTGCAGCTTCTTTCTTCCGCCGTGCTTCTCCGGCCTAGAACCACCAGACCGGTCAAACCTGCGCCGCATCACTTCCATAGTTCCAATCCAGCTCTGCAATTCGTGCCCGGTAGCTCCACCGTACACCCAGCGCTGCACTTCCTGTATTTTTTCCCCCTTGCATTCTCTCACTTTATCTCTCCTTTTTTGGTTTTCCTCTCTCTCTCTTTTTCTCCTGCCGCACTACTGTCTCTATCTTTTCTCATCACTTTATTTAATTTAGGTAAAGTAAAAGATTCATCTATCCAATAGAAATTAAAGCCCACACACTTCCCAAGTACCCACCACCAATCCACTCATTTAAACAACCTTTTTTTTATTAGCTAGTTTATTACTTGTCGCCAGAAAGAAAAAAAAAAAAAAAAAAAAAACCAATCCACTCATTTACTTTCCGCTGCATAATTAAGTTTGTATTTTGTTTCTCTTGCAATGACATCTGTCACGTCCCGTTCTCAATCCATACCACATGTGATCTGCCACTACTGCAACTACCCTGGTCACAGCAAGGACATGTGCTACAAGTTGATTGGATACCCACCCGGGTATTTTGACAAGCCAAAAACATCTAGCCATCACCACATTGTTGCTGCTATGGTTGGTCGGGGTAAGATTGGTATGGCTTTACAAATATCTAGCTTTATTAGTGAGGATACATGGATTATTGATTCTGGTGCTACTGATCATATGACTTATGATAAATCTTACTTCCACCAATTATCTGCTCCAGTTGTGTCTGAAGTCATTAATGCTAATGGTGAAGCTTTTCCGGTTTTAGGAACTGGCTCAATTCGTGTTACTCCATCTCTTGAGTTACATAATGTCCTATATGTTCCTGCATTAGCACATCACCTCATATCTGTGGCACAACTAAATTCTCAATCCCAGTGCTCTGTCCATTTTTTTCCCATGTATGTTCTCTTTCAGAATCTTCTCACCAAGGAAATCATCGGTCGGGGGTACCTGAGGGGAAAGTTGTTTCGTCTTGATCAGATGTATGCGGGGGAGAATCCGGGAAAACCTACCACCAATGCTTTGACTTCGAGCTCTAATCAAGTGAGTGAGATTTGGTTATGGCACCGTCGTTTAGGGCATCGATCTTTTCATGATATGAAAAAATCCATGCCTTCCTTATTTATTGGCATGAATGTCTCTGATTTTCGTTGTGAAACTTGTGTTTTGGCGAAAAGCCATCGTGTGAGCTATCCTCCTAGCATGTCTAAATCTGTCATTCCGTTTGAATTAATTCATTCTGATGTGTGGGGACCCTCCAAAGTTCCCACACTCACTGGTATGCGTTACTTTGTTCTTTTTATTGATGATTGCACTCGACTCTCCTGGGTTGTGTTCCTTAAATCTAAATCCGCTGTGTTTAGTGCTTTTCAAGCTTTTCGAACCCTCATCCAAACACAATTCAATGGAGTCATTCGGGTTCTTCGGTCGGACAATGGGGGGGGGAATATGTAAATCATGAGTTTCAAGAGTTTTTTCAAACACATGGGATTATCCACCAAACAACTTGTCCACAAACACCCGAACAAAATGGAGTGTCGGAAAGAAAGAACCGACATCTCCTTGACATAGCTCGCTCCCTTCTCTTTAGTGCTCATATGCCTAAATATCTTTGGGGAGAAGCTGTCCGGACAGCCTCTTATCTCATCAATCGTCTTCCCTCTAGCGTTCTTAATGGTCGTATCCCTTTTGAGGTCCTCTCTACTCATGTCTCTATTCCCTCATTTCATAACCTACCTACTCGGGTGTTTGGTTGTGTTGCCTTTGTTCACATTCCTAAAAATCAGCGTACTAAGTTGGATGCCCGTGCTCTTAAGTGTGTATTTGTTGGCTATGGTACTCATCAAAAGGGGTACAATTGTTATCATCCTCCCACTCACAAATTTTTTGTTACTATGGATGTTACATTTTATGAAGATACATGCTATTTTGTCCCCAACGACACTCCTCTTCAGGGGGAGAATGGGTTCTTTGAAGAGATGGGTGTCAATGGTGATCAACTCCCAGTTGTTGAGAGTGCAGTGGAAAATCCAGCTATTGAGAATACAGGAGAGGAAATAGTTCTCCTAGGCGACCAGATGGCTCTCATCCGTCCGGACGGATTTGTAGGGGATACACCAAACGAACGGTCAGTAAATTTGCGACCGGTCGGAGAGGAAGAAAGTGGTAATGGTGTAGAAGGGTCAAAGCATGGTTCGACCAATCGGGAAATGGTTGAACGATCGGGAAATGAGACATCTGAAGCTGCCGAAAGTGGAAATGAAGATAGTGTGATTCAGAATGAAGCCGAAGTTCCTCTCCCCCCTTCAATTGCAACTTTGCCTCCCGAACATGATTTCCCAGGTGCTGAGGATCCTCTTGAGGTAAATCCTGAATCTGAACCCACTAAATATACACTACCCAATCGAGTAACTCGAGGTCAGCCTGCTAAAAAGTATGAACCCACTGTTCATGCTAAAGCTAAGTACCCTGTTGCCAATTTTATATCAACCCATAGGCTTTCTAAGTCATATGAATCATTTGTGAATCAAATATCTGTTGTATCTATACCTAATAAAGTGCAGGATGCTCTAACTGATCCAAGGTGGTCAAAGGCCATGGAGGAAGAGATGGAGGCATTACAGAAGAATGACACATGGGAACTTGTTCCTCCTCCACGTGGGAAGAAGACAGTCGGTTGCCGATGGATCTTTACAGTAAAACACAACGCAGATGGTTCAGTGAGCAGGTACAAGGCACGATTGGTAGCTAAAGGATTTACTCAGACATACGGCATTGACTATGATGAGACCTTTGCACCTGTAGCCAAGATGAACACCATCAGAGTCCTACTGTCACTTGCAGCAAACCTAGATTGGCCTCTTAAACAATTTGATGTGAAGAATGCCTTTCTCCATGGTAATCTCTCTGAAGAAGTCTATATGAATCTTCCACCAGGATATGGAACCAACTCATCATCCAATGTAGTGTGCAAATTAAAGAAGTCCTTGTACGGCTTGAAGCAGTCTCCACGTGCCTGGTTTGGAAGGTTCACACAGTCTATGCGCCAGTTTGGATACAAGCAGAGTAATTCCGATCATACATTGTTCTTCAAGCATCGAAAGGGCAGAGTTACAATATTGATAATATATGTGGATGATATGGTGATTACTGGAGATGACTTGGAAGAAATTGATAGACTGCAACAACAATTGGCGTTAGAATTTGAGATGAAAGACCTTGGCAACCTAAAATACTTCTTGGGAATTGAGGTAGCCAGGGGGAGAGATGGTATATTCTTGTGTCAAAGAAAGTATGTGCTAGACTTACTGACAGAAACTGGCATGTTAGACTGTAAGCCCATCAACACCCCAATTGAGCAAAATCATCGCTTAGCTGAATATTCCGATCAGACTCCAACTAATCAGTCCAGATATCAAAGGTTAGTAGGACGCCTGATTTATCTGTCACACACTAGGCCAGATGTTGCATATGCTGTTAGTGTTGTGAGTCAATTTATGCATAACCCAAGTGAAAGTCATATGGATGCTGTTCTACGAATTTTGAGATATTTAAAGTCTGCACCAGGCAAGGGATTGATGTTCTCAAAGCATAATCACCTTGAAGTAAGTGGTTACACGGATGCAGATTGGGCTGGTTGTATTAATGACAGAAAGTCTACCTCTGGCTACTTCACTTTTGTTGGTGGAAATCTTGTTACTTGGAGAAGTAAGAAGCAGAAGGTGGTAGCTCGTTCCAGTGCAGAGGCAGAATATAGAGGTATGGCTCATGGAGTATGTGAATTGTTGTGGCTGCGAAATTTACTACTTGACTTAGGGTTTAAACCCAAACAAGCGATGAATCTATATTGTGACAATAAAGCAGCTATTGACATATCTCATAATCCAGTGCAACATGATCGAACTAAACATGTTGAGGTTGATCGACACTTCATTAAAGAGAAATTGGAGGCAAAGTTGATTACCTTTCCTTTTGTTCCATCTGAAGATCAGCTAGCAGATATATTGACTAAGGCAGTTTCAAGCAAAGCCTTTCATGACGCACTAGGCAAGTTGGACATGCGTGATATGTATGCTCCAACTTGAGGGGGAGTGTTGATATTATGTGGGTCATTCCGGCAGACCCCAAAACATGGATTCATGTTTTAGGAAAAAGTAGTTTCCTTGTTTTAGGGAAAGTTGTCTATTCTTTGTATATATATTTATGTTCTCACAGCAATTGTAAATCAATCAATACTGAATGAAATCAAATCTTCATTCCTCATCTTGACACCATGAATTATCAATTTGCTGCCCTGCAGATTTTCTGTGAAATTTGGGGTATCATGCCCCAAGAGAGAGTTGTTGCCTTTAGGAGGGGAGCAGTTTACCACATTTAGCTTGTCTGCATGTGTTAGGATTTTCTATTTGTCAAATTACAATTTGGCACAATCTTCTGAAACTAACCATTAAGATTTGAGAGAGCAAATTGGTGAAATAGGTCATTTGAGAGGAACAGCATATTCTGGAAAGATGAAACTGAAGATGCATCATAATTTTGTCAACTTGTCGCAGATAATTGGAATCTAAGAAATCTGAGATTATATTTTATTCTGCAGACTATTTTTTTTTCTTTTCTGTTGTAGAAAAACAGTGTGCTGTGAGATTACTTTTCTATCAAGTATCAACCCTTTATTCTATAGAATTGATTTTCTCACTCTCTCTTGTGCTTATTTTCAGGAAAGACTGGAGAGAAGACGACAAATGCCCTTCCATATGCATATAAACCCTGAGCTCCTGGAGGCAGTGCATTTGATATGTGCCATGCTGCTGGAAGTTCCTAATATGGCAGCAAACATCCATGATACAAAGCGCAGAGTGATTAGTAGGACATTCAGACGGTTGTTTGACATGAATGAGAAGCAAACCTTCACAGGTCCCCCTGAAAATGTCAGGGACCATGTAATGGCAGCCACCAGGGCCCTCCGCAAAGGTGACTTTCAAAAGGCCTTTGATGTTATCAATTCCCTTCACGTCTGGAAGCTCCTCAGGAATCGGCAGAATGTTGTTGAGATGCTCACGGTTAAGATTAATGAGGAGGCTCTGAGGACCTACCTTTTGACCTACTCGCGGTCCTATAAGACGTTAAGCATGGAACAACTCACCAAGATGTTTGACCTCTCGGAGGCCCAGGCTCATAGCCTTGTAAGCAAGATGATGATCAACGAAGAGCTCCATGCTAGTTGGACCAGCCGGCACGTAGCATTGTCTTCCACGACATTGAGCACACTAGGTTGCAGGCTCTAGCTTTCCAGCTGACTGAGAAGTTGTCAATTCTTGCAGAAAGCAACGAAAGGGCAACAGAGCTGAGGATAGGTGGTGGCGGGTTAGATTTGCCTACAAGGCGTAGAGACAGCCAGGACTATGGTGCTGGAACAACCGCTTCGAGTGGGAGGTGGCAAGAGAACATGTCATTCACTCAAGGAAGGCAAGGTGGTGCCACTGGGCGTACAGGTTATAGATCACTGGCATATGGTCATACTGCTGGAGGCGGGTATTCTAGGGACCGCACCGGTGCAGGGCAGTTCCGAGGAGTGGGTCAATATGCACGGTATGAAGATGCTGCTCATGGAGGGTCAGGGAGGACTGGCTATCAGTCTGCTTCATCTGGAAGGGGATCTCAGATGGATACATCAACCCGTTTGGTCAGTCTAAACAGGGGTGTTTGTGCTTAAAGGAAACTTAGTAGCAACACAAGACTGAAATTTTTGCCCATTAGAAAGCTAGTAAAGTTTGGTTGTTTGAATATAAATTTGTAAAAATGCCACTTTTTGGCATACTCTAATGGTTTCTGCCATTACTTTTTGAAACCAATGAAAACTGCCATCTTTCCTAATGAAAAGACAAAACTGTCCTTGTTCAATCATTTACCATTTTACACCCTTTTTTTTTTCCTTTCATCCTCACAGAAGTTGACCAAACCAGTTTTTTTTTTTTCTCCCGGTCCTCTGTTCCGCTTCTTTGGTTTCATTACAATCAACATTGGCATTTTTTTCTCTCTTTCTTTTCTCCCGCTCCTCTGTTCCAAGAATTTTTGGCATATATTTTTTTGTTCCATTCCTTGTTCTCTATTGCACACAATAATTTACATGTTCATTGTTCCCTTCCTTGTTCTCTATTGCACACACTAAATTCAATATCAGATTTTGCCAAGTATCTCCACCACAATATCTCCACAAGTATTAGTATTCATTGAAACACAGTTAGAATCTTGTATGCCTTTGTTCTTGTTACGATAAAAAGATGAAGGATCATGAAAGGCAACATCAGGTTCGCTGGAGGCATCATGAATTGACTCCATCATAGATTGATTCATTACTTGAAGATAAAAAAAACATTAATGAGCACACAATTATATTGAATCTATCAATTATACCGAATCAATCAATTATACTTAAACAATCAATTATACTTAATCAATCAATTAAACATCATCAGTTTATTACCAAACCCATAACCCAAAACAATCCAATTATATAAATTTTCCAAACTTTCCTCATAACTGAAATCTAATTATACCAATGCGAAGAGAATAATGAGAGGATTAATTTTCATACCTCACTTGTCCCCAAAGGTGACCGGAGTCGCCGGAAAACGCTGCGAAAACAGTCCCTACCGCCGAAGCTTCTCTCTTCGATTCGCCACCACCGGTCTTCGGTTGGACAAACAGAGACCGAGCTTTTCTTCGCGCCTCCAAGAAGAACACCAAGCCAGCAGTACTCAGTCCAGAGGTGGCCGGACGAAGACGCCAGAGGTGGCGAGGACGGAGGAAAGAAAAAAAAAGAAATTTCAGCTACCAGTCAACTTTTGTCGTGAGGATGAAAGTAAAAAAAAAGGTGTAGAATGGTAGATGAATGAACAAGGACAGTTTTGTCTTTTCATTAGGAAAGATGGCAGTTTTCATTGGTTTCAAAAAGTAGTGGCAGAAACCATTAGAGTATGCCAAAAAGTGGCATTTTTACAAATTTCCCTTGTTTGAATTCATATTTACGCTCTATGTGGTGCACCAAATAACACACCCGGATAGTGTTTAATAGGGGTGGCTTCGGTACGGTACCGACCACCTAGACGCCCTTACCGGTACCGAACCGACTAAGGTCGGTTTCTCAATTTCTTAAACCATTGCCGAACCGCCGAAATCGGTATACCGATTTCTCGGTACCGATAAAGTCGGTTGGTTTCGGTCGGTTTGAAGCTCAACCGATCTAATTGTTGATCGGACTGAAAGCAACGGCAGCGATGAAGATCTAGATGTGGAAGGAACGACAGCGGTCGGTTTCGATTGCAAATCGATCAACTATTTAGTTCTTGAATGATGGCGGCGATGACGAAACAACTGAGTGGAAGGTTGATCAGATCAAATCTCCAGATCTGCATCAGATCTAGAAAAGGAGAAAATCAGAAAGTCGAAGAAGGAGAAGAAAGGACAGAATAAGAGGAGGAAGAAAAAAGAAGAAGAGAGGAAGAGAAAAAAAATGGAAGAAAAAGCAGGAGGAAGAAGGAAAATGAAGAGAAAGAATGGAAGGAGAGAAATTACAGAGGAAGAATGAAGAACGAAGAAGAAGAACGAAGATAAGGAAAGGGGGAAAATGAAATTGCAGATGAATTAAATGAGGAGCTGAGGAAGTCAAGTGAGCATGAGTTTATCGAGTAAGAAGTAAATAAATATTAAGTTTGCATATAACATAATAAGAGAAGCATCTGCCTCAGTGGTTGAGGTGCAAGGCTTTAACTATGAGGTTTGAGGTTCGAGCCTCACCTCATACAAAAGCAGTGGGGTTTTTGAATTTCGGTCGGTTCGGCACAACCGAACCTATTGAAAAGGTGATACCGCAGCCGAACCGAGGTTCGTAAGTCGGCTCGGTTCAACCGAACCGAAACCTCGGTATGCCGAACTTGTCGGTACCGAACCTGATCGGCTCGGCTCGGATTCGGCTGGCACGGTACAGTCGGCAATTTTTGGCCAGCCCTAGTGTTTAATAAGACAGAACCGTTTGCTTTTGCTCATTTTTAGGCGTTTAGTGCACTCACGCTCACAAAAGAATACAACTAAAATCTCGTCAGTGTTATTCAAATGCCAAATTAGCATAATCGCAGCAGGAAATATTTGCCAAGATAATAACTATCAAAATTTTGTCAAACTGTCCTCGGAATGTTCAATCCAAAAATCTGGATTGACACATTAATAGCCAATGGTGCACAATTTTGCGGACCAATTGATACCTTTTGAACATTATGGACTTGAATTTGACCATTTGGTCTTATTTGTAAGTCGGAAGTTTTGAGTTCGACTCAAAAAAAAAAAAAGAGTTAACCGTATCAATGATTCAATTTGGATAAGAGTCTTTAGGGCATCTCCAACAGATTACCTATTTTAAAAATAATTTAAAATTTAGCAAAATTTAAAGGAAAACCTAGCTCCAACAGATTACCTAAACAAAAGTTAAATTTAACTTTTGCTAAATTCTCTACCTATATTTAACTAGATAGGAGAGAGAATTTAACTTAATCTCAAATCCTCCAACGTTCCAATTTTTCAGTTCCAACGTTCCAATTTTTCAGTTTAACGTTCTCTCTACCTCTTTTTAAAGTTTCATCGGCCTACACCATTGAAGAACAACTTTGGGAATACCAATTTCTGCTGGTGAGTTCATCTCTCTCTCTCTTTCTTATATTCTCTCTATGTCTATGATCCCTCTATCTCCCAGGTTCCTATATCTTTCGAATTTCTTTTGATGAATTTGGATTGTACTTTAGTTGATTTATTAATGGGCTTTGTGAATTTTCTGATACAGTTTTCGAAGGAGTTCTTGAACTGTCGTGGGATAATTCATTGGCCATTGGAGATTTCCATTCTCATTTTGATCAGGTCAGATAGTTTTTGTTGCTGTAGTGTGTACGGTACTTTGAACTGTCGTAGTTACTGCAGAGAGTAGAGAGATACATGGCTGTGGTAACGAAAGTTGGTTTATGAATAATTAATTACTGCTATTAGGATCGATCAAATGACTTTTCATTGATTAAAAAGCAGTTAGATAATTCTGTAATTATTCTTCTTCTTCTTATTATTTTTTTATGAGTAAATGTCATGTATTTATTCTTGATCCAACATGCAACCCGAGTATGGGAAATGCTAATTCTCTCCCAGATGGCCTAATCATTGTGTAGCTCATGCAAGTTTCGATTGTCTTTTCGTTCATCCTCAATAATCATGTTATGCATGATTATGCAAGCTGTCATAATAGTTTTCAAGTCTTCTTGATTCCAAAAGCTTGCTGGTCCTCGTACAATTGCAAAACGTGCTTGTAACACCCCAAATGCTCGCTCAACATCTTTTCGATACCCCTCTTGAAGTTCAGCAAAATGTTTATTTTTTCTCCCTTGAGGAGCTGGAATCGTTTTCACAAATGTTGCCCATTGAGGATATATACCGTCAGCAAGATAGTATCCCATTGTATAGTCATGGTCCATGATTCTATAGTTCACTTTAGGAGCACGTCCTTCAACAAGTTCGGCAAATACAGAAGACCGATCTAACACATTGATGTCATTATGAGATCCTGGGAGCCCAAAAAATGCATGCCATATCCAAAGATCATATGAAGCCACAGCTTCCAAAATAATGGTTGGTTCATGGACGTGACCAGAATACATGCCATGCCATGCGGTTGGACAATTCTTCCATTTCCAATGCATACAGTCAATGCTCCCCAACATTCCACGAAAGCCACGTTTTTCGCCTTCGGCAAGCAATCTTGCAATGTCATTGCTGTTTGGTGATCTCAAGTACTCATCACCAAAAATTTCAACAACTGCCTTTACAAATCTTTTAAGGCTTTCAATAGTTGTACTTTCGCCAATTCGTAGGTATTCATCAACTTGATCTGCCGACACACCATAAGCAAGCATTCTTAGTGCAGCTGTCATCTTTTGGAGGGATGACAAACCAAGAACTCCAGCGGCATTCCTTCTTTGAACAAAATACAAATCATGGCTTACCACCGCGGCATGAATTCGCAAAAAAAGAGGTCGTTTCATACGAAACCTCCGTCGAAATATATGGCTTTTGAAAATGGGATTATCTGCAAAGTAGTCCGCATAAAGCCTGTTATGTCCTTCAATTCTATCTCGTGGGACGATACAGCGACCTTCAATACAACCATGATTTGAAAAATGTAGATTAAAAATATGATATCAAAATGTTTTAGTTTGTAAAGTGAAACTATATATATCCAAGAAATAATGAACATGTCGTAAATAGCAATTAAGCTCATGAGAACTGTACTTAAGCTCGTCTCAATTATGAAGTCACACCTTCCTATCTCAAACTCAAAGACGGACAAAAAAAATAATCATGGTTCACTCATTCAACTCTGATGCAAATTATGAAGCGGATTATGGAAAAAACAAAAGTTGCTAATTGCTAATTGATCACAAGCTATTAAATTCAACCAATGGGTAAGGATTGCAGTATATATAGAACAAACTATTAAATGGCCCTTCCATTAAGACACGGGCATCTTCCATTAAATTCAACCAATTGGGTCAAAATCATATAGAACAAGGAAGCGGTAGATTTCAAAATCAACACAATTAATCTCAAATTTGTTGAAATGGATGTGGGATGCAATTTGTCAATACCTTTAATAGAACCCCGTCGGCGTGGTTTGTCTTCATTGATTGATTGTTCTACACGAGCAATCACAATTTCTTCGTACTCGTCATCGGATGATTCTCCGTTCAGCCTCATATCACGTAAATAACGAGCCATAAATAGATAATGAAATGATTTGTAGAAATAAGATAAAGTGTTGAGGATGAGAGATAGTTCAAGATGAACAATACGTATAATTTATAAAACAAAAGTTGTAGACTAGTTGTTGTAGCTGTTATCTTTTCAGTTTTTTTTTTGAAAAAATTTAAATTGACTTTACAAATAGGTATTATTGCTGGAGCAGAAGTCTAAAATGTAGGAAGTTATATTTAACTTTTAGCTAATTTAGCTAAAAATAATAGGTTTATTGCTGGAGATGCTCTTACTCAACAGAGTTATATATGGAAAAAAAATTATTTCTTGGCCTCCACGAAAGATAAGATAAAAGGAAATAATAAATACCCTATCTTGGCCTCCACGACTCCCCTTTTGACAGCCCATCTCTACTCAGCGTCTCGCAATCAAGCTCTCTTGGATCGTCCACCGTAAGTCTCATACTCTCTCTTTCTATGCATACGATTTACATTCTTGTTTGTTTCTTTCAATTCAAATCTTCAATTTCGTTTGTTAATTTTATACTACTCATCGCACGCCGTGATCTTAATTCCCTCTTCCTCGTGCTCTCGCTTATGCTTCAATAGACTCTGTCACTCTGCTACTAGATTTTGTAAATTTGAGAGCTTACTCATGTCGATTAATGTTAGGGTTTAAGAAAATAAATTCTAATTTACATGAACTGGTGCTGAACAGGATAGTACGACTAGGTCGATTTTCAAATCCTTGACAATGGCATCGAATTCGAAATTCTGGGGCCGCCAGGTTAGCATATTTCAATTTTTTTTTCATGATTATGGTTTCTGTATTTCGATTTAATGTAAAAAGCTTAATTTCTTTGTAAATTTTGGAATGTGGTTTTGTTAATCAGAGTGAGAGTGACAGCGATTCAGAAGATGATCGATCCTGTAATCACAAATGGGGAGACGACTACCATTAAACAAATACGAAATCAACAGTGGTGATGAGACTGACAAAAGCTCCGATGACGAAAAGCGTGTGGTTAGATGACTTAGATCGGTGAAAGCTAAGCGATACGATGAGATGAGTGCTACTGTTAACAAGATAAACAAGGCAAAGTACATAAACGATTGGGTGAGCTTGCAGGACTTGTTTGACAAGATGAATAAACAGCTTGAGAAGGTGATGCGTGTCACCCACTCACCCGGTCGCGAAAAGTACCAACTCTGTACATCAGAGCGCTTGTTTTGCTGGAGGAGTTTCTCGGCGAGGCTCTAGCAAATAAGGATGCTAAGAAGAAGATGAGTAGCAGCAATGCCAAGGCCTTGAACTCGATGAAACAGAAGCTGAAGAAGAGCAATAGGGAGTATGAGGATTTGATTCGAAAGTACGAGGAGAATCTTGTAGAAGAAGAGGTTTCGGAGGAGGACGAATTCGATACTTGTTCTGAAGTTGAAGTTCCTAAAGATGTTGGTGATAGGCAGGATGAGGAGAAAGAAGGTAAGAGGGATATGGACGATGGTTGGGAGAGAAAAGCCAGTAAGAAGAAAAAGCTTATCCTGGAAAAGCAGCAGTTCATGAAGGACCCTTATGAGATCACATGGGATACAATTAATAAGAAATTTAAAGAGGTTGTGGCAGCTAGGGGAAGGAAGGGAACGAGGTGGTTTGAGCTGGTTGAGCAGCTAATCTTCTTGACAAAGGTTGCGAAGACTCCTGCACAGAAGCTTGAGATTCTTTTCAGTCTTGTTTCTGCTCAATTTGATGCTGGTTTCCATGGGCACATGCCTACGCATGTCTGGAAAAAATGTGTGCAGAATATGCTTGTTATACTCGATATTCTGGTGCAATATCCCAACATTCGTGTCGATGACAAGGTGGAGCCTGATGAAAGTGGATCTCAGAATGGACCGGATTGTTGGAGAGTGGAGATTCCACATCAGAAAAGTGATAAAGTAAAATATAACTTATAAGTGGGTGGTTTATTCCCAATTGTACCGAGGCCTTTTGTGATAAAACCCAACACCTAATTGGTGGTTAAGTTGGGATAATATCGGTACAGTAGTGGGCCACGGGCCACGCTTGTCGCTGTTTAATACGGATTATGATGGGACAATCAGGGTCGGGGGTAACTTGGTGGGCTTTGTGGAAAGGATAGATGCTGAGTTCTTCAAGAGCTTGCAGAGTCTTGACCCTCACACCACTGAGTACATTGAAAGACTCAGAGATGAGCCTTTGCTTTTCATTCTTGCTCAGAATGTTCAAGAATATTTGGAGCAAGTTGGAGATTTCAAAGCAGCTGCAAAGGTAGCCCTAAGGAAGGTTGAACTCATTCATTACAAGACTCAAGAAGTCTATGATGCCATGAGAAAACTAGCTGAGCAGACAGAAAGTGGTGATAATGGTGAAGGCCAAGAGGCTACATCTGCATTTGTTTCAACTCCTGAGCTCATACCTCGGAGACCTAATTTTTTGGAGAGTAGTAGGGCCCTGATGGATATTCTTGTCTCCCTCATATACAAGTATGGAGATGATCGGACTAAAGCTCGTGCTATGCTATGTGATATTTACCACCATGCTCTCCTGGACGATTTTTCTACTGCCCGTGACTTGCTGCTAATGAGTCACCTGCAAGACAGTATTCATCATATGGACAATTCATCCAAAATCCTTTTCAATAGGGCTATGGCACAGCTTGGTCTGTGTGCATTTCGGAATGGACTAATTACTGAAGGACATAGCTGCCTTTCTGAACTATATTCAGGTGGAAAAGTGAAAGAGTTGCTTGGACAAGGTTTCTCCCGAAGTAGATATCATGAGAAAACTCCTGAACAAGTACTAGTGCTTTTTTTTTTTCCTTCAGTTATTCTTTATATTATTTGCATATATGGTTTCAGTTTGCAGATGATCTGAAGTCACTATCTATATTGTTTGGTGTGAATGGCTAATCATAGTTCAAAAATTAGATTATAAGGGAAAAAAATGTTTTAGTGTACAACTGCATGATGTTTATGTATTATTCTGCCAAGTATGATCTAATTGTGGAAATTTGATTAGCCACAAGTGTGAAATTTCTATGAAATTGTTCTCTTATTCAAGTGCCAAATAACACAAATTATTGTTACGGTTGAGAGGTCCATAAGTTAAGTAAAAAGTCCAGTTAATTTTGCAACTAGCTAGTTTGGGGTAAATATACAGCTAGGTTGTATCTTACATTTATGTGTCTGATTCAGTTAAATCTTAACAATCCCATTTCAAGGAACAAAATACTTCATCCTGATATCTGTATAATGTTTTACTCCACTTATGAACTGTATGTGTGAAAACTGAAGAAGACGTATGATTGTGCCAACATGCATGTCAGAGAATTGGGGACTAAGAAACCTTATAATTTAGATGTTTGTTGTTGTGCAGAGTCCTATTCTGTTATTGTAGACAAATAGTATGCTCCAAGTAACTTTTTCTGTTCCTCTCAATTTCAGGAAAGTATTGAGAGACCCTATCATATGCACATCAACCTTGAGCTCCTAGAGGCAGTGCATTTGATATGTGCCATGCTGCTTGAAGTGCCTAATATGGCAGCAGTCAACACCAGTACAAAGCGCAGTGTGATTAGTAGGACATTCCGGTGGTTGCTTGAGAAGCAAACATTCATAGGACCTCCTGAAACTGTTAGAGACCATGTAATTGCAGCTACCAGGGCCCTCCTCAAAGGTGACTTCCAAAAGGCCTTTGATGTCATCAATTCCCTTCATGTCTGGAAGCTCCTCAGGAATCGTGAGAATATTCTGAAGATGCTCAATGCTAAGATCAAGGAGGTGGCTCTGAGGACGTCCTACCTGTTCGCCTACTCCCCGTCCTATAAGACTTTAAGTACTGAACAATTGACCAACATGTTTGACCTCTCAGAGGCCAAGACTCGTAGCATTGTTAGCAAGATGATCATGAACGAAGAGCTCCATGCTCATTTGGACCAGCCAACGCGTTGCATTGTCTTCCACACTAATGACCACACTAGGTTGGTGACTCTAGCGTTCCAGTTGGTTGAGAAGCTGTCTGTCCTCTCCGAAAGGAATGAAAAGGCAACAGAAATATTGAGGATTGATGGTGGTGTGTTAAATTTGCCTTCAGGGAGGGTTGGCTATCAAACTCTTCAATCTCATTAGAGTAATTGGTTTGATCTTTTTGTGCTTTTTTTGTTTTGTTTTCAAACTCTTTGTCTCATACAGAGTAATTGTAATTCTAATAAATCTGGTGTGAGGATAATGTTTACAATTTCTGGTTTATAATATGGTGGTTTAGGGAGTAAGCAACTGTATGATGCACAGTCCAATACTCGATCTGCCTATTTGACTCTACTTACCAAATAGGTAGGGTTTCTAAGTGTGGCATATTGTGGTCAACTCTACTAATTGATCTTGGCTCATTATTTCCTGAGAGTGTGATTTAGTAATACATACCAAGTAGACCTGACATAATTCTCAGATATATAGATGCTAGCCTTAGTCTCTATACTCAATCTTTCATCTCCAGTAATTTGTTTTACAGCTGGAGTAATATTTAAACCTATAAATGGATATTTTCCATGTGAAGTTGGAAGCCAACAAATATCACTGAATTGGGACTTGGTAGTGAACCAGTAGTGAAGTGTGCATTTCTGTCATGGTGCTTCTCTTTTTCTATGTTCAGTTAAGTATATTATTCTTTTCCTCTTAAAACATTTCATTCCTAATTGATAAGCACGATATTGAATTCTCTATCTTTTTTAAATATCTATCAAAGAAAAGTGTTTTATCTTGAAAAGCTGCAATCTGCAGATATTAATTTGCTGTACAAATCTGTAGGTGAATTGTATTTATATTCATATGATCTTGAAAATTCATAACTGACATAATGAGTGCAAGTATTCTATTCTTTTACTTGTCAATGATTATGAGACTCATAAGAAGCAAGTTGGTATTGAAAAAAAAAAAACGTACAAGTCGAACGCTGTATCCAGATTTTGGTTCTTCTGTAATGGAAGCCTTGGTAAACAGCTTATGTATACTCTTTGTCTATAACATGACTATTATTACAAGGTCTCAGTGTCGAGCTCTTGAATCTGAATCGAATGGTCTATAAGTCGTGTGCAAGAAGAGGCACTCAGGCGTCGCAAAGGATGGCTCTCTTTCTCTACAGGATGAGCAGCTGAGTTCAAAGTCTACAAAAGAAAAAACAGTTCCAAAGGACTGCAAAAAAATTCCTATATATAGCTGCTTGATCTCTATCTCATCATGAAATCATTGTCTGTTACAGATGATGCTGTAGTCAGCCTATGGTGTAGTGTTGTTTGCTATTTGAGCAAGGGGCAACCAGACTTACTGCTGCACTTGTTTCTCTACATACAGGAGATGGAATCATGAGCCGTGGACTTCTTCCTACTGGCCTTGGAGACAAGTTGGCTTGCTGTAGAACCCGGAATTGAAGCTCTGAAGGATAGTCCCTCATGCAACCAATCCGAGGCCCAGCTCCTGTGCTCCATCTTGTGGTCAAATGCTGAGCCAACTGGTATGACTTCATTCCTTTATGTGAATCGATCCTCTGCATAATTTTTTCTTTGGAGATTGGCTTTTCATCTTCTTCAAATGTATCTTCATCAAACAAGTACAGTTTAGGGACCATGAAATCTTCCTCTGTCAAGATTGATTCTTCAGCTGTTTCATAACCATCCTCAGAATCAGATTCTGGAAAATATTCGCGACAAGTTATTGGAGGTTGTTCCTTGAAAACGTCAAACACGTCATTTCTTTGTGGTATTTCAAGTTTGGCTATCTTTGAGCAGAATCCCTCTGGTAATCTTGACAGAAGAGGAGGATTTTCTGCAGAATTAGAGTCCTCATTTCTCGAATCAATGCTCTCTTCCACCGTGCCTTCAGCATTTGTTGTCATAGTATCTTTAGATGAACCTGCTTTTTGTGGGCTGTTTCGGACTCCGGTGTTGCTGCTCTTTTTGCAGAAGCCTCCTTCTTCATCCTCACCCGGAGTTTTCTGAAAATTGAAACAGATCCATACATGTGTTATTTACTATGTTTTCCTATTAGTAAAACATCAATATTTTTTCAAGGAATACAGTATCTGATATATATGACATTAGACATAGCCAGACTTTATACTGCAGAGCTTTCATATTCTAAGATTGTGGCAGATGGTAACATCTTGAATACAATAAACAAAGTTTTCCCGATGTACCTTAACATTGGTGAGATCTACATTGTGTTGCATAAGGAATGACATAAATTCCTGAAAGTTTTCTTCTGTTGGGAGATAATGCCCACTGTGAGGCCAAACTGACTATTTTTGAGTTAAACCAAAAATCAAAAAGAAAATTATTAGTATGATGCTTGAAAGATCTCAATAAGAGATAAAAGATGCATATAGTTGATAGATTCACTCTTTCATACCTTTAGAATTCCATCTTCAACTACTAATCGTCCAGCAGACAATGTGGCTCCGCCTGCCAAGAAACTTGAATGTTGAAATGTACCCTTGGTCTTCTGTCCAACATATAAGTCCTTGGACACACTAAGGACAAATATCCACTTTGTTTCTTTGGGGCCTTTTGTTGTATCAAGAAGCATTCCACTCTCCTTGTAAAACAACTTCCCGTCCTCCACTACGACTTCATAAGCCTTTCTTTCTACCTGCACAATGAAGCAACAGCACTTGTCCGTAAATGGCTTCTGTCGAGGGTTAAATTTAGCACTTCTTGATTAGAGACAAACAAGATTTCGTCTCTGATTCTTTCTGGTCACGGAATTAATATTTTGTCACCGATCAGAATCTGTCACACACTATGAGAGACAAACTTAGCGACGGAATCATTTTTTCCCCTATACTTTTGAGGGACAAAATTGCAGCAATAAGAGACAAAACAACTTTGTCTCTAAATGGGTTTTTCCTTGTGGTTATAGAGGGTTAGAAAATACTCAGAGTCCCTCCTGGACAACTTTAATGAGAAAGTGTGATTAATGGAAGGTGAGGCTCACCGGGCCAAGATACTTGATGCATTGTGTTGTAAGCTTTGACCGAGGACATGCTTCATGGCTGACTTCTCTTCCCTCCCCTATATCAAGCCTGCAGTGTTCAAAATTTCAGATTTTTAAATTATGAAATAGGCACTACAATGTTCTTGGTTTTGAGCAAAGAGAATTTCTAGTACTTTTGTATGATGTACCAGATAATCTTACCAATAAAAGAAGGGCTGTTTACTCTCACAGTGGAGCCATTTGGCATAATAGAAGTGAAGATTATGGCCATATCGATGTCGTGGATCGATCTGTAACAGGAAGGAACAAGATTAGGAATACATAAAGACAAATTAGTTGTTTTATTTGAAGGTACTATATATTACACTTCTAAAGGGATAGAACTTACTGCCTCAAGCCAATGCTGCAAAGCAAGTTTACGAGCCTTTTTATCCTTAGACAAACCCTTTCCCACCTACAAAAGATGTGCAACAGATAAATTCAGAACCATCATAGAGCAGTACCGATCAAAGAAGTACAATTCACATAGCTTAAGTATAGCACTTACCTTGGCAGCTCTGGTTCTTGCTCTTGCCCAGCGAGAAACAGCTGTCTCAGGCTTCTCAATGTCAAAAAATGATATAGAGCTCCGCTTGAGTTCAGCAAAATCTAGCACCTTCCACCTACAAAGTGAGTTGCCAAAATATAAGTCTAACAGCATAAGAATACAAACAAAAATATCCTGTTGAAGTTCAGACATTCAACTCAAAACCAATTGGCAATGGATGGAGAGGTCAGAGGCCTATGACTTTATATATCAGGACTCAAGGCTTCGGATTTCCAGTATTCGATTTTGATGAATTGAGCCAAACACATGGATAAATTGTTTGCTCTGGTGCCATAATAAAGTTTGTTGGCAAAAAGCTTAAACTTGTAGAATGAATGTTCAGTAGTTACATACCATCTCTGCTCCACAAGAATTGCACAATCTGCAAGCTGTCTTCTTGTCCGGAAACTCTTGTACACTTTCTGTAACTTTAATGCAGCCTGGCACCTATGTGTAGTTCCTTTCTCCCTGGAGGAGTAGCCATTTTGATCTCATGTCTCCAATCGGTCTTTACTATCACTCGTTGCACTGGCAGACACATTATTCTCCATATCGTTGCTCTGGCAGACACATTGGTCTTTACTATCACTAGTTCCTTTTTCCCTGGAAGAGTTACCATTTTGATCCGATGTCTCCAATCGGTCTTTACTATCACTTGTTACTCTGGCAGAAACATTGTTCTCCATATCGTTGCTCTGGCAGACAAATTGGTCTTTACTATCACTAGTTCCTTTCTCCCTGGAGGAGTTACTGAAATTCCGGTAACCCGGATTGTCCCAATAACGGTAGTCGTCTTAAACACTAATTGGAGAGTATACACAACTTTGAACAAATTAAACTTAACTCTCCTACAATTAACAATTGTTCAATCAATACAATTACTTATTCAATATACACAATTGATTGAAACAATCCTAAAACCCAAATAGTGCGTCAAACTAGTACTCCACGGTCTAGTGTTCACTATATGATGCAATTAACATGCACAACAATTATAATCACAATTATACTAAGTAGTGAACAACAATAGAAAGCAATACAAATATGCTTCACAATAAACAACCTAGGTTCTAACTATTGCACAAGCAATACACAATTGATTACAAATATATATGCAACAAGCACAATCAATTGTACAACCTAGAATCCCAAAGTGTGCATCAAACTAGCACACCACGGACTAAATCTATATATGATCAAGCATGCAATATGCTAAGCAATTAGGCACAATATAGATAATCAATCACACAACCAACACACAATATGGTCATCCGGAACCTCTACCTCTAGAGGAAAACCGGAGGGGAGCCGTACCCCACGCTCTTGTGTAACACTATGAAAACGCCAAACGGCAACACGTACAAGGGGGAAACTCCGTCCCAAACTCTACACTATCAACCCTATGACTAGTGGCAGCTCTAACCTTGTGTAGCCCCGAATGCTCTTCAAGTGATCCCACCTCAAGCTTCTCCGATTGATCGAACTTCACCGCGTGAATCCTCCAACCGCAAGACACCGACTATGCAAGTGTGTGTGTGTATATGAATGAATGAATTCAATTCAATTAACACAAGCAATTCAACAAGGAACAATTGCTTGCATTAATCAAACCGAATTGAAAAGCCTTGAATATGATTCAAGGGTTTGTTTAACTAATCACAAGGATCATTAGCTAAACAAACAAACAACAAAGAAGATTGAAACTAAAGATTCAATCCTTCAATTCAACAATTCAACATGGAACAATTGCTAGAATCGAATAGAATCTCCTAAATCCTAAACATAGGCTAAACTCGCATATAAATGCAAATCAAGGTGTTTAGCAATGGATTATAGATGGAGATTAAGGTGAGGAACCTACAACATAGAACTAGGATCACTCACAATACCAAAGAACTCTCTCAAAGTGTATTTTCGACTATGGGGAAAGAGTTGACCGAAATGAAACACAAGGGTTCTATTTATAGAAAACATCCCAGGGATATTTGCGATCGATCGCACGACATTATGCGATCGATCGCACAGTGTAAAACGAAGAGACAGAAACGTCTGGAAGTGCAAAACCCTTGTTTGCGATCGATCGCGGAAAGTTCCGATCGATCGCACGAAAAAGTCCCAACGGACATATTTTCGAAATGCAACGGTCATAAATCCAACGGACAAATTTGCCACGTGGTGCGATCGATCGCATGAACAGTGACGATCGATCGCAAGGCATAAAACAGCCTTAAACATAAAGGAATGCTAATCAAAACAAATCTATTAGAAGATCTAGCAATCCTAACATCATAAACTACAATGTATGAACAAGTGCATACAAAATTTGAGCCGGTCGCGTTGCGACCGGGTGCTTATAAAATAAGCACTCGAAACTTGTGATACAAGACACAAGTGTGGCAAACAAGCATCTTATACTTATGTGATTCACATCATAAGAGAAAGGAAAAACAACCTAGATAAACCTAGGACAACAAGGAAGACTAAATGTCAATGAAGTGCATGTGCATATGCATGAGTCATACCTTGAGATGCTTGAACGAAACCTTCGATGACCAATGATCGAAGTCCGGAGAAAAGACCGGATAAGAATGGCGTTTTCACGAACCATCTCGAGTAAGAACAACCTAAGCCACGACATCTAATCCCTAAGACAAACTAGCAATGATACAAAAGAATTGCTAATACAAGGGAAGAGGTTTTGTCAAATAGGAAATAGCCAATAGCAAATATTTTGCCCTTACAGTTACCATTTTGATCCAATGTCTCCAATCGGTCTTTACTATCACTCGTTGCTCTGGCAGAAACATTGTTCTCCATATCGTTGCTCTGGCAGACAAATTGGTCTTTACTATCACTAGTTCCTTTCTCCCTGGAGGAGTTAGCATTTTGATCCAATGTCTCCAATCGGTCTTTACTATCACTCGTTGCTCTGGCAGAAACATTGTTCTCCATATCGTTGCTCTGGCAGACAAATTGGTCTTTACTATCACTAGTTCCTTTCTCCCTGGAGGAGTTACCATTTTGATCCGATGTCTCCAATCGGTCTTTACTATCACTCGTTGCTCTGGCAGACACATTGTTCTCCATATCTGCTGGTGAAGGTGTTTTACAAACCAACATTGTATCTAATTCCCTCGCTTTAAAGTTAAGCGATCCTTCATATATCATCTTTTCTGAAACCATAAGAGTTCTTGTGGTCTTCGGTACAGGACCAAAGCTATTAAAGTTTAATGACTACAATGGATTCCTCTCCTCTTCTTTACTGAGACTAAAAGGTCTCACTGCAAATGGGTGTGTTAATGAAAGAACCAAGATCTGTATCAACAAGATCTCTCGGGTCTCGATACCTGAAAAAATGAAGAGAATGTAGGGAATTTAATATATATAACAGGTTCATCAAAAACTTGGGATCCATGAAAGGCACTATATATACTTTGTTGGTTCACTGCTATTCCTAAGAGCTTAAGCTGTTAAGATGTGAGTCAATAATTGTTTTATATTCTTAACACTCCTCGCATGTGGATCACTTGCTCTGATATCATAATGAAGTTTGTATCTTTATCACATTCCCAAAAGCTTAATCTACTAGGATCTACATGTAAATCACTAATTGTTTTACTTTGTAGCAACATAGATATGTCTCCTACTTTTTCTACAAGAATCTTAACGCGGTTCCTCCCGGCCAAGTCGTTATATAAGATAATGGGAATTGCAAAAGGGGGCTT